>JARCFY010000004.1:20797500-21479920 GCA_029233225.1 Lepidodactylus listeri
CAGGTTGGCTACTGCATAAATTAGTTTGCTCTGGAGCCATCCTTCCTGAGCTGAGACAAAAAATGTGTGAGCCAGAGGCTAAAAAATGGTGAGCTAGCTCACACTAACTCAGCTTAGAGGGAACACTGCTCACAGGACTTCTGTTATGGGGAGGGGAAGGGAAAGAAGTTTGTAAGCCGCTCTGAGACTCCTTCGGGTAGTGAAGGGCGGGGTATAAATCCAATCTCTTCTTGGTGTTCAGCAGTTAAGGATGTGATGCAGCAGTGAGGGAAATGGTCACCACCCAGAGGGTTTAACCTAGTTTAAGAATGGCTAATCTTTAGGACAGTAAGAGCAGGTCTTAGGGTCTGTGGTGTCGACTTTATGTTGTTAAATTTGGTAACCTGCTCCTTGCTATTAGAAAAGCTTAGCCGGCATGTTGTGTACCTTCTGTTGTTGTCTGAACAAGCAAGATTTTTTTCCCCAACAACTCCAAAATTAATGTCATTCACTAATGGTTATGTCAGTTCATTAAAGAAAACAACACTGAACAGGATTTCGTGTTCAGTTCCACCACCCTTTCTCATTTTTCACAATTTACTGATAGCGGAAATAGCACCAAATACTGCATTGTGAAGCTGTATCTAAAAAGGACTTTGTAAAACAGCATTGGTATTGTGAAGTACATCGTAAAATTTCCTTTAGAAAATCTTACAGAGCCTTCTAAAATCTGTGGCCAAGGCAGAAAAGGCCCTGCTCTGAACTCTAGGTATTTGCATAGAAAGTACTTGAAGAGAGGGGACTCTCCTGTAGATGTTGAAGCATTTTTTCATGTTTGCAGTTCAGTTACTGGTCTTGATCCAGTGAAGGCTAGTGTGTACAGAAAACTCTCTTCTCCCCCTCCTTGCTGCATTTACATGAGACTACAGCTGGGGTTATCCATTGCATTCCGCCTGCCTTTTGTGGACAGTTATTATTTGGTCCTTTAGATAGGCTCATGCGAGTCCCTATCTCAAATTTCCGATTGTCCACAAGGGTGGATCCAAGTATATTTGTGACAATTGAATACATATGAGTGGCATTTATACTTGGGTCAATATTTTGAATTCAGTTTAGTTGTATGTCATCCTGATCTCTACCTTTTGGGTTCTTCCCTTGAACCCCTGAACACAGCTGTCAAATGTGACAAAGATATCCATCTAGAAATGAATGATGCATGTCTGTGGCACCATTTGAAACCAGCTTCGTAACTTAGTTTCTTTTGCTTTTATTGGTGGATTACAATTTGTTTATTTCTAAGAGACATTTTTATGACATGAGGAACGCTTTACCCAGAGGAATTTAATTTCCTTTCATCAAGAGTGCTTTTGTATCTTAAATGCCAATTGATTTTTTTTGAAAGATATATAATGATCCTGTTAAATCTCGAAGAGGATATATTATGTAGCTTTGCGTGATGTTGCGGTGTGTTGTTCCCAAGAACGAGTTTGAATAAAAACAGCCTTAAATATTTGACTTGCGGTTTAGCATTATCTTCGTTTGAACAATTAAATTTTAAGGATTGTATTAGATATCGCATTATGTTGATAAGAGAACCAGCAATAACAAAAATGTATAACTCACAACTGAGGAAATAAGTGCATCTGAATTCGTTTTTTATTTATTTTATTTGCTTCATTTAGAGCCAGTCTGGTGTAGTGGTTAAGTGCGCAGACTCTAATCTGGGAGAACCGGGTTTGATTCCCCACTCCTCCACTTGCACCTGGCTGGATGACCTTGGGCAAGCCATAGCTCTGTACCAGCTGTTCTCTCAAGGACAGTTATCTCGGAGCTCCCTCAGCCCCACCTACCTCACAGGGTGTCTGTTGAGGGGAGGGGAGGGGAAGGGAAAGGAGTTTGTATGCCGCTCTGAGACTCCTTCAGGTAGTGAAAGGTGGGGTATAAATCCAATCTCCTCTTCTCTTCTTCTTTTTATGCTCCACCTTTCTCCTCACTGGGGATCCTGACTGGCTTAGATCATTCTCCTCTCCTCCATGTTATCCTCACAACAACCCTGTGAGGTAGGTGAGGCGGAGTCTGTGGGACTGGCCCAAGGTCACCCAGCGAGCTTCCATGGCAAGAGCAGGAACTTGAATCCAGGTATCCCAGATCCTAGTCCAGGGGTGGCCAAACTTGTTTGACATAAGAGCCACGTAGAATAAACGTCAGATGTTTGAGAGCCACAAGACACGAACAAATATCACACGTTTTTACTGGGAAATGTGCAAATTTGCTTTTTATTAACATTAAATGAGATCGCCAAAAATAATAACAAAAACGGTTAAAGTAGATATTGAGAATGATATCAATTTGTCCAATGACATTTGTTTGCTAAGGATATTTAGCTTCCCAAGCCGCCCTGCCGGGAGCCGCATAATACGTGTGAAAGAGCCACGTGCGGCTCCCGAGCCACGGTTTGGCTGCCCCTGTCCTAGTCTAACGCTCTGACCACTGCACCATACCAACTCTCCGTTGTTGTTCTTATTTTTAAATTGATTTGTTTATCAGCATACTATTTTTCATAGTGTGAAATGTGCAACCTTGCTGCGTGGTGATACTTTTCATAAAGATAGATCAGGATGGGTAGCCGTGTTAAGTCTGTCTGTAGCAGCAGAAAAGAGCAGGAGTCCAATAGCACATTAAAGACTAAAAAAAACTTGTGGCAGGGGGTGAGCTTTCGTGCTCATCCTCTAACGTCAGCAGTGCCCTTCCGACCTCTACACTGGAACAAACAGGCCAGACCCTACAACAAAGAATAAATGGACACAAGTCTGACATTAGGAGCCAAAACATTTTGTGAGTCACTTCTCACTACTTCAGCTCATCCCCTGTCGCAAATTTTGTTAGTCTTTAAGGTGCTACTGGACTCTTGCCAGTTTGGTGTAGTGGTTAAGAGCGGCAGACTCTAATCTGGGAGAACCGGGTTTGATTCCCCACTTCTCCACATGCAGCCAGCTGGATGACCTTGGGTCAGCCACAGTTCTCTCAGAGCTGTTCTCTCAAGAGCAATCCTCGGAAGAGCTCTCTCAGTCCCACCTACCTCACAGGGTCTCTGTTGTGAGGAGAGGAAGGGAAGAATAAGCTGCTCTGAGACTCCGAGTGAAGGGCGGGGTATAAATCCAACTCTTCTTTTTCTTCTTTTCATAAAACCCTTTTTCTTGGTGACAGACAGAGGGATTTGATCCGGCTTGATGAGGGTGATCTTGAATACAAGACGATAGGAGTGACTGCTCCAAAAACATTTCAGAACTTTTTCAACCTTTGTGCTTGCGCTGTGCTAGACGCTGTTGGTGCTTTTAGTGCCGTTATTAGGAACTCAGTGTTCCCCACCCATTTCCATGTCCCCAAATTCATCTGGCCATGGAATTTCGTAGGTTCCTAACACCGCCCTATACATGCCCACAGCTTTTTCTCCAGTTAGACCATGTGTGACAGATGATGTGTCTTCAAAATTAAACCCTTCCTCTAGTGTATGCCAATAAGAGTAGCACAGACAACCCATCCCACGGGGAGTACGTAGAGACATTTGCAATAAGAAACATTCAGTTTAGACACTATGAGACATGGTTAAGTAAGCTTAACTACGGTTTCATTTTTACCTTCAAAACTCTCCATTTCCTGGGTCTGAAGAATATCACTACATGCTGTTCTTAGCCCTTATCTGTCGGCACCTGCTATATCAACCCCCCCACGATCTTTGTCCCTCCGGCTCTACCACCTGCAGCCATCTGAAGTTCTTTTGTTCCTTCAAAGGTCTTTCTCTGTTGCTGCCTTCATGCCTCTTAGAATTCCTTTGCGATGTCTCTTGCTTTTTTCCCTAGGAGATAGATCAAGATAGGTCACCGTGTTAGTCTGTCCATAGCGGTAGAAAAGAGCAAGTAGCACCTTAAAGACTTAACAAAATATGTGGCAGCAAAATATGTGAAATAAATTCTCTGCTGAGTTGCAGTTGATAATGAAGCTCAAGACAATACAATCCACCTGGACTGAATCAAGACCTAGGTTTCCTGTCCCATTACTGATGCTGATTTCTCCATGCCTCTTACCCCTCTGCATATCTCACCTAATCCAATCATGCCTGCTATTGTTGTTCACCTGCCATTGTTGTTCGCCTGCTATTGTTATTCACCTTCTATTGTTATTCACCTGTTATTGTCATTTGGCATCTGAAATCACTCCACTTTCCAATACATAGGACTGATGGACTCCCATTCTAGCTGTATCTGAAGAAGTGAGTAGTGACTCACTAAAGCTCATACCTTGCCACATATTTTGTTAGTCTTTAAGGTGCTACTTAACTCTTGCTCTTTTCTCCTGCTCCCCCCCCCCAATTCCTCTTCAAAACACACCTTTTCCATACCTTTTTTGGAACAGCCTCCTTCCCCTGTGTAAACCTAAGCACCTCTAACTGGAATAAGCGCATGTGTTGATTCTTTTTAACGACATGCAGCTGCCTTCTACTGAATCGGCATTGGTCCATCAAGGCCAGACTTGCCTGCTCAGAGTGGGATTGGCTGTCCAGGATTTCAGCCAGAAGTCTTCAACATCACCTCCGACTTGAGCTTTTTATTTATTTAATTAATTAATTTATTTATTTTTGAGATTTATATCCCGCCCTCCCCGCCATGCAGCGGCTTAGGGCGGCTCACAACAAATACATAGAACAGATAATATCTTAAAAACATTAAAACATATAAAACAGCTAATACTATACAGATGGCGTATCTTCAGCTCAGTATGTCATAGCAGTATCCAGATATAATCCTCATGGACGGTCACAATAGGCTGGCGAGTAAGGTCAAATGATCGAATCGAATAGTCGGCTGGCGGGTAAGTTTGAATGATCGGATCGAATAGTCGGGCCAGGGCCAAGATGAAAGTGTTGGGCGACCCCTACTTAAACGCCTGGTGGAAGAGCTCCGTTTTGCAGGCCCTGCGGAATTGTAAAAGATCCCGCGGGGCCCTGATGTTATCCGGGAGCTCATTCCACCAGTTCCGCCACATTCCGCCACAGAAAAGGCCCTGGCCCTTGTCACCGCCAACCGAGCCTCTTTTGGCCCTGAAAGGCCAAAGTGGACCTGCTGTGGATTGAACCTGGGACCTTCTGCATGCAATGGTCCGATTCAGTAGAGGGCAGCTCTGTGCGTTCATGTGACACTCTTCTCTGTCTGGGGCCACAGGGTCTTTGTCACCTTTAGGCAAACTTGGGCTCTAAAAGTACCTGCAGATGTTCTACCACAGGTTTCAGTCAACTGACTAGATGTCACAGCTCCCTCCCCTCCATAAATGATGTGAAATCCCAAGTATTGTCAGCAGAGCACTCCTGATGCAGTGGAGCTTCCTGCCTTCCACTGTATCCACTAAGCTCCCTAAAATGCTTCTCTGGGACTACAGGAGACCCTTAGAACAGTACATGGGCCAATGGGGGAGTCTGCTAAAATAGCTTCCTCTTCCATTGCTGGAAGCACATCATGTCAACAGAAGATTGCCTTTGAGTCCACCCCCTTTGGCTTAAATCTGAAAACTCTTCAAACTATCACAAAGAGAATGGCTGTAGATCTAAACATGATGAATTCACCCATGAATGTTGACTGCTGCACGTTATTATTGCTTCAGTTATTGTATGGCATTGTGCGTAGAATAGCCAGGAGATCCTGAGATTGTCCAGCAACCACATGTTCTAGCGCTTGGCGCTATACTAACAGCGAGCTAGACTAGTTTTTGGGGGCTGAGAGAGCTCTGAAAGAGCTGTGACTGGCCCAGGGTCACCCAGCAGGAGCCAGTTTGGTGTAGTGGTTAGGAGCGCGGACTCTGGGAGAACCAGGTTTGATTCCCCACTTCTCCACGTGCAGCTGCTGGTGTGACCTCGGGTCAGTAACAAGTTCTTTCAGAGCTGTTCTCTCACAAGCAGTTCTCCAAAGAGCTCTCTTAGCCCTACCTCACAGGATGTCTGTTGTGGGGAGGGGAAGGGAAAGGAGATTGTAAGCCACTCTGAGACTCCGAGTGAAGGGTGGGGTATAAATCCAATCTCCTCCTCCTCCTCCTCCTCCTCCTCCTCCTCCTCCTCTTCTTCTTCTGGAGTGGGGAATCGAACTCAGTTTTCCAGATTAGAGAACTGCACATGAGTGGTGTGAATCTGCTTGTTCTGATCAGACACCAGAGACAGAACTTTGTCCTGGCCCCACTGGTGGACCTCCTGATGGCACCTGCTGATTTTGGCCACTGTGTGACAGAGTGTTGGACTGGATGGGCCATTGGACTGATCCAACATTGGCTTCTCTTACATTCTTAACTTGTGGAAGTACCGACCATTCCCTCAGGCACAGCCCTTGTCAATAGAAGTTGCATGTCCAGCTGTGAGTTGTAGCACTGAACAATCTTGTGTATGTGTGAATCCTCCTTTGGTGGTAATGAGTCCTCTTAAAGGTAAAGGTTTCCCTTGCTCGAGAGCCAGTCGAATTCGACTCTTGGGGGCGGTGCTCATCTCCGTTTCCAAGCCGAAGAGCCAGTGCTGTCCGAAGACTTCTCCATGGTCATGTGGCCGGTGTGACTAAACGCTGAGGTGCACAAAATGCTGTCAACTTCCCACTGAAGCAGTACCCGTTTATCAGTTTCTTGCTTTTGAACTGCTAGGTTGCCAAGAGCTGGGGCCAGAGACGGGAGCTCACTCTGTCATGCGGCACTCGGGTCTCAAACTGCCCGAACTACCAACCTTCCAGTCTCCAGCTTCAGCATCTTAACCTCTGAGCCACTGTGGCCCCTAATGAGTTCTTTTACATGCTGCTTATCTTGAAAGCTGGATTGGAGTCCTTTAGTGCCTTGGAGACCAACAGTTTGGGGATATAAACTTTCCAGAGTTAAAACTCCCTTTGTTGGATTCTTAGAAGCTTATTACCCCCCCCCCCCCAAACTCGTTGATCTGTAAGGTACTACTGGACTCAAATCCAGCTCTTGAACTTGGAGACCAGCAGGCTATCCTCTCAAACCAGTTTCAAAAATAGCTCACTTGGGTTGTAGCTATTGTGTGTATCCAGCATTAAAGATTAAAAGGAGTCTTTTAACACTTTAGAGGCAAATAGATCTATTGAAGCATGAGTTCCGTGGGTTGAAGTCCACGCGCATCACGAGATGCACGAAGTGGGTTCTCGGATAGCAAGTACTGATAGACAGTGAACAGCGCTCAAAAAATGTTTTTAACACCTTGGGTTGTCTTAAGTACATGGTAACTGATAACATTCAGCGCTCAGTAGTAAAATCACAGCCTTAAAAAAAAAATATCAATGTGTTTGATCCAAATAAACACAAGTAGAAGAAAGATAGCTACTGCGTAAAACTTTTGTGTTGGCCAACGCCAGTTCGGTGTAGTGGTTAGGAGCGCGGACTCTAATCTGGGAGAACCGGGTTTGATTCCCCACTCCTCCACCTGCACCTGCTGGAGTAACCTTGGGTCAGTCATAAGTTCTTTCAGAGCTGTTCTCTCAAGGGCAGTTCTCGAGAGAGCTCTCTCAGCCCCGCCTACCTCCTCCTCCTCCTCATTCTTCTTCTTCGGCATTATATCAAAAACTTGTGCAGTTTTAAGGTTGTACATGTACAGCATCATCATCCCTGGAAAAAAAATCAGTTTCTCCATTATAGACCTATAAAAATCAAATAATAAGAATGTGAAGAAGAAGCCTGCTGGATCAGACTCGTGGTCCACCTCATCCAGCACCCTGTCTCACCCAGGGGCTAACTAGTTACTGTGAAGGGCCAACAACAGGGCAGAGAGGCCGAGGCTTTCCCCGTTATGTTGCCTCCTGGCACAAAATCAAAACAGCAGAGTGACTTTGGATGAAGATTCCCTTTTCCTGCATACCACTTTAGGGCAAGGTTTCACATGGTGTTTCCACAAACAGAAGGCCCCTTTGCATCAGAAAGGGCATCTTTAGGTTCAGCTCTGTATCTTTTGCTGACTGCGGCCTGCTAGCACTGCACAGAAACCTTCCATTGGGTAGTTGGCTGATAATTGTTACAAAAATCAGTCGGGGTCGTGTCATCGACTTCTTGTCCCGGGCCCTAAGGAAGCCAGGCTCACTGGGACCAGGGCCAGAGCCTTTTCGGTGACGGCTCCAACCTGGTGGAATGAGTTCCCGGAGGAGATCAGGGCCCTGCGGGACCTGATACAGTTCCGCAGGGCCTGTAAGACGGAGCTCTTCCACCAGGCCTTTGGTTAGGAGCCGCCACCAGCATTGCATAACATCTATATTGAGAGCTGGCCCTGAATGCAGCCCAGGCCCGATAGTTATGGTTGGTAGGACTCCAGCTCGATAGGAAGCCATCTGATTAATAAGACTGGAAGCACTTTATTGGGAATTATAGTTCTATTTTTGTTATGTACTGGAGTTTTATTGCTGTTGTTGATTTTAAACTTATTTTATACTGTTTTATGATGTTGCTTGGCACTTGTGCCCTTGTAAGCTGCCCTGAGCCCGCTTGTGGGGAGGGCGGGGTATAAAAATAAAGATAAATAAAAAATATTTTTTTTTAAAAAAGGAATATAAAACGCAGCTGTATTCTTCGTATGCCTGCCTTTCTCTGCAGTTTTTCACCTGCCAAATACCTTAAGTCATGTTACATTTGTTTTAGTGATTCCGTGGTCCGGTAGTAACCTCTTACTCGTATTTTCCCGCACTTTTATGTATACAGGCTAATTCTCTAAAAGCCCTGGCTGTAGGCACTGATTGCTTCCTAAATTAGTTCAACACTTGCAGCTTTGGAAATTATTTGTGGGGTGTGAATATATAGAATAAGCCGTGAGGTTTAATCAGTGTAATGCACTGATGTAGCTACATGCCGCTTCAGAAGCATTACACTTTCATATAGTGTAATCACTGTTTCTTCCATAGTTTAATAACAGTTGTTCATTTTTAGTCCCTCTACAAATCCATATGTCTGAGGCCTCTAGAAGGTTGTGCAGTAGCTTCTGGGTTCCCTTCCGCCAAGTCAACAATTAGTCTAAATGTATAAATGCCACACACACCCACACCCTGGTATTATAGCTGTGAAATCTAGTTCAAATTTTCCCCCATGTGACTATTTTAAAAAATCTATCTTTGTAAGGATTTAGAGAGGCCACGTGGCTGAAAATGTGAAATAATGTAAAAATTCTAACGTCAACTCTTGTCGTTCACCGTTTTCAGAGTTTGCAAGTGATATCTAATGTTTAAGCCTAATGTTTCTTTCTTCTGGGCACTGAAGGCAAGTTGCTTAAAGGGTTGGGGTGATGAAGAAGAACAAGAGGAGATTGGATTTATACCCCACCCTTAACTACCCGAAGGAGTTTCAGAGCGGCTTACGATCCCTTTCCCTTCCCCTCCCCACAACAGACACCCTGTGAGGTAGGTGGGGCTGAGAGAGCTCTGACAGAAACCGCCCTTGAGAGAACCACTCTGAAAAAACTTGTGACTGACCCAAGGTCACACCAGCAGCTGCTTGTGGAGGAGTGGGGAACCAAACCCGGTCCTCCCAGATTAGAGTCTGCGCTCTTACCCACTACACCAAACTGGTAGAGAGAGTGGACTTCCTTTTGGATTCTGCTGGAAAAAAAATAGGTCAACTTCTTCACTTTGTCCAATATGATTCCAGTAGCACCTCAGAGGCCAACAAGATTTCCAGGATACAAGTTTTTGAGAGTCGGGGCTCCTTCAGTTAGATCTGAGGAATGGTGTTTTGGCTCTCAGAAGCTTTTCAACCCCCCCCCCCCCCCCCCATCTTGCTGGTGTCTTAAGAACCTACTGGACTTGAATGTTGCTCTTCTCCTGTACACCAGCACAGCTATCCTCTGAAACCTAAGTGGTTGTTCTGCAAGATATATCAAATTTTCAGCCTTCAAACCCCTTTCCTGTTGACCCTTCTGCTAATGAGCCCCTGTCTGTCTTCTGGAGAACACTGGCATGTTGATGTTACGGAAGAATGACATATTTTTAATTAGGGTACACATATAAAGAAGAGGAGATTGGATTTATACAGTTTACAACCTCCTTTCCCTTTCCCCTCCCCACAGCAGACACCCTGTGAGGTAGGTGGGGCTGAGAGAGCTCTTTCGGGAACTGCCCTTGAGAGAACAGCTCTGAAAGGACTTGTGACTGGCCCAAGGTCACACCAGCAGCTGCGTGTGGAGGAGTCGGGAATCGAACCCGGTTCTCCCAGATTAGAGTCCGCACTCCTAACTGCTACTCCAGACTGGCTCTCTATAAATAGTGCAATACACTGGCCAGGTATTGGGTCTCTATCGCTCTGTGACGTGAACGTATAACCTAGATCCTAGAGCATACCTAGTCCTCTCCTATGTTCATGAATTCCAGGGGAAGATGGGTAGTGGTTGGGAAGCTGTCCATCAAAGAATGCTTAGCAGTTGTTACCACCGTGACATTGGTGGGATGGTAGGTTTTAGGACCAGACACGTAGACAGCTTATTCAGATACACATTTGAGAAAGGAATGTGGCTGCGATAAAGCCAAGCAAGAGGGAAACGTAGGCCAGTGCTCCTGTTTGCATTTGGAGGAGAGGACTGCTTAAGCAGACAAGGTTTCTTTGAAGTTCCAACTGCATCTGATCATATTCCTGAACTGGCAAGTCTAAATATTTAAGCTGAAAAGCAGCTTGCCTCTTTTATTTATTTTTTATTTGTTAAACTTTTATCCCGCCCTTCCAGCAAGGCCGGTTCTGGGTGGCTTACAGCAATGTAAACAATGGGGAATGAAGCTCTCAAATCCCGGCATGAAGCTCTCAAATCACAATAACATGAAGTTCCAAAATCCAGTTCCAACGAAGAACCTAGATACAGCCTTCGTTTCGTGCGTCACCTTTTCCCAGGAACTAGAAGGGCTGCAAAGTAGCAGCTCAGTAAAAATCGGTAGCTTCAAGGGAGCAAAGTCTCCTAGAAAGTTTCTACTCCTGGGCTACCATATAAAACATTCACAAGGGGAACTTGTCCGCCACACCTCCTTAGCTGGTATGCCTTGAAATCGTATTTTTCACTGTGTATTACCAAATTGGTTTTCCTTTTTTTTTTTTTTTAAAGATTTTTATTAATTTTATCTATTTCTACTACTACATCGCTACTTTTCTAAGCTATATTTACCTTATACAGAGTGTGCTTTAACATTTGCTTAATATTACCTTACCATTAATACATATGAAGCATTTTAAACCTTGGTTAATATTCAATTAAGATTGTTACTGATGATATATGAAAAATAAAAAAGCTGTTTGACAGACATGTTCTTTTAAAGGAATGCTTAATTATACAAATTATATATAATATATAAGTGCAATTTCAAAAAACATTTCAGCCCTTATTTCTTCTTTCGTCCTCTTCTTGTCTTAACAGTCTCTTCTTGTACCTTTGGAGCTGCTGCTCCTTTTTCCGAGTCAGAAATTTCTTCTTCGCTCTTTGAGCTATCAAATCCATACATACTTTCTTGCGATGCCAGCGAATCATCTGAGTCTCTCTCTTTTTTCTTCTCTTTGCTTTTTTCCAAAAAACTTTTTGCCTTTAAAGAAAAAAAAAAAAAACCAAATTGGTTTTCTAACAGGGTAGAATGGTAATTCCATACACAGTGAAAATTCATTAATACAAACTTTAAAAGCAAAATATAGAGAAGAAGAAGAGATTAGATTTATACCCCGCCCTTCACTCACTTGGAGTCTCAGAGCGGCTTACAAACTCCTTTCCCTTCCCCACCCCACAACAGACACCCTGTGAGGTAGGTGGGGCTGAGAGAGTTCTTTCCCAAGCTGTCCTTGAGGGAACAGCTGATACAGAGCTATGGCTTGCCCAAGGTCATCCAGCCAGGTGCAAGTGGAGGAGTGGGGAATCAAACCCGGTTCTCCCAGATTAGAGTCCGCGCACTTAACCACTACACCAAACTGGCTCTCTATATAACTGGCTATATAAAACATATAATGTGCTAGTAGTTTTTCCTCAACGTGTACAGCCAGCTTTTATTATAATTCCTGTCAGCTGGTCACGGTACTCAATGTTTGGTGCTTAGGTCAGGCTGTGGTTGGAAGGAGGGGGGGACCCAGCAGGTTGGGCTCGCTCATCGTGTGCTGTCCGATGTCACGTGTGAGCAGTGAGCTCTGTGAGCAGTTATTTGTGTAAATGTGGAAGAACTCTCTGCTCTTGCACATGGCTCTCCGGGCACGTGTATAGCCATAGTTTTGACAAGGAATATATATTTTTAGTTTGGCTTGCTTCTCTTGAAAACTAAATTTTGGTATGCCGTTGTAAGGGTAGCCGTAGTACTCAGTAACCTTTTTGGAGTGGATTGGTTTCAACTCCTGAGGCACCTAAAATTGTGCATGCACGAATAAAGCAAATTTTTACTCATCTCAGCTTGGTTCACTGAAAGTGCAACAAGTAAAAAGCGACCGTCCAGAGTAGATGTTTGGTTTTGGCAGGTCTTAATAAAGCTCATAAAACACGATATGAAGCACAGCTACTGGTGGTTGGTACATGATAAGGTTAACAGCTTACTGGTCCCCACTCATATTTATGCCGTATCCATTTCGGGCTCCATCCTTGACCTTCGTTTTTATATTCACTTTTATAATCCTTTTGGCGAATACCAAGTGTTTTTTTGAGCTGGAGGTCACTGCACAATAAAACTCAGCAATAAAGCCTATTATCGTTCTGTACGTGGTATTATTAGCATAGCTGGAAAGTAATGAATGATTTTATCTCTCTCTTTAGTGAAGTGATAAATTATAATCAGCCTGTTTGGGCAGTGAAGTCATCGTAGCGGGGAACTGTAATACGGGCGTTTAAAACTGGTTGATTTTTTAAAAAAAATTCTACAAAACATTTTTGATAGATCTGCAGAAATATTTAAAACATCGGGTTGACGAGGGGAGGGACGCGAGACTTCTGTTCTTGAGGAAGTCGGAAGACCCGGTAGTGTAAACCAGAGGACTGTACGAAAGAACTATACCAGTCAGCCGGTGATGTGAAATACCTTTCTCTGCCCGAGACCTTGGAGAGCTGCTGCCCATCCGAATAGACAAGGCTGACCTTGATGGACGGACAGTCTAATTCAGTGCGGTCATGTGTGTTCAACCCGTCTGTTTCCCTAGGGAGCTGTCCAAATACTCAGTGCTGCAGAGCACATGAAAGACCGAACTAATTTTCAAAATTGCCTCCCTTCTAACTCTGCTGGCCGACTTTGCTTCCTCAAGTTGGCAACCGTATGGCCGGAGGCTGAGGTACTTGATGAGCTGCTGTACATGGCTCTTGGGGCACTCTTGCCTCCACCCTGCCTGACTTTGCTTTGCTGTTTGCCACCCACTGCTCTTCAGCCTCCAGTCTAGCCAGCAACCCAGTCCTGTGGCTGCAGACAGCACGTACGTGGGCAGATATATAGGATCAGGTGCTTGAGTTCCATAACTCTGGGGCACAACTGGGGCTGTTGGTGGTGATATAAATAAAGGCGTTCGGTTAAAATTATTAATAGGAGCTTGCCCAGTTCTTCATGTTTCTCGTGGAGTTCGGGGCTGCAGAGTAAATGAACTGTACCTTTGCATCCAGGATTCGGGGGGGGGGGGGGGGGGTTGTCCTAAATTTTCATTACTATGTTTAGAGAGGTAGGTTTCTCCCCTCTAGAAAAGTCTCTGGGTTTACCCTGTTATATTTTCCCATATGCATGAAACACTGCCAATTATTCCTATGGGAAGAAGCATTGGGCAAAAATTGGGAGGCCCGGAAACGACGGAGGACTCTAATCTGGGTTTGATTCCCCACTCCTCCACATACAGCCAGCTGGGTGACCTTGGGTCAGTCACAGTTCTCTCAGAGCTGTTCTCTCACAAGCAGTTCTCGAAAGTGCTCTCTCAGCCCCACCTACCTCTCAGGGTGTCTGTTGTGGGGAGAGGAAGGGAAGGAGATTGTAAGCCGCTCTGAGACTGCAATCGAAGGGTGGGATATAAATCCATCTCTTCTTCTGCCACTCCCAAAAGTCCTTGAGAAGTTCAAACCCTCTTTCAGCAAACACTCTGCCCATCATTTTGCAGCTAGATTGTTGTATAACACTTCTCTTAAGCACTCAAGGCACTGAAATAGTCCTAACAGAAGCCTGGCTTGGCGAATCAGCATTGCAATTCTTGTATTTAAGGTGGTGGTCAAGACTGAGAGATGATGGCTTCCCTCGGGATCTGCAACAGTTTTGTATCTCCCATGAGAGTTGAATCAGGGACTTTGCAGTTCACAGCCTGTTCTTTTAAATGCTGTGTTATTGTGGATCTTCATTGTGACAAAAGCTACTAATATTATCGGTTCTTCCACTGCACCGCAGCACCTTACTCGGGAAGGAGAGGGGAGAGTAAGGGGCTTAAGCCTTATGGCCTGAGCCCATAAATCCCTTTCCTGACACTTAGCCACAGACGTGGGGCACATCATCTGGGAGTTAGAGGAAGGCAGGTCATTTCCAAGATAGCTTGTGGTGAACGAACCTCCAGGAAATTATGGGAAGTGACCAAGAAAGAGATCAGTGCTGGAAGTCAGAAGAAATGCATGGGATGTCTTTGGTATGGGAATTCTTAAAACGGGCCACATCTATATATCTAATTCCCAAGTACCCTCCCCCGTGCGGATACCTAAATCTGCGTGGGGGGGCACTTGGAGGTGGGGTTTCTACACACGGGGGGCACTCCCCCCATGTGCAGAAAAATCCTAAATGTTTAAAAAACGTTCGGGGGGATCTTCAAATCCTCCGAAAAGTTAAAGCGTTCTCCACACGTGCGCAGAGAACGCTGTGGCCGCTGTAGGGGAGGGGGTGGGAAGCGGCGTGACGAGGACTCGCTGCCGCCGTTTGCGGGGGGGGAGGGAGGGAAGAGCCTCGGCAGGCAGCAGGTCTCTATGCCCCCACCACTGTTTTGAAAGCAGAGAGGGAGGGGGGAAGCCTCAGTGGACGGCGGGTATCCCTGCTGCCGCCGCCGTTTTGAAGGCGGGGAAAGCCTTGGCAGGCAGCGGTCTCCCTGCCGCCACCGCCTTACAGGGGGGGAGCCTCGGCGGGCGGCTGTCTCCCTGCCGCCGCCGTCGTTTTGAAGGCGGGGGGAAGCTGCCTGGAGGGGGGACGGGGTAGAGGCTCGGCACGCGGGGCCAGAGGAGGGGGAAGAGGCTCACCTACCCCCCCCCCCCGCGAGTATCGCGGGTCCTCCGGCTTGTTCAATCATAACTTTGTTCAGTCCCCGTGTCTGTTATGTCAGGGGAGGAAATCTAAAAGCCTGTTATAAGAGCCAGTGTTCCAGTGTGGTAAAAGAGGTCAGCTCTGAGCTCCGTCCTGACTTTGCTCCTCCTTTAACTCCAGTTCTTTCTGTCTTATTTTTATTTTTAGCGTCCATGTCCCCCCCTAAGCTATGGCGTCTTGTGAGCAAAAAATCCTACTTTGTGAGCTACTGGCATTAAAGTCGTGAGCGAGCGATTTGGCTGCTGCATAAATTAGTTGGCTCTGGAGGCATCCTTCCTGAGCAAAGACAAAAATGTGCGAGCCGGAAGCTAAAAAACTGTGAGCTAGCTCACACTAACTCAGCTTAGAGGGAACATTGGTACAGTCATGGGTTTCTCTATGGCACTAACTTCCTAATCTACTTCCCCACTGGCTTGGTTGGCTTTTCCTATCTAGTGGCAAAAGAAAGGAAATGCTCTGACCACCCAGACAGTTGAATGTGTTGCTATTGAAACAGGCCAGTAAAGCGGTATAAAACTATGTACAATCAAATGAGGAATGGCTGGATTTCCCCCCGCCCCCAAGGAGGCTTTTAAAATCCATTGAGAACTTTCGGTCATTCCCTTCGGAAGGGAATTCTGATTGTCTATAATTTTATACTTTCCTCTTAACTTCTCGAATAGCCTGCTGTGGTGTCACAGTGAGAGGATTATGACTTTAGGGGAAAGAGGAACAGCAGGACCAGATGAGGACTCATAGAAATGCACACTCCATCTCTCTGCCCCGCATCCTTCGTAATAAGCAGAATATATAGGAAACATGGAGTGGGGAGGAAGTTTGGGGATGGATCTTCTATTCTTTCCTTTATTTATCGAGCTTTTAAAAAGGGGGGGGGGGGAACGAGTGCTGCTTTAATTTGTAGTCCAGAATTATGTAGGTTCAGAGGGTAGCTGTGCTGGTGGCAGCAGAACAGCTAGATTTGAATAGCACCTTATAAACCTACAAGCTTTTCAGGGTAGAAGCTTTTGAGAGTCAAAGCTCCCTTCTTCAGATGCAGAATTATGTAGTGTTTGTCATCTGTTCCGAAGTCTCTTCTGAGATGAAGAAGAAGAAGATAAGAAGAGACTGGATTTATACCCCAAAGGAGTCTCAGAGCCAGTTTGGTGTAGTGGTTAAGTGCGTGGACTCTAATCTGGGAGAACCGGGTTTGATTCCCCACTCCTCCACTTGCACCTGGCTGGATGACCTTGGGCAAGCCATAGCTCTGTACCAGCTGTTCCCTCAAGGACAGCTTGGGAAAGAGCTCTCTCAGCCCCACCTACCTCACAGGGTGTTTGTTGTGGGGAGGGGAAGGGAAAGGAGATTGTAAACTGCTCTGAGACTCCCTTGGGGAGTGAAGGGCGGGGTATAAATCCAATCTCTTCTCTTCTTCTTCTTACAAACCCCTTTCCCTTCCCCTCCCACACAACGGACACCCTGTGAGGTAGGTGGGGCTGAGAGAGCTCTTTCCAGAGAGAACAGCTGGGAAAGAACTATGGCTTGCCCAAGGTCATCCAGCAGGTGCAAGTGGAGGAGTGGGGAATCAAACCTGGTTCTCCTAGATTAGAGTCCACGCATTTAACCACTACACCAAACTGGCTCTGAACTGAGTTCAAGATGTACAATTTCTGGCCCTAGGTCAGCTGTCCAGTGACTAAACTGGTTAGATGTCGTGTGTGTGGAGTTGAGGTATATTTCTTAGGTTCTTGTGCTGGAGAGCATCCAGTCGCTTCAGGCTGTTTTCCGAATCCCATATGCCGATGTCGCAAATCTTACACCAGCATCACTTTGGAAGTGTAGAGGTTTCGTCATTTGATGAATGCCCCCAAACACTGTACATTTTTCTTCTGGAAAAGTTCACTTTTGTTCCAGCATCTATAGGAGGGAGTGTACTGAGCGTGTATACATCCTCTTTCCTTCACATTAGTGTCTGACGCGAGCCGCATTATGTAGGATTTTGCAGATCCGCTGAGGGAGAACGCGTTCATTACCAGAATGGATATGTGTGATCCAGCCGTTTGGCTCACGTACAGTTTCATCTTGTGCTGCTGCTGCTGTTGTTTTTTGAAACTATACGTGTTTATGTCAGCTGGCATAGTAATGCGTGCCTAAACACAAGCAGCTTACCGCCACCGGAAGGTTTCATGATCTGCTTTTCAGGATGATCACGGAGTATTGTGGATGCACAGTTAAATCAGTTGCTTCTCTTGGTGTGCAAAATAAGTGTTTTGTTGATTTCATACACACACAGACATCCGCGTTTTGGTATTTGTGGGGTAGGACGGGGTATAAAATAATAATTTTAATGCTGCTGCTTTCATTGATACTGTTGGGTTTTGATGCATGTATTCTAAAGCTGCCCACTGGGATTTTATTCTGCTTCTACTGCTTAATCTTTCTTTATGGTAGTTTAATGACTGTGCTCCTGTTGATTTACCCATCTTTAAGCATTGTTAATGCTTTTGTTGGAGGGGCTGCGGTGGCTCAGAGGTTAAGACGCTGAGCTGCAGACCGGAAGGTCCTGTAGTTCAGCAATTCAAGACCCGAGTGCCGCATGACGGAGGGAGCTCCCGTCTGTGGCCCCAGCTCCTGCCAACCTAGCAGTTCGAAAGCAAGAAACTGCAAGTAGATAAATAGGTACCACTTCGTTGGGAAAGTAGCAGTGTTCCGCACCGTTTAGTTCCTCATCGTTTAGCCATGCCAGCCACATGACCATGGAGAAGTCTTCCAGACAATGCTGGCTTTTCAGCTTGGAAATGGAGATGAGCACCGCCCCCTAAAGTCGGATTTGACTGGCTTTCAAGCAAGGGAAGCCTTTACCATTTACCTTTAAAGATTTTATTAGTATTTTAGTATATAATGGATTTATTCAGTTGTTCTTAACTTACCAAGCAGCTCTCGACAGGGTTAAGATTATAGGGTATAAATACTTAATTCCCCCCATTTTTCAGTTCTCATACCTGAAATCTCTTAACTCACTGTCCAACCAGCTGTACAGTTCTTGTGCCCTGTCTGTCATGGGCATAGATTGTGTAGTCGCCTTCTGTTCATCACAGCTCCCAACTCTAAAATTATTGAATAGCACCATATGTTTTTGTTTTTATTACCCCCCCTCCCGCAAATCCTATATTTTTGAACTGCAAAAAATAAGAAAGGCATATGGGATGTGCTGAAAACCAGTACTGTTAAATAAAAAGAAGAAAAGTGATAAAACAAACCCCAAGATGATGAACATGTTTTAGAAATGGATGCTTTATGGTTCATATAGAGTTTGTGCTTAACGAAGGCACAGACCTTTTGCCACCTGTATAATTTAATCGCCTCTTCATAAAAGTATTCAGTTCTCACAAGCAAATCGTGCAAAGGATTCTTAAACATAGCCAATTCAAGTACCTAGCACATTTAGGAATTTCATCTGAACATTCAGGCTGCAATTTAGTTGAATTTTTCGTTCTCTTTTCGTTTGTTTCTGCTTTGGGTTTTTACCATATGCATAGTATGGAACTTATGTATTTGTTTGACAGACAAACAATCTCTTCTGTATGTCTTAGTTCCTTCTTTTTGTCTATCTTGTTAAAGAAAGCTTTTTGACTTGTTGGCAATATAGATTTCTGGTCAGGCTGTGCATAGTGGGGCAAGCTAAGATCCAGGTTGTTTTCTGCCTTTTGGTTGCCCTTTGTGTAGCTCCGCTGTCCTTCCACCATCTCACTAACACTCAGGTGCCTCTGTCATTTGTGACAGTATCATTTGTGGCCTCTACTACTGCCACCATGTTCTGCCTTCTGTAAAGAGGCCATTTAATCTACTACATGCGCAGTATTTCTTTTAGTGCCAGTGCTTTAGTAAAGGCAAGGTTGGTTACTGGCAGCCCCTGGGAGAAGGGATCCTTGTTTAGAAGCTTTTTGAGGATTTGTATCTCAAACCCACTCAACTGTCCACATTTGGGATTTATCCAAAGTAGGGTACTTTGCATTGTTTTCTGAATTGGTGATTATAATCTGTAAACATTCGCTCAGGTCTGTGGTAAGGAATTTGGAACCTCTGTGCCAAGATGGATTTGTCCTAGCCTCTCCATCTTGAAACGCAGATGCATTGTTCCGGCTTTGTTTGGCTCTTCCGAAACCCAAACTAGTGCTTTCAACTCGTTGCCTTCATTTTTCTTTTTATCTTTTTTAAAAAGTCTATACAGAAGGATCCCATTAACAGTATTGTCAGTTGATAAGGGTTTTGTTTTTTTTTGGTCTCTGCCCTCTAAAGCATCAGGTCAGTCTAAACATTGCTATAGATAATTTAATGCATGCTCACTGCCTGTATTTTTATTCTTTGTATGGGCCATTCTTACAGGTACTGCATTCTGCGCCACTGGTTACGGTTTTTGGATTTGGTGAAGTTTTACGTCACATCTAAACCTGAAAACAGGTCCCTTGGTTTATAGCGATACAGGGCTAATAAATTGGAACCATGTACTGTTGCTTCGTTGAACTGAAATGTCATTTTGAAAGGATTTCTTGGCTATATGTATCTCTTGTCCCAGCTTCTCTCTCTCTCTCTCCTCCCCCTCCCTAGCCCCCCCTCCTAGCCCATCACCATCACACACGTCGTCTTTGGCCCAACAAACATCATTAAAAAAAAAAAGAAGAAGTGAAAATGATTGTTTTCTAGACTATAGCTGTGGATGTACTTGAAATCTTTGCGAGCCACTTGATTTTTTTGTCCTGCAGGCGATAGAAATTCTGGTATATTTTTATATGTTCTGATGCTGGCTGCAGATAGGGGAAAAATGGCCACTGTGTCTTTAATGGAAAGCAAAAGGTTATCTTTCTGTGGCCTTTGTGTATATGTGCTGATGTGGATGTAGGCAGCCAGACAGGCAGTGTGCGCAAAGAGACTAGGGAACCGACTGTGGATCGATAGAAATAGTGTGAAGTGAATTAATGTGAGGCAGGCAGTCTGTCTGTCATAAGGATTGCAGGGAATGTGGGGCAGGGCTGGTCACTCACTGCAGAAATCTGTTTCCAATAAATTTAAGCCTTCTGTCTGGAAATAAACTATAGACAAAAGTCGTACACCCTCCTGTATTGTTAAATTGTCCCCTCCCCCCCCCCCCCCCGTTCAAATACTATTTCTGCGGAATTGTTTCCACCATTGTAATGCACTTAAAAAAAATAATAATCCCATTTTGCAGGATGTATTGGTACGAAATCTAAATGAGCTGTCTTAATCATCCGAACCTTTCCAATGATCCCGTAAATCCACATTAACCCCCCCCCCGAAAGAAAATACAATAAATTCTTTATAACGAGTATCATTCCGTCCTTGCGTATCGATATCTGTTTTCTTTCAAATTATAAGGCTGCAATCTCACGCGCCGCGACCACGCGCGCAAGTGTTATTGACTTTAAGGATGCGTAATGGTTTTGGGGATTTCAGCCTATGATTGTGCATCGTTATGAAGCTCTCTGTCAAATAGGGAGCGTTCATTGCCCTGTCTTGGGGTGGGGGGAAATCTCTGAATGTTTTCAGCTGACTGTTTGACTGTCAGCTCAGCCGCCTCTAAGATATTTACTTGCGGATGAATGCTCAGAATGGAGGAGAGCACACAAGATATGTAACTCTTAAGAAGACCTGTGTTTTTCTTAGTCATTTAAAGGATTAAGTTCACCTCGTGTATGTAAGCCCTGAAAATGAGTCCAGCAAAATTAAGCCCTGTGGCTTAAAGAGATTGATACAAAGGAGGTTATTTTAAAAAATGGAAGAATTCCTTCTTGGGTCCATGTGTAGAGTGATCAGCCCACAGTCTTAAGAGATCTACTGGCAGTTCTTTCCCGTACAGAACAGCCCAGAGTTGCACGTTGATGCCTACGGAGTTGTTGGGCATTTTTAATCTCCTGCTGAGACTCGTGATAGCCTCATCATGGACTGGAATCTTGATTGGCTTCTATAAATCACTTTTTGGGGGTTCGTCTCAGACCTTGTCTGATCAACAGGGCTATTTTCTCCATCCCATCTTCCCCTGCTTGCTGGCTGCATCGATCCTGCCTTTGAGTACCACTTTTGCTGTTCCACAGCATACCTAATCACTGCTGCTCTTGCCCAGTTTTGCTCCTTGCCTCCAGATTCCAATTCCTTGCTCCCCGACCTCATGAACAAAACCCTTTGCTATTGATTTTAGCTTGACGTTTGACTTCTCTGACACCAACCTTTGACTAGACGTGCTGTTTGGACTGCTGGCGTGGCCGCGACCTTCCTTCTGCATGACCACACTGGGGGTTATCTTGGTTATTTTAATCCTGATTTTAGGTGAGATCCCTCACCCCTTTTTTATTCTAATCCTGACAAGAGGGCTCATACCAGTCATCACATTCAACCCAAACAGCCTATTTTCCTTTTAGCAAATAACTTCACAGAGTTGGAAGGAGCCATACAGGCCATCTAGTCCAACCCCTTGCTCAATGCAGGATCTGCCTAGACGAGCATCCCTGACAAGTGTTTGCCCAGCCGCTGCTTGAAGACTGCCAGTGAGGGGGAGCTCACCACCTCCCAAAACAGCTGTTTCCACTGTGGCACAACTCTTACTGTAAAAAATGTTTCTCTTAATATCTAGTTGGTACCTTCCCACCCTTAATTTAAACCCACGATTGCGAGTCCTCGCCTCTGTGCCCACAGGAACAGCTCCCTGCCCTCCTCCAAGGGACAGCCCTTCCAATACTTCAAGAGAGCAATCCTGACCTCCCTCAACCTCCTCTTCTCCAAACTGAACATCCCCAAGTCCCTCAGCCTTTCCTTCTAGGGCTTGGTCTCCAGGCCCCCATCATCCTCATCGCTCTCCTCTGCGCCCATTAAGTAAGGCCTCCAGAACATGTCTCAGCCTTTCCACTCTTTCTAAAATGGTTTGCCATCCCAACAGGCTTTTGCCATAGATGCCACTTTTCTCAGTCCTAGATGGGAAACAGGAGAGCCAGTTGGTATCATTCACTGGGCCAAATTAGGCCCAGGAGAGCTGTCACTGTTGAATATTATGACTGTCACTGAGAAACCATCCATCTAAGGCCACGCTAACCACCCAGTCATTGTCAAAATTTTTAGAAACCACTGTTAGTGGTGAGAGTGTTTGTCAAATAATGTGACTCAAACATTCTCTCCCTCTCCTTGCGTGGCTCCAGTCCATCCAGACCAGAAATGCAGAAACCAACAGTATTTCTCGGTAGACTGACACACTGGAACGCCAGTGGAGAGTTTTGTGCGAAACGGGTTTCAAGGATCACACCAATGATAGAAAGCCCATATTGCCTCATAATCCTTCAAACTCAACGCATCTCAGTTACACATGGCCAGTGGGAACATTTGAATGATAACACACGTGTGTTTGAATTGAGTATTAGTAGTCTAGCCAGAGCTCATAATTGGGCAGTTCACGAAACTGCCGGCAGCTCACCTGCCCGTAGCTATCACTGGACTTGACTGCCAGCTCTGGGAATTTGTTGCTGAATGATGCATTGGAATATGTCTTAGGATGTTCCTGAGAAAGATTTGGGTCCTGTAGCACCTTAAGGACCAATAAGATTTCCAGTGTGTAAGATTTTGAGTGTCAAAGCACCCTGTTCCTGCAATAGTGCATCTTTCCTGACAGCTAGATAGAAGAAGAGTTGGTTTTTATACCCTGTGTTTCTCCACCTTGTTGTTTGTTGTTGTTGTTCAGTTGCACAGTCGAGTCCAACTCTTTGCAACCCCATGGACCACATCACCCCAGGCCCTCCCGTCTTCCGTCATCCTCCGGAGTTTGCTCAGCTTCATGTTCGTTGCATCGATAACACTGTCTAACCATCTCATCCTTTGCCGTCCCCTTCTTCTTTGACCTTCAGTCTTTCCCAGCATCAGGGTCTTCTCCAGTGAGTGCTCCCTTCTCATTTGGTGGCCAAAGTATTTGAGCTTCAGCTTCAGGATCTGGCCTTCCAGGGAGCAGTCAGGGTTGATTTCCTTTAGGACTGACTGATTTGATCTCCTTGCAGTCCAAGGGACTCTCAAGAGTCTTCTCCAGCACCATAATTTGAAAGCATCCATTCTTCGGCGCTTGACCTTCTTTATAGTCCAACTCTCACAGCCATACATTACTACTGGGGATACCACTACTTTGACCATACGGACTTTTGTTGGCAGGGTGATGTCTCTACTTTTTATTGTGCTGTCTAGGTTTGCGATCGCTTTCCTCCCAAGGAGCAGGCGTCTTTTAATTTCATGGCTGCAGTCACCATCTGCGGTGATCTTGGATCCCAGGAACATGAAGTCTGTCACTGCTTCCACGACTTCCCCTTCTGTTTGCCAGTTCTCTATCTTAAGGAGTCTCAAAGCAGCTTACAATTGCCTTCCCTTCCTCTCTCCTCAACAGGCACCTTGTGAGGCAGGTGGAGCTGAGAGAGTTCTGAGGGAACTGTGACTGGCCCAAGGTCACCCAGCAGGCTTCATGTGGAGGAGGAGTGGGGAATCATACTTGGTTCTCCATATTAGAGTCCGCTGCTCTTAACCACTACACCATGATGGCTCTGATGCAGCCCCTCCCCAATATATTTTATAGCTTTTACTCATTTCATGGATCCATAAGGCTCTCCGAGAGGCCTACATCACAGGTGACATGGAAGACAAAAAAAATCATTATAAAATTGCTTTGATCCATAATAAAATGGCGTGGGGTGGCCTGCTGTATAAAAGCAGCCTAAGAAACATTAGAGAGTCAGTTTTTAACAGCTGGCTTCGGTTCACAAGCATCTTGCCATGTTCCCAAACATCTGCAAAATAGAAGGTCTTTTTATCGTTCACTTTCAAAGGAAAAGAATAGAGCCAGTCTGAGTCCCTTCTCTGAGGAGAGCAAGATTCGAGTCCAGTAGCACCTTACAGGCCAGGAAGATTTTCAGGGTTTAAGCTTTTGAAAGTCAAAGTTCCCTTAATCAGACACAAGGAAACTTTGACTCTCTTTATGCACAGGATGAAACATAAGTAGAAGTTTGGGGTCAGGAAGCAGTTTTTCTCCAGGCCAGTTTGGCTGGAGATCCTGGAGGTTTTTTGTCATCTTCTGGGTATGGAACAGCAGTCACTGGTGATCGGGGGCGGGGGGGGGGGGAGGTATTTCCTGCATTGTGCGGGAGGTTGGACTAGATGGCTTCCATGATTCTAAAAATACAGAGCCAAACTTTAGAGCATGGTGGATTAAGATGCCTCCCACAAGGTACTTCAGCAACCATATTGCATTTCCTACACTTGCTACATTTGGGACTAGCCATTTTTATTCCCTAATTTGTATATGCAGGACTAATAAACTGTATATAAAATAAGCCTTTGGGTTGGTATGAGTCTTACCCAGCTATCCAGAAAGCGCTGGAGAACAAGGGAGGTCAGGCCTTGTAATGCATGCTGCTGTTCATTGACTTTATTTCAAAAAAGGAGCCGTATTTCACAGTCTGTCTCCATCTGATTTATTTCTGTTTTTCACATCCCCTCTCCTTTTTGTCTTTGGGTTGCTGCTGCTGTTCTTTTTTCATTTTTTTTACTATTATTATTTATGATTTCCCCCCTCCCTTGTGGAAGTACAGGTTGAAGCCTCTCAGATTACTTGCTTTTAAAATAATATGCTCCAATTTTAGCCTGTTAAATAAAAAGCTAGTATAAACTATCCTTCCTATGTAGGCTGCCAGTGCTTTGGAAATTGCACTTGTGGTGTTTTACCAGCATGGTGGCTAAATTAGGTAATCCAGTGTTCTAATGACTTTATCTCACGCATGCAAAACTGAACTGTTCAAGAGGGTTTTTCTGTGCTGGCAATAGGGCTGCATTGCGCAAAATGGTTTTGCAAACTTCCTTGGATAAATGATCAAGAACAGCGGTCTATAATGGCTGTTTAGCTTATTGTCAGTTGGATCCTATTTATGCAATTTCTGTACCACTTAATGTGTCATGTGAATACTCAATGCTGTGCTTCAGTTCTTCCTGGTGGTTCCAGACTTCTAACATCCTAAGGCACTGGTTTTCAAATGTCCCATTTTTTGCGGTTGTGCTGACTCACTCTGCGTAATCCGCCCTGAGCCCCTGTGAGAAAGACGGGCTACAAATAACATAAATAAATATTGTCACATGCAGTTGTCCAAACGAGGCTTCGTATTTGGTCTGATTTAGCGTATGTTCCTGTACCTGCGTGTAACTTTCTTCCTCTTTGTCTTTTTGGGCAGGATAGGATCATAGCTGTCTGATCTGTGCATATTTGCATGCCCACAACGGCGATCATATTTAACGTTTTCAACGTTCAGAGTCTAAAATGTGCATTAACTGTGGTGTATAAAGTACTAGGTCCAGAGACGCGTTGCAGTGAAATCATAAGTTTATCGATGGTACAAAACACAACTGCTGAATGGGGCTCGGGGGTCTGCTTAAATGTCCGTCTAAACCGCACCCCTGGCCTCACCCAGTCTCCCTGATAGGGTTAATTACGGGTGATCTTACACCATAGGTCCCCTTGCGGAATCTGGCTGGCTGATTGGTCTAATTTACAATCTGGCCAGGCTGTTGTCTCCCAAAGCGAAGCTCCGATAGCCATCTCAGGCACGTGCATTGACCTGACCACATGCGCGGTCGCCATTAGGACATAACAGGTGTAGTGGTAAAGAACAGTGGACTCTAATCTGGAGAACTGGGTTTGATTCCCCACTCGTCCACATGAAGCCAGATGGGTGACCTTGGGCCAGTCACAGCTCTCTCAGAGTTCCCTCAGCCCCACCTACCTCACAGAGTGTCGGTTGTAGGGAGAGGAAGGGCAGGTGATTGTAAGTTGCTCTGAGACTCCTTCAGGTAGCGAAGGGTGGTGTATAACACCAGCTCTTCTTCTTCTTCTTGTACCGTTCACAACAGGCCTATAAGGTAGATTGGTATTATCTCTATATTGCTGATGTGGAAGGTGTGGCTTGGGCTGAGCCAAGCTTGCCTAAGACCCCCTAGTGTGTTTATGGCTGAGACAAGAAGTGAACTAGGGCCTTCCCTCCTCGTTTGTTTCGGGTCTGTTTGTTTCAGTTCTTACACATCCTGTTACATCATAACATATATTTGGAAGATTTCCAACGTGTGAATCGTCTCAGTTTTTCTTTCATTTGGACATATAGCAGATTGGAATCAAATGCCCATGAGGGGGATTAAATAAATGCCTGTTCAAAAAAATAGTTCTGGTCAGTCACAGTTTAGACACGTCCAGAAAACAGCTTGCTACTTTCCTCTAGGTTTTTGTAGTAACGTCACCAGAACCATGTATCTGGAATTTACAGAATAGGAAATGTGCAAAAAAAAAAAAAAAACCCCGCAAGGGATATGCAGGTGAATCCATACAGTTAAAATATGATGACAATGAGATTTGATATACGTACTAGCTGTATTTACTAAATTAGCTCGTCATTTAAATATGTGATTAGCATTCCCAGTTTACAAAGGTTTATAAGGAGTTACAAAAAGCTTGATGAGACTTTAAGACAGGGTTGTCAAACATGTGGCCCACAGGCCGGATCAGGCCCTCGGAGGGCCCCAATTCGGCTCCCAAGAAGAAGAAGAAGAAGAGAAGAGATTGGATTTATACCCTGCCCTTCACTCACTTGGGAGTCTCAGAGTGGCTTACAAACTCCTTTCCCTTCCCCTCCCCACAACAGACACCCTGTGAGGTAGGTGGGGCTGAGAGAGCTCTTTCCCAAGCTGTCCTTGAGGGAACAGCTGGTACAGAGCTATGGCTTGCCCAAGGTCATCCAGCCAGGTGCAAGTGGAGGAGTGGGGAATCAAACCTGGTTCTCCCAGATTAGAGTCTGCGCACTTAACCGCTACACCAAACTGGCTCTGCACCAAGGCCCTGGCTGTTTCCTACCTCCTTTTCCAGTTCCCTTGCTGCTGCCACATCCAGCTTGCTTTACCAGTCTCTCTCAATCGCACAAGAGAGGTAGATAGGCAAATCTCTCCTGTGCGATTGAGAGTGTCTGGTAAAGAACTGGCCGTGTCCTTTGTAAAGTTTATATCTCCGCTACCTGGCGTTACGTTTTATGACACACACGAACCGGCCGAACCAGGTCTCATTTATGTCAGATCTGGCCCCCATAACAAATGAGTTCGACACTCCTGCTTTAAGAGATTCAGAGTTTCCCTTTCCAAGTAATAGAACACTGTCCAACTTCTTCTGGTATGTTTCTTTGCTACCTTTTTTAAAATTGGCTTTTTATAAACAGGCGAGCCCTTATTTGCAATATATTTTTTGAAACCGTTGGTTGGAATCTCAGACTATGGCTATCTCTCCCCCCCCCCCCCCCGGAAACATCGGAAGTGGAGTCACTTCTGCATCTTCCTCACATTTACCCCCTTGCACCTTCCAGATACTTTGCATCTTCAGACATTTTCTCTGCCATACAAAATATCAAACAATAAAGTCTACTGGCAGTAGGCTTCAAGTATTTTCTTCCATCTGTAGGATGGGTGTCTTGGAGGATCAAAGAATTTCATGTAACCATGTAAGCAACTATAAGTCTCCAGTGCAGACACAATGCTGAAATTCTTATAAAAACTGTGACTTTTCTTTGTCAGGGTCTTTCTGGAGCTCATAAGGAAAATAGTCTATCTGAGCTGTGTGGTTGTTCTTGTAAAAATATCTAACCAATAACAATATCTGAAAAATCTTGGTTTATAAGGTTATGCATGGGATAGAGCAAGTAGGGAAAGAAGTCCTTTTCTCCCTTTCTCACAGTACAAGAACTCATGGGCACTCCATGAAATTGCTGAGCAGTTGGGTTAGGATGGATAAAAAGAAGTACTTCTTCACACATAGAGTGATTAACACATGGAATCCACTACCACAGGTGGCGGCTGCTACAAGCATGGATGGCTTTAAGAGGGACTAAGATAAACATATGGAGCAGAGGTCCATCAGTGGCTATTAGCCACAGGGCATAGATAGGAACTCTCGGTCTGGGGCAAGTGATGCTCTGTATTCTTGGTGCTTGGAGGTGGGGGCAACAGTGGGAGGGCTTCTAGTGTCCTGGCCCCACTGGTGGACCTCCTGAGGGCACCTGGTGTTTTTGGCCACTATGTGACAGAGTGTTGGATTGGATGGGCCATTGGCCTGATCCATCGTTGGCTTTTCTTATGTTTTTATGTTCTTAACAAGTGTGCATGCACGTGAAAGCTTATACCCAGAACAAAACTTTGTTGGTCTTAAAGGTGCCACTGGACTCAAACTTTGTTTTGCTGCTTCAGACCAATACCGGCTACTCCCCTGAACCAATAACAGTAGGAATTCATCGATATGACAGAGCCTCAACTGGGCCTTGCAGTCCTTTAAAGACTGTGGGTGCTTCCTCTATATCCCAAAGCGATCGCTTGGATCTATCTGACCCATCGAGATTGGACCGTAAAGCACCAGGGTGTACTGAATGGCTTTTTTTTGTGACACTGTGTAACTTCTTTGTTCTGGAACCACTGCAAACCTTTTCTCTTCAAGTTATGGGAGGCTCCAGCCTAAATACCTCAGTGTTGTACAATTGCTTCTCTCAGCAATGTAACACCTAAAAGCCAGACGCTCGGTGTTGGCTAAAATGTAGTATATACGTTACTTGTATTGTTGGAAGATTCCTTGGGCTACCCATGTCATCCGGCCCACTGTAATAAGGACAAGAATATAAATTGCCTATTTGGGGGAGGTGGAAGGTGAATCTTTTAAGGGACAGGTCCAAACAGATCATTAGATAAACATAAGAACATAAGCAAGAGTCCAGTAGCACCTTAAAGACCAACAAAATTTGTGGCAGGGTATGAGCTCATCCCCTGCCAAAATTGTGTTATTCTTTAAGGTGTTCCCGGACTCTTGCTCTTTTCTCCTGCTGCAGACAGAGTAACATGGCTACCCATCTTGATAAGAACATAAGAAGAGCCCTGTTGGATTGGGTCAGTGGGCCATCTAGTCCAGCATCTAGTCACACAGTGGCCAACCAGTTCGTATAAAGCCTTCCCCTGATGTTGCCTCCTGGCTCTGGAATTCAGAGGCTTAGTGCCTCTGAAAGCGGAGGTTCCCCTCAGTCACCATGGCTAGTAGCTGTTGATAGGCTTACCCTCCATGAATCCATCTAATCCCCTTTTAAATAGTATCTTGTATCCTGCCATCCATGCTTATAAGGCATCCAGAGTTTTCCAGCCTTTCTCTCAATTATTGCAGCCCTCTCCATTCCCGGGAAAGCTTATTCCTGGGGTTGTGGAGCTCACACAAAGGAATACAACTGTGTGTGTTATAAGGGAGATGGGAGCGAAACGGCCTCTCCTTAGTCTTCCATCAGGAGACGTTTCGGGGCATGAGATCAGCATCTCGTGGTTTGCAGTGTGTTTTTGGTGTATGTGGCACTTTGGGGACTGACTAAAGATTTCAGGTCCCTCCGCCCAAGAACTTGTAGTTTGCATTTCACTAGTTTGGGAGAGAGAAGGGTAACTAAGAAAGGAGAGGGATGGTAAAGGCAAGAACCAGAGGAAGTGACAGAATGCAGCAACGCGGTATTGGGCTCTGGGGCCGGGAACTAACCAGTCTGATTAAACCGCAAAAGGCTTGGGTATGTACTTATAAATCCTGAATGGTAATTAAAGGGAGCTTGTACTTAGTATTAATGAATGCACGTGAATGAAACATTAGCTAGCACTATCCTTTGAGCCACCTTTATCATATGTTGCGGAGAGAATGTTCTATAGTGTATTAGAGACAGTATGGGCAATCCGTGGCCTGATGGAAGAATTTATTAATTGCATTATTTTTACCGCTTCTGCTTATTATTAAAAAGAGGTTCATGTTTTAATAAGCTGTACAAAGCCTGGAATTTATTAATTGTATTGTTTTTACCGCTTCTGCTTATTATTAAAAAGAGGTTTACGTTTTAATAAGCTGTATGTGGCCTGGAAGAAAGCCCACTGTTGTGCGCCACAAGCTTCAGAGGCGTGTGTCATTCGGTTTGCCATTGTTTGAGTAGCATATCCGGGTCTCGATGAAATGAAACTTCTTGACCAAAACAGGCACAAAGGTGGGTCTCGAGGAACCCAGCCTCTGTCCTGTTACGATCTCCAGCGAATCTGGTACAATTAGGTTAGTAGGTCCTATGAAGGGGGAAAAATAAAGCATGAAATCAGATTTCTGTAAGATCTCTTTGATGCAGTTTGTGTGTTCTGTAACTCTTGGAATACCACGATGGACTTAAGTTTTCTGTGGATTGACTCGTTTCAGCTGGAGTGACCACAGAAGCCATTCAGACCGTCACTGCTAGCCCAGAGCAGTCAGGAACAGAAACAAAAATTCAAGAAGAAGAGCACGATCTAGTGGATGATGACATGTCTGCGGGTAAGCGCATGTATATTTAATTGCACTACAACAGGGCTCTCGCGTGTATTGGTCTGGTGGTGGAAAGTGCTGTCAAGTCTACACCGACTTATGGAAACCCTGTAGAGTTTTCAAGGCAAGAGACAAACAGAGGTGGTTTGCTTTTGCCTGTCCCTGAACTTCCTTAGTGGTCTCCCGTCCAAGTACTAACCAGGGATGACCGCGCTTAGCTTCCAAGATTAGGGATGGGCACGAACCTAAAAAACCCGAACCGAGCCAAAAGACCCCAGTCCAGGGAGTTCGGTTTCCCTTTTCTCCTGGCCATGGTTCGCCGTGGCTGAGAGAAAGGGGAGGGATTGCCTGAGAAGGGTTAAATGGTTGGGAGCCATTTGACTTTGTCAGCTTTGCTTCTCCCCGCTTCAAAGCAAGGGGGAGCGAAACCAATGGGTTTAATGGCTGCCAGCCATTTAAACCTAGCAGCTGATGGGTGGACCCACCCCGCTGGTAGGTTGAAATGGCTGCCAGTCATTTCAACCTAACAGCTCAGCTGCAGACCCCGTGCCATCAGCTGTTAGGTTTTTGTGGCCCCGAACAGCCAAACTGGATATGGACATGACTGTTTTTTTGCTTTCTGATAATGACACTTATATTACCAGCAGAATGGCGCTGTTTGCACTGGCGGCAAAAAAGATAAGACTAAGTCTGGGATTTACAGCAAGTTACTGAAGGGCTTATCCCATTTTGGTGTATAATGTCTGTTGTATTTTGTTTTATTTGTTTTATTTTATTTTGTTTTGTTATGGCCAATGGCCAAGACAATAAACTTGACTTGACTACTAAAAAAGCCCAGTAAATGTTCGGGAAAGGCGCCTTCCCCAAACATCGGTTTGGGGGCTCTGAACCGGCAGAAGTTTGTGCCGAATTTTGGCTCGTGAGCCAGTTTGTGCCCATCCCTATCTAAGAACTGACAAGCCTGGCCTAGCCTAGGCTATCCAGGTAAGGGTATATTTCCCTGCAAGGTGTTTGAAAGGCACAGGAGTATTAAACTAGGCTGCAGTGGAATTATTCCCCAGTTCCATATTGTAGAAGTGTCAGCTATAAGTATTTTCTGTGTATGACTTATGGAGATGATGTGCTACTGCAGCAGTTCAGATCTCTTTGTTATGTGGCGTGACTAATCTCCGCCTAACGCCTCCGTAATAGTAAGTGGCATGTTTGTACAAAAAAGATTCTCAGCTAATGATAATTGCACTGTCAGTCTGCTACAGGAGGTTGGATATTTGTGTACTCTCTGTTTATATTTTATTGGAAGTTGCATGGAATTCCTAGAGAGGCCAGGTCAGATCACTCTGCAGCCTCATCAAGACTTGATGTTGGATGTCAAAAAAGCTCTTTTGTGGAAGACCTGCATTATGCAGGATTAATTAATGTACTGTCTTCACTTTACATGGTGCTTTGCAGAGTAAGCAAAAGCAGGAAATCCTGGCCCCAAGGAGCTAACAGTCTAATTGTCAGCAGTGGGAGAGAAAGGGCCAAAGTTACGAGCACTGGACGTGTGCAAATGTGGTTGTGTGACCCACTGACCTTCTCGAAATGCTTCCCTTGGGGACTTGGGTCCCCAACGAACAGCAAGAGGGGAGAATCAGAGAACTGCAGTGGGGCAGGGGACAATTGGGGTACTGCCTCCCAGTAATGGAGATTATTGTTGGGATACCACTCACGGTATATTTTTCTTGAAATCTCTCCTATGGCTCCTACTTAAGTCAGTATCTCCACCATCTAAATAATGAAAAGGCCCTCCTTAACATTCTGTCAATACAACTAGCAAGCCACAGTTTATAGACCGAGTGAGTTTCCTTTTGGACCCTGTGACTTGATTGAGCTCCGTATAGATTTCTGTGCAGGCTTAAAAGAGAGCTATATTTATTTCTATTGACTGGAAGCCTGCATAAATTACAATATGAAAAAATCTGGTGGATCTAGAAGGAGTGAAACTAGCATGAAGGGCAGTCACTTTTTTTCCTTTTTTTGGAGGGGGGGGGCAGAGACTGAAAGGAAGTGTGTTTCAGCTAGTAAGTAGCTAGAGCACCCATGCTACGAAGCAGCATGGAACAGTAAATCCATTGGGGCTTTTGATGATCGTTCACATTTCGTACGCTCTTAGTAATGTCTCCCTGTTTATTAGAGAGACTGCCAATGCACAATTTGCCGAAGTTGTATTTTTTTGTGGGGCTTGATGGCTTTTTAATGTTTTTGCTTTTGTTCTGAGTCGTGCTGAAGTCAGTGAGATAGGGCCTGAATGTGTAAGACAATACATTTGTAGCATTTTCTGATCCGTATAAAACATGCACCATAGTGGCCTTAAATTGTTGTCAGCTATTTCTTTCGGTGATGTTTGATATTGTTGCTGGCTGATCATAAACGATGAAAGAAGTCCAGACTCTGTCTGCGGCTCATGGTCAAATTGCTGTTGATAACTCCCAGGATAGGGTTGCTGACTCCAGGTTTGGAAATATCCGGAGATTTAAAGATGGAGCCCGAGATTAAAGGTGTCTAGGGAGGGGAGGGACCTCGGTAGGGTATAATGCCATGCAGTCCACCTTCCGAAGCAGCCATTTTTTTCTCCAGGAGAAGTAGAATAAATGTTTCAAATAAGTAACAAGTAAGTGATTTGTGTAATTCTGGGAAATCTCCAGCCCCCACCTGGAGGTTGGCAACCCTATTCCAGGATCAAGATGTTTCCACCAAAGAGGTTAATAAGGCTGGCCACGTAAGTGTTTGCGCTATCAGTTCTGTTGTCCTCAGTGTTCCCTCTAAGCTGAGTTATTGGGAACTAGCTCACAGTTCTTTAGCTTCCAGCTCACACATTTTTGTCTTAGCTCAGGAAAGATGGCTCCAGAGCAAACTAATTTATGCAGTAGCCAAATTGCTCGCTTGCTCACAACTTTAATGCCAGTGGTTGGATGTTTGTGTACTCTCCGTTTATATTTTATTGGGAGTTGCATGGAATTCCTAGAGAGGTCAGGTCAGATCGCTTTGCAGCCTCTTCAAGACTTGTCAAAAAAGCACTTTTGTGAAGACCAGCATAATGCAGGATTAATTAATGTACTGTCTTCACTTTACATGGTGCTTTGCAGAGTAAGCAAAAGCAAAATTCACAAAGTGGAATTTTTGCTCGCAAGACTCGACAGCTTAGAGGGAGCATTGTAGAAGCTGGTATGTGAAGCACCCCTAAAGCACAAAACCCTTTAATATTACATATTTTAATTATATATTATATACATATAACATAAAGCAAAACTGCAGAAAACAAAAGTATTATGTAAAACCAGAAGTAGCTAAAAGGTCTTAAGTCCTAACCTCACAGCACTGTTGCTGTGCCCATTTTATTTTCACGTTTTGAGTATATACATATCGTTTGACCTATTACCGCAAAAGGGAACAAGACAGAGGGAGACCATTAAAGGCAGTGTCCTTCTAACTAGGATAGGTAACCTTGCTGTTTTTCAGTTGAGACTCACCCTTCTTTGAGCATCTCTGAAGGTTTTGGTAATGGCCAGAACTTAACGTTTAACTCAGTTAAAAAGGCAAGTGATTGACCAGCTCACATCCCTCAGCTGGTCAGTAGCTTTAATTTTTTCTAGCATTTAGTTTTCCTTTAAAAGCTAAAGGTTGCCATCTGTATAGAGGCCATCCAGAAAGGAAATGAAAGAATACAGATGAAACAAGGTATAGTCAAGTGACAGTCAGTTGGCTATAATAAAAATAACCCCTTGTTGTAGGATGACAACTGGGGAAGTTCAAATAAGGAAATATTAAGTCGTGATGGAGACAATGTAAATCTCGACTTGTCATCTCCGAAATATGATGCAGCTTCTTCCTGTATCTGTATTTTAATGCTAATGTGTATTGATTGGTTTCATGATGCTAGACAGTGTGGGAGAGTTCCCAGGAATTGCTTTCAACTGAAAATGTGAGTCAACAAAACTTTTCTAAAAATCGTGGGGGTTTGTAAATAATTTTTTTCAGATCTGCTCCGATCACGTTAAAGGTAAAAGGTGCTTTTGAGGCATTTAAAGATTTGGTAGCCCATCTCAGGGGCAGGCTCTTATACGGCTCTCATTCCATACTTTGTGTTGAAATACATGTTGTAACAGTTATTTATTTATAGCAAAAAGTAGAACATGTTAAATTATGTCTGGTGGGTTGAACCAAGCGGTGCATCGCTTTTGACTCCTGTTATGAACAGTAGCTTAGCTGCAGGTTCAAATTAATTGTTTCAAGCTACAGTGTATTCAGCTAGGATGCTAAGACATTTGGGGAGAAATACTCCACCCAGTGGTGTTAATTAGGTTAATGAAATCTGTTGAGCTTTTGAATGAGACCCTTGAAAGGAAAACTGGCAGATAAAGAGAGTGTCACGGTTATTGTTTTGTTCAAAGGGGGAAACGGCTTCTCCTACTTGCAGTTATTTCAGTTTTCTTAACTCTTTTAATAAATGTATGTAGATATTTTTATGCCTTGAACATTAAGGCTAGAAAAGTTTGGGATGCTCTTTTGGCGTTTTTAAAATGTAAGGCTTTCTGCGCGGGTTCTCTGTTCTGTGCAATATTGCACCCAGGGTCTGTAAGAATAGTTTCAGCTGCCTCCTTGGTCAGCTCAGCTGACCGCATAATGGGAGCAAAGGTCAAATGTCACTGACATTGTCAAAACCAGACAATATGATACTATATCACTGCATCTTGTTGACAGATTTAACTATGTACAGCTAAAAGCAATATGGTCACAGCTGCAGCCTTTCCCGGACAGAAAAGATCTGACCCCTGTGGCGCATGCCCCGGTTACATCTAGATTAGATTACTGCAGTGCGCTGTATGTGGGGCTGCCCTTGAGAGTTTGGAAGACCCAGTTGGTGCAGGATGCTGCAGCCCGGGATATTGACTGGAGTGGGTCAAAGGGACCATATCTCTCCAGTCTTGACCTATCAGCACTGGTTCCTGCTCTGTTACTGTGCACAATTCAAAATGCTGGTATTGACCTTTTAAAGCCGTGATGGTTTGGACCAAAATACCTGAAGAACCCCCTTTTGTTGTTGTTCAGTTGCACAGTCGAGTCTGACTCTTCACAACCCCATGGACCACATCACGCCAGGCCCTCCTGTCTTCTGTCATGCTCCGGAGTTTGCTCAGCCTCATGTTTTTTGCATCGATAACAGTGTCCAACCATGTCATCCTTTGCCATCCCCTTCTTCTTTGACCTCCAATCTTTCCCAGCATCAGGGTCTTCTCCAGTGAGTGCTCCCTTCTCATTTGGTGGCCAAAGTATTTGAGCTTCAGCTTCAGTATCTTCAGTATCCAGGGAACAGTCAGGGTTGATTTCTTTTAGGATTGTCTGATTTGATCTCCTTGCAGTCCAAGGGACTCTCAAGTCTCTCAAGAACCACCTACTTCCTTATGAACCTTCTTGACCACTGTCGTCATCTTCTAAGGCCCTGATTCAGGCATCCTGGCCTACTGAGATTAGGCAGGTAGCGACTTGGGAGTGGGCCTTCTCGGTTGTGGCACCAAAACTCTGGAACTCTCTCCCCTAGGGAGGCTTTTCCATCCAGCCAGTTTGGTGTAGTGGTTAAGTGTGCCAACTCTAATCTGGGAGAACTGAGTTTGATTCCCCACTCCTCCACTTGCACCTGGCTGGATGGCCTTGGGCAAGCCATAGCTCTGTACCAGCTGTTCCCTCAAGGACAGCTTGGGAAAGAGCTCTCTCAGCCCCACCTACCTCACAGGGTGTCTGTTGTGGGGAGGGGAAGGGAAAGGAGTTTGTAAGCCGCTCTGAGACTCCCTTGGGGAGTGAAGGGCGGGGTATAAATCCAATCTCTTCTCTTCTTCTTCTTCTTCTGTTGCCATCTTCAGTCAGCGGGTAAAGCCTTTTTTTCCTGTTTTGTCTGATGTTTCCTCAACGATCTCTCCTTTCTGTCCCATGAATTAAATTTTTTAAAACATGTTCTGTATGTATTTTAGCACTGGTTTTAATGTGATTTTGTCAGTTTTATGGTTTTTAAGATGTGGTTTTATTATGCAAGTTTTAATTGGTTAGCTACTTTTGTAAAATGCATAAACAGACGTTTTTAGAAAAAATAAATATGGAAAATTGTGAATAGATACTTTAAATGTTTCAGTAGATTAAGAAAAAGATTAACTTAGTTTTGTATTGTTGTAGAGTATATCTTCTTTTCTGGGGCTGGTATATAGTCCCATGGATAGGAATATGAATGCACTGGCTAGACCAAGGGTGTTGAAGTCATTTGTTACGAGGGCTGGATCTGATATAAATGAGACCTTGTTGGGCCGGGCCATGTGTGTCATAAAATGTAATGCCAGGTAGCAGAGATATAAACTTTATAAAGGACACAAACACAAACATTTTTTTCTTTACTTAAAATAAAAACATGCTCAAAACGTTAGCACTCTTGCAATATTTTGTTTATTTAAGAGTATCTGATAACTGGCACCTCTTGCTCTGAATTATCGCATCAAAACATCTGTGCTGTTGCAATCCTGAGTATGCTGTTCAGGTGTGTATCTGTAAGCTGCAAACCTACTTTTGATTTATTGACATTCACCACAGAAATCTCATGCTCAGAGTTCTGAGCCTAGGACTCAGGGGAAAACATGAAGTGGCTGAGCGATTGAGAGAGTCTGGTGAAGTAAGCTATGATGCAGCAGCAGCAGCAACAGAACTGGAAGCAGGAGATGGTCAGTTCCAGTGCGGGCCTGATAGAAGCCCTCTGGGGGCCTGATGTGGCCCCTGGGCCACATGTTTGACACCCCTTGGCTGGACTTTCAGAATATTCTAGAGATTTAAGCTGCTTCTCCCTCCTTGGCCAATAGGTTTGGCCTCTGCACTCATGCCAAAAGGGTGCGAGGAGAACTTTTAACAGGGTTATGTGCATCTGGGCCTCCTCAATACTTTCCTGAGTGACATTCATGTGTCTGGTAGTGCCAAACTGCATAATCTGTATTTATCCTCATTCCTATGGTACTAAATGAGACCTTGTTGGGCAGAACCATGTGTGTCATAAAATGTAATGCCAGGTAGCAGAGATATAAACTTTATAAAGGACACAAACACAAACATTTCCAAACACAAACATTTCCAAACATTATCCAATGCCTTTTATAAATGGTCACTACTGATGTGAAGACCCCAGGTGTGTGTGTGTGAAAAGTTTGGGGAAATAAACAGGGTTGGTTTGTTGTTGTTTTTCTACTAGAGGACTTTAGTCAGATTTTCGCACAAAAATGGGAAATTTGGGGGAGCACTGCAAAACCATTCTCTCTTTTGGAATGAAGGAAATACTTCTTAAGAAAAGGTTAAGACAATCTACAACATTAGATGATAATTCCTCACTATATGGGGAGGGGTGTAGCTCAGTGTTTAGAGCATCTGCCTGGCACGCAGAAGGTCCCAGGTTCGATCTCCAGCGTCTCCAGTTAAAAGGATCAGGCAGTGGGTGATGTGAAAGACCTCTGCCTGAGACGGTGGAGAGCAGCTGCCAGTCTGAGTAGACAATACTGACCTTGATGGACCAGGGGTCTGGTTCAGTATGAGGTAGTTTCATCTGTTCGTACGGTAGACACATACAGTATATTTTCATGAATGTTTATCATGTAATTGTGAATAATTTTGGTGATAATATGTTGTGATGTGTTTAGTGAGAATACATTATTAAAGACTTTGTTGTATTCAGTGTTATAAAGTTTACGATAGCCAAATATGCTGATAGTCCTACCTGTTGTAATCAGAGGGCCCCACAGTTTGTAATTCTCAAGTCCTGGGTGTATTGATATTTTTTTTTTCTTCCAGAAAAGTAAGTAAGACAATTTAAATTTAGAGAACATGCCAAATAATACGATTTTATATGCTAACCAGCTCAGTATTTATAGTTTGTTAAATCAGTTAAAGAAGCTTAGGTTTGATAGGAAAGCACGTGTTGCATGTATTTCAGATTTCCCCCAGATTTCCCTTGTTTTCCTGTGGCTTCAATTTTTTTAAAAAGATATTTTACATCTCTGATGGTCACAGCCAATGCTCCCTCTAAGCTGCGGAGCCTTGTGAGCAACAATTCAGCTTTGTGAGCTACTGGCATTAAAGTTGTGAGCGAGTGATTTGGCTGCTGCATAAATCAGTTTGCCCTGGAGCCATCCTTCCTGAGCGAAGACAAAAATGTGGGAGCCGGAGGCTAAAAAACGGAGCTAGCTCACACTAAGGCAGAGTTCATACTAGCAGTTTGGCCCGATATAGGCCTGCTTTGCAAGTGGATTAAGAGAACCCGTTCACACAGCCACAGCTGCCTGGTGTTGCCGTGCCACACTCACCCTGTCCTGAAGTGCTTTCATCCCACTTTAAAAAGGTACCTGGTGAAACCGGTGTCAAGCCGTCTGGGTGTGTGTTTATCCCGCTTCCTGGCAGTGTGGACACAAATAAGCCGCACATCAAGCGGCGCCAGTAATGTGAACCTCCTGATCCAGCTGCTGTGCCCTTGCACCTATGTGCACATGCGCAGGTCGGCAAAATGGACCAAAGCCACGTGCCGCCGCCAAGGGCCGCCCCACAGTGCGAACTCTCTGTTCTGCCTCCTCCCCGGTAAGGTCCCACATCAGTCTACGCAGTGCGAATGGAAAGCCCCGCAACAATTCGGCCTGGGTCTTTTTGCCTCGCTTCCCTTGCACTTCATTTTGCCAGTCTGTCCTCAGCCTAACTCACCTTAGGGGGAACACTGGAGAATAAATCGAAGGTGGCTGTCCTTAGTATTTTTCTGAGCCCTTGTGAAATTTTAAGAACGGGAAATGAGCTCTACAACAAAATGTCTGGCACAGAGGCAGGGTCAGTTGCAAAGAGGCTACAGTGGGGACGGGGCCAATCACAGTGCTGGGAATTCATAGCCAAGCACCTTCCTACAATGGAGGCGGCTGATTATGAATGGCTCTTCCCTGCAGATCAATCCCAGTGATACCTCCTGTGCTCTCCTAAAGCACTTTCAGCACTGAGTAAACGGAGGAAAGCTGGGATCAGTTCTTTGCTTGAGGTTAAGAGACATTTTTCCCCTCTTTTTCAAAAGGAAGGTTTTGCTTTCTTGCATGGGCAAAGGGAGATGTTTCCAAGCCCAGAGGTACAGATGTAGTCTCAAACTGAGAGTGCTGGCCTGGGATAAGGTTAGTGTTTTGCTGATCAAACAGCTGTTAGGGAGTGACCCAAAGCTCTCTGGGTTCATGGAATCCCATGAAGAACTTTTGGGACTCAAAAAGCAAACAAGAACCGTAGAACACACACTGGGGGGTGGGCACACTTTTGACCGGGGCACCCTGGCGAGGATTAGTGATCTAATGTAAGTCCTTAACAGTGCCAGCCTAAGAACGTTTTCTTGGGCGTAAGCCCAATTGAACAAAATGCAACTTACTTCTGAGTAGACCTGCTCAGGATTGTTCCCTAAGGAGCAAGAGAAGCTGAGCAGATCATATTTGGGGTGGGTTCTTCTATCATCCTCCCCATCTTGTCTTCATCAAGGAAGGTGTGGGTGGTATATGATGGAGCAGGGGGATTTTGAGGCGAGTTCCTCTAGAGCCCCAAATAGTTTGGGATTCCCCCCCCCTTCCCTCCCCCGAAACCCGAAATGGCGTAGTCCATGCCCAGAAGGAGGGGTTCGTTAAAAGGATTGTGGCAAGGACAGTGAAGATTCCCATCTTGGAACAAATGTCGCAGTTGACATATAGCCATTGATTTGTTCTCCGGATTGATGAAGAATCCTTTCTGTGTAGTTTCTTATTGTGTGAAGGAATGGCGGCATTCTTTCCACTGACCTAATCAGAACATGTCGTGATTATGCAGTAACATAGGCTGCACTCGAGGTTGTGAAACAAGTTTCTAAACAGGCCCAAAGCCAGGGTTTTGTGGCTTGTGGGGCAAAAAATTTTTTTCTGGTGGGGCTGCCATTATTTTTCAAAATATTGTCTGTAAATAACTGTAGATCCCTCTATTCTCCCAGCCTCCCTTCCCCTCCTCCATTCACACAATCCCCCTCCCCCTCCACACACGAGGAACGTCTGTTTGACAAGTGGCTGGCTGTGGTGCAGCCAGAGAGCGAGAGAGAGAGAGAGAGAGCCTTTTAAAAAATGTTTTAAAATCATTTTTAAAGAAAATTCCGTGGGGCTATCCCTTTAAGGGAGGGGGCAGAGCCCACAATAGCCCCACCATAGCTACGGGCCAGTTTCTAAATCCTGGGCGCCAGCCTGAAAATCTTTAGGGCCTTCTGGAATTTCCATCCCTGTGACTTACAGGAGAAACTGAGGCCAAGAGAAAGGGAGGGCAGGGTTTGGTTTGCATTGGCCTAGAACCCAAGCACCCAAAGGATTTCAGTTGGTTTGCTTCCTAAGTCTGCTTTTAGGGGAGAGGCTGTGACTCAGTGGTAGAGCATCTGCTTAACATGGAGAAGGCCTTTGGTTCAATCCCTAACATCTGCAGTAAGGATCAGGTTCATAGGTGATGTGAGAGCTCTCAGGCTGATATGCTGGGGAGCTACTGCCAATTTGAGTAGACAGTACTGATCTTGATGGACCAAGGGTCTGATACAGTATAAGGCAGCTTCATCTGTGTATTATACATTGCCTCCTCATTTCTATAGCATCAATTTATTTATTTATTGAATGACTGGCTGACTGAATGAATAAATGAATTGCCCCACCCCTGCTACTGCAGGGCTGTGAGCAATGTACAACCAGAGATAAAACAAGATAAAAGTAATTAAAACCTTAGTACAATATTAAAAAGAAACAAATGATGAATAACCAGTTCTCCTTCCAACTCCCACTGCCAGCTAGTTCGTGGACAGGGGGGAGGATGCCTTTGAAATGTCCTTACTGACTCTTTTCTTGTCAGTCTCACGAGTGATATACTTTGCCTGAAATATCAGCAAAAGAGCTCGCCATGAGTTTAACATCTGTGATGGATACTTTGTGCCCATAAGCAGTGTTCCCCCTAAGCTATGCATGTGAGCGGCTGCTCATTAACACAGGAAGCCCAGCTCAGCAGCAATCTGGAGCCGCGCAGGGTCTTGCATTGCCCATTGCCCATTTTAAGATTACAGCAGTTATATTCTGCTCAGGATGTGAACTGTTCCGCTCAGTCGGAAAATCAGAGAGAAAATCTGTAAGAAAATCAGATAGAACATTGCCCATAAGTGCTAGAAATGTATTTTTAAAAAATTATCTAAAGACTTGGAGTTATTCAAATCAAGGAGGCTGATTACTGACAGTTACCAAAACCAATTCATTTTCAGGAGAAGGAGCACTGAGTTTGCATTGGTTCACAGTCATGGTTTACAATATTTCTTTTAAGCACTAAGAAATCTACTTTAAAGCATTTTTCAGAGAGTCTGTGCTTCTGTCAATGAGCAGAAATGTAATTTGAGAATCTGCTTTACCGTGCTTTGTATTCTGACCTGTTAGTGCCATGTGGAACATGAGGAGGAGTGAGAGGTGCATGAATGCCTCTTGAAATCATTGCTCACTGTAGCCAATTGTTCCATTTTTAAGCAATCATGCTCACTAACCATCATCACTCCACTTCCTTCTGCCCATATGTATGTATTATCATCATCTCTTAATTTGTTTAGGATGTTTGCTGGACTTGGGGAAAGTCTACTGTCCCTATTAAGTTCAGGAATGTAAATAGAGTGTAAATGAATCATTTTTGAAGGCATGTAATGCTGAAAAATATCCATTTCCAGTATTCAGGGATGCAGTTGAAGGAGGATTTAGTGTGAGACTGAGTATTGATTTGGGCTTGTTTCTAGTTTCTGAGGTTCCCTGCTAATAAAGCATCTGTATATCCCTTCTGGCTGGCAGAGTTGAGGTAATTTTGCACCATATCGAAGGGTGAACCAAGTCCGGAATGCAAAAATAGAAGCTGCTATGAAAATACATGGCTCGCCTACATGCTTTGCTTAAAAACGAGATTATTTTCCATGCGTCCGTTGTACAGAGGCTCTTCTGGAACTCTGAACCCCAAACAGTCTTACTAGTTGTCAAGGCCACATTGCAGTACAAAACGCTAGCTAGGGCTAACACAGATAACACTAGATGGTCACCACTGTTTACCAAAGTTAGCCTTGAGTCTCATGACACCTTAGAGACCAACAAGATTTTCAGAGTGTAGACTTTCAAGAGTCAAAGCTCCTTTTGTCAGATATCAGGTGTCTGGTGAAGGGAGATTTTGGCTCCCAAAAGCTCATACCCCAAAAATCTTGATGGTCTTGGAGGTGCTACTGGACTTGAATCAAGCTCTTCTACTGCAGACTAGCACAGCTGCCCTCTGGAACACTGTATACTAGCTACATGTGGCAGGCGGGTACCATCTTGGTGTGGCTTTCTATAGATTACCCAAGAAACCATTTCTTACATGGCCCAAATGGAAGAAGGTAAGTTCCACCATGATCTTTGGGACCTACATTTGCACAGGATCTGATGAGAGAACTGTGAAACTTGGGCTATTCATCCAGCACTTCTTCCCGAAGAATCTTGGCTACAAAGTCATAGATATCGCACTCGGCAACGTGGACATCTCTTTCAGTCATAAGCAGAATCCGTTGGCCAGCTATTCAGAGATGTCAAACTCATTTCTTACAAGGGCTGGATCTGACATAAATGTCACTTTGCCAGGCTGGGCCATGTGTGCCATAAAACCACTGCCAGGTACCAAGAAGAAGAAGAAGAGGAGATTGGATTTATACCCTGCCCTCCACTCCCCAAGGGAGTCTCAGAGCGGCTTACAAACTCCTTTTCCCTTCCCCTCTCCACAACAGACACCCTGTGAGGTAGGTGGGGCTGAGAGAGCTCTTTCCCAAGCTGTCCTTGAGGGAACAGCTGGTACAGAGCTATGGCTTGCCCAAGGTCATCCAGCCAGGTGCAAGTGGAGGAGTGGGGAATCAAACCCGGTTCTCCCAGATTAGAGTCCGCGCACTTAACCACTACACCAAACTGATACAAACTTTATGAAGGACAGCAGCTGGTAAGCTCCGAGCTGGTATATCCTCACTGCAAGGCCCCATGGACTGGGGTGGTGCAGAGGGCGGACCGGAGAGCCAGAAGTGCAGTGCTGGGCCAATGCTTCCAGGCTGCTTGACTGCTGAATATGAGGTCGTTCCGCCATGCTGAAGCCACAATCGCAGTGGCTCTGCCCACTCACCCCCCCCCCCCAGTCTTCTGGTCCCTGGGCCTTATGTTTGACATCCCTGAGCTATATTCTCCCGAATGCCTGGGGTGAATATGAGAAGCTGTTAACTTCAGGCCCCATATCCAGAGGACGGCACTGGCAAACCACCTCCACACATCTCTTGCCTTGAGCATCACCACCACCTCTGCTCATCTCTTTCCACCCCATGAGTCAGTCGCTACTCAAAGACCCAGTTTACTGTTGTTGTTGTTTTAAAACAGGTGAAAGGAAAGTTTACAAGGAAGATGCTAGAACTAATGCTTAGGGAACCAAAGGCATGGTTCACTTTTAGAGTTTTCCAGAAAACACCTCTAATTCCCTTGATATGACGCTAAGCCCTTGATTTACAAACAGAGGAATCAGGGAAATTAAACAGCAGAATTGTGTTCCCGTAACAGGATTGTTCGGTAAATCAGTTAATGATGTGAACCTCCTGAGAATTCCGGAATGAATGAGTTTGCTTTCATCTTGAAGGGGCATGAGCTAAAATGAACGGGCACGATCGTATGTGAAGTGTGATCGCTTCCGTTTTATACCCGTGGCTGATAAAAGCAAGCAGCCACCTTTCCCAGCTTATTCTGCGTTCCTTCGGCAGCACCGTCGGCAGCTGCTGCCAGCACCTATTGGGGAGATGGCCTTAGGGACTCTTCTTTAGTAACATTCCATTCTCTTTCATGGTCATCATGCCGCAGCCCTCAGTTGAGCTGGATACCCTTTCATTCTCTTACTGTTTTTCCTCTTATTGTATTCCCGAGTCTCGCAATGCCATCCTGAGCAGAGTTATGTCCTTCTAGGCCCATTTGCTTCAGTGGCCCTAAAAGGGTTAACTCTGCTTAGGGTGACCCTGTGAAGCTCTTAAATGCAACTGTTTTGAGTTGTCATTGCTGTTTATGATATTTCTTGGAGAATCAAATCCTTTCTCCCTAGGTCAGCGGGCTGTTGCTTCGTAAAAAGCGAATCTGTCACAATGCATTTGAAGGTCCAGCTTTCCAAAAGTTCTCTGGTTGTTTCTCAAATATAGGCGCAATCGAACAGCAGTGGCGCAGGTCTTTCAGTCTCAATCCAGAAAGGACCCAGAAAATTGAGGGGACAGTCAAGACTGTGTATGGGAGGAGGGAAGAAATCTATTTTTTCCCCCACGAGTTCTCCACGGTTGATCATATTTCGTGGGTCCTCTCAATAAGACTCCAACCGGCACCATCCGCTCCTCCAGCTTCAGTCACCCTAGCGCCTTCGTCCTAGCTCCTATTCTGGGGCAGGCCAGTTGGAGGTGGCCAGCTGGGAAACAGACAGCTGAACAGATGTCCTCTCTTCGCCTTCCCCTCCTGCTCTCCCCCTTTTCCGGCATCTCACAGGCTGCTGAAACAGTGTCCAAGCTGCCAGGAATGGAGAGATGGCAAGAAGGAAGGAAAGGCAGAGGTTCTCTGCCGGTGTATCCATCAGCCAGCGAGCCTCAGCAGCCGCAGAGCTGGTATTCTGAGATGGAGTGCACAAGTTTCTGTGGCGCTTGTAATTTCAAGTTTAATGCGACCATTGGATATTTCAACTGTGCACAGAAGCCACTAAAATCTCTCTAGAAGCCAATCTTGTTGTAGAAGTGGGCATCTTTTTAGACAGCCCTACCGACATATAGTGATCCCTCCTCCTCGATTATCTTTTTTCCTACCTTTACGGCTGATAATTTATTCCGATACAATCCATTCCTTTGCTTTTAGGGATGGTATAATAAAACCAGCTAGTGCTTCCTTTCCAGAAGTTAAAACTATCTTAATGCAATGTATAACAAATGTAAAGATCACCCTATCAAACACGAAGCTCGTGGCAAAAAGGGAAATACTACAACCTAGGTTTTTATTGGTTCCCTTCCTAGGCTGAGAGCCAGTTGGGTGAAGTGGTGTAGTAGTTAAGTATGCGGACTCTAATCTGGGAGAACCAGATTTGATTCCCCACGCCTCCACTTGCACCTGCTGGATGACCTTGGGCAAGCCGTAGTTCTGGCACAGCTGTTCTTGAAAAAGAGCAGTTTCTGTCAGAGCTCTCTCAGCCCCACCTACCTCACGGGGTGTCTGTTGTGGGGAGGGGAAGGGGAAGGAGTTTGTAAGCCGCTCTGAGACTCCCTTGGGTAGTGGAGGGCGGGCTATAAATCTAGTCTCTTCTTCTTCTTCTTCTGCAAATGTATGTTAGTGCACTGACCATTTGGAAGACACCTGCAGAGGAACTCGCTTTTCGTGAAGTGTCAGTTATTCTCAGTAGACTATTGTGATGACTCAGTAGACTACTCTTCTCTTTCTCTTTTGTATAGTTAAAAAATATAGAACAGCATGGAGAGCTCCTTGTGCCCAAATACTACATGGTTTTGTGTAGTTCTCTTCCAAGGGACAAGGACCTGTACTACTGTATATAGCGTGTTGAGACTAGGTTCCTGCTATGGAATTTTGCTTCATTTAATTTGTCATGTTAATACTTATGCTTTGCTTCAGGCCTCTTTTTAAGACTTCTGGCTGGTTCTACAACCCTAATCCTTTTGCACTGTTTATTGGATACCCCACCCTGTTGATTGTCTTGATTCGCCCTGTGTAATCCGCCTTGAGTCCAAATGAGAAAGGTGGACTATAAAGAAAGTAAATTAAAAATAAATAAATAGACCAGACACTCTTTGCTTGCATGAACTAAGGTTCAGGGGTAAGGATGGTGCATAGGAGCTACTAGTAGCTGGTGTGGCTGGGGGAAAAGTGAGACGTGTAATAGCCTGTATTGTTCACATTTTGTCAGTAGTTACAGGCAGCACTTAGAGAATGGTGGTGGAAAGGGCTGTCAAGTCACAGCTGACTTAACGGCAACCCTGTGGGTCTTTCAAGGCAAGAGACGTTCAGAGGTGGTTTGCCATAGCCTGCCTCTGCGTCACGACCCTGGTACTCCTTGGTGGTCTCCCATCCAAATACCAGCCAGGGCCAAGCCTGCTTAACTCCGGAGATCTGATGAGACTGGGCTTGCCTGGACTATCCATGTCAGATTCCATCTGTTCAGAGAACAGATGCTTGAAATGTTGGTGCCATTATAGAATGATGGCTCGGGGGGGGGGGGGGGGGAAGCTTCATGTAACCCCAGGAAGAAGCTGGGATAGCAGCGTAGGTTTTGGTGGACTGCAAATCTGATTCTCCTCCTTGAGTCAGTATAGCTCCTTTCTCTGTGTGCTTAGTCGATTAACTCCCCTAAAAGCCCAGAGAAGAGTGCAAGACTAAACCTTACGATAAACTAGGGTTGCCAAGTGACTTACTATTTGCAGTGGGGGAGCAATTGTCCCATTCCGGGACATTCACGCACACGCTATGATGATGTTGCCCGGAAGTGATGTCATCACGCTGGGCACATCACTGGGCAACGCTCTAGCAATCACCCTGAAAACTCTATGGTACCATAGAGTTTTCAGAGTGATTGCTAGAGCATCACCCGGTGACATGCCCAGTGTGATGACGTCACTTCCAGGTGACATCATCACGCCAGGCATGTCAGCCTGATCTGGCCACTTCGGGGGTGGGGTTCCCCCCGTGGCCGGATCCGGACCGGCGGATTGGGGGCCCTTTTAGCAGGGCAACCTTTACCCTCCTGGGGGACCTGGCAGCCCTATGATAAACATGGGACTGCTGCTGAAAGCATTCTCCTTCCATTTGGTAATACTTGGGCCCAACTTGCCTTGTGTCCTGGTGTCTCAGCATGGTGAGTTTCCTCGCCCTTGCCAGTCTCAACCAGTGGTATCAGTTGGGAGAAGTGTACAGCACCATGGCAGCAAGACACAGGGTAGGCTTTGCTTTGTGTGGCAAAACATACAGTGGCCTGCCCTGTCTTTCTTCTAAAGCGCAGGGTTTTCTTTCCCCACCTCCCCCGTTGGTAAGATGAGTTGATTAGTGTCTTTATATGGTGCCAACGCCTGCCATCGGGTTAAACAAATTCTCCGGCTTTTCCAAAAGCACTTCTTAAGGTCTGCAAAAGGTGAGCCAAGTTTCAAGCTCTACAAGGAGGCCATAAATTAACCGTGGGCACATTAACATCCCGTTACACATCCTTGAAAACGCTCCTACACTGTAAAGCTTTTGCCCATCTTTGAAATTGTGCTTAGAAGGCTCTTCCCATAATTCCTCTGTCTTTTCATAAGATGTTATCTGTCTCTTGAAACTTAAACTAGCTCACGTAAATCACTCCGCCCCCTCCATGTAAAACGGGCCCAAGTTGGCTGCTTTATGGTCCTCCTGGGTCAGAGTTCACCGCCGCTGTCAGAAACCACAGGCTTTTTCTTTCATCAGCATTACCGTTGCATCTGACAGCTCTGTGGTGCTGAATAAAGGGAGTTGCAAGGATGGAAAAACTGACCGACGTCTTCAATGATTTTAGTAATTTACACCTTTTTTGGCTGTTTTTTTTTTTTTTAAAAAAGGAAAACGGCGTAATCTCAGCATGTTTCATTGAGAGTATGCGTGAATGATTTAGGAAATTACCCTCTGTGCGAGTGTGTATCAACAATGGCAGTTTTTGGGATGTCTGAGGATTCTCTGTTTAAAGATAAATGTTGCTTTCCAGGTGGCTTTGTATTAAGCGCAGGGGTTTACATACCTGGGGAACTGGATAGGTAGATGTAGCTAAGCAAAGGTGGAGGGGTAAAGTTGCATCTGCATAAAAAACAACACCCCCCCTCCCAAAAAAACCCCCTACTACAACAGAAAGCCTTATGTTGTCAATGCATGCTATGTAATCGGCGGTATTAGTCCTAGATTCTTCTGTATGGTGTTTTACATTCATTTTGACTAAGAATGAAAGAGCACTGCTCCAAATGCACCCTTGGCAGTTGTAAGGAAATATATTCATGGGATTTAAGGAGCATTCACTGCCATGTCTGGATTACACTTTATGCTGTATGTATGTATGTGTGTGTGTGTTTATTATTTGCATTTATATCCAACCCATCATGTGGGCAGGCTCAGGGCAGGTAACACCATTAGAATAAAAACAATTTCAGTTTAAAACATTAAGAACATAAGAGAAGCCAGTGCTGGATCAGGCCAGTGGCCCATCCAGTCCAACACTCTGTGTCACACAGTGGCCAAAAACACCAGGTGCCCTCAGGAGGTCCAGCAGTGGGGCCAGGACACTAGAAGCCCTCCCACTGTTGCCCCCCCCCCCAAGCACCAAGAATACAGAGCATCACTTGCCCCAGACTGAGAGTTCCTATCTGTACTTTGTGGCTAATAGATAGGAACTCTCAGTGTGGGGCAAGTGATGCTCTGTATTCTTGGTGCTTGATGGGAGGACAGCAGTGGGAGGGCTTCCAGTGTCCTGCCCTTGGCATTAAAACAGAATAAAACATTATAACAATTAAAACAATGGGTACAGCTTGAAACAGCGTCAGTTGGCTATAAAGTTCTGGCCCGAAAGTTAAAGGCCAGTTGTCGGTCATCAGTGGACGGGTGACAGACGGGTGACAGCAACCTCAGGGAGGCCATACATGGGCGCCCACTGCCTCAACCAAAGGCTTGGCGGAACAGCTCCGTCTCGCAGGCCCTGCGGAACTGAAGAAGATCCCGCAGGGCCCCGGTCTCAATGGGGAGCATGTTCCACCAGGCTGGGGCCAGGACGGAGAAAACCCTGCCCCTGGTCGAGGCAAGACGGGCGTTCTTCGGGAACCCTCACTGCAAATCCTGCTTCAATCTTTGTTTGTGAATAAATGAAGCGGGGGAGGGGGTGGGTGCTGGGCGAGTGAGAGCCCTATATGTAGATGTTACTGCACTATAACAGTTGGGAGAGTGTTTATCCAACAGGCGGCAGTGTAAAGCGGGTGTCCTTGCCGTATAATTAATGTGTTGGTAATTAAACTGTTCTGCGGAACTGCCTTTTCTTGCCTGAAATTTTTCTTATCCCCATTAGATGCAGCACAGCCTGTGCTATAAAACACTGTGTTTATTTCAGTATCTGTTTCACTATTAGCATTCTGCTATAGGAGCATCATGCCATGTTCAAACTGGGGATTTGGAGCCCATCCTATACCAACAGCTGTTGGAGTGGCGACTCACTGGTTTCTTTATTCTCCAAGTGTTGTGCCATTCCACAGTCACATTGGCTCTTAAAAACTGGTATCCTTGGTTTATTAAGTGTGAAATTAAAGTACTTAGAAGAAGAAGAAGAGATTGGATTTATACCCCGCCCTCCACTCCCCAAGGGAGTCTCAGAGCAGCTTACAAACTCCTTTTCCCTTCCCCTCCCCACAACAGACACCCTGTGAGGTAGGTGGGGCTGAGAGAGCTCTTTCCCAAGCTGTCCTTGAGAGAACAGCTGGTACAGAGCTATGGCTTGCCCAAGGTCATCCAGCCAGGTGCAAGTGGAGGAGTGGGGAATCAAACCCGGTTCTCCCAGATTAGAGTCCGCGCACTTAACCACTACACCAAACTGGCACTTAACCACTACACCAAACTTATTTCAATCAATCCAGAAATCACACCATGGGAAGTGTCCACGTCTTTCGATGCTTGAGCCAAGGAAACTCATAGAATCATAGAGTTGGAAGGAACCTCCAGGGACATCTAGTCCAACCCTCTGCACAATGCACAAATGCACAAATACCTCCCTCCCCACACTCCCAGTGACCCCCTGCTCCATGCCCAGAAGATGGCAAAAAACCTCCAAGTTCCCAGGGCAAACTGGCCTGGAGAAAAATTGCTTCCTGACCCCAAAGTGGCGATCAGCATTTCCCTGGGCATGTAAGACAGGGCCACGAGAACTAAGCACTGAGGCAGCCCTTCCTGCCCTCCCTCTCATGATCTGCCTAAGCTCACAGAATCAGCATTGCTGTCAGATGGCCATCTAGCCTCTGTTCAAAAACCTCCGAAGAAGGAGAGCCCACCACCTCCCGAGGAAGCCTGTTCCATTGAGGAACCGCTCTGTCAGGAAGTTCTTCTCAATGTTTAGCCGAAAATTCTCTTTATTTAATCTCAACCCGTTGGTTCTGGTCTGACCTTCTGGGGCCACATAAAAAAACTCCGTACTCTATAAAAAAAACTCTATATGACAGCCCTTCAAGTACTTGAAGATGGTTATCATGTCACCTCTCAGTCGTCTCCTCTCCAGGCTAAACATACCCAGCTCCTTCAACCTTTCCTCATAGGAGTTGTTGGATCATGTTTGTGACCCATCCAGTCCAACATGCTGTGTCACACAGTGGCCAAAACCCAGATGCTGTCAGAGGTCCACCAGCAGGGCTGGAACTCCAGAAGCCCTCCCACTGTTGCCCCCCCATCACCAAGAATACAGAGCATCACTGCCTCAAGCATAGTGTTCTGTCTATACGTTGTGGCTAATAGCCACCAATGGAACTCCGCTCTATATGTTTATCCAGTCTCCTCTTGAAGCTGGCTATGCTGGTAGCCGCCGCCCCTTCCTGTGGCAATGAATTCTATGTGTTAATTACTCTCTGGCTGAAGAAGAACTTCCTTTGATCTGTTCTAAGCCTACTGCTCATTAATTTCATTGAGTGCCCATGAGTTCTTGTACTGTGAGAAAGGGAGAAAGGTACTTCTTTCTCTAACATAGCAACATCAGAGCAAACATACATATAAAATCTTGTTCTTCCTCCAAGGAGCGTAGGGCAGCATACACGGTACTCCCCTTCTCCATCTTATCCTCGTGACAACTGACAAATTTTATTTGTAGTAAAGTACAACTTAAAAAAAAAATATACTCCTCAAAATCAACCCCCCAAAACCCTAGCCATTGAAGGCCAGCTCCCCCCCCCTCTAAAAATGGCTTGCAGCATTTCTGCAAAACGATCTCGTACTTTTGACTTCAGTGACTAACCAGAAGATAGATGTGCTGGCAGCTGTGAAAACGGGATCAATGACGTATCTCCATGGATTGATGTGGCAGACAAGTTCCTGTGTACTCTCTGAGGAGTTCTCTCCAGCTATAGTAATGAGAGAGAGGGTTGTACAACCGATAGACTATTTGACTTGTGCTGAGGATTTTGGGTCTCAAATCCCCAGTCATCTCTGCAGCTCGCTGAGTTACGCTGGGCTGGCCACTTGCTCTTCCTGGAGATTGTTGTGAGACTAAAAATGGAGGAGTGGTGTACTGTGTACATCACCCTGAGCTCCTTGGAAGAAGGACAGAACAAAAATGTGGTAGCTCTAATAAATACAGTAAGCAAGCGGGTGTGGGGTCTGTAGCTTCACAGCTTTCCCAGTTAAGAAATGCAGAAGGTCGCAAGTTCAATCCCTGGCTTCTCCATTTAAAAAGACCATTGTTAAGTACCATCAGGAAGAAGAGGAGGAGAAGAGATTGGATTTATACCCCGCCCTTCACTACCCAAAGGAGTCTCAGAGCGGTTTACAATCTCCTTTCCCTTCCCCTCCCCACAACAGACACCCTGTGAGGTAGGTGGGGCTGAGAGAGCTCTTTCCAGAACTGTCCTTGAGAGAAGAGCTCTGACAGAATTTGTGACTTTAGCAGCTGCTGCCACCACAGCACAAGGATTGTTACTTGTATGACTGAAGCTAAGCTATTTTGTGTCTTCACCACCACACTGTGTCAGAATCCCAGAGGTACCTAGAATCATAGAACCATACAACTGGATTATAATGTGGCTTCCTGTGTGTGTGGATAAACATATGGAGCTGAGGCCCATCAGTGGCTTTTTAGCCACATTAGTCAAAGTGAAGAGGGCCTGAAGAGCCTCTTGCTGAACGTGGAAGAGGAGAGTGCAAAAGTTGGCTTGAAACTCAACATCAAAAAACCCCCTAAGATCGTGGCATCCGGCCCCATCCTGGCGTGATGTGGTCCATGGGGTCGCAAAGAGTCGGACTCGACTGTGCGACTGAACAACAGCAGCAAAAGTGGGTTAAAGATTAAGAGCCACTGTATTAACAGATAATCGATAGAGTAACCACAATAATACAAAACATGAAAAATTATGAGCAGCTGTGTAATTTACATGCAACAGAATTTAAACGGGCCACAGAAATTGTTAGGGGGTTTTTTTTTAAGTTGGGTATGCATTGATCTTAACCGTTCAGTGGTCCAATTGTCAGAGATGCTGATGGTCAAAATTAAAATACCTGTCTCTGAAACGTGGGCCAGGGAGAAAACACAACTTGTGGTGCAAAGCAGACCATTTTGATGTGAAGAAATAACCTTCAGAATGAACTTTCAGGTTTGGCCTCTGATGTGCTGGGTGATATTACCTCACTGATGGAAATAAATTACATTAGACTGTGGCACACTATTATATATATTCTATATATTACATGGATTGCCCTTATAATTGATCACAAGCCCATATGAAAAAAGTTGTAATTCACAAGAGTAATGACAGCAGTGTCTCATATTTCAGAGGTTTTACATCTCACCTGTGAATTATGACTATCCGTGAACAAACCCTGATAAAAATGGGGGGGAAAGGGATTTTTTTTCCTTTAAAAAAAATCAGGCTGCTGGCCAACTCTGGCTGTTTTATTTTTAGGCAAAGTACACTAGGTCTTTAATGGATCCTGCATGGGTGCTGAAGTTTATGTCTGCATTTGGTAAAACGAACTCTTGTGCTGAAGCTCTGGCTTGCGTTTTCTTCTTATGTGAACAATTTACTACTTCAAGGGGCAAAATTAAAGCCATAATTGATGACTAAATGGAGGAAACCTTTGTCACTGCATTTGAAGAGTAACGTCAGCGTGCTTTTTGAAGAGGTACGAGCAGGGGGCAGGGATAAGGGACAAGGATTAGAAGGGGCGAGTGTGAGAAAATTCAGGTATATGAATGTGTAGTAGTTGTGTAGTAGTTGTGTAGTAGTTACAGTAGCTATTCCCAGTGGGGTACCCATATGCATTATGATGCCTGCCAGCACCTTCGCTGGTGCTGGCCATCTTTGAAGAAAGTTCCCTGTGAAGTAAAGTTAAAGCGCCTGGGGCTCTTTAGCTTGGAGAAATGACGGCTGAGGGGTGACATGATCGAGGTTTACAAGACTGTGCACGGGATAGAGCAGGTAGAAAAAGAAGTACTTTTCTCCCTTTCTGTTGGTTATTCTTGGTAAAGAGATATTTAAGCAGGGTAAAATTTGTTAAACATCAGCAGAGTACAGACTGAGAGACTGAGTCCATGTGTATTTAAAAGGTAAAAGTTTACTATAAACCTAACATGGGAAAAGGTACACGGGATACAAAATAATAAACAGAACTAGATTGCTACATCTTTACAGCAGGAGAGCTAAAACTGGGATGGCTGTCTCCTTCTCCAAGCAGGACAAATGGCAGGAAGGAGAAACCGTAACATGTTAAATAGCTGATACATTGTTTTCCAATCAGAGAACAAAGGTTCTTACAAAGTTCCCGCTTTCTATTATGTAAACAGATTGGGTGCAAACAAACATGTGGCTTCCTGTTGACGAATACAAGCAACATTAACCCTGTAAATACTGAAGTGTTTTACACTTGTTACACCCAACACTTTCTCACGAGACAAAAACTCGTGGGCACTCCATGAAATTGCTGAGCAGTCGGGTTAGAACAGATAAAAGGAAGTCCTTCTTCACCCAAAGAGTGATTAACACATGGAATTCACTGCCGCAGGAGGTGGCAGCGGCTACAAGCATGGACAGCTTCAAGAGGGAATTAGATAAACATATGGAGCAGAGGTCCATCAGTGGCTATTAGCCACAAGGTATAGATAGGAACTCTCAGTCTGGGGCAAGTGATGCTCTGTATTCTTGGTGCTGGAGGGGGGGGGGCAGCAGTGGGAGGGCTTCTTTGGCCACAGTGTGACAGAGTGTTGGACTGGATGGGCCATTGGCCTGATCCAACATTGGCTTCTCTTATGTTCTTAGTGGATGGGACCAGGTGGGTCTTTTGCCCAGCAAGGCTTCTGATTGGCCTTTGGAGATTTGATTGCACATGCATTTTTTAAATGCCACTACAGCACAAAGGATCTTCACTGTATGACTGAATGTGAGCTGCAGCATCAATTTTGTGGTTGGCTCTGCCTCCAACAGCCATTTTTTTGCTGTACCCACCACATCATGTCAGAATTCCAAAGGTGTCCACAGGCTCAAAAAGGTTGAGGATCCCTGAGTTAGAGTGTTGAATCAAGGAGACCTAGGTGTGTATCCTACCACTGCACACAGCCAAGTCTGAAGCCTTCTTCAGGTGGAAATAGTTCTTCCTCCTGTGGAAGAACCACTTGCATTGGGGGATAGAGGTTGATAAATATTATGTGTGGATTGGAGAGAGTTGATTAAGACAGGGTTGGGCAATTGTTTTGGCTCGGGGGCCACTTTGTGGGAGCGGAGGTTAGCGGAGGGCCGCACCTTTTAAAATGATTGCATTCATTAGTTAACTTTGCATTTCAGAAAAGGTATAAAACGTATCATAAAAATCAATAAATATAAACTAAATAAAATAGTGGTAGTTTTATTCAATTTATTTATTGTGCTAATTTCATATCATCTATAGATGCAAGCACATTTAATTTTAGAATCAGTTTAATGAGACAAATGTACCCTATCACTCTTTTCTACCATTTTTTTGAAATCAGGGGTGAGATGGCTTGTTGAGATTCTCATCAGAGCCTGCAACTTAATGTCTGTCAAAGAGCATCTATATTTACTCTTGTTGATCTTCATGCAAGAAAAACTTTGCTCACAAATATATGTAGACCCAAATATAGAGAACATTTCCCCAGCAAATTTGTTCATACATGGACATTTTTTCAGCGGACAAAGGTTTGTAAAAGTCAACTAATGTCACAGCATTAAACATTTCTTTCACAGTGTGATCTGACTGCATGTCAATAAGTTCAAGCTGCAGCTCCTCAGGTGCTGTAGCAATATCAGCAGTGATGGAATAAGAGAGCAAATTGAATTTAGGCTCAATTTACTTGAAGTCCTGAAATCATCTTGGCGGGCCGCAAAAAACTTTGTGGAGGGCCGCATGTGGCCCCCGGGCCACCATTTGCCCACCCCTGGATTAAGAGAACTTATTCTCTCTCTCCCAAAGTGCTAGGACTCGTGGGAACCTACAGGCAGTAGGTTCAGGATGGACAAAAGGTAATGCTACTTTACACAGAGAGTGATTATAGCGTGGAATTTGCTGCCAGAGGTTGTAGTGATGGCCACAGGGATAAACAGCTTTAAAATGGGACTGGATAGATTCATGGAGGACAGGTCTATCAGTGGCTACTAGCCACGGTGACTGAGGGGAACCTCCACATTCAGAGGCACACTAAGCCTCTGAATCCCAGAGCCAGGAGGCAACATCAGGGGGCAGCCTCGGCCTCTCTGCCCTGTTGTTGGCCATCCAGAGAAACTGGTCGGCCACTGTGTAAGACAAGATGCTGGACTAGATGGACTACTGATCTGATCCAGCTGGGCTCTTTTTATGTTCGTATCAAGATCGGTAGCCGTGTTTTGTCTGTAGCAGTAGAAAAGAGCAAGAGTCCAGTAGTACCTTAAAGACTAACAAAATTTGTGGCAGGGGAGGAGCTTTTTCTTATGTCTATATAATGGTCTATTTGGACCTGTCCCTTAAAAGATTCACCTTCAACCTCCCCCAAAAAGGCAATTCTGGTTCTTATTATTATAGGTTGGATGACAAAGGTAGCACAAGGCATCTTCCACCAATAAGTCCCTGAATCCCATAGCCAGGAGGCAACATCAGGGGAAGGCCTCGGTCTCCATGCCCTGTTGTTGGCTTTCCAGAGGAACTGACTGGCCACTGTGTGAGACAGGATGCTGGACTAGATGGTCCACTGGTCTGATCCAGCTCTTCTTATGTTCTTATGAAGGCTCTGTGCCCTGTTTGTTGGACCTCTATGCCCTGTTTGTTGTACCTTCAGAGGAACTGGTTGGCCACTGTGTGAGACAGGCTGCTGAACTAAATGGACAACAGGTCTGATCCAGCAGGGCTCTTCTTATGTTCTTATGAAGGCCTCGGCCTCTATGCCCTGTTTGTTGGACTTCCAGAGAAACTGGTTGGCCACTCTGTGAGACAGGATGCTGGACTAGATGGACCACTGGTCTGATCCAGCAGGGCTCTTCTCATGTTCTTATAGATAGATTCATGGAGGACAGGTCTATCAGTGGCTATTAAGTGTGGTGACTGAGGGGAACCTTTACATTCAGAGACACTAATTCTCTGAATCCCAGAGCCGGAGGCAACATCAGGGGAAGGCCTTGGCCTCTCTGCCCTGTTCCTGGAGCTCCAAAGGAATTGGTTGGCCATTGTGTGAGACTGGATGCTGGACTAGATGGTCCACTGATTTGATCCAGCAGGGCTCTTCTTATGTTCTTAAGGCACCTTAGTCAGGAGGAAGTAATCAAAGCTGGATTTGTGCAGTGGTAGAATATCCAGGCTATCGGTTCAAATCCTTGCCTTGATATACACTGGACGTTGCAACCTTTGACCAATTGTTCCCTGTAGTGCAGCCCCCTCAAAGACTTCATAGGGGGGTAGGACAAAAAAAACTGTGTATGCACTCGGAACTCCTTGGAGGACATAGAGGTGGGGAACACTTCATCCCAGTTGAAACGGAGGACCAAGTAGCGGTCAAACAAGACAAGATGGCAGATGGTGCATTATGAGATCTCTCCCATGCTATCTTGTCAGCTCAAAGCTGGTATTGTGGAAGCAACACGGGGGTGGGGGAGTGATGTTTAATCATGGTTTTATAACTGTCTGCTGTACAGAATCCATTTTAGGCATCTAAATAAAAAAAAAGTTGGTTTCCAAATGCGCTGAGCACTCACTGCTTGCATCTCTTATGTATTAAAGTTTCCTTTACTGGATTTGTTGATAGCAGCACATGTTTGTGCCCATCTTCCCTCTTTCTGTTTGCCTTATATTTTATCACGGGCCAAACTGCACTTGTATCGGAAGCAGAATCTGAGGCTTTTCAGTGGACCAGGCAGGGATGTTTTTAATCGGCCTCTTTACACATGCTTCATTGATTTCAAGGGAGGTGTTTGACTCTCTCAAATGTTAATCTGACGTTTTAATGTGGGTTTGCTGTGTCCTTTAATTGGATTAATTCAGAACCTGAATAAGAACAGACTCTAAGCAATTAGAGGCGTAGCTATAAGAGCTTTGTTGCTGAGGAAGGGCATTTAACAACTTATATTTTCTCCATTTGTTGTGGTACAAAGCTCTGGAATCTCTCAGCTGCCGCGCAATTAACACAGAGTGATAAACATGCCGTAAACACAGGAGGAGCGAAGCTTGCTCTAAGCCAGCGGTGTCAAATGCATTTGTTAGGAGGGCCGGATCTGACATTAACGTCACTTTGTCGGGCTGGGCCACGTGTGCCATAAAATGTAATAACAGGTACCAGAGATAGAAACTGTATAAAGGACAGCAGCTAGTAAGCTTCGAGTTGGTGTATCCTCACTGCAAAGGCCCCTGGGCTGGGAGGGGGGTGCAGAGGGAAAACCCACATGGGTGGACTGGAGAGGCAGCAGTGCAGTGCTGGGCAGATGCTCCCATGATGCTTTGAGTGCTGCAGATGAGGCTGTTCTGCTGTGATGAAGCCACAATGGAGTGGCTCCGCCCACTCCCCCCAGGACCCCCTCCCTTGCACCAGTTGCTCACAGGCCACATAAGAGCCCTGGACGGGCCAGTTCTGGCCCCTAGGGCCTTACGTTGGACACCCGTGTTCTAAGCGTTCCACTAGTACTAAAAAAAAAGTTTCAACATGGTATTATCCATCCATGTGATCCATAACCCCATTTGTATGTATCCCATGCCTCTTTCCTCGCTTATCCCCCCCCCCCATGAGCCATGCATATGAACAATTTTCAGAGTTGACTCCGAACTCTACTAGCATCATCTCATGTCTAGGATTTGGAGGGTCGGGGTTGTCAGAGGCATATTTAAATTCAGATGACTAAAGAACCTTGATGAATGCAAAAAGCCGCCTAGCTGGTCCATGCACTTCTTTAGCATGGGCTGTCCAGATCTAAGCAGCTGAGTTTACGTGGGGCTGAGAAAGGCCTTCGGAACCCCCAAGGTAAAACTCATACATATTATGAAACCCAGAAACTATAAATTTAGGAGAACTAGACAAGTCAGAATTCGGAACAAATACACAAATTATTGAGGCATACCCATGCTGCGGAGTTACACTGGTTTTAGTGGTACACCTGTCCCAAACGGGCCCGTAGTCAGGATTTTGTGGCTTGTGGGGCAATTTTTTTTTCCGGGTGGGGCTAAAGACTAGGAACCGGAAGCTACTTGCTATTGCTTGAGATGCACTGTGTGTATCTTCTGTTCTATAGCGGTACTTTATGATACTGTGCCCTAAACCATTCCAAACCATATAGACAAAAAACACAATTCACAACAATGGTCAATTACTGGAGATAGTTAAAAAATAATATAAAAACATTTTCAGAAGGAAATCTTGTGGGCCTGGCCCTTTAAGAAAGGGGGCAGAGCCCACAATAGCCTCACTGTAGCTACGAGCTAGGTCCCAAACCACTAATAGACAATTGTCTGGCATTTTGTTTCCTACATTATTGCTGGGTGTACACACGATCAAGACTGTATTACACTCCCCTTCTCCACTGCCCTTATCAGCTTGGCGTGATAAACTCTGGGATCAATTCGTTATGGCCAAGATATTGGACTCTGTTCAAAGATCACAAACAACCTCTACACAAACTTACTCTAAATTTGTTCATCTGTGGGCACCAGTACTAAATTTCAAGTCAACGCGTGACTTGCTCCCCTCCCCTCCAATCGACCATAAATGGTTATATCTGTAAAGCACTCTTAATTCAGACCAATTGTTGAGAATTCCACTCAGTGACCAAAGCCAACCTCTCTCCTCAGGAATACTATCTCACTGGATTCTAATGGATCTCTTTTGAAATTTGGTTGATAGTTATAAAAAAAACCATTAGTGGTTTTTCAGTGGTCAAGTGTTATGACTTTTGGCATATTCTACTACTAGGAGCAAGGCCCATTGTAGAGCAATACAAATGGGCTCTAGCAGCCATCGGGGTTTGTGTTGCCCCTCATCTGTGCTTGCTGGCATTCCCCCTGCGGCCACCCGTAGCCCACCCTGGTACCTGTGGGCATCGGTCACGGTGCCGTCAGGAGTGGCCTGAGGCCCCGCGTGTGGCCACCTGCACTCGCCGGCGGGTCCCCACAGGCGTTGGCCATGGCAGGAGCGGGCTGAGGTTTGGCGTCTGGCTGACTCCATTGTCCTGTGACATCCAGGCGTTGGCAGCGCCCCTTCCGGCTGCCGGCAGAGCGTGCACCTCATCTGTGAGCTCGCAGCCTACTGAGGCTGGGGGGCAGTTCTGTGGGCGGGAGGGCAGGACGACAGCACGGCATGGAAAAATCGCGGGCCACGTTCTGGCCGGCGCCACATCGACCAGTGGCCAGGGCCGAATGGCGGCTCATTCAGCCTACGGCTGAGGGAGCGCATCGTATGTGGCCACCTCAAATCAGCTTTATAATATAGAGAGATATTTGATTGAATGTAATGTTATTTCTTTGTTCTTAATAAAATTTTAAAAATGACTATGGCGCAAGTGCTGCCATAGAGACTGTAGTGCTGCCATAGAGACTACAGTGCTGTCATAGCAAGGCTATAGTCTCAGCCTGTAAATGATCTATATCTTGGAGCTTCCTCTTCCTTACACATCTTTTACAGTCTTCCTGAATTGGCATCACAGGGTTTTCTGGTACTTGACATTCATTGCATTAGGAGGATCCCTTAGTACATTTCACTGAGTGTCTCGACTGGTAAGGTCCTGCATAATTTCATTTGAAGAAAACGCTTTAAAAAAAAAACCAAAGCACTGCAAGGAGTTACCAGAACATTTTACTGAAGAAATTTGATACTGCCCGTTACCTTTCTAATGTACTGAAAACCAGACATTACTGGGCGTAATGGCCGTAGCTTATCCTAGAAGGAGCCGCCGGAAGAAATATCAGTTCTGCAGAAAGTACATTCTCTTGTGTAACTTCCCACTCCCTGAAATGAAGCTTGCACCAGGGAAGATTTGGACCATAACCCTTCAAGAATGCCCTCCTTGTTTCGCACTGCGCCTAGCATCTTTAAGGTTTTACTAAAATAGAAGTTAGTGGTAAAGCTGGGTCCTGACGCTTTCCTCAACACACTCCCCCTTTTGTGCATACCCCCCTCCCTCCCACACTCTAAAGTTGTGTTTTGTTTAAGTGAGAAATGGCAGGTGCAGCCACGCATTACTTCCTTCTCATCAGGCCACTACCTAAAATTTGGGGAGCAATAGAAGTTTGCAACAAATGAGACCATCTGTCCTCCCCACCAAACAAGCCGACGACCCCACTGTTCAGGACAATGATGGTTCCAAAGGAAGTCAGCCTGCGGACCAGGTTCCCGCTGGGTTTCGTGTAAGTAGGTTAGACCAAACCTGAGAACCTTTCACAGATCCTGTCAACATGGATTTCGGCGTGTGCTCTTTGCAGAAGCCCGTCCTAGACAGATCAAAGAAGCTTTTAATTTGTGTTTAATCACTCCTCAGGAAAAAAGCATCCACCATATCCCGCCCCCTAGGAATTATGCGAAACGCTTGGTGATTGTAAGGTTTAGCTCATCCAAAGCAAAGGCTGCTCCCTTTTCAGATGCTAAATAAGAAAATCAGGTGGGGGCGGGGAGGAATACACACAGTTTCCAATATGTTGCTTCTCTCTCCTTTGCATTTCAGTATAGATCAGAATTTAAATCATGGCAAGTTCATTTCAGTCTACACTGCTGAGAACGTGCTGTGAAAATTGTGTTATATGCTAGGGAATGGCAGTTGGGTAAACATTGCCAGTTTCTTGAACTCTTAATGAACCAAAGCTTTGGATTCTTTGCGAAGCACGTAAAACGCAGCCTGTCACAATCCTGGAAAAGACAATAACGCTAGGAAAAGTTGAAGGCAGCGGTAGACGAGGAAGACCTAACGTGAGGTGGATGGACTGAATTAAGGAAGCCACGGCTCTCAGGTTGCAAGACCTGAGCAAAACTGTTAACTAAAAGACGTTCTAAGGTTTCCCTTGCTCGAAAACCAGTCGAATCCGACTCTAGGGGGCGGTGCTCATCTCCGTTTCCAAGCCGAAGAGCCAGTGCTGTCCAAAGGCTTTTCCATGGTCATGTGGCCAGCATGACTAAATGCCGAGGCGCACGGAACACTGTTACCTTCCCACCAAAGGTCTTTAATTCAGAGGGTGGACATGAGTCGGAAGCAACTTGATGGCAGTGAATACACACATCACAAATCTTTGGTGGTTAGATTAATTTATCCAAGTAATGTGGACACTTAAAAAATGCAAAAAACATGGAGGCCTCGAGCGTGCTTCAGGGGGGAGGGCAGGGTATAAATTTAATTAATTAATAAATAATTTTAAGAGACAGACGTCGGATAACCAAAATATAAAATCACTCGAGAATGTGCACCTGTCACTCAAAGTAATGTCACCAACTAAATTTGCCTAGGAGGAGATCTGTGCAGAGCCAGCATTAGGAAAACAGTTTTAGATTCGTGGAGGATAAGTCTATCAGTGTCTGCTAGCCATGGTGCCTGAGGGGAACCTCCACATTCAGAGGCACTAATCCTCTGAATCCCAGAGCCAGGATGCCACATCAGGGGAAGGCCTCGGCCTCTATACCCTATTGATGGCCATCCAGAGGAAGTGGTTGGCCCCTATGTGAGGTGGGATGCTGGACTAGATGGACCACTGGTCTGATCCAGCAGGGCTCTTCTTTATGTTCTTAAAAGCAGCAGCTGTGTGGATATTTGTTTTAGAGTGTCCTGCAAGAGGGTTAAAAGCATTTCAGTAAATGTTCTGGGGGATATCTTTATGCAATGAAGGATATTTACTAGGATTTATACAGCAAACTAAGACACTGCTGTGTTCCTACGAGTGACAGCCACTGTTACAGATATTTCTAAGTTTGCTAAAATGCATGCAACCTATTAGAAGCTGTGTTTGTTGTATCAGCTGCTGTATTTCCCCCCACAGAAATGCAAATATAGTTTTACTGCCTTGTGATCCTCTTACTTCATGCTAACAAAACTGCTAAGCAGTGTTCCCTCTAAGCTGAGTTAGTGTGAGCTAGCTCACTGTTTTTTGCCTCCGGCTCACACATTTTTGCCTTAGCTCAGGAAGGATGGCTCCAAAACTAGCTACTTTATGCAGAAGCCAAATCGCTCACTCACAGCTTTAATGCCAATAGCTCACAAAGTAGAATTTTTGCTCACAACCCTCCACATCTTAGAGGGAGAATTGCTGCTAAGCCAGGAGGGTACCAACATTTGCCTTCAAACGCCTGCATACGGCTTTTCAGCATAACTAAAATGGAAGTTGTGTATATCTTTCTCTTTTAAGGTAATCCCCCACTATGTACCCCTCTCCCATGTCGCCCCTCAGCCGTTGTTTCTCCAAGCTAAAGAGCCCCGAGCGCTTCAACCTTTCTTCATAGGGAAAGTGTTCCAACCCTTTTATCATTCTAGTTGCCCTTTTCTGCACTTTTTCCAAAGCTATAATATCCTTTTTGAGATGTGGTGACCAGAACTGTACACAGTACTCCAAATGAAGTCACACCATCGATTTATACAGGGGCATTATGATACTGGCTGATCTGTTTTCAATTCCCTTCCTAATAACCCCCAGCATAGCACTGGCCTTTTTCATTGCAGTCGGACACTGTCTCGACATTTTCAGTGAGTTATCCACTACGACTCCAAGATCTCTCTCTTGGTCAGTCTCCGCCAGTTCTAGTGTCCTGGCCCCACTGGTGGACCTCCTGAGGGCACCTGGTGTTTTTGGCCACTGTGTGACAGAGTGTTGGACTGGATGGGCCACTGGCCTGATCCAGCATTGGCTTCTCTTTATGTTCTTATTTCACTACAGTATGTGTTCACTGAGTCAGTCCCATGCTGTATCTTCATTTCATTCCCCTTAATCTTTCATCCCAGACTTGTGGTTTTTAATCTTCTGCTGTGCCCTGTCCCATGTAAAGCTGGCAGAGCCCTCTGTATAATTAATCCTTTCTTCTGTATGACATCGTTAGCATGGCGCAGTAACTAAAACAATCCCATATAATCCCAGTGGCTGCTGGTTCAGTCAAAAACATGGATTTAGGCCAGACAATTTCATCCTCAGCTCCTTCATCTGTAATATATCCTGTGATACGATTGGAGGGTGCATAGTGAACCGAGTTCCCTGACATTGAAGTGAGTGATGGAGAGCTTTCATGTGTCCCAGTTGTGCAGAAACAGAAGAAGAGATTGGATTTATATCTTGCCCTTCACTCACTTGGAGTCTCAGAGCGGCTTACAGTCTCCTTTTCTTTCCTCTCCCCACAACAGGACACCCTGTGAGGTAGGTGGGGTTGACAGAGCTCTTTCGAGAATTTCCCTTGAGAGAACAGCTCTGAGAGAACTTATGATTGACCCAAGGTTGCACCGGCAGCTGCATGTGGAGGAGTGGGGAATCAAATCTGGTTCTTCCTGATTAGAGTCAGCGCTAATTGCTGCTGGATGCATTTGGTTATGAGAGTTTAGGCGTATATGAACACAGCTAAAGCTGGTATATGCTGAGTGCTACTTTATCCTTATACATTGGCCCTTATATATTTATCCTTCAATGAGAGAGCAGCAGACTCCCATCTGAACATAAGAACATAAGAGAAGCCAATGTTGGATCAGGCCAGTGGCCCATCCCATCCAACACTTTGTGTCACACAATGGCCAAAAACACCAGGTGCCCTCAGGAGGTCCAGCAGTGGGGCCAGGACACTAGAAGCCCTCCCACTGTTGCCCCCCCCCCCCCAAGCACCAAGAATACAGAGCATCACTTGCCCCAGACTGAAAGTTCCTATCTATACTTTGTGGCTAATAGCCACTGATGGACCTCTGCTCCCTATGTTTATCCAATTCCCTCTTGAAGCCGTCCATGCTTGTAGCTGCCACCTCCTCCTGTGGCAGTGAATTCCACGTGTTAATTACATTTTGGGTGAAGAAGTACTTCCTTTTATCCATTCTAATCTGGCTGCTCAGCAATTTCATGGAGTGCCCACGAGTTCTTGTCTTGTGAGAAAGAGAGAAAAGGACTTCTTTCTCTACCTGCTCCATCCCATGCATAATCTTGTAAACTTCTATCATGTCACCCCTCAGCCGTCGTTTCTCCAAGCTAAAGAGCCCCAAGTGCTTTAACCTTTCTTCATAGGGAAAGTGTTCCAACCCTTTTTTCATTCTAGTCATAGGCGTAGACTACGGAGGGGCTCGAGCCTCCCCCAAAATTTCCCGGGGGGGGACTGAGCCCCCCCCCGAGAAAACGTAGTGCCTGCCGCTGCGCCTCCCGGGGCCCTTCCGAGGCTGGCAGCTGCTGCTGCCGGTGCCTCTCTCCCCCCCACCCCCGCCTGGCCACTCTTCCATCCTTCCCTCTCCCTCCCTCTTTTCCCGGCGAAGGGAGAGGGAAGGAGTGAGGGGGGAGAGAGAGAGAGAGGCCCCGGTGGCAGCGGCTGGCGGGCCTCGGAAGGGCCTGGGGAGGCGCGGAGGTTTCCCGGGGGGGGGGGGGACATCGCCCCAGTGAGTGTGCGCGCTTTGCGCACGCACTAAAGAGCCCCCCCCAGATTTTATGAAAGTCTACGCCCCTGATTCTAGTTGCCCTTTTCTGCACTTTTTCCAATGCTATAATATCCTTTTTGAGGTGTGGCGACCAGAATTGTACATCTGGAAAACCAGGTTTGATTCCTCACTCCTCCACGTGAAGCCTGATGGGTGACTTTGGCCCACTCCCACTTCTCCCAGAAGTCTCTCAAAAACCTACTTTCTCCTTCCTCCTCCTCTTTTTCCTCCTCTCTTCTGGCTCAGCTTTGTGCACTCTGATTAGCAGCTGCTCTCCAAGATCTCAAGCCCAAGATCGTTCTCATCACCCGAGAGCCTTTGAAATGGAGATTTTGGAGGGGTTGAACTGGGATGTGTGCAAAATATGTGCTTGGCCACTGGGCTATGGGTAGGGCTGCCAGTCTCCAGGTAGCTGGTAGCTGGAAATGTCCTGGGATTACAGTTGATCTCCAGGAGATGGGGAAGGTGGACATTCTGTGATATTCTACCCCATTAACGTCCCTCCCCTCCCCAAATCCTGTCCTCAGGCTCCACCCCCAAAATCTCCAGGTATTTCCCAATCTATAGCAGGCAGCCCTAGCTACTGACTGTCTCCACTTAATTTCAATCAGTCCAGGGCTCATTTCGTAGCAGGAGCACCTTTGCATATTAGGCCACCCCCCCCCCCCTAATGTAGCCAATCCTCCAAGAGCTTACAGAGCTCTTCTTACAGGGGCTACTGTAAGCTCTTGGAGGATTGGCTACATCAGGAGTGTGTGGCCTAATATGCAAAGGAGCTCCTGCTACGAAATGAGCCCTGAATCCGTCTATATGCTCACATTCATCTCATTTCCGTTGTGTTTTCCCTTACCATCATTTGAATTTACATGGTAAGCTACCTCGGGCCAAAACCTGTTTGTCTTCTGTAATGTGTGCATTGATATTGCAGTATTAATACTAATAATTGGAAAACAGCATTAAGCCTTCATAGCTAATGAAAAGAGTCATTTGCTATTGTAGGAAACCAGGCAATTAGACCAGGAGTATATAATGTAATACATTACAGCTATAATTTCAAGAAATCGCTGTGCATATTAGTTTTGTAGTCATAAATCAGATATTTAATTTATTTTTTTGTATATTGACACTATGGCTGTAAGGCTCAAAAAGCAAGAAAATAACTTTGAAATGGTTCTTCTTAAATGTGCACTATTTATGAAAGCCGCATTGTTTGTGACGTAGACTACAAAGCCAAGGTATAAATTTCAAACACAGATAATTTCGTTTCCCAGCTCTTTAGCCCTAAGCTCCCCCTCCTTGTTTTGTGATGTATGACTAGTAGCTAGTCTGTGTATGATAATTTATTCTTATTAACACCAGCCAACATTGAAGTTTCTTACTCACTGAGTTCAAAATATCAGGAGAAAAAAAGGAACAAGGTGCAAAGTTGAGAGTTTTATTAGACCTTCTAGATCCCTACACATTTTGCTGTTAGCTTCATCAGGGAATTTTGTATGCAAACTTCTGAGCTCCCACCTTGAACAACTGAGACGCGTAGGGATCTAGGAGACTTTGCACCTCGTTCCTTTTTTTCTCCTAGCTTCTTGCTTTTTGAAAAGAATTTGCCTTTGTTGTTTCCTGAGTGTTCCCAACTTTCCTCAGTGACATCTGACAGTTTCTGTAGGGAATTTATTTCTGTCTTAATAGCTTTCCTTTTAATATGGTTCAGAAATAGTACTTAGTAGTTTGAATGACATCTGAGACATTTGGGCTGAGGACAGACTGGCAGTCTGGCCCGCTCTGCCTCCGCTTTAAAAGCGGAGGCAGAGCGGGCGTCCAGACTGCCGCATCTGCCCCACGGAGGCGCCCTGGATTTACCTCGTCCGGCGGCGCGCTCCTCCCGCAGCAGCCGGGCGCCACTTCCAAGTGGTGTCCCGGCGGCTGCGTGTGCGTTCCACCCGCTTCCGGTGGGTGTGAACGTGGGCAGGCGGAGCCGCGCAGTGTTCTGCTGCCACCGGAAGCCACCCATAGTGTGGATGCTGCGGGTGGCTTCCTTGCAGCGGCGTCTGAACGCTGCACTGCAGGGCAGTTCCCCCCCCCCCCCCGCCTTGTTCTGCCACGCTCCTGTAGCGTGGCAGAACAATAGTCTGTCCTCGGCCTTGGTTTCTTTTAAGAGGGGCATAAAAACAACTGACTTGAAGAAGGCCCGCTTGTAAGAGGAAAGGGATGGTAAGGCCAGCGGTAAGGCTAGGCTCCAGAGTCCAGTAGCAGCTTAAAGACTAACAAAATTTGTGGCAGGGTGTATGAGCTTTTGTGAGTCAGTGCTCACTTCTTCAGATTCGAAGAGGTGAGCAGTGACTCACGAAACCTCATCCCCTGCCACAGATTTTGTTAGCTTGAAGGCTGGACTCTTGCTCTTTATGCTAGGTAAAGGTAAAGGTTTTCCTTGCTCAAAAGCCGGTCGAATTCGACTCTAGGGGGCGGAGCTCATCTCCATTTCCAAGCCAAAGAGTCAGCGCTGTCCGAAGATGTTCATGTGGTCATGTGGCTGGCGTGACTAAATGCCGAGGTGCATGGAACGCTGAAGCGGTACCTATTTATCTACTTGCAGTTTCTTGCTTTCGAGCTGCTAGGTTGGCAGGAGCTGGGACCAGAGACGGGAGCTCACTCCGTCACGTGGCATTCGGGTCTCAAACTGCTGAACTACTGATCTTCTGGTCTGCAGTTCAGCATCTTAACCACTTACGCTAAAGACAGACTAACTCAGTTACCCATCTTGAGGCTAGGCTCTGTTAGCAGAAAAGCTGTATCTTAGGCACTTGGTCCATACTGGTGGTTGGAGGTAGAAAGTGCCATCGATTTGCAGCTAACTTCCAGCAACCCTGTGGGGTTTTCAAAGCAAGAGACGTTCAGAGGTGGTTTGCCATTGCCTGCCTCCACATCATGCCCTGGTATTCCTTGGAGGTTTCCCATCCAAATAGTATCCAGGGGTGGCCCTGCTTAGCTTCTGAGATCTGATGAGACTAGGCCAGCCTGGGCTGGCCAGGTCAGGTCCATACTGGTTAGTAGTCAATTAAGCGGTCTTTGAAAGCCTCCATCAGGATTTTTTGGCAGGCCACGTAAATGTCTGAAAATCCTGGGAGCCTGCATAAAGTTTCTATTAAATCAGGCAGGCCAGGTGTTTCCAACTGTGTCTGTAGAGCTGGTCTAATTAAATTGAAAAGCAAGCTTGTTTTTTATATCCACTTTTCTGTTAACGAAGCTGATCTTCAGCTTCAGTTTGGTGTCTTTCAAAATTACACCACCCTCTACACCACAAGAGGGACAACTGCAGTAGAAAAATCGCTTTCTTACTCGTTGGATATGTTTTATTTCAGTTTATGCGACTCTGACAAAGCTTGTGTTTGAGGCTGACAGCTGGATCTGGGAAATGGTTTTCTAATGTTGCTTTTAAAGGGTTTTCCTGTCTCAAAGATTACACACTGGGTTCTGTTTTTTGAATATTTCATCTTTGAAGTCTGCTAAGGTGGGAAGGCTGGGCTTTAATAGTGGTGCTATTCAACTATTGAAATAATGCCAAAGAGAACACACCTTCTGGAAGCCATACTGGTCAGTGGTTTTGGTCGCTTCCTGCTCTGTCCATTTGTAGTTTACCATTAAACAGCGAAATTTCTCTTTATCAGCTTATGAGATTTAAGTGCTGCTGTTTAGACAGCTCAGTTTGAGCCATACTGTTCTAATAAGGCTTACAAAGCAAGACCCATGATGATAAAGTGTTTAGGAATGTACTACCATATTGTCTGTTAGACTGTGGGTCTGCTAGACTCTGTTGCTTTGCTGTTTTATGGTTGTCTAGGCCATATCCCCTTTGTCATACAAAAAAATGGGGCAAGATTGAATTAAATGTATGGCTAGTTCTCCCTGCAAGAGGTCTTTGGACAGGTGTCTGAGAACATAAGAACAGTCCTGCTGGATTAGACCAGAAGTCCTCCCAATCTCTGTTCCCTGCTTGGAGGGGAGGGGGGGAGAGAACTTGACCATCCCATTGTCTAGACCTGTTGGCATTTGTATGAAGGTTGGCTGAGGTAAGTCTGGAAAGCAATTGCACTGACTTTCCCCCTTCCCCTAAGAGAATTTAAAAAAAAAACAAAAAAAAACAACCTTCAGAGTGAAGGTTTTGCTCATTTCAGACCTCTAAAGGAAAAAAATGCATTTCTTCAGAGCTTGAATAAAACTTCGTTGGTCTTAAAGGTACCACTGGACTCGAATTTTGTTCTGCTGCTTCAAATCATCTGAATCTATCTGCCTTGTTCATAGTATTCCTTGTCTTAAGCTGTTTGTTGTTCACATTGTCTTTTAATTCTGTACCATTGCACTACTTATTGAACATCTTACGCTGTGACAGTATGTTGCCCTTTATTCTGTAACCCGTCTTGAGTCTCAGCAAAGAAAGGTGACCTACAAGTAAAGCAAAGGGAGAAAAAGTTCCGTCTCCCCACTTTTCCCACTCTTGAATAATTTTTATAAACCTCTATCATGTCCCCCTTGGTTATATTTTTTCCCTAAACCGAAAATTCCAAACGCACTAGCCTTTCCTCTTAGGAAAGGTGTTCCAGCCCCTTAATTTTTTTTGTTTATCCTCTTCTGTACTTTTTTCCAGCTCTGCAGTACCTTTTTTGAGACAACGGCAGTCAGAACTATACAGAATGTTCCAGATAAGGCCGCACCACAGATCCATTCAAGGACATTACATTACAATATTGGCTATTTTATTTTCTGTTTCTTTCCCAATAATCTCCTGTGGTTGTCTTTTTCACTGCTGCCACACACCCTTACAATAGCATACTCCATTTCCATGCCACTTTGAAAACTGCTGTTGAAAGTCTGGAGTTTTCCAAGCCTATAGCCCTGTTAATAGTTAGGACATAACTCTTCTTTTAGGATTGCACTGACAGACTGCCACAGCTCTTTCTGTTCTCAGAATATAATGACATTGTGAAATTTTACAACTAAAAATTCGAAGAGTCTTCCCCGAGTAATATCACAGCAGGCAAACCAGAGAAGAAGAAGAATTAGGTTTTATACCCCACTTTACTCAACCTTAAGGAATCTCAGAGCGCCTTACAATCACCTTTCCCTTCCTCTTCCTGCAACAGACACCCTGTGAGGTGGGTGGGGCTGAAAGAGCTCTTAGAGCACTGTGACTGACCCAAGGTCACCCAGCTGGCTGCATGTGGAGAAGTGGGGAATCAAACCTGGCTCTCCAGATTAAAGTCCGCTGCTCTTAACCACGACACCAAACTGGCTCTTCATAGATTTCGGTTAGAAAAAAAGTCAGCATGGCTCTTTTATTCTTGAAGCTTTAGTTAACTTGTCCACTGCTAAGGGCCCCTGTCGGATCTTTTAAATAGCTTGTTGATATTTCAGTGGGTTGGTCAATGTATAATTGAGCCCTCCCGCTTACCCGGAGCCGCTGATAGCAGTGTTAAATCTGAAGAACTTCACTTCAAAAAACATCACCAAATCTCATGTACTACTGGCCAGAAAGCAGGAAAAGCCGTGGCTATTTTTGAAAAAAAAATTCTATTGTGTCAGGGACTTCTAAAGCTGTAGACCAGCTGCTTCTAAAAATGTTGTTGCCCTCATAGGCCTCCCTCACCACTGTGACTGATAATTCCATTGTGCTGGAAGAGCGCATCTGCTGTGGAAGGTCATGAAAGGTCTCCTAGGTATCTTGGCGCCCTGCACCTTTTAAAAAAAAGTGTCTTGAAGCAAAAAGACTGGGAGTTATCAAGAGGTTTCCAAACTGTAGCACTGTCTGACTGACGAATACTAGTTTTCCAATGGGCTCAACTCTAATAAGTGTTTTTTTAAAATATATAACTCCCAATCTTCTTGCTTCCAGATTTTTTTTTTAAAAGGTGCAAATGTCATGAAGAGGCAGTTAACATGCTGCATCTTTGAAACAGTTTTCAGCTCCACCAAATGGACGTTTCAGAAACTTTTGCAGAGAGGAATTGCAGTTTGGTGTAGTGGTTAAGTGCGCAGACTCTAATCTGGGAGAACCGGGTTTGATTCTCCACTCCTCCACTTGCACCTGCTGGATGACCTTGGGCAAGCCATAGTTCTGGCACAGCTGTTCTTGAAAAAGCCATTTCTGTCAGAGCTCTCTCAGCCCCATTTACCTCACAGGGTGTCTGTTGCGGGGAGGGGAAGGGAAAGGAGTTTGTAAGCTGCTCTGAGACTCCCTTGGGGAGTGAAGGGCCGGGTAAAAATCCAACCTCTTCTTCTGCATAGTTTTTTCCCCAAAACAGGTTTACAACAATGAGAGCTAGAAACTTGATTTTGTAAAAAAAAAAAAAAAAAAGCCAATGTTATCAGAACTTTGTGCCAGTTACCAGACTTTTGTATAATTTTAGTGGAGTAGCCTTGTGCCAGCCCGTAGGGCAAAAACAAACAAGAGTCTAGGGGTACTTTAAAGACTAACAAAAATTTTATTCCAGCATACACACTTTTTCAAACACAATGAGTGCCTCTTTCTTATTGCAATAGCAAAAGTAGCCTGTAGCCTACAAAAGCTTATGGTGGAATAAAATTATGTCAGTCTTTAAAATTGCACTAGATTCCTGTTTGTTCATTTGCAGATTATGTGAAAACCTAGAGTATTAGTAACTATTCTGATATACCCCTGGGCATAGAGCACTGGGGGAATTGGAAGGAGTACCTGTGAATTTCCTGCATTGTGTAGGAGGTTGGACTAGATGACCCTGGGCATCCCTTCCAGCTTGAGAGCCAGTTTAATGTAGCGGTTGTGGCGGACTCTTATCTGGAGAACCGGGTTTGATTCCCCACTTTTCCACATGCAGCCAGATGGGTGACCTTGGGTCAGTTACAGTTCTCTTAGAGCTGCTCTTCTCAAGAATAGTTCTCTCAGAGCTCTCTCAGCACCATCTACCTAACAGGGTGTCTCTTGTGGGAAGGAGATGGGAAGGAGATGGTAAGCCGCTCTGAGACTCCAAGTGGAGGGTGGGGTATAAATTTTCTTCCTCCTCCTCTTCCTCTTTGTGTAGTAATATTGTCTCTATGTATATTTGTTTATTCCTACGCTCCGCCCCAGTAATTCCTCATAAGCTCCCAACCTGTGTCTATAGCAGGTGTGGCCAAACTTACTTGGTAAAGTAAGAGCCACACAGAATAACGTCAGATGTTTGAGAGCCACAAGAAATGAACAAATATTACACACACATTTTAATAGAAAAATATGCAAATTTGCTTTTTTTATGACCATTAAATGAGACTGCCAAAAATAAAGAGGGAAAAACAGATATTGAGAATGATATTTATTTGTCCGATGATATTTGTTTGCTAATGTTATTTATGTTTCTGAGAGAAAGGAAGGAAGGAAGGAAGGAAGGAAGGAAGGAAGGAAGGAAGGAAGGAAGGAAGGAAGGAAGGAAATAGATGGGGGAGGGAGGGGAAGGGATGAAGGAAGAGAAAGATGGAAAGAAAGAGAGAGAGAGCAAATACATGGGGAGCCTCCCAGGAGCCGCACAATATGTGTGAAAGAGCCACATGTGGTTCTTGAGCCACAGTTTGGCCACCCCTGGTCTATACAATTAAAGTTAGACTGTTACTATTATGATATTCAGTCCAAGTTTTTCAAATATATTCTCCTCTCCCCCACCCCTGCCAGGAGGGCTTACAAAAAATTAAGACCGTGCCTTGAAAAACCACCACGAAATGCCAAAATGTGATAAAACACTAAGGTGAGCCAGCAATGCTGCTTGGCTCTTAACACAGGAGTCTCACTGGCTGTTACCTGTTAGTGGCTGCAGGCTTATTCAGGATCTTCTGTGTTTGATTAATCAGGACACTGTATGCTCAAGGAGTGTGTGTGTGTGTGTGGGGGGAGATATTGATAGCAAAGTGGCTAAGTGTCTCCACACAGTCTTAAGCCACCAGAATAACCTAATGGCCATTAGGGGTTATCTTGTTAAAGTTTAATTTAATAACGTTTTTGGCCTTTTGACCACACTCAGAATCAGTATGTGCCTGCCATGCTTGCTCCTACCTCAGCAATCTTGAAATATATATTTCAGACAATCGAGAGGAGAGGAAACTCTAAAAAAACATGCTGATGTTAAATAAAAGATTTTGCGTGCATTACTAATTGTTTTAGTAAGTACTGCCTCTAAAGCTGCTCATGCTAGACAATAAAGTTGTTGACATGATTTTTCTAAATGTTATGCATATGTAAAGAGTCAGTTTACTGTGGCTACGCTTCATGTACAGAGGTTTGGTTAAGTGTGGCTATAGGATGGGATATTCGAAAAAGTATTTACTGAGCTGCAGAAGTCCCTGGATTCCCTTGCGCAAATGTCGGTCCAATACAGCTTGCTTGCAGTGAATCTGGAAATTGTAAAGCAATGTGCACATTTTAAAAAGTGCTGTAGAATTTGATGGTAATTTTCAAAATGGTTGTAATGACGTCTGTTACATAAAAAACAAATTAATCTTTGTAGAGGAAACAGAATCAAACAACTTCATCAGTAATGATTTAAAACCAGAAACTAATGCATTTTCTCCCTCATACCTTCCATTCTTCTTAGTGCGTTAGCTGTTACCGTTGTTAAATGACTGCCTCAGCATTGATTGACATCTCTCAGAACCAATTAAAATTCACAGCAGCACCTTGGGGGATGTGGCAGGTTATTTGAAATACCTTGAATTACAATGTGCAAGTTACCTAGTTGCCATTGTGGTATTCAAGTAAAATGTGTCATTTCCCCCCTCAAATAAAAAAAAAAAAGTTATTAATTTCTAGAGCAGATCTCTTGACAATATTGTTTATATTTTTCCTGTTTGTGAATGACAGAAGAAAATAAAACTTAAAACTTATGTATCCAGTTACTGATGTAAGAATATATTTTAATAATAATAAAACATCTGATTCAGAGAATAAAGTTCTCTACTTTGTGTCGTGAAAATATAAGTGATGTGTGTTAGTGGAGAAATGCTTTGTGTGGTCAACATTTTCATATGTAGTGATCAAAATACTATGGTCTTTAAGTCATTTTCCTCTAATTTAAATGTCAAAACAATATTTATGTAAAGGAACTTCTAAATGTGTGTAATGTTCGCGGTCTTAAAAATGCAGAAATGTCATGCTGCTGGGTATTAAATAGTTCAGAGTGCCATGTTTCTTACAGTTCTGTTACTTAATTCATTCACAGTGTAGCCAGCTTTAAATATCAATGAAAGTAAAACGCGTATAACTTACGCCCGTAACCTAGCAGCTGCAAAATTTACATGTGGAACGCCTATATTATCACCGTCTTAAGCCTCATTTAAAAAGTTTAATGCATGCAGCTCATTCTTTTTACCCATTTTCGGCTGCACTTTGATAAATAAATAGATCATCTAAGATTCAATAGGCCAATTGCAGCATATAATAGCTATTCAGAGGCAATTAAACTGCCTTTTTTCATGCCGGCATGTGAGTGCGCCCTTTTCCAACCTTCAACTTGATTCACGGTGATTCAAAATTAACTTAAAAGTCTTGTTTGCTGACAGCTTAAAGCTTAATTGACTGAAAGCCAAATAGAGTGTGTTCTGTATTCAGCACTAGGGCTATTGATAAAGCCATGTGTAAATTGCACATGTTGAAAGACAGCCATTGGGCCCCCTCTCCTCGTATTAGCCCACAACTTAGCATTGCTGCACAGTCAGAATTGCTTTGTCAAGTCTTTTATCACACCAGGTTAACTCTCCGGAGTTCCTCCGGCAACAGAAGCATCCTAGAGTATTGAGCCTCGCCGGTACCGTTGGGCCCCTCTATAAATTTGGTACTGATCTCCAGCTTCCTTATTGGTCGGTATTTTCTTTCCCCCTTTTGCTTGTAAGCAATCACATTGGTTACATTTCCCTCCATATTATCATGATGTGTTTGAGCAGTATTCCTTGTTACGCTCTGCTTTCAGCAAGCAGGTAGATGGGGGAGTTATTTATGTGTATTTTCACACACCCCCCCAGCCCAGTAGCTAGCAACTTTTTGCTGGGGATGGGGCAGCCATTATATGTCTGTATGGAACTGTGGGTTTTCTTTCCCCCCTACCAAGGCTCAGGTTGGGGCCCTCAAAGAAATGTTAGGGGGGCAGGCCCCGTGGGCCCCGTGTTTCCTACAAGCCTGACCCCCCACCTAAAAATTCAGGGTAGTTAGCAAGCAAATTAACAAGCAAACAGAAAATAACTGAAGTTTCACTTTGTGAGCAAAAAAAGAAAGAAAAGCCAGCCACTGCACAAGTTTTTCATCCGCAGCTTGCTTTCAATCAAGTCTCCCAGTCCGATCCAAATTTTTTAAAAACTGTAGAGTGCCCCGAAGAATTCCAGAAGAGAGCCGCTCTTATTTTAAGGGCATCCAGTCTGAAAAAAATGCCTTTCTGATGGGCTTGTTGCCCTGGCTAGGTAGGCAAAAAGGTGCATTCAAAAATGACCTGCTTGGTTTGAAGGCACGGTGGGGTGGGGGGGATCATTCCCAGATATTCTGGGTGCAAAGTAGAAAGTATCATGGATGCAAACTAACACCTGGAAGGGTGCTCTGAGATACAATGTGAGGTATTAAGAATAAACTATACGCCCCTATGCTGTTCAAGAAAGAAACGTGATAAGCACAGCCCACTGCTATTAGTGTTTGTGCTGTCATGGCAACCAATGGTATTTAAATGAACATTGACACATCACTGTGGATATTCTCTCTCTCTCTCTCTCTCTCTCTCTCATTTACTCAGGTAGGAACTCCCCACCCCATCTAAATCCCTCTTGGTAAGGAACTGTCTCTCTAACACACAGTGCACACTGGACATATTGTGTAAACAATAATTCAGAATGATTTAAGTGGTAATGTGAATTAGAAAGTGGGATAGTTTGCCAACAGGGGCTTTTCTGCATTGAGTGAGCTTTCAGAACTCTCGGAAATATCTACTAAAATCTTCCTAAGTAGCTACGAAGCTTACCCTCATGTACCCAAGTACATTTGAACAAAGATGGTGTAGAAGGCACATTTCTCCCCATTATCAGTCTAGGTGTATGGACCCTAATGCAGGCTTGACCGAATGCTGAGGAAGAACATGGGCGTTTTGGTTCTATCAGGTGCCAGCAAGGCTTAATTCTCTGTTGCGAGCTGTTTGCTGTCCCGTTTCTTTGTATTTACTTGCACGATTCTGAGGCTGCTTTTCAGGCATTTTCAAGTATTCCTTAGCCCCTCTCTTGTAATAACAGCCTTTAGATGGCATTGTGCTGATTGGACTCCTCCCCCTGTGGTTGGTGAACAGGAAGTAGTTGGGGGGGATTGTGAACAGAGGTTCTTGCACCGAGGTTGCATTGCTGGTGTGTGGTACCCCGCTTTGGCATTTTTTCATTGTTTCCAGCTGTAACGGAGGCACTGATAGACCGTCTTATTCTGTTGTTTGCAATATTAACATCACTTGCAGGGGTGGGTGGTGTCCGTCTCCCCTGGATCTGTGCGCCTAGAAGCTGTTGAGTGTGGCTACTGTCTCTGCTTGCCCCCCAGCTGATTCATACCCTGAACATTTAATTTTGCACGACCCTGAGTTGTTCCATCCATTCGACAGCACTATGCAGTATGTTTTGCAGCTATTAGTCTGCTGCTGTTCTAATATTTGTGTGTGTGTGTGTGTGTCGTAATTTATTATTAATTGCCTTGAGTGCCCTTGGCATCCTTCGTTTCTCTTAGGGTGACAGTGAAACATACATTTGCCAGGCCTTTCGCCAGAAGAATAGCTGTTCCTTTTCTTTTGTCCCCCTGTAGAAGGACTGCAGCAGTTTTACATTTGGCTGTTTTTATTTTATAAATGTATATACATTAATTTTGTTCAAGTGTCCCTTTACTGGTAATTATTAGCTGCCTGAAGACATCAGATTTTTTTAAAAAAAATAGTGTCTGTGTCTGCTGCGCAAGAACAGAAACACACAACCGTGCTACTGCAGTGGCTTTCACATCTAATTCTCTTCGCTTTGCACAGCCGACCATAGGGCTAGGCTATTTAGTGTCATTTGCGTAACGCTAAGGAGTGCTTTACCTTTGCCCTTACTGTTTTCCCCTTTTGCTCTATATTGTGCTTCTGCAGACCTTGCCTAGCAACTGCCTGTCTTTCCATAGCAAGAGTAGCCTGCTTCAAAGAACTGCGGTTTTGGATCACTGCTCTAAATTTTACTGAATGGCGGCGTGCTGTCAAGATTAGATGGGACCTCAGCTAATTGTCGGGAGTTGCAGAATTATATGCACTCTCTCGTGCTCATCAGTTATCCAGAGCGGAACTCACCTTGATAAGGATGGGCGGGAGGAATACAGAATGAGGCTCTGAGCAAAGGCAGATAATCCTTTACAAAAGAGGCGCTATTCGGTTTGGCACACGTGTGATGATGAGGCTTTATTGCCTTCTGAAAAGCATGCGTGTAGCATAAAGAACTAAGTAGCCTCGCGAGTTCCCTCCCCCCACAAGCTTGCTAATTGCATACCTAACATTATGCCTGCGTTGAGCTGCCTTCCGAGGCTCTGGCGACTGTTGTTCTCCGATCTGACAAATCTGTTGGCATAAGAAAAAATTCTGCCGGTTTACACATTTAACGTATATTGGGTACCACCAGTTTTTGCAAGTATCTCATTACTGAAACGGTTGTTGCCCTTCTAATACCTACAAATACACTCTATGGTTTTGGTTTCATAATCCCTTGAACTTGTTTGTAATATAGTTCCCCTGTTGGGATGATTTAATGAACCGTTTTCAGACATTCCTTGAGAAACAGAAGAAAACTTGCAATGTGTAATTCTTTTTTAATAACAGGAAGACAATGGAGTACTAATAAATGTAATTTGCACGCGATCTCTTATATTTTATGGCACTTAAAAATCTCTTGCTGTTAAAAAAAATTAACATTTTCCTTTGTGGGGAAAATACATTTTCAGTTTCTGTAAGACATTCCATTTTTAGTTTCTGATATTGCTGTATCTCTTATTGATTTCCTGGCAAATCACGGCTATCTAATTTTACCTGCCTTCTCATTGATTTCCAATAAGAACCTGGTCTGTTCATAAAGAATCGGGATAAGTTGCAACTCGGTTTCGAAATGATTGCAATTTAAAATAGTTTGGTACTCTTATACTTTTCAATAAAGTAGTAATCATGCTTCAAAATGTAAAATCCAAAATAGTGGTTTTATTGAAGTTTTACCAATGCCCAGTGAGGTTTGATACTCCAGAATGAATTGCTTTTATTGATCAGCTGTTTGTAATCTAGCATATCTTTAAGAGCAAGAGTGATTTGGAAAAAAATATTTTCATATGTACTTTGGGGTTTTTTTTTGTCTATTTGTAGGCTGGTCTTCAACATCTGGTGCCGAGTTTCCCCCTTTATTTAACCGATAACTTTACATATTTGATTCCCCCCTCCCCTTAGCATATGGGGTGTTTTAATATTGTGAAGGCCATGGTCTCTTCTAAACAGTGCCTGTACTAATGCAAAAGCTAAGATCGTATAGCAGGTTTAAGGATACAGATGTTCATCTTGTATCACTGCATGAATGTCCTTTTCAACATTCCATTTGTTCATCAATACAGAGACAAAGACAAGGCTTTTCTCCATACCACAATGGCAATATCTTTAGGGCTGTTGTAACAATGGCAAAAATAGTTCAATCAAATCCTCTTTTCACAGAAATGGTTCCAGTGCTCATGCCTCACTGTACTGACAAACGAGAGATCTAAAATGGATGAAGCTCCCATTTCCCTAACACACCGTGGGAGCAGTCAGAAAATAGTTCGACACAAAATGGATTCTCTGCAGTTCTGTATGAAACAGACAGACTAGCCCTTTAATCAGCCAGGCCTAGATTTTGTGTGTTTTCCTATAATCTCTCCCACAAACATGCTCCCTATTTGTACCGCTGGTGCTGATACAAAAACGGGTTTTAATCAGCTACAAATACTGTACAATCCTAGGCTGTTCTTCCACTGTGTTAATATTGTTTTCTGTAATCCTTCTTAATATCAAAGCCAAACAGTTCTTTTAATCTGGCAACCTATTGCACCACTGGTTTGTGCAGTCACACGCAGTTAAACTTCCAGTAGCTATCTGAAGAAGGGTGCATGCACACGAAAGCTTATGCCCAGAATTAAATTTTGTTGGTTTTAAAGGTGCCGTTGGAACTCGAAACCTTGTTCTGTTGCTTCAGACCAACATGGTTACCCACCTGGATCTATCTGCAGTCCCGCAACTGAAAACCTAAGTAGTCACTAAGTGTGCTTCATCTAATTTGAGAGGTTAGACTGTACAGTAATAAATGCACTAGATAATGAAACTTACTGTCTGCACCAGATGTTTGTATTTTTCAGTCATATTTTTATGTAGATTGTTCACTGTATAATAAAAGTACTAGATGCTGTAATCAGAGTATATCACAATGAGTGACAAAGTAGACTTTATCTTTTTTGTGAATCAATAACGGTGAGTATAAGGAAGCTTAACACTGTACTTCCCTAGCACAGATGAGTCTCAGTAGAACTCTGTGGGCAAACTTGCATTAATTATGGAAATGCCGTCTGCCCGCCGCCCCACTGATTAACAAAAAACCCGGGTGGAAAGCCTCGGGGAAAAAATCATCAGCTACATAAGATTGGATGCGAAATAGCAAAGCCATAAATGTATGAGTAAAGATGATAAAAAATGTTTGCAGTTTTATATCTTGACAAGGCCATCTGTGAGCGATATCCATCTTTAAAAAAAAAAAATTGGGAACGCTATTAACCCTTCCCTGGAATGACAGCAATTGAAAGGCACCTGGAGAGGGAACCATTAAGCGAGGAGAATCGCCAGCAAAAGCGCTCTTATTCCGTCATGCGCCATAGCGTGTTCAGTGCATTGTTAAAGTTAAGTGTATCCACATCCCTAAGAGCTAATGAATACTTTGGTAGTCTATACTAATACTTTAGTGGATGCTGAACAAGTTTAGATGTTAAGCTTTTTAGGAAGAATGAATGATGGCTAATGATTATTTAATGACAGATCTCTGGACTGAAAGGCACTTAGCACTCAAAGTGTAGTGCAAAGCCTATTTCTCAAAGCCTCAGACAGGTTTATTTGGTCTCACCTTGAAGAGAACAGTGCTGTATTGATTTCATTGGTGTGGATTTAAGCACGCCATTGGCTCAGAATAGCACCAACTATGCAGCAGAAAATCAGAGCCTTAATCCTTACGGTTACTGTAAGCTACTAAGAAAACACTTGGTTCCAGCTGCTCGAAAAATGGAAGCAAGTTTTTTAGCTTAAATGCCGAACTTGTGTGTTAAAATAAGGCCCTGCCATGCTGTTGTGTATCCTGCTTCATTCCGAACTCTGCGAGAAGTTGGTGGAAATATTTAAAATTTTATTCTGAAGGAGGCAGGGAATTAATTTAATTTATAATCTCTAGCTGGATTATATAATACATAAATACTGTTTCTAGTTTATAATTAAAAAATCATATTGAAATGAACTGCTGGTCTCTTTTGAGGCTCCTTTAGTGTTTGGCTGTGCTTCAGTGGTGGTATAGAATGTTCGTGAACATTCTAAATGCTGATGGGAAAGAATCAGTCATACAGAGTTACCACTCAGTGTAGTTGTGGTTGCCAAGCATGGGGACAGGGGATGATTCATACTTTTGTCAGGAAAGAGGTTCAGAGCGGCAAAAAATGGAGGAGTAAAAAAAATAACAATCCCACAAAGTTTCAGAACTGTCTGTTTACCATTTCCAGTAAATCTAATAGATAAATAAATATATCTGCATCTGTCCACCTAGCTAGTTTTTGGAGGTACTGAAGGTGGTTAAATGTAGTGTTCCCTCTAAGCTTTGTTAGTGTGAGCTAGCTCACGGTTTTTGACTTTTTTGTCCTAGCTCAGGAAGGATGGCTCCAGAACAAACTAATTTATGCAGTAGCTAAATTGCTCGCTCACAGCTTTAATGGCCAGTGGCTCACAAAGTAGAATTTTTGCTCACAGGACTCCACAGCTTAAAGGGATCATTATGACACTCCCTACTGGAAGTGAAGCCTTTAATGTATTGATGCTGTTGACTCTGAGATAAGATTAGTCCTGTTTTTGTGTAGGTTCCCCCCCCCCCCCCCCGGTTTCCTGTGTTCCTAGCAGGTTGCCATTAACATTAAGCCTTCCTGGTAGGGTTGTTAACTTCTGAATTGAAAAGGGGTGGAGCAAAGAGGCCTCGAGTTCCGGAACCAATTATGTTAGGGTTGCCAACCTCCCGGTGGTGGCTGGAGATCTCCTGGGATTACAAATGATCTCCAGGCAACAGAGATCAGTTCACCTGGAGAAAATGACCCCTTTCGAAGGTGGACTCTGTGGCATTATACCTCATTGAAGTCCCCCCCACACACCCCTCAGGCTCCCCCCCCCCAAAAAAATCTCTAAATATTCCCCAACCTGGAGCTGGCAGACCTAAATTATATAATCTGGGCATTCCTTCTTCTTTTTTTTGCTTTCCCACATCAGATGATGGTACTGGCCCAGTGCATTGTTGGGGGAAGGGGTCATTAGCAGAGCTGTACTATGGAAGCTGCTGAACTCAGCGGAGGGGAGGACTAATTTGAAATACAGGCTTCTTGTTGCCTGGAGATCAGCAACAGATGTGGCTGGCTCTGCCTCCCATGGCAGCCATTTTGTGTTTGCGCCTACCACTCTGTATCAGAATTCCAGAGGTGCCCACAGGCTCTACTGGGTCTCCTGAACCTTGATAACCTTGATAACCTTGCAAGGGCTGAACTAAGATCCAACCAGATCTCTCTTGTAAGAATTTTAATAGACGTTTGCTTATGGAAAGCGATTGCGAGATTGACCACAGCAGCATCCTGGAAGTCCAAGAATCCTCCGAACATACTATCCTGGATAAATAAATGTTGGGACCATATTATCATGGATAAAATGGCAGATTTTATTGAAAAAAGACTTGGAAAGCAGGTAAACTCACACTCATCACTAATACATACCTGGTCTCCTATGATTCAATATATGACAGAGCAAAATTATATACCACTTAATCCACACTACATGGAATGGCTACGATATTAAATCTTCTTTATTTAATCTGAGCACACACTACGCAAATACTAAATGAGAGATAGAATAACAATAGACATCATTAAAGTAGAAATCGGATTGTTGATTTATATAGGATATGAATTTATTCAAATTGTAACGCACTATAACAAATGGTTGCATTCTATGTTGATAAGCAGTTATGTCAAATAATCATAACGGTGTGTAAGTATAAATTTGGTGCAATCATTCCTGATTTTGTGTGAACATGTATTTGAACATACTCTAATAAAAATATGTTATTAATAAAAAAGAAAGCAAGTAAATTTTGTCAGACGACATTTGTAAGGCACCTATAAACAGAGAAATACTATTTTCAAAAAATACTATTTTATTTTTAAAAGACGCAGAAGGATGTGTTTCAGGTATTAGAAATGCTGACCCCATTCTGCTGATTTCCTTTTTTGGGGGGTGGTAAGTGAATCAGGGGGATCTCTCTTTGTAGCGTGAGACCCAATGCTGTGTCGAAAGCTGCTGAGTCTGACCTGATACGCTCTCATCTGCAGAAGCATATTCACAGTATAGCAAACTATACTGTTAAGTCTACCAAATGCTCACTCACTTTGAAGGTTTCATACCTCTTCTAAAACATTTTTAGGCAAATGCTGTAGCAGACCACCAAGAATGGAGGCTTCAGGCAAGGAAGCCATGTAGAAACTTGTGGAGCCAGGGGCAAAAGAGGCTGCGGTCACTTTTGGGACTTCACAAACGTTGGTAGGCATATGAGTAGATGTGTTATGCTTGCCATGTCAGGCTGGCCCTGCCACTGGGCATGGGGTTGGACTAGATGGTCTGCAAGGCCCTTTCTAACTCTGTGATTCTATGATACAAGCCAGCAAACCTAGCATCTACCTAGCATCTACCTAGGTTTTGCATAATTCTGTTGCATGGTAAAATACCCTTCTCAGGAGTGTTTGTCCAGTGCCTGCTTTGTTCTCTCTCTAGTGCCCTGCCCCCACTGCTGGACCTCCTGGTGGCACCTGGTATTTTTGGCCACTGTGTGACAGTGTTGGACTGGATGGGCCACTGGCCTGATCCAACATTAGCTTCTCTTATGTTCTTATGTTCTCTTATGTTCTTACCAATTAAAATATTTTTATTCGCCCAAGACTTCCATGACATCTAATTTGTATTTTTAGGATTCTTTCTTCTAGCTATATAGTGTTTTTATTTTTCATTATATAGGCTGCTACAGATTTTTGTGCCCTGACCTGGGTGGTCTGGGCTAGCCCAAACTCATCAGATATGGGAAGCTAAGCAAGGTCAACCCTGGTTAGTATTTGGATGGGAGACCACTGAGGAACTCGCAGGTTGCTATGCAGAGGCAGGCACTACGATGGAACACAGTGTCTGGGGGAGTGATGCTCTGTATTCTTGGTGCTTGGGGGGCAACAGTGAGAGGGCTTCTGAAGTTCTGGCCCCTCTGGTGGACCTTTTGATGGCACCTGGGTTTTGGCCACTGTGTGACACAGAGTGTTGGACTGGATGGGCCATTCGCTTGATCCAACATGGCTTCTTTTATGTTCTTAGGCAGTAGCAAACCACCTCTGAATGTCTCTTGCCTCGAAAGCCATGTGGGGTCGGCATAAGTCAGCTGCAACTTAACAGCCCTTTCCACCACCACCACCATATATTTCTGTACAGTCTACATAATGAAAAATAAAAATTGGTTTAATTACTTAATTTACTTGGTATAGTTTTGCACTGTATAGACTGTTTCAGACTGCTAGTTATGCAGCCTTTGTTGTAAGATGCCTTGCAGATTTATTTTTTTTGGGGGGATGGAAAAAAAACAGGATATCAACGGTTTTATTAATGAGTCCAGCTGCTTAATAACTAAATGACACACACACACACACACACACACACCCCATTAACCATCATATTAATCTAGTTTCAAACATAGCCTACTTGCTTGTGGTGAATCCCTTCCAGGTGATCAGGAAGAGAAACTTTACAAACGATGGTTTTCTTTTTTTCAGGCCGTAAGTGGCACAAACAGCTATGTTTGAGCGTGTAGGGTAGCGAAGACGTCCGTGAACATATAAATTTGTCAACTTCTTTGCAAGAATTTATTAATTTCTGTGCGTGAAATTAATAAATTTTGATGACGAAAATGAAGAAGAGGAGGAGGAGAAGATTGGATTTAAACCCCACCCTTCACTACCCAAAGGCGTCACAGTGGCTTACAAACTCCTTTCCCTTCCCCTCCCCACAGCAGACCCCCCTGAGGCTGGGGCTGAGAGAGCTCTGAGAGAACTGCTGTTGAGAGAACAGCTCTGAAAGAACTTATGACTGACCCAAGGTCACACCAGCCGCTGCATGTGGAGGAGTGGGGACTCAAACCCGGTTTTCCCAGATTAGAGTCTGTGCTCCTAACCACCACACCAGACTGGCTCTAAATTTAGAGTTAACTTTATAGATCCCTTTCAACATAAATCGAAGTGCTGCTGCTATATACTAAATGCTGCCACTAACGTCGTTCCAGACATTGAGAGCTTATTTGGCACAATGGTTAAGAATGAAGTTGCGAGCCAAGAAATCTCCTGTTCAAATGTTGCGTCTTCCATGAGTGAACGAGGCAAGTCACTATCCCTCAGGCTTCTCCCCCACAATCGGTAGTATACGTATATTACCAGTGTATGAAAAGTCACTATTTAACGCAGAATAAATACAACCAATATAATTGTCTATATGTGTAATAAACAACCCACAAGTCTACAAGCAAAACACATAAGCCTCTCTTATGCAGAATATCATCAAACAAATACTCATGATCTCCAGAGGAAGGACGAAGATGCCGGCTTTGATCCTTCGTTTCGTCAGGAGCTTCCTCAGCTTGCTGAATATAAAACATACATGTCACTACTCCAAATACAAATACAATTATTGATTATTTCCTTTTACCAACAATGCATGTACATATATTTACAACCTCCTCCCTACAAGAAATCCAACTGCTATTATATTCAGATGATTATTCTGTAAGAAAGATGCCACCGTAAATTATTTACATACATTCACAGTATTTAGAACCCTAAGAATGAAAACTTGTGCTTAGAAGAGCTCACCCCAAAACAAGAGCATTAACGGGCAACCGATTAGCAGGGCCACAGCCTCACCTAGTCGGCACGCCTTAAACAATCAACTACACCAATACCCCTATATACACAAACACAGCGTAATAGTTAAAGGGGCAGGAGATGCATCATGCTCACCTATTTCATATGAAAGAGCTGAATTCTATTGGCTGATTCAAACCATAAGGATGCTGACTGCGCAAATGGAAGATCCAGAACGCCTCTTTTTCTCTCAACTTTCTCTGCACGTCGACCTGATTAAACTACTGGGAAGGAATAACCTCTAGAACTAAAAGGTGAAGAAGCTCCTGACGAAACGAAGGATCAAAGCTGGCGTCTTCGTCCTTCGTCTGAAGATCATGTGTATTTGTTTGATGATATTCTGCATAAGAGAGACTTATGCGTTTTGCTTGCAGACCTGTGGGTTGTTTATTACACATATAGACCCTGTTGGGCAATTATATTGGTTGTATTTATTCTGCGTTTAACAGTGACTTTTCATTTGTTTGTAATTTACTGTGGCTTTCGCTGTATTGTATAATACCAGTGTATTACAGACTGCTGTATATTTGCAAGAGGATTACAATGATGACTACGTTTGGTGTAGTGGTTAAGTGCATGGACTTTAATCTGGGAGAACCGGGTTTGATTCCCCACTCCTCCACCTGCAGCTGCTGGATGACCCTGGGCAAGCCACAGTTCTGGCAGAGCTGTTCTTGAAAAAGAGCAGTTTCTGTCAGAGCTCTCTCAGCCCCACCTACCTCACAGGGTGTCTGTTGTGGGGAGGGGAAGGGACAGGAGATTGTAAGCCATTCTGAGACTCCCTTGGGTAGTGAAGGGCTGTGTATAAATCCAATCTCTTCTTCTTCCTCTTCTTCTCTTCCATCGGTTTTAATTTCTTAACTGTCTTTTGGGGTGTACATCCTTGCATTACTCACGTGCTTCTGGTCGCTTGTTCAAAGCTGTGCTTTAGTAGTAAGACCGAGAAAGCTCTTTTGCATTTAGAGGGAAAAAAAGATTTACTCTGTAAAAGGATGTAAATATCAACAAAGGGTTGAGAGACATGTGATTGTGTGTTTGTGAGACTGGCAAGTAGGGAAGCAGAAGGAATAAGGAATGCAGTAAAAAGGGGACCTGGTTTACAGTCAGTTTTTCACACTTTCTGAGGTACATTTGAAATTTTTATAAGCGCTGTTCGGCGCTCTTTATTCAGGGCACACATGGCCGACGGTCAAGTGTAGCTCTGCCTCAGAAGTGGCACAACAAGAATCTCAACACTTCACAGATGACAACACAGTAAGTTTCCCAATAGTTCAAGTCACCCGATGGTGTCACATTTATATGAATAATTAAAAGGCAAATAGCAACGCCTGTATACTTCTGTTAATGTACTGCATCACTTATAGGCTTTGTCTGTATTTAATGTCTAGTCCTGTTACTCTCCAGGTCAACAGTGCTTGAGTGCTACAAAAATAGCTTGCCAAGGGTTTTTTTTTTTTTTTTTTTTTTAATTCTAAAGAACCAAACCTTCCATTGACCCCAATTTGTAAAGCTGGGCTCCAGCAGATGCCCATGTGGTTTTCCATGAAGCAGAGAGAAGGCATGTCAGTAGATTAGGTTTGAAAGTCTTGCAAAGGGAGGCATGAAAATATTTTCTTTCAAAACCTTTTTACTTTGTTATGGTTTTTTGTGTTTTTTAATTACCATCTGTTCCCAAGGTAGCTTCCCCAAAACAAATAAAAATTGTTAAAATGAAATTACCAATAGCCATGAACAAGACCAAGAGTAAAACCAAAGATGAGGATAAAAATAGGTTCCAGCATAGTCACAGGACTAACATGGCCTTAGTGGCCCTGGTGGATGTCCTGTGTGAAGAGAAATGGCCAGAATGTTGATTGGAGTGGGCCATAGGACACCATATCACTTCAGCCATGTTCCGTCTACACTGGCTCCCAGTTTGCTTCCAGGCTCAGCTCAAGCTGGTGATATTAACCTTTAGAGCCTATATGGCTTGAGGCCAGCATCCCTGAAGGATCATCTTTTCCAGTCTCCTCCAGTCATCTGTGGAGGCCCTGCTTTGGGTGCCCCTAGTACCATCTGAGACTAGATAGATACATGTGGACACAGTCATAGTCAGACACCAGACATCTACTATTAAATCAAAATCATGCACCTGGAAATGTATAGCAAGCTATTCTGTCAATCCCTAGATGGAAGGCAATGCTCCCTCTAAGCTGTGGAGTCTTGGGAGCAAAAAGTCTACTTTGTGAGCTACTGGCATTAAAGCTGTGAGTGAGCGATTTGGCCGCTGCATAAATTAGTTCGCTCTGGAGCCATCCTTCCCGAGCTAAGACAAAAAATGTGTGAGCCGGAGGCTAGCTCACACTAACTCAGCTTAGAGGGAACACTGGATGGAATTTTGTAGTTTTGTAGTTCACCAATGAGTCACCGTTAGGTTAAAAACAGATTCGCTTTAACCAAAGCAGTCCTTCAAAATCTATTGTCCTGTCCGGGAATCTAGAGGAGTTATTTATTTTCCCATTTATTTTTATTTATATATTTATATGCTACTTTTCTTTCCAACGGGGACCAAAGTAGCATAGAATGTTGTTCCCCTCTCCTCCATTTTTGCCTTAGAACAGCCACCCTGTGAGGGTAGGTTAAACTGAGATACATTGACTGGCCCCAGATGATGCTGTGAGTTTCATGGCAGATTTGGAGATTCACTGTGCGGTTTTAATTTGCTGTTCTAGTCAAGTATATGGGCTAGCTTGATATGGACTCTGCCTTCCATTGAATTGGGGCTTTGCTCTTTCCGGTGCTGTGTACTGTGACAGGCCATAGGGATTTTATTTTATTTAAAACATTTATTAGCGGCCTTTCTTCCTTATGGAGCTCAAGGCAGCTTACAATATAAATAAAATGCATACCATTAGGGTACATAAAATACAGAAATCTCAGGTCAAGAGCCTTTCTGAGCTCTGCTGTCTGAGATAATTTTAACTGGAGCCATCAAGTTTTTAAGTCCTCTGCTTACTTTATATATCCTATATGGGGGTGTGGGACAAGGTTCTGAGGCACCTGCCTTCTAGACTGAAGAATATCCAGTCCCCTTGCCTGGGTTGCCAGCTCTGGGTTAGAAAATACCTGGAGACCTCAGGGGTAGATCCGGGAGAGGGTGGGGTTTGGGGAAGTGTGGGGCCTCGGCATGGTACAGTGCCACAGAGTCCACCCTCCAAAGCAGCCATTTTCTCCAGGGGAGCTGATCTGTGTCAGCTGGAGATCAGTTGTAAAAGCAGGAGATCTTCAGGCCCCATCTGGAGGCTGGCAATCTTACCCCCCACTCTGGCCTCTCCTATAGATTTTTTATACCCCAACCACCCACAATCAAATAAAAAGAGAGGCACACAAGCTTTAAAATGAAGATTGGTAGCATGTAAGTTATGTGCTCCCTAAGGGTCTCTTATTTGCAGACCTGCTAGACTAAGGCTGTGAGGTGAATGGAGTCCTCTTCTTCTTAGATTTTTGACTGGCCAGACGAGACACAGATGGAGATGAACAACAAAGGTTTATTTAGCAGAGCAATAAAATATTTAATAAGGTAAAAATAATATGAGGATAACTTAGATATATTAAATAACACTGGCTCCGGGCCCATAGCCAGAAAATTGGCGGGCGGGGGGGCAAATGAGTACAGTGGTGGTGAGCACATCATTATTTATTTACTTGGTTATGAATGAGATATGATGTAGTGCAAAGTCTCTACAAGGGATCATTCTACAAAGAAGGTTAAACGATAATCCATGTTGTTTGGAACCAAATATCCCCTTCCTTTATTTACACAGGATGAACAGAGTCTTTTAAATGCACGGAAGATACCCGCCCCTGTATTGCCCCACCTCCACTTTCCTGGGTTGCAGTGTGCCAAACAAGAATCCCCCCATTACCAATGTATCACCGTAAAAGTGCCCGTTTCTTCCCCTGAGCATAAAATGAGGCTTTGCTAAAAGAGATCATCGGAAAAAGTGCCTTTTCTTGGATGGTTGGCCCCTTTGTTTCACAACACCATTTTCCTTTGACCTCACCTCCCCACCCCATACCACCAAAAAAGCCTAAAACCCTGCTCTGATTTGGTTCCACATAACTTGCTATAGGAAGACTTATGAATAGCTACAGGTGCTCAGGCTGGAATGCAGTAGGGTTGCCAACCTCCAGGTGGGGCCTTGAGATCTCCCAGAATTACAGGTGATCACTAGACTAGAGAGATCACTTCCCTTGCAGAAAATGGCTACTTCAGAGGATAATCTTTATGGTATTATACCTGATTAATGTCCCTTCCCCAGGCTACATTCCCCCAAATCTCCAGGAATTTCCTGATATGGAGTTGGCAAACCTAGCAAGTATGTGCACACGGACTTTTCCTTCATAACTACAGTCTGCCTTGCATGCAGGAGGAAGAGTGGCTTTTTTTCTTCTTCACGTAGATGGGAAGAGAAGCTGGGGAGGCTCCCCTCTACAGATACAGAGAGTGACTTCCCATCCTTGCTGAGCCAAGTTAAAAGAGAAGGGAAAAATTGTTGCTAGTACCAATTCATTATCACCATTTTACAGTGATTTTAAAGTGCTGCAATGCCCCGATCCACTGTGGGCTTGTGGGAGAATTCTTCCCCCCCGTCCCAAGTGTTTTCAAGCGCCAAAACAGCGGCATGGGCACCCCCCCACACACACTGTAAAATGGTCACAAATCTACTTGTGAAAGACAGAATACAGAGAATACTGCTGCTGCCACCCACCCCCTCTGATCTCAATGACCTCTGAACACTCCCCACCTGGGGCTAAAATAGAGCCCCCCAAAACCTTCTGCCTTAATGTGCTACAGCACTGCAGATCAAAGGAATCCATGACCGGCAGGAGTTATTTGTTTGTTTGTTTATTTATTTAATCAAATTTGTACCCTCCCCTCCCCGCAATGCAGGCTCAGGGCAGGAAGCTTATTAAGCTAAGGCAGGAAAATGACTGTGTCACATGCTTCAGTTCAGAGCACAGCTGGATCAGCCACTTTGCACAGGAAGCAAAGGAGGAGCCTAGGAGGGAGGGAGGAAAGAGACTCTCTCCTTGGCAAAGCCTGGGAGGGAGGAGGGAATAGAATGCTCTCTCTCAGTGGCAGAAGACTTGTGACAGATTTTGCCACAACCCCTAGTGCTGATTGGAGGGGCATGAGAAATGATTGGTGGGGCCTCTCCCCTTTATGCACCACCATGGCTACGAGCCTGACTGGCTCTCAAATAAAGTAAATAACACCCGAGGAGAGGTTTGATACCCCTTTCTTTGGACTGGGTACCTCAGCAAGGTCAAGGCTGTTCTTGTCTCTCACTGAGCACCTTACCACAGAACCTACACACACCGGCCCTTAACAGGATGCTTATCTGTACCACTAAAATAACCTTTCTTCCCTAAACTGGACCCTAAACCCTAACTAAAAAGCCAAATAAAAGCCTGACTAAGCTGACACTCCTTTCCAGAGCCACGAAATCCCTATCCAAAAGAGAGAAAGGTTTTCTGGTCCCTTTTTATGCTGAGGCTGGTTCACTCCCATTCAGTGGAGTTCCATCAGCTCTGATTGGCTGACAATCGCTTGGATTTGCACGAGGCCTAAATCACAGAAGATTGGTTCAGAGCCCTGGAAGGGGGGGGGGGAGCTTTTAAGGATGATTGCCACACCCCACATCACATTTTCCAAAGCATTTCACAGTCAGATCATAACAACATACAGTTGAGTCAACACTTGCAGCTAACGGGTAGATCTTGCTCTCACCTCCCAGGCCCTTTCCCTTTGCAACTGCCCCAAGGAGGCTTTGGCTAGGAAAAGCTGAAGGCATCAGGAAAAGAGGGAAGACCCAAAACGAAATGAATCGACCCACTTATCTCTGCTGCAGTTGTTGTTAAAACAGTCAAGGCTACAATTCATTAAAACCATGATAAAACCAAAAATAAAAGGAAATAAAAGAAAGTACAGATGCAAGCTTTGATGCTAAGCCCACACCTTTGCCGTCATCTTGGTAGCCCTGCTGGAGAGGGCCTGGATTGACCCAACAAAGGAAGCCATGGCCTTCAAGGTTGCAAGACCCTGAGCAAAGCTGTTAAAGATAGGGCGTTTGGGATGTTATTAATTCATAGCACATAAAACACAAGAAGGCTTTGTAAGGCTGGGAGACAGCAATTACTAAGGTGATTTGAGTGTTCTTCCTCTAGTTGCACCTTATACAGATGAAGCATGTGTTCTCTGGGCCTTCTGTGCTGTTGGCTTCTAACCCAAGGGTCTGTTGTCCAATGATGTTGTCATGGGCTGGGTGCCAGTAGGTCAGAAGCCAAGCCGAAGTCTGAGCCAGTCCAAAGTCAAGCCAAATCAGGAACGAATTACCAAGTCCAAAACACAAGCCAAACGCAGAGTCAGTCCAAGCCAAGGTCAGAGAGGGAAATTCACGAGCAAACCAGTCCAAGGAGTCAACCAAAAGCCGAAGTCAGACAGAGCCGAAGTCACAAGCCAGAGGGTCCAGAATCAAGCTGAAGTCAGACAGAGCCGGAGTCACGAGCCAGAGGGTCCAGGATCAGGTTTAGCTGATGCGAGCCGAGCGGGTGCAGAGCTTAGCCAGAATGACTTGTTGCTAGCATGAGTTGATAGTCTCTGTGCTTTGCCTAAATACCCAGCCACTACCTGTGCTCATTAGCAGCTGGCAGCGAAGTCCCGGCTCCTCCTAAAACTCAGGACTTAGTGATCTGCGACCACGCATGCGTGCCTCTTTTCTTCTAGCAGCTAAGTCTTGCCTGGATTGTGACCTTAGCCGTTCCACCCAAGGAGGTGAATCAGGTGGGCTTGAGCTTGGCTGTGGCTCAGCTGCTGCTGGTACTGGGGTGATGCCCTGAGAGGTGCTTGCTTGAGCCTCCTCTGGTTCAGGTGGAGGCTCCTCTGGAACTGGGGACTGATCCTCCACCGCAGTTAGGTCCACAGGAGGCAGGTCCTCAGAGGCACTCCTGACAGATAGCATCCATATTTAAGGCCTGATTGGGGCAGGGGTGGTAGGAGCCGGCTGCCCTGACCCATTTGTAGATTGTCTGAAACCAAAACAACCCTCTCCTGCTCAAAAATCCCGAAACTGTATTTCTGTGATAATAAATTAGTTTGGCAGTTATTCTTCCCAAGTTTTTTAATACCCAATACAATAACGGAGGGCCATCAATATATGTCTAATAGCAGATATAAAGTATCTGGGGGTAGTCCATCTCCCATAAAATAGCCTTTAGCCTTAATTCAAATCCATTGATTCCTGTTCCAGTTAAACCTGCGGAACTTAATATGTCTCTTAATCCTTTTATTGTAAGCTAGGATAAAATTAATTTCACACTAGAACTGTGCAAAGCCAATTAACATGATCTTTAGAGTTATTTAGTAAAGTGCTTCAAACTGTTAAATTTATCCTGACCTCTTGCTTGCACTCCCTGACTGCTTTTTAAATGAAGTAATCAATACCTCACAACCTTTTAAACAGCTTAAACTTTTCAGACATTTTTACCTATATTTTATTTAAACGCATTTGGGTGGAAAATATATACACTCGCGCTCGCAGATCCATTCCTCAAAAACTCACTTTGCCTTTTGTTTTCGGTATTCAGCCGGCACCTTTTTTTTTTTTGCAGAGCATTTAAATATGGAGCCAAAGTGTTCCATTTTCCTTAAAACCGGAGCCGATAATGAAGAAATCTGTCACTTCCATTTGCTTAGTGCACTTTCTGTGCACTGTCTCTACAACCTAAGTGTACTAGAAACCTTTCCCCCCTTTTCTCTGGCATAGCTTCTGTTTTCCACATAGGGCTATTTGAGGTTATTAATTTTCTCACTGTGATAGGGTGATCAACCGTACTGTCAAGAAAATGGATCTCCGTGTCAGCCTTTAGCATGATTAAACGAAGGCACATCACTGTGAGAAAATACCAAATTTTCACGAGACAAATGAAACTTGTAGGGAGGACAACTTTTATAGACATTATTTCATTTTAAAATCTCCCATTTGGCTGTCAGTTTATTTGTTGGGAAGGGCCGCAATTAATTGCATGCTCCTACTAATAACTCAAGAGCAAGTAAAAGCAAAACCCGGATTTGCGCTCAAATGGAGCAAGGTGGCATCTCATGTGCTTTTGTGCAGAGAGCTCTGCTTATACAAACTATGATACTAATGACTCTCTTTGAAACTTTTGTCCCAATCCGTCACCAGCCTTTTTCCAGCACTGGGCTTTTGAGACTTAAAGCCCAGTTGCGGAATGCTAAGGTCTCCCCAAGTCTCGTCGCCAGTTTCCGACTCTCTTCTAAGGTTTTTGACCCTTAAATGAGTAGGAGACAGGACCTGGGTATCAGAAATGTGCAAAACTTGTCAAGGCTTGCTTTAATGCAAGTCTGAGAACCACCAGCAGTAGTCAATGTAAACTTTTTAGACTTTTGGTCATGGAGAAACAGGTCCATTTAAGGCGACATTTCGAGACAGTGCGAAATCTTCGAAGATATAGGATTGTTTGGGTTAGAAATGTATTCCAATCCAACGAGGGTTAACTTAAGGTTGTTTTAATCAGACAAAAGGAAGATCAACAAGGGGTGTTTTTGCGGGAGGGGGAGTTTGCCAAGTGCCCCTGTTGTTTAATTTCCTACTGGAAGCAGCACATGTGTGGGGTGTTTCCCCCCCCCCCTTTCTTTTCTTTAAACAGTGACCATTGCAGAGGCTGAGCGGCTGGGGTCAATGCCTTGCCTATTGATCAGTATCCCCGCAGTCCCCAGCTCCAGCATCTGCTTCATTGGCTTCTTTCAGCGCCTGCTTCAGTACATTAGAATAGAAATCCATAACCAGAGCTGTGCTCATCCGAGCAGGGGAAGAAACTAAATTAAATGGTATAAAACAATCTTGGATCAGGAGTTTGTGCCAATTCATCTTGATCTAAGATGTCACACTGGGCTCTCTGTCTGAGCACCTGGGCTAGAGGCAGCCATAGTGAAAATAGATGGAGCTGCGATCATTCATTTGTCAGCACAGGAGCTGGGCAGCGGTTAGCAATTCCCTTCTGCGGAGGTCAGCTGACAGAACAATCAGTGCAACAGCAGAATGGAGCTTTCCTTTGAACTATTGTTATGGAGCGTGCCTCTTCGGGGTGGGGGGGCGAAGGGGTGGGCGGAGGAAGGGGGCAGCCTGGCAGCTTCCTTCCAGATCATTGTGTTGTGAGTGAAGCGAATTTAAAAAATGGATCTATTTAGGCAAGAGTCCGCTTTTCGGTTTGCGTTGCCTTTAATGGCGGCGATTATATATCCCAATTATGGACGTTTAAAAACGGTTACGTTATCACTTAGCATAGAGAGTGTTTTCATCTTTCTCCCCAAGAAGGTGGCTATTGATTTTTATTTATTTTTATTTTTTTAGTTCCTTCCCTTCTCATTGTTAAAGATTCCACCTACCCTTTGGGTGTAAAACTCTCAGAGCTAGAACTGAACCGCGAATCAGTTCTCTTAACAGGGACTCTTATGTTCATTTTAAGAAAAAGAAGAAGAAATTTTGTTTTGCTACAGTCTGGACATACAGTAGAGCACAGAAGACCTTTTATTAATTCACAATTCGTTAATCCTGAGACCTGGTAATCCTCCCCCAAGTACTAAGTGATCTCCTCAGACTTCTCGCAAGAGAGATTTAACATCACATTGTGGTAGAGAGAAGGGTGAAATTTTTTAATTAATTTAGCTGGAATACACGGAAGTGTCTTTCCTGGCGTGTTCAAAAAATTATAAATAGATCTCAATTGTCAAAGTAACAAAGGTAATGTTGAGGTGCATTGGGGAGTATATGTTTAATTGTTATAAATGCTGTGAGCCGTGAGGCTGCCCACCTGTATTTGGACAGGTATCCGTTTTCTTCTCTTGTTTCAATACAGGTGTGTGTTCCTTTGTCCACTGGAAAGAGAGAGCTTCAGTTCAATCACTCACATTCCAACCGCCCACCACCACCACCACCACCTCGCCCCATATACATTGCTTTGGAGTACCTGAGAAGTAGTTCTGCCGCACCCTGAATTTGTAGTAATACCAGAAGCCACTCGCAATGTGGCATAAGTGTTTGGAAAGCAATGGATCTGTACTCCCAACACCACGACGCATTTAAAAGCAAACTGGGGGGGGGGCCCTCTTCCAGTGGTCTTCTAGATACAATGCTTGTTTTTCACCATTAATGATCAGCTGTTTGAAAAGATTTTTTTTAAAAAAATTGAGACATTTCGTTTTAATTTTCCTTGACCTCACAACGAGCCTTGGAGGCTTAGGTAAGGCTTGAGAAGATGGTATGTATTCCTTTGTGAACTGGTGTGGACAAAGGTGGCGTGTAGTCCTTCGTCCACATGAGTCACCCAGGAAGCTTTATAATGGAATGAGGATTTGAATGTGGATCTCCTTGGTCTAGTCGTCCAACACTAGGAGCTGCTGGAGCATAGGTTCTTCCCGTGCTGTGCAGTCTCATGGGAAGAATCTACGCTCTGGCTCCTTGTCATGCTGGCTTTGTTCCATAGGTAATGTTGGAATGGGAAGGAACCAGATAATGGGCTTCTCCTGTGCGGCCAGAGGCTACTATTGTTGGCAACCAGGGCAGGAGCAAACAGCATTGCAGCGACCCCCCCCCCCATGTTACTAAAGATAAAATTGAGGGAGAGCCTGAACTGTGCACAGTGACGGGACCCCCCCACCCCCAAGTTTGTGACCAAAATGGTGGTGAATAGTTGATCCTCCTCCTAATTGTCTTTGTGTTGCTTTGCAGGTTCTCTTTCCGGATTCCCACAAATGAAGAAAATATCTATGTCTTACGAAGAGAGGCGCAAGCAAGCTACTGCCATCGTTCTGCTGGGAGTAATCGGAGCAGAGTTTGGAGCCGAAATTGAACCTCCTAAGTTGCTGACCAGACCACGCAGTTCTAGCCAGATTCCGGAAGGCTTTGGCTCAACTAGCGGCGGATCCAACTATTCTTTGGCGAGGCACACTTGTAAGTTACTCTGTCACCTCTGAGTGAGCTGGTTTGATAAGCATTTACTACTAGAAGCCGATAGAGCAAAGATGTCAAACTCATTTGTTATGAGAGCTGGATCTGACATAAATGTCACTTTGTCGGGCCAGGCTATGTGTGCCATAAAATATAATGTCAGGTACCAGAGACATAAACTGTATAAAGGACAGCAACTGGTAATATCTGAGTTGTTGTGTCTTCACTGCAAGGCCCCCATGGGCTGGGAGGGGGGTGCAGAGAAAACCCACATGGGTGGACTGGAGAGTCAGTAATGTATCACTGGGGGCAGACACACCCATGCCCCAACAGAGGATCATCTGCAAACACCCCCCCCATGCAAATGCTGATCCCTGAGGCCATCCAGGACAGCACCCCCAGAGCTGCAGGCCGAGCGGAGATCCTGCCTTTTTGTCCGGGGGGGGGGGGGGGGGGGAATCTGCTTGAGTACTGCTGAAGTGGAGGGTTCTGCTTGATTACCACAGACGAGGTGGTTCTGCCGTGCTGAAGCCACAGTTGGAGTGGCTCCGCCCACTACCTCCAAACAGCCTCCTGTTCCCTCCCTTGCACCAGTTGCTCGCGGGCCGCCTAACAGCCCTGGATGGGCCGGTTCCGGCCCCCAGGCCTTCTGTTTGACAGCCCTGCAGTACAGAGTGTATCTTGATTGCTAGTGATTGTCTAGTTTGAGTATGGGAAAAAGCACTGTTGAAGTACTTGAGCCACCAAGATGGGACTGTAGTGTGCAAATACCATAAAATAATCTTGATTACAATATCAGATAAATTAAGACCCTGATGTCCCTGAATTCTTTCGAATATGTTTCACACTGTGCTATTTATGTGCTTTTGCGCGTATTTGTACATGTATGCAGAATATCATTAAAAATGTTGAAGAACTGTAGACCGATGGGCATCAGCTTGGACAAAAAGGCAGGATCTGTTTACGTATCTGTCCCAGAAATACATTCTCATGCTTAAGTGGGATAGGAGGGGAAGCAATTTCAGCTCAGGGATTGTGGAAGGGAGAGAGATTTTGCAGCAGTGTTTGAAGATGAGCTGTTGAAATTTCTTTTCTTTTCTTTTTGCCGTCAAATCAAAGTTGAGTTATGGCCAGTGTTCCCTCTAAGCTGAGTCAGTGTGAGCTAGCTCACAGTTTTTTAGCCTCCAGCTCACAGATTCTTGCCTTAGCTCAAGAAGGATGGCTCCAGAGTAGACTAATTTATGCAGTAGCCAAATCGCTCGCTCACAACTTTAATGCCAGTAGCTCACAAAGTAGAATTTTCGCTCACAGGAGACCACAGCTTAGAGGGAACATTAGTTATGGCACCCCCGTAGGGTTTTCAAGGCAAGAGATGTTCCAAGTTGGTTTGCCATTGCCTGCCTCTGCGTCACAACTCTGATATTCCTTGAAGGTCTCCCATCCAGATACCAGCCAGGGTCGACCCTGCTTAACTTCTGAGCTCTGATGAGATCAGGCTAGCCTGGACCGTCCAGGTCAGGGCTCTGTTGAGTAGAACCGAGATTCAATTGTAAAAAAGGCAGTGTATTTAAGCGTGGCTGTGGTTACACATACTGGTCACCACCAGGTGCCCTGGAGAAGCTTCCTGCACACAGGGTAGTTTCCATACTACTCAAGCAAACAGGAGCAGGAAACAGAATCTGTTCTCTTCTGCCCATAGTCCTCTAGCCATTTTGACCTGTGAGTAAATCTCTTTCCAACTCAATACGTTGTTTACTCAGACCTTGGGCGTGCCACTGTTCAAATCGAGTGCGAAGAAAGAAAATGATGTTAGGGACAATCTGCCTCACACAGCATGTTTCTCATAAAAATTCCCAACGCCTTGAGAGAGGACTGAAATATCTAAACAAAATTTTCTATAAGAAGACGAAACTTCTTCCCCTAACATAAAACCCTCCAGCTGCCTCATCTGAATTTAACATCCTAAGATATCTTTTGTAAATTGACCCAGATCTGCCCAGAATGGAATGAAGCTCTTTAGTCTTATAATTATTATGGAAAGGCAACTCTAAAATTTCATGCGGTGGTGGTAACTGCGGTAAAGTCACAGCTGACCAGGGCTGGTGCTACCATTAGGCCAAGTTAGGCAACCGCCTAGGGCGCAGACCTCAGAGGAGTGCAGAAATGGACAATCAGCACCCCTCCAACCAGCCACAGGCTCTCGCACTCACTCACTCACCAGCCCCAGCTCTCCCATGCTTTTCCTCCTCCAGAAAGTCACGGCAACTGCAGCAGCAGCAGCTCCCTTCAGCCTTGCCTCGCACCCTGCCTGCCCAAGCCCGCACAATTTTTTAAAAAATTAGCAGGGTCAAGTTTTGTGCTTTTAATTTTCCCTAGAATTCATCTGTTTTTGATAATTGGTTGGGGGGGGGGCACAAGTAGTTAGCCTTGCCTAGGGCACAAAAAAGCCTGGCACCGGCCCTGCAGCTGACTTATGCTTACCTCGTAGAGCTTTCAAGGCAAGAGATGTTCAGAGGTTCTTTGCCATTTCCTGCCTCTCTGTAGCAACCCTGGGCTTCCTTGGCGGTCTCCTATCCAAGTTCTAACCAGGGCTGACCCATATGTTTAAGATCTGATGAGATTGGGCTAGCCTGGACCATCCAGGTAACGGGCCCACAATTTCATACTGCTTTAGGGTTTTTAAAATCTGTTTCCATTCTAAATGAGTGACTAACTTACAGCCATTAGCTTTTGCACCTAATCTTTCGTTTACCCCTCTGATGTCTGTGGAGTTGCTGCTATGTCCTCGCTGCAGCGACTGTTCCTGTTCTCTGTGGCCCTTATTACACTTGTAGTGGTGGAAAAAGAACTGGCTCAGGAGTCATGAAACAGAGTTCTTATTATCCCATCTCATATGCTAATAGTAGTTGAATACGAACTGTGAAATGCAAGAAAATTATTTCCTGCAATTATTGGTAGAGTTATTAATTTTTTCCCCTCTTTCTCCAGTTTATGAATTTTGTAGCTAATTACTTGAATGGTTTCACAATTCAGTGGCCTTGGATAAATTCCCAAAGATTACGATAAAACTCTTCTGCAGCACAAAATCGAATAAGACTGAGTGCTCCTCAGCTTGTGTATTATTTCCATTTAAAAAAAAAAAATCTTGAGCTTAATTAATGAACCAGAGATCGGATGAGTTTAAAGTCAGTCTGAAAATCCATACCCCCTTCTCTTCTGTCACATTCACACATGCCAAAGTGAACTTCAAATTTAAGTTGTGCAGAAAATGTTTCAGGGTGAGGTCAGGGCCTCAGTTTAGGCATTGGATAGGGTTGCCAGCTCTGGGTCGGGAAATGCCTGGAGAATTTAGGGGTGGAGCCTGAGGGAGGTGGGATTTGGGGAGGGGAGGGACTTCAGTGGGGTAGAAGGCCATAGAGTCCACCTTCCAAAGCAGCCATTTTCTCCAGGTGAACTGATCTCTGTTGCCTGAAGAGTAGTTGTAATTCCAGGCGATCTCCCGCTACCACCTGGAGGTTGGGTAACCCTGGTTCTGGATCAGCTATGCAGTGTAGCAAATCCGTGACTTAGTTTGTTGGTAATCAGAATTATATCAACCAGAATCTGTCATCTGATGATGTGGCTTGATGTGAGCCAGGATGCTCCCGTCTCACTTTCTCCCTCATTTGATCGGTAGAGGATGAGGCTATCACTGAGCATTGGATCTCCAGATTACCTACCTACAAATCGACCTTTCTGGTGGAAAGCCTCCAATGCTATGCATCCTCCTTTACATCATCTCATTAGACCTCAAGTGGCAGTTGACATCAGTGTGCATCTGCTTTCGTCCTTGTGTGCTTAGGGACACTTGGTGGGGCGACCTATAAACATTCTTCATGTTTTGTAATTACTGAGCAAAGCCACGTGCCTTCACGCATGCTTTCCTTGTTGGAATATCAGAAGATGAATGTCATGTGTACGGTCATGTGTAGCCTTTCATTGTCGCTATCTCCACTGTATAAAAAAGCGCTGAGAGAGTTCTGTTTAGACATTTATGTACATGTCCACTTCAAAACCTCAAGTTTGTTTGCGAGGGCAAGTCTATAATCAACGCTAAATAGTCTGTTTTGCTGGGCTCTGCACTGTCAGCTCGGTCCTTCCTGACAATAGAAAAGGCACAAAGAACATCTTGACAGAGAGAGGTTACTTATCATTAATTGTAGTTCTCCGAGAGACTGAGTGTTGCCTCTCTATAATCACATTTGTTGACCCCTTTGCCTTTCCCCTCGAGTGCCGCTTCCCCTGTAAGGAAGAGCATCGGCTCTCACAAACACAACTGCAGACGTATGATACCACGAGTCCCTTTGGGACTGAAAATATTGGCTGCCCTTTATCTCAAGTGAACTCTGGATAATGCTTGCAGAAGACCATGTTCATCCTCCATAACAGGTTTCGGCATGCAAACTGCAAATAACCGAAGGTTCATTCTTACCCTCGGGTGCACGGAAAGGAAAGCGTCCCTCATTCTTTAAAGGGTAATTCGGGATCAGGTCCCGGTTCAACAACTACATGAAAAATAGATTCAGATGACCATTCCTACCCCCCAACATCTGTTGAGTAGCTGTCCACGTACAACAGGGTTATAATGAAAGTATTCCACAAGCAATGAGTTCAATGTCTACTCGCGCTTCTTTCACGAGTGTCGAATATCTGACTTGTGCAAAGAAGAAATGAATACGTGACCCACTTCTGTGTAAATCCCAATATTTGGAATGTCCTCTGTGCTCACAATCTGGGTAGTCTTGCTTTCTCTGGTGACTCAACAAAATGGGACAATGTACCTTTTGTGCATTCACACACTAGTCAATATATCGAACTGAACAGTGAGTAGATCTCTAAGCCTGTACAGATAAAGATTTTTTTTCCCATGCTGGCGTTGCACTTCAGGCGATTCGCTCTCTTCCATGTTGTTAACACTTGGTTGTTTATATCCACATTAGTCATGTCTGAGTCTTTCTTTCTCCGTCCAGACAAAATGGGTGTGCTTCGCTTTCACTTCTCTTCTACAGCCATGATTAGATGTAACAGTAGGCCTCATGAAGGAAATAGAGACTTTGCAAGAACCTCCTTGAGTTTTCCCAGCCTGGTTGTTGCGTGAGCCTTGTCTGGAGCAACTGGCCATGTATCCGCCTTGAAATTTGCTCAGGAAATCTGGTTTTGCAATTGCCTTGCAAAAAAAGTTCCGGACCTAGGGTGGTATTAAGCATGAAAATAAGACTCCACAGCCACCCAAGTTGTAGATTGTTGCATCTTATTTAATGCAAACACTGAGCTCAGATTAGGTTCACGTAGATGCCAACCTGACAATGACTACCAAAGTCAGTGCTTGAGAGGGGAGATGCACAGCTGCAGAAATAACCCTGGATACATTAATCCTCTCTTCCTTCAGAGAACTGATCCATACTGAGATGGTACCTGAATTGTATCCCCCCCCCTTTGTCATCAAGTTGCATCTAACTTATGGTGACCCCATCGGGTTTTCAAGGCAAGAGATGTTCAGAGGTATTTGCTATTGCCTTCCTCTGCATAGCAACCCTGGTCTTCCTTGGTGGTCTCCCATCCAAATACTAACCGGGACCAAACCTGCTTAGCTTCCAAGATCTGATGAAATCAGGCTAGCCTGCACTATCCAGGTTAGGGCACCTACAGTGGCACAAATGAATAGACCAAAGAAAAGTGTTGTGATGTAGTCATTTGCCTGATCTGGAGATCATTGCTCAGAGTATTGTTTTATATGGAGGTACGCCGGTCTGAAATGCTACAGCCCAGGTACAGGCATATCCCAGCAACAAGAACTAGATCACTGTTGCAGAGGTAGTATATGTCTGCCAGACAGTTAGAAAACTACTTCCAGTTTTGCCCACTGGTTCTGACCAGGAGCAGTTTGGGATCGCCAAAAGGAAGTGGTCATGTTAGCACTAAATCTTTGTTCACCTGCACTGATGTATGACATTTCCAGCATCCATGGAGTGGGTTTGTATGCACATGCAAGAAGAAATGGGCAGTGTCACCATATCCCAAATGGAACCCACCATGAAGAGGGAGTGAATGCCCTGACCTGGATAGCCCAAGCAAGCCTGATCTTATCGCATCTCAGAAGCTAAGCAGAGCCAACCCTGACAAGTATTTGAATGGGAGATCTCCGAAGAATACCAGGGCTGGGAGGCAGAGGCAGGCCATCAAGCCACTCCTCTGAATGTCCTCCATGCCCCAGTAGGAATCACCAGCGATCGCCATGACCTCCAGGCATGGGCGCGCGCAGACACACACACACAGACAAAAATGCAAAATTACAAAAAAAAAAAGAGAGAGGGTGTGAATGTTCCTGCTTTAAATTATTATATACCAAAAATGTATATGGACACAATGTACGTGGGCTGTGTAATTGTCCCCGTGCCACATTTAAACTGGACTGTTCTGTCTGATCTTGGAGATCTTGTACTTTTATAGTTAAAGGTTTTAAAAGGAACCGGTCTGGCCATGTAATTTGTTTGGGTGGCCCCGTGATTTGTCAGAATGTGCCCGAGAACCAGCTGAAAGACTCCCCAAGCACTTTGAAAAAAACAGCAGTGGATAAGTGTAATAAATGTTAGAAATACAATTCATATTAAAACCAGTAGGCCCCATAACCTTTTTATGACAAAGTTCTGCGAATCCTCGGTTGAAATTTAAGGCCATCAGCCCCAACTAGCAATGTGATTTGTAATAACAATTAGAAAGTAGCTTGTTGCAATAAGCAGGCACCTCATTGATTCGGTATTGTAACATATAAAACTCTATCAAACAATTACCTTCTGTTGTGTTTAATGCCAATTAACTGTGATATTCCTGCCCTGTAAGGAAGGATGTGGTTCTTTAGGAATTCACACAGTGACCTTGCCTGACATCGCGCATTAATCTCTGTTGACCTTACAAATGGTTCATGAGATATTTAATTATAAAATGCCACGTGAAGAATTTCTCATTATGGATTCACCACATCACACCTAAACGGGCAGCTAATGCTATGTTTATAAAGTTAATGGGCTGATAAATCTGAATGACTCCTCCGTCCTGAATATGAAAATACTCAGTTCAGCCATTTATGCAGTGTGTTTTTCAATCCATGTGCCATCAATATGGCTATTAATGATAAGCGTTTTGCGCTCCAGTTCAGTCAATGTCAACCTTCTTCTTCTTCTTTTTTTTTTTTTTTGCAAAAAAGGTATTTATTTATTCACATTTCTAACCTGTCTCAATCACTCTGCATACACTGCAGTGTTAAAAAAAAAAGAAAACTTGACTACCCTGAAAATTTAACTCTGATGAAACTCTTAACAGAAAGATTTCTTGTAAGCAGTGGTTGAAAGTGTACCTGCAGTCAGTTCCCTACCCACTTGTTCTCACCCGTTTCCAAACCATCACTGGATGCTTCAGCAGGCACTGAGATGATGCCAGAGATCCAAGTCAGTTGGGAAGAAGAGTTTGGTGTTGACGTCGTCATACTGCGGGTGTTGAACAGCCCTGTGAGAGTTGAACGGGGCAGACTGGAATGCAAAGGGGACCATGGCGGGAGGGTTCCCACTGTTGGCTGCTTCTTAATGGGGACAGGTGGGCAACGGATCAGGGAAATGTGTGGTGTGATGATGCCATGTCTTAGATTTCTATAGCAATGCAGTGTGGACAAGAGAATGAACTTCGTAGGTGGTGGAAAGTCTCATCAAGTCGCAGGTGGCTTATGGCACCCAAGTGGGGCTTTCAAGGTAAGAGATGACCAGAGGTGGTTGGCCATTGCCTCCCTCTAAACAGCAAACTTGGACTTCCTCAGTGGTCTCCCTTCCAAGTACTAACTAGAGTCGATCCTGCTTAGGGTTCCCCACTCCTCCACTTGCACCTGGCTGGATGACCTTGGGCAAGCCATAGCTCTGTACCAGCTGTTCCCTCAAGGACAGCTTGGGAAAGAGCTCTCTCAGCCCCACCTACCTCACAGGGTGTCTGTTGTGGGGAGGGGAAGGGAAAGGAGTTTGTAAGCCGCTCTGAGACTACAAGTGAAGGGCGGGATATAAATCCATTCTCCTCCTCCTCCTCCTCCTCCTCCTCTTCTTTTTCACTTCTGAGATTGGATGAAATCAGGCTAGCCTGGGCCATCCAGGTCAGGGCGAACTTTATACATGGATGGCATTTTCAAAGAAACCCATGTTTGTTCTCTATCTAGTTTCATCGGTAGTGTCACTTAGGAAACAAATTCCCTAAGACTGTTTGGGGTATGCCAAAAGACTTTGCAGTCTACTCAAAAACTCCAGTACCAGGAGCATAGGCCTCATCTGTCACCTGCAAAACAACTCCATAGCCACCACCACACAAGGTTTAAGTGCAGCCTTTTCTGAAGCAACACAATATGAGTTTCTCCCTAGCAAAGGAAGTCACAGCATTACTGTGGAGGAGTCAAAATGGGATCTAATGACATTTTAATATGGGTGGTACAGATGGTCCTCCAGCAGAACAATGGAAGAACCTGTGTTAGTTTTAACGGAGCTGGGCTGGTCTTGTTGTTTTCAGCCTATAACATGCAATACGAAAGGTTGCATAACTTATTTTATTCACTTGCTTACATTATTTTTAACCCACCTTTCTCACTGAGGCTCAAGGCACATTACAAAATCTTAAGTCAATGCAGTCAATAGGATGAGAGAACTGATAGGCAATACAATATGCCTGGGAGTGCAAAAATCTGATCAAAGCAAAAGTATTAAATATGTGTTAAGCATACAATAAACTCCATCACGTAAGTAGAAATACAGTGCACTGAGAACAAGCTGATGCATACCACAAAAGATAGCACAGACCGTACAAAATAGTAAAGTCCACAGTTCTCTTCATTGAAAGATCTCTTGGACCATACTGTTATACTATAACCCTATCACCTTTATTAAATATATATATATTCTCCTGAATCATTGTTTTACATAGTTTGTAGAACTCCAGAAGCACAGGAGCCATCCTGGTCTCTTCAGGCAAGGCATTCCACAGGATTGGGGGCACCACAAAGAACCATGGGTAAGGGTCATTGTTGATCTTGCCCAGGGCTATTTTTGGGCAGGAATGCACAGGAACGGAGTTCCGGCTGGCTCCTGAGTTGGCCACACCCAGCAGGAACTCATTAGCATAACAGGCCACACCCAACAGCAGAAACTCATTAGGATTGGCTACATTAGGGGTACGTGGCCTAACATGCAAATTAATTCCTGCTACAAAAAAAAGCCCTGGGTTTTGACAACAAACCAGGTAAACAGAATAAGAAGCAAAAGGTGGGTGTGGCTGGGTGACCACTCTTCTGGTGACATGGGGGTGTGGCCTAATATGCTAATAAGCTGTGCTGTCAGTGGTGTGGCCTGTTATGCTAATGAGTTCCCGTGGCTGAGTGGGGCCTATTATGCTAACGAGTTCCTGCTGGGCTTTTTCTACAAAAAAAAGCCCTGATCTTGCCCATATGTAGGATGGCACCTGCACACATGAGGGTCCAAGGCCATGAAGGACTTTATATGTGATGGCCGGTACCATTGAATTGAACACAATAGTTAATGGGCAGCCAATGGAGTTCCTGTAGAATATTTATTATTTATTTATTAGTTACATTTATATCCTGCCTTCCCCGCAAGCAGGCTCAGGGCAGCTTACGTCGCTTGGCACAATGTACCAAGTACATATAAAACATTTAAAACCATTTAAAACAATCAAAAGAGTTTACAGTTAAAATGCTCACTGTATCAAAACAATTTACAGTTAAATTGCTCACAGTCTCATTAAATCAAGATGGCCATATAATACAGCACCCAAAATTCCCAGCTCAGCGGTCTCTCAGCTCCTCAGGCTGATATGGCTCAATCTCAGCTACAGCCAGGCCTTCGCCACCAATGTTAGTGGTGGCCGTTGATGATAGTGATGGGCAGCTCCTAGTTGAAGGCCTGGTGGAAGAGCTCCGTCTTGCAGGCCCAGCGGAATTGCATAAGATCCCGCAGTGAATGGGTGTAATATGCATGCTCAGCTCCTGATAATAACCAAGCTGTGGCATTCTGCTTTAACTGGAGTCTCCAAGCTGACTTCACGGAAAGACCTATGTAGAGTGCATTACAGTAGATCAGTCTTGATCAGGGCTTTTTTTTTTGCTGGGGGAACACGCCGGAACAGAGTTCTGGAACCTCTTCAACAAAATTCTTTTTAAAATGTTTAAAAGTTCATGAGTTTTCAGTATGCAGTTTGAAAACGTCATTTCCCTCTTGAGAGTTCCGGCACCTCTTTTTCCAGAAAAAGAAAAAGCCCAGGTCTTGATGTTACCATAGTGTGGATCCACTTGGCTGTGTCAAGGTAGGGGGACATCTTCCGGATGAAACTTAAGTTGAAAGAAAGCATTTGCATGGTGAAGTAATTGTAACGCACATCGAAGTTGTTCTTTTGCATCAAAAATGTATGCAGTATTCATAGTTCAAAAGGCTATCAACCTTTTACAGTAATGATATCTTTTTTTAGCAGCCTTCCAAAGTGAATTTTAGCAGTTGGAAATGCAGATCAGAAATGGGGTCATTGCTTGTTAACCAAAGCACACTGATTGCCTCTTCCTACTGGACAAACAAATTTGGGCAAAATAATGTTGAATGTTCGCTGTTTTCATAGCAGTGTAATATAGTTTCATAGCTGGACTAAAAATACACTTAAAAGCTGGTATAGTTGGACTCTTTCCATAAATTGAAACAAATCTGAGCTAAAGCTCATTTACTGTCTTGGAACGGAATTGATCTTGCTTTCACATTTGATTCACCCACTGCCGATTTTGAGAGGAAGAAAAATAGCATTGTTGGGTCAGTTTAACTAGGCCAGAGTTCGTCTTGAAAAGATTGGCAAACCCGTTGTTCTAATTCTTTTCTCTCTCTCTCTGGCCAATTTTATGAGCAGCTGCGCTCATTTAAATGTAGTTTAGCGCCTGTTCTATCATAAATATACGACTGGTGTTTTCCCATCGAGAGTGCTAGCCTAGAGTGTCGTGATGTTGTTTTATGTGCGTGTGCATATTTGATTAAGCCACCCACAACTCTAATAAATGGTGTCCAGAGTTCGCTGTGTGCATTTGTGGGGACTTCACTTTGTAAAAGATAAAAGGGTTGGTAGCTCCCCATATATGCATTTTTGAGCTTTCCTCCTTCTGCAGTATAGAAGTATCAAGCAAGCAGCTGTGTTCATTCCCACTCACTCCAGGCCAGCAGCATTTCATCAGCGGGCTTTGTTTCCACGCTTGAATCTCTGGTTATCTTCATCTCGCCGTTTATTGAGATCAGAGAGTTTTTTAAAATGATGAAATTGTTCTATTGAGCATCTGTGATAGGAAAATGTCACTGCAGCAAGCCCCAGTTTTAATCTTGGAATGCATAAGGATTATTGGTCCACTCAAATATATCTCTCTTGAAAGAAAAAACCCAGGAAAAATATGGGAAGAACTGTCTATTGGAATAGTCCTTCATCTGGGTCTCACTATTAAAAATTTGACTGTTTACAAAAGTCATGTAAACCTACGTGTGCACGCGCAGACGATATGCCTTTCCACAACCTTGCGGCAACTTTATTATAATTAAACTTTCAGATAAATTAGAACTGCAAAATAAAACTACTTAACTGCCACAAAGGGAATGGCATTCATATTAATTTTATCTTCGTCACTGGAAGGCATTCGAATAGGCTCTCCATGACTTTTTGAACACCAACCGAGGCAGAGTAGCAGATCTCTTTTGATGCTCCCTTTGAACAGGACAGTACCTGGCAATTTCAACTGGTAAGGGAGAAGAGAGTTCTGTTGCTTAATGTCATAGTTCCATTCCGATTTTTTTTTTAATCCTACCACTGCGTTTAGTACCAGTGTAAAATGCTGATTTCCCCATGTTTGGGGGCCATATGTATAATAGACAATCATTTCCATAAGAACAGCCATGCTGGATCAGAACAAAGGCCCATCGAGTCCAACATTCTGTTCTCGTAGTGGCTGACCAGCTGCCTCTAGGAAACCCATGAGCAGGATGATACAGCCTCCGACACTAGAGGGAGTAGATCTCCTTCATGACTAATAGCCACTGTAAACTCCATCCTCCATGAATTTATCTGTTGTTGTTATTGTTGTTGTTCGGTCTCACAGTCTAGTCCAACTCTTCGTGACCCCCTGGACCACATCACGCCAGGCCCTCCTGTCTTCTGTCGTGTTCAGGAGTTTGCTTAATTTCATGTTTGTTGCATCAATGACACTGTCTAGCCATCTCATCCTTTGCCATCCCCCTCTTCTTTGACCTTCAGTCTTTCCCAGCATTGGGGTCTTCTCCAGTGAGTGCTCCCTTCTCATTTGGTGGCCAAAGTATTTGAGCTTCAGCTTCAGGATCTGGCCTTCCAGGGAACAGTCAGGGTTGATTTCTTTTCTTTTATCTACTCCCCTTTATTTATTTACTCCCCTTTTAAAGCCTTCCAGGTTTGTTTGTGTTTTTGCATTTTTTATTTTAAGTTTTCAAACTATTACAAATATTTAAACAAAGCACAACAAGTTTGAAACTTCGTAAGTTTCTCTCAGAATCAGTAATCCTGTTTAGTGACAAAATAACATGAAGCTCTTCAAGAATTAGCCACCCATCAGGAGTAGTTGATGTGGAATTTCTGTGGTATAGACTGCTGCAAAGATGAAGTGTTTCCAAAGGCCCATTCCAGGAATGGAAACCATTTAGAGATCAAGGTGGGAGTGTGCAACAGGATTTTCAGCACAGTAAACTGTGTCTGAGATTTTTGTCCATTGTATAATATTCCCAGATTTTTAAGTACCTTTGTGAAATTGGAATTGGCTTAGGATCCTTCCACCTATTCACAATCACCGTTTTCACTGCTGTCAGAAAAAAGAGAGATAAGTTCTTGCTCTATTTTTGGTACTCGATTGACCCACCACAGGTCCATTAGTACCAGATCCGGTGACCATTTGATATCATATCCTAAGACGTCTTCGATAAAACCAAAAACCTTAAACCAAAATTCTTTGACTCTGATACAGGACAACCAACAACAAGTTGGTGGCCATCACCACATCCTGTGGCAGCAAGTCCCACAGTTTAACTATGTGTTGTGTACTTCCTTCTGCCTGTCCCGAATCTCCTACCCTTCTAGTGTTACGGGAGAGGGAGAAAAACATCTTTCTGCAACACCATGCATGATTGTATAAACCTTTATCATGTCTACCCTTACTCACGTTTTTTTCTAAGCTAAACAGCCCTAAGCATTTTTACTGATACTCAAAATATACTGGAATGTAAGTCTAAGAAATTCTGTTTGCAACAAGTAGTACAGGCAGGGCTTTTTTTGTAGAAAAAGCCCAGCAGGAACTCATTAGCATAATAGGCCACCCCCAATAGCAGCAACTCATTAGCATATTAGGCCACACCCCTGACAGCACAGTTCCCTCCCAGGATTGGCTTCCCCAGGTGCCCTGCGGCTTGCGGAGCACATGGGAAATCTGAGGGAAGGAAGGCAGTTTCTGGCTCAGTTTCCCCAGGCACCCCACAGCTGTGGGGCGCCTGGGGAACCCAAGGAGTAGAGGCAGTTTCAACTGCCTTCCCTCCCTAGATTGCCTTGGCTTCCCCAGGCACCCCACGGCTTGCGAGGCACCTGGAGAACCCGAGGGGGGGTAAGTCAGTTTAAACTCCCTTCCCTCCCTGGATTAGCTTGACTTCCCCAGGTGCCCCACGGCTTCTGAGTCACCTGGGGAAGCTGAGGGGGGAGGCGGTGGGCGTGGCCAACTCGGAAGCCAGCTGGAACTCCATTCCTGTGCATTCCTGCCCAAAAATAGCCCTGATTAGGCCATAGCCAAATGCCAGGATCGTTAGCCCAACAGCAGGAAAAAAAACCCTGCCTTCTGCAAGCCTTTGAGTCATAGCTTCTGAGGCGAGGTAAATGAAATAACTGCCAACTTAAATGTCCTCTGAATGAGGAGGTGAGAGAAACGCGGTGATAACCTGTTATATAACTGTGCTTCATCTTTCCTTTTTCTTGTAAGAGGGTAATGCCAAAAAATGCTCATACGGCGCAAGTTTCTGCTTACCGAATATTATGGGCGAGAGGGGTTTCACTGGCAGTTGTTACCTCACGTTCCACCCTAAAGCTCTCCTTGTGTCGTGAACTCTGGTTAGCATACGGTGAAACCCTTCAAGCTGAAAGTCCCTGGAGGGAGACTTGGTTCATCCTACAGAGCCTGCCTGGGTCATTCTCTCCAGGAAAGGGAGATCAGTCAGAAAGCATAGTAAGCATTTGATCCTTTGTGGAAGAGAACACCAACACAATATTCACATTCTCGGTAACTCTGTCTACATTTTCCGGGCTTTGCGTGGCTGGATTCCTTTCCCTCACTGGCAATTATATTCCCATTCTAAGTGTTCTCCATATGTGAGCCATCTAAACCATCCTGCCCCTTCTCTCTTCCTCTCTCTTCCTGAAACTGGGGGTTTCTAAAACACTCAATTGACTGCAGCAGTGATCGGAGTTGAACTTTCGCAGGCCTTGCATAACAGCCAGCTAAAATTATTAGAATTGTCAGAGAGATAAGGGCAGAATTAATTGTTCTGGGGGAAAAAATGAATTGATAACATCCCATTCATCTTCATTTTATTCTTCAGTGGGTCTCTTAATATTTGTTTACAGTTCCTGAAAAGAAGTGCGCACCACAAATCTCAATTTGTAGACTGGCACAGAAATGTGCTTGTCGCGTAGCTGAGATAAGCCACCTTCAAAACCATATACCCTTGGCTCATTATTTTTTTACAGTTAAGCCATAAAAAGCTGGCAGGCAAATAAGAGATGGACTTGCCTCTTTTAATAAAACAATTAAAGTAATAAAAAATATGTCTTACTGTTTTATTAATTTCACTGTTAGAACATAAAGGGCGTTGGGTGATAGCTTGAAATCAATTGGAGTCTTCCCCCCGGGGCTCAAAAAGTCGGGATCTTATCTCGTATATTTGCACTTAGGAGCTCATGTTTAAATTTCATTTCAGCCGACAGTGACAAAATCAGCAAAGGTTGTTTTATGTTAAAAAACCAGTTCTCTGGAAAAGTTACGGATGCAGATTTAGTGAAGAATATTGCTGTTAGAAGGTCAAAAGTGTGCTCCTTCCAACACAACTTCTCTGCTTCCTGGCTTGAATATGGCTGAGTCTTTAAATATGGTTTAAGATAATAAAGATTTCTGCTCAGCAAGCGCATGAAAAAGTATAAGAAGTTTTGGTTGGCTTCTGGCTGGAAACATCTGCTTTGTGAGGGGTTGTGTAAATGGTGTAGGAGGCAAGGGGGAGGTAAATGTTATGGTTACATCTGCTTGGTTCTTGACTATCTTTTGGGGCTGTCTGTCTGAAACTTCCTCTAATACTTGCTTTATGCTAGGGTGGGAGGGGCTTCCACTGTGGGTGGAGCCACAAGCCCTAGCTGGTTAATTGGAGTTCAGCTCTCTAAGAAGCCACACAGTTTTCCCTAGAGTGTGCAAAACAGGTGTGCTAATGGGGAAGGTGCTCTCACCTTGAGAGGTGAGGTGAGTGACGACTAGAGACAGGGCCTTTTTTGTGATGGCACTTAACCATTGGAATGCTCTCCCTCTCAGCACTCCCCTGTTGCCTATGTTATTTTAGGCACCAGGCTAAAATACATGTTTTTACCCAGGTTTTAAATTAGGGTTTTATCTTACCAGCTTTTAAATGGTCTCGTTCTGTTTAATGGATAGTTTTTCTGCCGCTTGTGTCCAATGGCTTCCATGTTTTGTTTCGTTTCTAAATGGCTTGTGGTTTTATACTGTGGTTTTTACCTGTAAGCCAGCTTGAGCAAGGTTCTGAAAAAGCGTTGCAAAAATATTCTCAATAAATGAATAATAAATAGCAAATGAAGTTCAGCGTTGTTAAGTGTAAGGTGATGTACATCGGAACAAAAATCCTAATGTTAAATATAGGCTGATGGGACCTGAACAGAGGATCAGCCAGCTTTTGCAGCAGCAGCAGCCTGATGGCGACGCTGCTGCAGCTGACCCTGTAGGGCCCGCCAGAGTGGTCAAGGACAGGGGGGCGGGGAAGACTTGCCCTCCAGCCAATCCCGGCAGTGGGAGAAACTGCCTGGCATCAGCAGCGGCCACAGAGGGCTGCTCACAGTTTCACCACCTCTGCAGCTCAGATACTAGTGAGGAGAGAAAGCTATGGTGGGGTTCATGGCAGTGCCCCCCCCCCCACTCCACACCCTTAGGACTGCAGCCTCACCACTTCAGAGGGTTCTGAGAAGAGGTAGGGCTGGCTGCAGTGGCAGCTCTATTTTGGGGGGAGGGGGTTAAAACCATCTTGTCCCCTTTTAGAAAGGTTTTTTGGGGTATTTTTGCATGTGTGTGTGTGTGTGTGTGTGTGTGTGTGTGTGCCCATGCCTGGAAGTCATGGTGACCTCTGGCAGCTCCAGCTGGGGTGTGGATGACATTCAGAGTAGCGGCTTGATAGCCTGCCCCTGCCTCCCAGACCTGGTATTCTCTGGAGGTCTCCCATCCAAATACTTGCCAGGGTCGGCCCTACTTAGCTTCCAAGATCTGACGAGATAGGGCTAAGTTTTTTAATTATTTTTTTTTCTGCAAACCCAGTGGTTCCCCCCAGGTTTTTAGGAAAACTTCCTTTCTCTCCATCTGGCCCTTATCCACAGATTTAAGTATCTGCAGAGCAACGTGAAGTTGGCTACTAGAGAGGGACCTGAGATACTTGCGGGGGGAGGTCCTCGTGGCTGAGGAGGAAGTGGCCACAGGTAAGCTCCCCCCAGGCACCAGCAGCGAGGCCTGGGTGCTTCCCAGCCACCAGGCCTGCCATCGATCTTCCCCCTGGGCTCCGGCAGCAAGACCTGGATGCCTCCCAATGGCCAGGCCCACCGCAGAGTTCCCAGAGCATTCTCTGCGCATGCGTGGGGAATGCTCTTTTACTTTTGGGGGGAATTTAAATATCCCCCATATCGTTTTTTATGTTTTTGGATTTTCCTGCACACCTGGGGAGTCCCCCAAGTGTGCAGGAAAATCTCTCTGCCCCCCAAGTACCCTCGATGTGCAGATTTAGATATCCACAAACACAGGGGGCACTTGGCTATAAGTATATAGATTACAGCAAGATTCAAGTCCAGTAGTACTTTCTACTGGAGACCAACACAGCTTCCCACCTGAAACAATGAAAAAGATATGCATACACAGGATTTCTGCATTGGACAAGTCTTCGGCGCAGCATTATTGATCGCTCTGTAAATCTCGTATATATTTTAAATCCATATTCAAACTGAAACGAAATGTTAATAGATATTACATGGTTGCTTTCAGTAGCAGCCACTGCATATCACCTCTCTTATTTTCTTTATAATGCCTTATTTAATTAATTTAAGACAGTTATCCCATGACATGGAGCCACTGTGTTGTGGAAATTTCTGCCTCTTGTGGGAGCTTGTAAATTAATAATTCCGAGACCACAGATGATGTGCTGGAGTTTCCAGAGGCTATCAGTGGAGAAAGGGGGGAAATAAATGCAGGACTGCTGCTTCAGAGGGCAACCATGTGACCTCTACAAAGACAGGTTCCAGCCTCTGATGCCTAAATGTGACATGTGTGTAGGCTAACATGTGAAGAGTGGCTTTGAAGCCAAAATCATCATGTCTTTGGAATCATGGAAGCACTTCATGTTGAATGGTTGCTCGTCATACTGTTGAGCAAAACAGATCATAAAAAGATAGAGCTGTGAGGGACCTCAAGGGTCATCTAGTCCAACCCCTTGCACAATTCAGGAAGTTCACAACTACTTCCCACTCACCCCTAGTGACGCCTGCCCTATGCCCAGAGGAAGGCAGAAAAAGCCTCCAGGATCCTTGGCCCAATACAGCCTGGAGGAGAACTCCTTCCTGACCCCAGAGTGGTGATCGGCATTACCCTGGGCATATAAGAAAGGACCACGAGAGCCGAGCACTGGCTCATCCCTTCCTGCCCTTCTTCTCTTGATCTGCCTAAATATTGCTGTCAGGCGGCCATTTAGACTCTGCTCAAAAACCTCCAAAGGAGGAGAGCCCACCACTTCCAGAGGAAGCCTATTCCACTGAGGAACCACTCTGTCAGGAATTTCTTCCTAATGTTTTCGATTCAGGGCTCAAGCATACCCTGAGGTGGGGCTTCTTGTGCTGCACACTGCCACTGACCCCCACCACACACCTCTCCTGCCACCTGTCTGTACTCATGCCCCCTACCACCCGGAGTCATTGGGAAAGGGCATGTGTGTGACGGGCTGGGTGCAGGCAGGGCAAGAGAGAGCGAAAGTCCTAGTCCAGTCCGAGGTCAGAATCAAGGGGTAGCAAGCAGGAGCCGAAAGAACAGAGTCCGAAGTACACACCAAGAGCGTAGTCGTTGGAAGCCGGAGTCAAGGAGCTGAGAGTTCAAAGCATGAATCAGGAATCAGGAGCACGGGCGAGGGAGGTGCAGAGCATCGTCAAACTGACTAGTTGCTGGCACGAGGCACCAGCGTCAGGAGGGGAAGCTAAATACCCCTCAGGTGCCAGGGTTAATTAGTGCTCAGCGTGTGCATCCCGGCTTCTGTTAGAACTCAGGGCTGAGGGGCCGCCGGCTGCGCAGGTGTGCCTCCCTCCATCGGGGCTGTCGGAGGAGGCGAGTCAGGGGGGGCTGCCTGTCAGGCATTGTTCCTCTGCCACTGTAGCTGGGACAGGTGGTAGAGATACACTGGCGAGCTCCGAGATTTCATCAGGGTCAGGTGTGGGCTCCTCTGAAGCCGGGAGCATGGGCTTAGCTGGAGCCGGGGCCTTATCCTCAGCAGGACTCATGACAATGTGGTTGGTGCGCAGTGGTGGCACTCCTGGTGGCAGCAGCAGGTGGTACAGGCAACTGAGGGTGGACTGTGGAAGGGCTTGCACAGGCGGTGTGGCGCATTCAGGTGTGGGGGTGGAAGGGAGGCATGAGGGGGCCCTGGGCACTGTCTGGAGCCGGCCCTGTTTAGATCAGATCACATCTGGCCTATTTTCAGCTCTTGAAGTTCACTTTGAGTAAGACAGAAAGCTATTAACAATGTTTGATTTTATTGCCGTGACTTTTCGTATTCGCCTTTGTAAGCTGTAGACGTTATTCAGATAGGCCTCTCGTTATTTGGCACGACCGGCGCACTGCCATTTGGATAAGAGATGTGGGTGTTGTCGTTTTTTTTCTTCCAAAAGCTGCACACAGGCTAGAACGCGGAGCTCTGATTTGGGATGCGATGAAAGCACCAGCCGTTAAAAAGAAAGAACTTCGCCGACGACCCCCGTCCAAAAGGGCGCTTGCCTCTTAAACCGGTTCTGTTCTGTAGCTGTGCTGTCATTGCCCATTTGTATTTTGCAAAATCCGTTGGCCTCCGTAGCTGATTGTAATCCTTTGAGCTATTATGTACACTTGTCAGTAGACACTGAGTAAATATGCAAGGCACCAGCCCCTGCCCCTCCTCGCTAATGCAAGCCTTGGCTACTGTACCAAGGCCGATGCGTATTGGCGGATTTTGCATTAGCATAGATGTTGCTCATCGCGCACTAGATAATGGACTCAAAGGTTAAGAGCAAAGGATCGCAACAGCCCCAATCAGCGAAGCTTTTCTGGGGCTAATTACCTCTTCGCTGCGCTGACTCTAATGTGACATGTTTATTGCCTTAACTAACAACTCATTAGCTTAGTTGATGTTTTTGTCAATATTAATTCGTTCATTTAAGCCAAGTCAAAGCTTAAACAAAGATGTCCAGATTGAGAAGTGGGCAGCGCAGTGACTTTTTTTTTGTTTAGTTCATCTTCCCCCCCCCCCACCCTTTCCCCTAGCTCAATTTAAACAAGATAAATGTTGACACGAGGAATATTTAGAGTGTCTGTAGGTAGTTATAGGTGTTTGCTAATGTGTTAGCGTTCAAGGGCCAGGGTGCTTTATTTAAATGAAGGGGAGGCTTAAAGGGTTCGGGAGTGAAATGTTCAATAAATTAAAATGCGCACGGAGTGTGTGTCTCAGGAAGAGAGGGCTGCCCTGCTTTTGAAAAGGAGTTCAGTCTCCAATCGGTTAACCTGAGCTGCCTAGGAAGGCATGCTGATTGGCCAGCTCCTCTCAGCGGCTAAATATGGTGGGCGGTGTGTTCAATAAAACAAACATAAGAAGCTGAGTTTTGAGAACTGCCTATAGGAGGGAGGGAAAATCCCCTCCATAAAAATCAATACTTTATCTCAACCACAGCAATAAGTAGCTAAATGAATGGTATTAAAAAGAGCCACTGTATAATAGCATCAGAGTAATGATCAATTTCATTTATCTGGGAAAGTTACTTGTTTAGCTCTCATTCACATTTCACTAATGGATGATTGCTGCAGTTCATTATTTCAGCGTGCTTCATTTGGAAATGAAAATAATCCATTACAAGATTCATTGTCGCGATTTCGGAATGCATAATCTGGATGTAGAAACTAATATGACAGAGGGTTGTGTTGGGGCTGGCCTTCTGTGTGGTTTTCTTCCCCGTTTTTTCTTTTCTTTTTTTTTAAAAAAGGCGTTAAAAAAGGGTACGAAGGAGAAGACCGAATTAATTTTGCATTTAACGGGCTAGGAGCTGATGATGTAGCGGAGTATGGATCGCGACGTTCACAGTCACTTTCCGTAATTGAATGTAGCCGTTAGCTCCGGTGCAGTAAATGTAAATGAAAATGTGGGGTTTATTGTGTTATCTGTAGAGAGCCGTAAATGTACAAAGTGCTTTTCAGAGCCCATCGCTGTATAGGGATGTTGTGCCAAAGCGACCGGTGTCCATAAAGCTGCAAGAGCACAGAGGGAGATCAGTATAGGGTGGACTTAACATCAGCAAATTGGAGGAATGGAAGCATTTTTTAAAAAAAATGCTGCTTTGCAAGACATGTTAGAGGGCAAAGAGGAACGTGAAGAGAGAATACATGATGTCTGCAGGCAGCTAGTCAAGACTGCTTATAAACCTGATCTGGAAAGAGCAGGATAAAATGCCCTGTAAAAATGCCCTATAACTAAAAATCCTTTCCAGTCGAGACCCTAACCGTTAAAACTTAACTAAACAATAAGGCCTTGCAGGGTTTCAAAGAGGCCTAAGCTTTAGCGAGTGATACTCTTTTCCAGAATACTTGGTTGAGGTCAGCTATGCGATCCAAATTGCCGTGAGCAATATTCCACACGCCTGTTGGTGGACATTAACAAGCAAGCTCCACTGAGATCTCTGCTAGGCTCATATTTACTTCCCAGGGAAATCCCTCCAGCATGTTCCCTGACCTCAGAGCGTGCATCCATAACACATGAGAATTACTAGGGGGAAAGATCTCTGGCTCTGAAAGGATGTGGCCACCCAACAGGTCACTTCTTCTTCTCCCCCTACAATATATATCACATTTGGGCAAATCTTTTCATCCCCACCACCCCAACCTTGCAACGGAGGGTACCACTTTACTTTCCTGTGTAAAAGTGGGTGGCTTAGGACAGCAGAGAGGCTTACAATCTCCTTTCCCTTCCTCTCCCCACAACAGACACCCTCTGAGGTAGGTGGGGCTGAGAGAGCTCTCTTGAGAACTGCCCTTGAGAGAACAGCTCTGAAAGAACTTATGACTAACCCAAGGCCACACTAGCAGCTGCATGTGGAGGAGCGGGGAATCAAACCCAGTTCTCCCAGATTAGAGTCCGTGCTCTTAACCATTACAACAAACTGGCTTCTGCAGTTCTAAACTTACTCTGCATTCCCTACAATGAAACTACTGAGTTTGAATTCACTGATATGTTCAGAACAATGGGATCACCCAGGGCTGAATAGGGACCTAGGATTCTTATCCACTACAGATGCTAATTTTCTGCCCCCCAAAGCGTTTCCCCTCTGCTGGGAGCAAGCTGATTACAATATGCGTTTTGCCTCTTCATCCTTTATAAGTATTCTTTACAAAAACCTCTCCCACTTTCTGACGGGGATAAAAAGACTCAGATTGCCATTCCTGCTCGTGTCAAATGAAGGGAGCTTTGATGCTCGAAAGCTTATGTCCTGGAAATCTCAGTGGTCTCTAAGGTGCTACCAGCCTCAAATCTAGTTGTCTTACATTCTTGTTGTGCCCGCTTGCACTGCCCATGGGTGAAGGACCCTCCTCCATCTGCTTTCTTCATGTTAAGGTGACTGCTGCAGTAATACTTCCCCTCCAGCAAGGCAGCCATCTTAATCTGTGGTAGTGGAAACCTCTTGGGGAGCATGAGCTGGGGGCAGGGTCCAGGTACAACCTCTTGTAGCCTCCATCATGCCTGTCACCTGCTGTGCCACCACCCGCCAGTCTAAGCTGAATGTCTGCAGCAACACTGGTCATGACACAAATCGGGGCTTGCTGGTGGACCCCATTGCTGGTGGTGCAAGTCTGGGAAGCGCCAGGCCATAGGATGTCTGTTCCTTTCTGGAATGCCAGGGCTCAGCATGAAGCCTGTGTTTGGTTGGTTCCACCATAGAACCAGGCCTGTGCGTGGAACATTCGCCTTCCATGCGGCAGCTGAGCATCTCTCTCCTCCTTAGGAAGCCGTGTGACCAGTCTAAGGGAATGAGTGGGGACTTAGGGCAAGAGAGGAAGGAGGAAGGAATCAGCAGTGGAGATGGCACAGACCTAAAAAAATTCAATTTACAGTTCAGGGTGGCCCCCAAACCAAACCAAAAATGCCCCAAACCAGCCGGGGGGGGGGGGGTGTCACCCGGGAAGGGTTAAACAGCTTGCAGCCACTTGACCTGTCCATTTCGCTTTCCCCCACTTTGAAGCGGGGGGAATGAAATGAATGTGTTTAATGGCTTGCAGCCATTTAAACCTAACAGCTGACAGGCAGATCCACCCTGCTGTTAGGTTTAAATGGCTCTAATTCCATTTCAGTGATTTTTTTCAAGAACCATCCTGGATTTAACATTTCAAAGATACATATTGACATCCATAAGGCATATTCAAATAAAGCAATCCTCAGTGATTCCCAGTGCAGAATTTAACACTTCTTGGAACCTTTCCCTCTAATGAAAATGATGAAATGCTTCAGAATGTTGAAGGGAGGTTCCAAGAAATGTTAGATTCTGCTTTGGAAATGACTGAGGATTGCTGTACTTGAATATGCCTTATGGAGGTCTACATGTGTCTTTGAAAGGTTTAAATGGCTGACCACCATTTCAGCCTAACGGTGGGGGTGGGTGCACCCATCAGCTGTTAGGCTTAAATGGCTGCAAGTCATTTCACCAGTCCATTTTGCTTTCCCCGCGCTTGAAAATGGCTTGGAAATTTGCTTCCCCGCACTTGAAAATTTCAGCCAAACAACAGGGCAGGTATGGCCCCGTCAGCTGTTAGGCTGAAATGGGTGGTAGCAGGCAGGAGGAAGCCAAACTGACCAGTGAAATGGCTTGCAGCCATTTAAACCTAACAGGTCAGCTGCTGACCCGTGCTGCTCAGCATTTAGGTTTAAATGGCCCTAACAGCCAAACTGGGCAAAGGTCCAGTAAATATCCGGGGAAGGCACCTTCCCCCGAACACTGGTCTCCGAACCAAGCCAAGTTTGTGCCAAATTCTGGCTCACGAACCAGTTCATGCTCATCCCTAATCTGCAGTTTCAGCCTCTGTTTTTCCCTGCCATTGGGAGGAAGTGAGCCCAAAGGCCAAATCAAGCGACTCTGCTTCTGTCTGAAGACCCACTTTCAAAAGAAATGGTGCCTTAGGGAATGGCCCAAAGGGATGCGCGGTAGAGATCTTGAAGCTAAGCAGTTCTGTTCTTCATTTAGTTGCTTATTTAGTAAAACATTTGTGTCCCACCTTGTTGAAATCGTTAAAGATTGTCTATTCCTTGGCTCCGTCATCAACCAAAGGGGAGACTGCAACGAAGAAGCCAGAAGGAGACTGAGAATGGGAAAGGCAGCCATGACGGAGCTAGAAAAAGAGCCTTAAGCATAAGGATGTTTCACTGACAACCAAGATCCCTGGCGACCAAGATCAAGATAATTCATGCCATACTATTTCCCATGACTATGTATGGGTGTGAAAATTGGTCAATGAAGGAAGCTGACAGGAATAAAGCTGATTCCTTTGAAATGTGGTGTTGGAGGAGAGCTTTACAGAGACCACGGGCCGCCAAAATAGATGAATAAGTGGGTTCCAGATCAAATCAAGCCTGAGCTCTCGCTAGAACCTGAAATGGCTAAATTGAGATTATCGTATTTTGGTCACGTCATGAGAAGACACTTGAAAAGACAATGCTAGGAAAAGCTGAAGGCAGCAGGAGAAGAGGAAGACTCAACATGAGATGAATGGACTCAATAAAGGAAGCCCCAAAGGCCCTCCGTTTGCAAGACCTGAGCAAGGCCCTAGCCTGGCTTCCTTGACTGACATTTTTGGCATCATTAATTCGAGAGGTGATCATAAGTTGAAGCGAACTTGTGGTTCAAGGCAGCTTACAATAATACTTAAAAACATTTTTGGTTAACCCAAAAATAAAATAGTAAACCCCAAATCTCTTCCCACCCACCCCCCGTAAAAATGCCTGCTAATTCACCCTCCCCTCAAAAGCCCCTCCAGAAAAAAGCAAGCTCTGGCAAGCCTGAAGAGCTCCACGGTCTTGGATAAACATATGGGGGAGAGGTCCATCAGTGGCTATTAGCCATAACGTATAGAGGGAACACTCTGTCTGGGGTAGTGATGCTCTGTATTCTTGGTGCTTTGGGAGTAACTGTGGGAAGGCATCAGGGATTCTGGCCCTGCTGGTGGGCCTCCTGATGGCACCTGGGTTTTGGCCACTGTGTGACACAGAGTGTTGGACTGGATGAGCCACTGGCCTGATCCAACATGGCTTTTCTTATGGATCTGTTCAAGGTACTTGACACGTTTCCTGGTCTTAGAATGATCACTGTACAAAATTATACATAGAACATTTTTAGCCAATTCAGGCACACAAAAGAAGGTTATGAATAGTACAAATAAATAACAAGAAATTTTACTCCTTAATGGAATACAATGATGGCATTGTCCATTCTTTCGGTATAGTTCATCTCTTTTATGTGTGCTTGTGTGTCTTTTGTGCACTTGTGAAATTTTTTAAAAAGAAATTGCTCTTGTTAAGATACGCAGAAATCACTCAGTGGAAATAGTCATTGCTTGTATCTCAGCCAAGAAATCTGGGGACATTTTCTTAAAAAAAAAAAAAAAAAAAAAAAAAACCTTGAGGACCACGAGGAAATCATGGAATACAAAATCTGGCCACCTAAATTTTGTGGGCCGAGGTACTATAGTGGGGGAAGGTCTTGGTCACTTAGCAACACTTAACATAAATGGCCAGTCATTATTAATTCATTTGGCATTATTTGTAATATCATAAATCTTAACAAACTAATTTGGTTTTAAAGTGCTTATAATACGGAATCTCCAGAGACTGTAACTTTAATAGAGCTATTAAGGAACATATTATTATCTTAAGATGGCGTTGTTTTCTTCCATCAGTTCTTCAGCCACTGATGTCGAGAGACATTTGTTTTAACTTTATTCAGTTCCTTGCATGTGTGTTCCATGCATGCCATTACAAAGAGAGTTTCAGGTAGTTAAATGTTCTCTGTTCCGAAATGTACCCATTCCCTTATTGTATCTGAGCCAGTTTGGTGTAGTGGTTAAGAGCACGGACTCTAATCTGGGAGAACTGGGTTTGATTCCCCCCTCCTCCACATGCAGCGCTGGGTGACCTCGGGCAAGCCACAGCTCTCTGAGAGTTGTTCTCTTACGAGCAGTTCTCAGTCAGAGCTCTCTCAGCCCCACCTACCTCACAGGGCATCTGTTGTGGGGAGGGGGAGGAAAGGAGATTGTAAACCGCTCTGAGACTCCAAGTGAGTGAAGGGCGGGATATAAATCCAATCCCCTCCTCCTCCTCCTCCTCCTCTTCTTCTTCTTCTTCTTCTTCTGCTTTTTCTGCTTTTTCTTGTCTGACACTTCTGCTGTTCAAAGTACTGTTGTGAAACTTCGAATACATTTGGTTCCTCTGTTTATTCCCAGAGTTTTGGGCTCCCACGGAATGACCTGCTGTCTCTGTCTGCCTGCCCAGGCAAAGACCCCTGTTTGCATTTGCCATCACAGTCAGATCCACAGAAGCAACAGCTTTTAACCAAAGCAAAGGACTAAATTAAGCACATGACCATGAAGCATATTCATGGCGGGGTTAAGTTTAAGGGCCAGGACACCTTCATTCTCCTCTTGCCATATTACTCACATGAATTTAATCCCTGACACAGCACAATTCACACAGATTGAAAGCCACTTCTAGTGGTTGCTCAGATGATGTCACCAGCATGTTGTGAAGGGGGTCGTTAAAGATTATGCATGTATTCTCGTTAGAGTCTAGCAGGCCTGCTTCCTCCCCTCACCACTGCTATTAAAGCTTGATAGGAAAGCAGTTGACATTATTGCGAGAACTGCTTGATCAACTCTTGCTGGGGTTGGAGGGGAGAGCTTGTGACGGCACGTGCTTAGGCCCGGTTAAGATGCCGCTTGGTACCTGCTCGGTTTCCTCAGAGCACAGAGAGCTGAGGCAGGCCTCCAACATGGTGTCCCAGTGAGTTGTGGATTATATGAGCCAGCACACCTATGTGTGGGAATCATGCTGTAAATGGCAGATGCCACACATTACACACATCCCTCTGGAGGTTGTTGTTGTCCAGTCGCACAGTCGAATTCGACTCTTCGCAACCCCATGGACCACATTATGCCAGGCCCTCCTGTCCTCCGTCGTGCTCCGGGGTTTGCTTAATTTCATGTTTGTTGCATCGATAACACTGTCTAGCCATCTCATCCTTTGCCGTCCCCTTCTTCTTTTACCTTCAATCTTTCCCAGCATCGGGGTCTTCTCCAGGGAGTGCTCCCTTCTCGTTTGGTGGCCAAAATATTTGAGCTTCAGTATCTGGCCTTCCAGGGAACAGTCAAGGTTGATTTCTTTTAGGATTGACTGATCTGATCTCCTTGCAGTCCAAGGGACTCTCAAGAGTCTTCTCCAGCACCATCATTCGAAAGCATCTATTCTTCAGCGCTTGGCCTTCCTTATGGTCCAACTCTCACAGACATACATTACTACTGGGAATACCATTGCTTTGACCATACGGACTTTTGTTGGCAGGGTGATGTCTCTACTTTTTATTATGGTGTCCAGGTTTGCCATCGCTTTCCTCCCAAGGAGCAGGCGTCTTCTAATTTCATGGCTGCAGTCACCGTCTGCAGTGATCTTGGATCCCAGGAAGGTGAAGTCTGTCACTGCTTCCACGACTTCCCCTTCTATTTGCCAAGGAGTGATGGGGCCGGATGCCATAGGTTTTTTGATGTTGAGTTTCAAGCCAACTTTTGTGCTCTCCTCTTTCATGATTAGCAAGAGGCTCTTAAGGTCCTCTTTCTGCCATTAGAGAGGTGTTGTCTGCATATCTGAGGTTGTTGATGTTTTTCCTGGCAATCTTAATTCCAGCTTGTGATTTGGAGGTACCAGTTCATGTAGCAACTCCCTCCCTATGATGTCATGATGTTTTGCTCGCATGCTGCTTGCTCTATGCATTCTCCAAGCAGTCACATACTGGCCAAGAACTTAACTGTGCCATAGATTAGGAATATTCCATCACTTAGAGCATAAAGTGTGTTTATTGACCTCATGTCATAGATGGACGGGGGGTGTAAAGAGGCTTGTAAGGGGTGGGAGCGTATATAGGCAAAAGAAGCACATTTCAGAATCTGTGTTCTGCCACATTTCTGTAAGTGTAACAAGTAAATTAGAGTTTCCATGTTTTGAAAAGCAAAATAGAGGACGTATTTCCCAACTGACGACTTCAAACAAGTGATTGCTCTGACAAATCTCATTTTAAAGACCCCCCTACTGTTTGACCTGTGATAATTGCTACTAACTAGGAATATTCCTAACCTTCCAATCCAAAAGGAGGACAATTTCATCTGTGTTTTAAAAAGAGCCCAAAAGAGGATGGACACACACAAAAAGAGGTAACCCCTAGAGTAAATAATATTTACAATGCCATCAAAGTTTGAGATGCCTCTCATGTTACAACTTCGGGGTGGCAAAAGATAAGAGTGGGTTTTCATCCAGAGTTGAGTTCATACATGTTACCTGCAGTGTTCCCTCTAAGTTGTGTTAGGGTGAGGTAGCTCACAGTTTTTTAGCCTCCGGCTCTCACATTTTTGTCTTAGCTCAGGAAAAATGGCTCCAGATCAAACTAATTTATGCAGTAGCCGAATCACTTCCTCACAACTTTAATGTCAGTGGCTCACAAACAATGCTCCCTCTAAGCTGTGGAGAGTCTTGTGAGCAAACATTCTACTTTGTGAGCTACTGGCATTAAAGATGTGAGTAAGTGATTTGGCTGCTGCATAAATTAGTTTGTTCTGGAGCCATCCTTCCATCATTTTGGCGGTGGGCAGGTGTTCAAAATTTGTGCTGCTGCTGCTGTTGTTGTTATTTTAATGCAGCACTTGAGAAAGCCAGTGGCCATGGGATGAGTTTCCAGGTGTGTGTGTGTGTGTGTTCTTGTGTCATATCAGGGCTCAGTGATACGGACTTCTTAATGCATAGGTTGCCACACTGGGTATCAGTTATTTCGAAACACAAAGACATTTAAAATCAAAAGAATCATGCTCGATCTATTTTCCTGACTCTGGTTTCTTTTTCTTGTACGACAGGCAAGGCTTTGACATACCTTCTGCTCCAGCCTCCCAGCCCCAAACTTCCTCCGCACAGCACCATCAGGAGAACCGCCATTGATCTCATAGGACGAGGCTTTACGGTGTGGGAGCCTTACATGGACGTGTCCGCTGTGTTGATGGGCCTGCTGGAGCTCTGCGCAGATGCTGAGAAACAGCTGGCCAAGTACGTGCATCTTTCCCCTCAAATTAATGGTTGGGAATGCTATATGGTGAAGCCCTCTGTTTGAGGTATTTGGTAATGCTGAGATCCTGTTCGTGGGGGGGACCTCTTGTAGGATTGCCAGTCCCTAGTTGGGGGCCAGGGATCCTCCGGTTTTGCGGGTTCTTGTCCGCCGCTGGCCAGTTGGCCGGCAGGAGGAAATCCCCCCCCCGCCCAACAGCAATGTGGAGCAACATGCCCGCATCACCTGGAAGTGACGTAGGCACGTTGGTGATATCGGGGGGGGGGGGGGCACACTCTGTTTTTGAACAAAACTATGGTTTGAGTGCGGTTTTACCGTAGTGTTTTGCCCAAAAGCCAGAGTGTCACCCCTAATGTGTCTATGTCACTTCCAGGTGACACAGCATGTGATGTCACTTCTAGTGACATCAGCACATTGGGGGCAACACTTCCAGCTCCCAGAGCATCCCCCCCATCCACCCGCTGGCGTCTCAAAGGGACTTGACAACCCTAACCTGTTGTGTTTACTACAGCAGAGTACATGACCCCCCCCCCCCCCCGCAACTTTGTTAAATCTTTGGGCACCTCAGAGATGTGTAGAAAGGGTAGTGTGTGTCACCAGAAAATGGCCGCCGTGGTGGCAGGGACAATCACAGAATTATTGAAGGTAGTATTGGCCTAATTGCTGTGGAGAAGATACTCTGCTTTGAGTTTCCCAGGGAAGGGGGAAATTTACTCCCTTCACAGCCATGAGGAGAGAATCGCAGGTCCACCCAGGATGAGCTCAGCATGTTGCTAGTTGATCAGTCAGCAGCTACAGACCCACCTGAAGCTCCCTTCTCCCCCCCCCCCCAATTCCTTCCTTTGCATTTTTAAGCCAAGGCTCATCAAGCAAGTGGGTGCCCAGAAATGCTTTGGTGGTCACTGTGGCTCCTTTGGGAAACCATGTTAGGGATACAGCTAACGGCAGACTGTCTCGTTTTGGCGAACTCTTGATGTTTGTGATCTGGCGACGCAAGCTGGTTTCCATACTAGCGCATGGGTATCTTCATCCTGGTCTTAGTATGTTACACGCCATAAAGAATACAGTGTGGGCTCATCTGTTGTCCAGCAGGTTGGTGTATTGCCACCTATGCAGAATCCAAAGCAGCCAAGTGGAGCTAGATGACTTTCAGACGCTGCTAGGACTATGGCTCTATGATGCAAAACACTGTCAGTGGCAAGTTCTCCATTCTCCTGCCCCAAATCAGATCCTGCCCTTTGTGCTCTGCTGGGAACCATCATTTTAAGGGTTCTGTTCAGTGGGGATGGCAGAGAAGCCTTTCCTTGTACGTTTGACTTAACCATTCATAAACAGATTTATGGATAGTTAAAAATATCAAGATCACTGGAAAATTACTGCTTTAAAAAAAAAAATTAAAAAATCAAAATTACTCTTTTAAATGTCTCCAATTTTGATTTTTTTTTAAACGACTAACTTTTGAACTGCAAGTTGTTTGGCAGCTGCTGCTGTTTCAGTCCTCGGGCAGATCTGGAACTGTAGTGAATGAACTTCAGCCACGGACCTGTACTTCAAGTATATTTAGTTGTGGTTTGAATAACATTCATTCTGGTGGTGGGTGGGAAGTGCCGTCGAGTCACAGCTGACTTATGGTGACCCTGTAAGGTTTTCAAGGCAAGAGACATTCGGAGGTGGGTTTGCCATTGGCTACCTCTGAGTCCTGGCCAGTGTTCCCTCTAAGCTGAGTTAGCATGAGCTAGCTCACAGTTTTCTAGCCTCCGGTTCACACATTTTTGTCTTAGCTCAGGAAGGATGGCTCCAGAGCAAACTAATTTATGCAGGAGCCAAATTGCTCGTTCACAGCTTTAATGCCAGTAGCTCACGAAGTAGAATTTTTGCTCACAAGCCTCCACAGCTTAGAGGGAGCATTGGTCACCGCCCTGGAATTCCTTGGAGGTCTCCCATCCAAATACTACCCGGGGCTATTCCTGCTTAGCTTCTGCCAAGATCGGGCTAGCCTGGGCTATCCAGCTCAGGGCAACACTCATTCTACGGAGAATTAATCCATAGCGGTAGCTTGTATTTTTCTTTGCGGAAGTGCGTGTGTGTTGTTTAAGGCCTGAAACTGTTCTAAATTTAATCTGAAAAGTAAATGCAATTTTATACTCATATAATTCTGTGAATCCTAGCTTTACGAAAATACTGAGGTAGTGGTCCCTCATCTCTCTCATCCAACTGCAGCCCATGACTTCAGGGATAGTGAGGAGAAAAGCAGGGAAACAAAGACAGATTGTTTGTTCTACGTTTACTGTGGCTGTTTTTATATTAGCGATGAGCTGAACTTCAGCACTCTGTTCACAGGGGGCAAGCCTGTGGGGCTATTTCAACTGCAGGGGGAGGGGGTCATTATGGGGTGCAAAAATTTCACCCCACTTTCCCGTGCTGGTGATTATGCTTTCAGCTGTTGTGGTGTGCCATTTTTTCATGTACTTTCCCCAAAATAATGGCATAGTGTTGTTTCCTGAACTTTAATATGGCCTCCTGATGACACCACATGACCAATAAAATGTGTGTGTCACTTCCTGGCCCTGTTCTTGTGTTTTGAGGGTAAATTTTTTATAAAAAATAAAATGTTGTGCCCTGAAACAGGGAGCATGGTCAGTGTCAGGACTACATAAAGCAGCAGCAAAAACAATAAATGGGGTATATAGTGCCTAAGCTGTGTCTCTGCTCCCCCCTCATGCTAAGAAAGTTCTAGAAAGAATTTTTAACAGAGAGAAGTATACAGCTACGAACCCGTGTTTTCCACCAACTTTATGCTCAATGGGAATCCAGAGCCAAACCTGACTTTCTGATGCCTACTTGTGCAGTACATGTGTTTTCAAGCACTTGTTCGTTGCGTGCAAATTATGTCTTTTTAGAAGAGGAGTGGTACACCTAAAAAGTTATTGTGTGTGGTGAGGCCCCTGGGCAAGTCTTTATGAGGTAGTGTTTTGATTAAGTACCTTAGTTCTCCTAATATCACTCATTCTTACCTGTGGTTAGAACATAAGAGAAGCCACACTGGATCAGGCCAATGACCCATCCAGTTCAATACTCCGTGTCACACAGTGGCCAAAACCCAGGTGCCATCAGGAGGTCCACCAGCAGGGCCAGTCTCAGCCACCTCTTTGGCCAGACTCACTCTGTCAGGGCAATCAGGGGTCCTGTTAATAAGAAAATCCGATTTCCTAACTGGCCATAAAATATAGCTGAGTAGTGCATACAAAAGAAGAAGCAAGCCCGTCACATCAGTTCATATTTCTTTATTTGCTGAAGATTATTCAGACCAGGCTATTCCACAACATTTTTAGTGGCGGGTATAATAACAAACAAAAAAGTATGCAAGACTATTAATTTCATTTCTATTCAAGTTTTTTCCATAATGAATTGTTAATTCAGTGTAGCAATCTTGCCATTCCAGTTCAAGGAGGGTGTCTCAGTGTGCTTTTTGAGCTTCTTAAAAGCTTATCACACTTGCTTAAAACAAAACAAAAAGGCTCCTGAAATACTTTAATGCAACCAGCATACTCCATACAGGGGAACCCAATAATTCCTTTTCAGCAACGCTATGTGCATAGTCTTAATTTCATAACTGTGTTAATGAGTTGCTTATGTTTTTCCTTGCGTGAGTGATCGCAGTGATAATCGGACTCAGATTTCGGTATCTTTTTTTCTCCTTTAAATTCATACACTGTTCAGTCCCAGAGATTTGCAGTTGCACAACAGGCAAATGCCAATTAAAATGACTTTGAGGACTCTATAGATGCTTTTGTGTATCCTCTTTCTTTCCCCCTTACAATCTGAGTTCTGTTTAATGGGAAATATGCGCACAAGGTATTCGCTCGGTTCCGGAAAACATAACCAGCAAGGTAACTGAGAATACAGCAGGTGCTTCTCTGCTCCGTTTCTGATGATCGCAGTCCTTCTGGCAGAAGCAAGATAGAAATGCAGATGTTGTGGTGGCCACGTGCTAAAATTTATAACTGCATTTGTACAGCATATCAAATAGAGTTGCTGGTAAATTAAACAGTTCTGTAGGCTTGCTCTGTTGCATAGATGTGTTTGCTTTTTCATGACCCGCTCGTAATCATTGCCCTAGGAGCCTTCAAGTGATGGTCAAAACCTTGCATTGGGTGGCTTTTTATGTTGCCATTTCTTATACTTATAACTTGAAAAATCCCGACTTTTGATGTTTACTTCTTGCTTAGGGTTGCCAGAAGTGAGTTGGGGAACTCCTGAAGATTTGGGGGTAGAGCCTGGGTAGACGCCACTCTCCAAAGCATCCTTTTTCTCCAGGGGAACTGATTTCTGTAGTCTGGAGACGAGCTGTAATTTCAGGAGATCCCCAGATCCCACCTGCAGGGTGGCATCCCTATGGCTTAACACAAACACACACACACACACACACACATAAACTGTCTGCAAGTCAAACATTGTTATATGTAGCCAAAGGGCATAACGAAATAAGCTGATATAATACATATCGACACAAAAATTACATTTCATTCCAATACAGACCTAGTTAAATCAATTAGATTTATAACCTCTGATTAGCTGCTTTTATGCTAGCTTTTTTACAAGTAATAAAAACGAAGTGCAACAGTTTTTTTTAATCCCTAGTAGATCTGAGCCACCTAATAAAAACACAGTTTTGGCTAGAATTGACCGTTGTGTCATTTGTTCCAAACCACAATTTCCTATTTCTCAAGGCTTAAGTTATATTAGAATTCTGATGTTCAGAGTTTAGTTTTTAAAAAATGCAAAAAACCCCAGAAGTCCCCACTTAAGTGAATAAATTTGTTTCAACAGTCATAGCCTAATATGCGTCGATGGCTTATGACACAGCAAGTAATATATCTTAATACTGTTTTGTGGGGGGAACTGACTGGATATTATCTACTATTTTTAGCGGTTATCATTTTATGTGCCATACCTAGTGAAAAAGAGACAACAAAGGCATCCTGGTGACAAGAATGTGTTTTGATCTGTGCACTCCCAGCCGAAAAATTTTATTCCAAGACACGTTCAGCATCTGAGAAATATAAATGTCATGGATGAGGAAGTATACGCCTGCATGTATAAATAAGATAACTGCATGATTTTCTCTCAAGCTCAAAATACTTTCCCCCCCTTATTCTCTTGATGAATTTTGCACTAGTTTCCATCATTAAATTATTTATGGAATGGATACTGAGGGAGGGGGGAAAAATCCTTCTCTCAGCGGTCTTAGAATTGCAGTTTGCATTTAGCACATAAACAGATTCAGATATTCAAGATTAAAAACTACGAATTGTTTTGTATGTGTATGCCTTACATAATGTCTTCAGTAAACTACTCTGTTGACACTTCTTGCAAAGGTAGTAAGGTCTGATATTCAATAATTACTCGAAAGTAATTCCAGGGAATTTCAAGTGTTTCCATTTAAAATCGTCTCACTTCTTATCAGAATGTATCCTAGATAATAACATCCATCTCTATATGCCTGTTTTGCTTTTAGGTTTTTTTACGCTTTTCTTTAAAAAAAAACAAAACTCAGTGAAATGCTAATTTATTTTTGGTTGTTGATAAAAACATTGCTCAATGTACCCACATCTGGTACTAAAAAATATTATTATTAATTTTTGTACATGGTGTGTGTGTATACTATTACTCTGACAACTATTTATTTTCTCTAATCCTGTAATTGTATTATTATGTACTCTTGCATTGAGCAGGATTTTTTTTAAAAAAACCTGTTCAATACCATGTGATTGATGTGGATTTCCATGTGGTTAGAATGAACCTGCATGATCCCTTTTTTTTTTTTTCCAATTGCACCTAGTAATCACCCTGAGTCATCGGATGACTCAACTTTGTGGACATTAGGAAGAGGTGAATATTGAAAGTGACTCTTTGCTTTGTATTCCCCGGCTTCGGTGAAACAGATTTTCAGAGACCAGTTAAACTATATTTCTTGAGCCCAGAAAATATGAGTGTGGTGCTGATTCCGACGGAAGTGTTTTAATTAAAACCCTTTTCCCAAAAAGGGAAGGGGGGGTGAGTAATGCACATTGTGCATGGTTGTGTATTGAGCACCGCTTTCATAAAGACCAGGTGCAGTTTTCCAGGGATGCTGTTTTCGGCTTCCCAGTACACCTCCCTAGCTGTCACAAAGATTAGTATTGCTCTCCCCGCATACAGAGCTGCTGAATAAATGAATGTATCAGCATGTAGCCTTGAGGAGAGCAATGCAATTTTCATCATGATAAATTGCATAATAAGCGAGAAAGTGTTTGCTTATTAATCCATAACAAGATTTAGATTGAAAACGGCCTGTTACATCCGTGACAGGTACAGTGCCGAGTGTAAAGGCGGGGTGGGGTGGGGGGGAGGACTTAAGAGGGAAAGAAATGGAGCAACAGGGTGTGCAGGGGGTTAAGTGCGCTTCTTACCCTCCCGGTGTCCTGCTGCGCTGCCCCTTTTTTTGTGCCTGATTTACCGTGCACACAATAACAGCGCACAGCTGCCTCGCTTCTGTCTGTGATGTTAAGCACGGTTTATAAAAGAGCTTTTATGTCAGGCGTGTGGTTTCAAGGGGTCGGGGGGAGGGGGAGGAGGGAAAAAAATCGCTTCACATTTATTGACAAAGGAAGAAAACACATGCAGTGTTTATCTTTTTGTGTGTTACATGTGTGCGTGTGTGTCTGCGCGTGAGTGTGTGTTGAATAAAATACATTTCCGAGCTGGAGTGTGGCGGAGAGCTTTGAATTACGCCTCTGCTGTTCTAACCCAGCTCTTTCCTCCTTCCCCCTCCATCACGCTGCTCCCCCCCCCCCCCACACCACCCTCCAAAACAAAAGATTAGACTGTACGTTGAGTGGAACTGTTCACTCACGAGGATTAAGAGTATTTTTCTAGCATTAATTAGGCTTTGATTTCTAGGCTTGGACAGCTGTAGGGATCATTGTTGCCCATAATTTCCCCCACCCCTTTGAATTTATAAACTGCAGGCTGTGATTTCGGATTACTTTGTACAGTGGGTCCTCGTGTACGGGGATGTAATTAAACAGCGGCTTTTAATATTTTACTGGCAAAGGGCGGGGGGGGGGGATGAGTGTAGTTCATCAGTACTGTTTCCGTGTATCCCCCTCCACATCTCAACGGGGCTTGCGCTTAAATGGAACTTGATGGTGTGATCCCCCCAACCCCCGCCTTCGGACTGCAGTAGCCAAAGACTGAAAGGAACAGAAAGGATCCAAATGGACAGGAAATGTCTGAATAGGACTGAACCGGGAGCCAGTAGATAGCACACCAGTCAGAGAGACCAGGATTCAAATTACTCCTATCCAAGAAACTCATACATGGCCAGCCTTTCCACCCTTGGTGGGGTTACCACATTTTCAGATGGGGCTTTAAAGAAATGAATGTACACAATGTATAGGTGGAACACTATGCCTGGGGCAGGGCTCCGCTCTGTATTCTTGGTGCTGGGGGGGGGGGTAATGCTGGGGGTGGTGGTTCTGGAGTTCTGGGCCCACTGGTTAGACCTCCTGTTGTCGACACCTGAGTCTTGTCCACTGTGTGACACAGAGTGTTGGACTGAATGGGCCACTGGCCTGATCCAACACAGTTTCTCTAACGTTCTTATGTCCACATGAAGCTGCCTTATACCAAATCACACCTTTTGGCCCATCTGGATCAGTATTGTCTACGCAGCCTGGCAGTGGATCTCCGAGATCTCAGGCTGAGGTCTTTCACATCAGCTGCTACCTGATCCTCAGAACTGAAGATGCCCAGATTGAACCTGGGACCTTCTTCATGCCAAGTAGATGCTCCGTCAAGTAGCTGCTGTTTCTCCCTGTGGAAAATGGAAAGTCAACAATGCCCTCCTAACCTACAGGAACAGCTACAACCTTAATGCCAAAGGCTTCTGTAGCAGTAGAAAAGAGCAAGTGTCCAGTAGCACCTTAAAGACTAACAAGATTTGTGGCAGGGCATGAGCTGAAGAAGTGAACAGTTAACTCATGAAAGCTCCTACCCTGCCTAACTTGGCTACCCACTCTGATCTATGTATTTATTTAGATGTTATGTTTATAAATTGTCCAATCCCTGTGTACACAGGGCTCTGGGCAATAAACAACAAAAGTTAAAATCAAATACCACAAGTAAAAACTCATAGGTTCAAGAAATACATTCAGTAAATTCTTAAAATAGTCTCAAGATGGCGTAATTAATCTGATCCTTTAAAAAAAAAAAAAAACCATTCTGGACCGTGTCACCACTTCACAGGCAGGGCATGAGGAGAAAAGACAAAAAAGATGGAATGGCAGGGAAGGATGCCAGCTATGATGGAAGGACCATTGCTGCCCTCAACCAAAAGCCTGGTGGAACATCTCTGCCTTACAGGCCCCACGGAAATTGCATGAAGTCCTGCAGGATCCTGGTGGTGTTTGGCAGAGAGTTCCACCAGATCGGAGCTGGGACCGAAAAGGCCCTGGCTGTGGTCGAGGACAGCTGGATATCTTTGGGGCCAGGGATCCGCCAGCAGGTTGTTCTCAGTGGAGCCACTATAGTATCTATTTATTTATTTACTTCAGTTATACCTCACCTTTCACCCCACTGGCCCAAGGTGGCTTTCATAATTCTCCTCTCCTCCATTTTATCCTCATGACCAACCCTGTGAGGTTAGGTTACGCTGAGAGTATATGACTGGCCCATGGTCACCTGGCGAGCTTCCATGGCAGCGTAGGGATTAGAACCTGGTTTTCTCGTATCTTAGCACAGCACTCTAACCTCTGCCCCACAAAGATGGCAATGTAGTAAAGGAATGAAACGCAGGTTCTCTTACGATGGAACTATACGCAGGGCCGGTGCTACCATTAGGCCAACTTAGGCGGCTGCCTGGGGTGAAGACCTCAGAGGGGCACAGAACTGACAGTCTGCATTACTGTGCAGGAGACCCTCCGCCAGGCCCAGCATCAGCAATTTCAAATTTTGTGGTTTTCAGTACTTCTAAAATGCATTTATGTTTGAAAATTGGTGGGTGTATGCGGGCGGGGGGGGGGGGGTGCCAGAACATCAGAGAAGCCAATGTTGGATCAGGCCAGTGGCCCATCCAGTCCAACACTCTGTCACACAGTGGCCAAAAATACCAGGTGCCATCAGGAGGTCCAGCAATGGGGCCAGGACACTAGAAGCCCTCCCACTGTTGCCCCCCCCCCAAAGCACCAAGAATACAGAGCATCCTTTGCCCCAGACCAAGAGTTCCTATCTATACCTTGTGGCTAATAGCCATTGATGGACCTCTGCTCCAGATGTTTCTCCAATTCCCTCTTGAAGCAATCCATGCTTGTAGCTGCCGCCACCTCCTCACAGGGTGTCTGTTCGGGTGAGGGGAAGGGAGAGGAGTCTGTAAGCCGCTCTGAAACTTCCGAGGGAAGGGCAGGGTATAAATCCAGTCTCTTCTCTTTTCTTCTTCTAAGGTCTTCGATCCGTTGATTTACCAGAGGTGGGCTTTTATCTCTCCAGTGTCATAATATGAGTCTTTTAGCTGTAGTAAGGGCATGGAGGGTCCATTTCCACTGACCACCAGTTAGCCTCCAAGAGATGGGCAGATAGTTTAAAAGTACCTAAGTCCTCAAAAATCAATGAACATTAGAACACAAAATTGATACGAGCAGTAACTTCTTCCCAGAAAGATGTCAGGCCTTGAACAGAACTCACTCTCAACAACACTACTCTTGGCAGTGATTTGTTTATTGAGAAGTAAGGAGGTTACAAGCATAGACGTTTCTGTGTCAGAACTGGCTCCCTCAGTGCTAGTTCCTACATTATACCTGATTCAAATAAGCCCCCCTCCGTGTTCAGTCCAATCACACCCTGACATCCAGCCCACCAAAATCTACTATGCACTCTTCTGACCACCTCCAAAGGTAGCCTTGCCTAGTGTTCAAAAAAACCTGGCACCAGCCCTGACTATACATTACATATTTGAGTCCAGTAGCACCCAAAAGACCCAGTTTGGTGTAGTGGTTAAGTGTGGACTCTAATCTGGGAGAACCGGGTTTGATTCCCCACTCCTCCACTTGCAGTTGCTGGATGATCTTGGGCAAGCCATACTTCTGTCAGAGATGTTCTCTCAAGGACAGCTCTGGAAAGAGCTCTCTCAGCCCCACCTACCTCACAGGATGTCTGTTGTGCGGAGGGAAAGGGGAAGGGATTGTAAGCCACTCTGAGTGAAGGGCAGGGTAAAAATCTAATCTCCCCTCCCGTCCTCCTCTTCATTCTCTTCCTCTTCCTCTTCTTCTTCTTCTTCTCTCCCAGGGTGTAAGCTTTCGAGAGCTCATACCCTGGAAATCTTGTTGGTCTTTTGGGGCTACCAATAGAACATTAGCAAATTCTTACTGTTCTACTGCAGACCAATATGGCCATCCTCCTGAAAATATGTTGCATGTTGTTGGCTCATTTCCAAGAAGTTTGTTTCCCCCTATTACATCTTGCAGCCACAGAGGGGGGTGATTTTTCAGGGGGGAGCACTGGAGGATAGGGGTAGGGTTCAAAAGCCCACCTATCACTCCCGCCCCTGGTAATTGTATCTCCGGCAGCTGCCATCTGAGAAAGAAGAGTGGGGGAGGAAGTCCTTTAAAACAATCCCGGCACCACACATAATATAGTTCTGTCCTTGGTGTTACTGATATGGAAGCGTAGGTCTCCCATTTAAAACGGTGGCCGGTGCTTTCCCCGTTGATGCCGTTCTTGCCATCTGCTTTTGTTTCGGGCCGGGGCCTTCGCACCGCTAGCCTGCTCCTTCATGCGCAGTTCTTGCTCTGGCAGGCCAGCTGGCCCAGTGACAGGAGGGGGTTAATCTCTGGCCACATACTAACACTGCAGAGTGTCATTAATGAATTAACAAGGAGCCTGTTGCTTTTCAGTAAAAATCCATCCCTTGCCCAACAGGAGGAGAAAGAGTGCTGCTGAGAGGAGGCATGTGCAAATCTTTCTCAGGAGCAAACTTTTTGGCATGGGAAAGTTGCATTCAATTTTTTTTTAATGTTGCATTAAAAATTAGAGACCTGTAGTATCTTTGGTACGTCCTTCACAGAAAGTGCATGGCCATATCATGTTAAGAACGTAAGAGCCCTGCTGGATCAGGCCACTGTTCTGTCTAGCCCAGCATCCCGTCGCATGCAGTGGCCAACCAGTTGGGATGGTAAGGTGCATTTCTGGAGGGGGAAATCAGAGGAAATTGGTGTAGAACAGAACTCTAGAAGCAGTTTCTGGAAGTCCGGTGCATGATTCTCACTTAAGATCATGAGTGGTCTCAGGTTCGTTTTCTAGAAATCCCCGAATTAATGGCAGAAGGCCCTTATAGAAGGGACTGAGCTCATACTTTGCATTCAGAAAGTCCTGCATTCAATCCCTGGGTCCCCTAGTGTCTAAGGTCAAACAGCTCGCCCCACCAGAAGCGGGAGAGGGAAGAAGGGGCCGTAACCTCTCCCCTTGTTCTTTGCTGAGGTTCTTCCCCCAGGCAAGCCCTACTGAAGGAACCCTGGAGATGGACACAGCCTCATACTCCTGCCCAATGCCAGAGTCTGACACCAAGTTAAAGCATCTGAGGTAGCAGATTTGGGGAGACAATACTGGACTTTGAGACTCCAGAGAGGCTCTTCCAGTCACAGTAGGCAACACTTGTCCAGGTGGATAAACAGGATCATAGAATCATAGAGTTGGAAGGGATCTTCAGGGTCATCTAGTCCAACCCCCTGCACAATGCAGGAAATTCACAAATACCTCCCCCTCCACAGCCACAGTGACCCCTGTTCCGTGCCCAGAAGAGGGCAAAAAAACCCTCCAGGATTCCCGGCCAAACTGGCCTGAAGAACAATTGCTTCCTGACCCCAAAGTGGCAATCGGCATTTCCCTGGGCATGTAAGAAAGGGCCACAAGAAGTAAACTCTGACTCAACCCTTTTTGCCCTCCCTCTCATGTTCTGCCTAAGTTGACAGAATCAGCATTGCTAACAGATGGACAGATGTTTGAAAGCCTCCAAAGAAGGAGAGCCCACCACCTCCCAAGGAAGCCTGTTCCACTGGGGAACCACTCTAACTGTCAGGAAGTTCTTCCTAATGTTTAGCCGAAAACTCTTTTGATTTAATTTCAACCCATCGGTTCTGAACTGACCTTCTGGGGCAGCAGAAAACAACTCCACATCATCCTCTATATGACAGCCCTTCAAGTACTTGAAGAGGGCTATCATATCACCTTTCCGTCGTCTCCTCTCCTGGCTAAATATACCCAGCTCCTTCAACCTTTCCTCACAGGACTTTTCATCCAACTTAGATGTCAGGTAGCTTTGTGTCTTCATCTCTATTAAAAGCAGTGCATCTTCTCTGTGATAGGTAGTTATAGGTTCAGCCATGGTATTTCCCCAAATCTTTAAATGTGTGTGCAGTGCTTAAGGGTGTATTTTGTCTTTCAAATAGTTTTTCCATCCTTTCACTGGTGGATTAAGCTACTAAAATTTAACTTGAGTAATTGTCGAGGAGCAGGTATAGCAAATTACAGCAAATGGCTCTGGTATGTTACTCTCATAGAAAATGGCTCTGGTATGTTACTGTTAAACTGTAAGTTACCTTAAACTTCCTTCGCTGTCTCAAAGAGATCAATGTTTTGGGAAGATGAGAGTTCCTTGATCAGTTAAAGGGCAGTTAATTAGCTTCAAGTCCTTTAACCGTTGAAAGCATTACTTAAACTGTGCCAGTGTTAAAATCAAGTCTGACCTCTCCCTAGGAGCTAAAATGATTACATTGGGGCTGTTGTACTTTGGTCACATTTATTTATTTTATTTGTTTATTTATCAAATTTATACCCCTCTCTCCCCTCCGAAGCAGGCTCAGGGCAGCATACATGCCTTTTACCCGAGGGAGTAACATAGATGACTCTTCTCTCCCTACTTTATCCTGAGAGTCAGAGACTGGCCCAAGTTTACCTAAGGAGCTTCATGGCAGAATGGGAATTTGAGCCTAACCTGCCCAGTTGAACACTCTGACCCCTACACTATATGAGCTCTCCATTATGTTTGAGGGGGACACCAGGACAAGAGGAACCCACTTTAGCTCCTCTCACTCAGAGACATAAATCCCCATCCACCCAGTACTGCAACATAAGAGAAGCCAATGTTGGATCATGCCAATGGCCCATCCAGTCCAACACTCTGTCACACAATGGCCAAAAATACCAGGTGCCCTCAGGAGGTCCACCAGTGGGGCCAGGATACTAGAAGCCCTCCCACTGTTGCCCCCTCCCCGCATCAAGAATACAAAGCATCACTTGCCCCAGACTGAGAGTTCCTATCTATACCTTGTGGCTAATGAAGAACTACCTCCTGGGACATTATGAGAAGATGAGAGTCACTGGAAAAAGACAGCATTGCTACAAAAAGCTGAAGTCAGCAGGAAAAGAGGAAGACCCAATAGGAGACGGACAGGAAACTCCAGAAAGGAAAGAGGAAAAAGGGGAATAACAGAGGAAAATAAGCTGTTTGGTTGAAAATCTTATAATGTTTATTAACTCATTTTGATTAATAGTCACTCATTCTTGTAAACCGTTTTACCTAGTATTATTAGCAATTTTAATCCTTGGGGTTTTTTTTAGTTTTCCTTGGAAGAGTGAAGCAGATTGTTTATTAACTTCTTTACGACTGGGTAGATTAGAATTTTAGTTATAGTAGTGTGTTTAGTTGTTGTAGTCATAAAACCAATAATTTTTATTTTTTTTTAAAGCGAGGTTTCTGTCTCTGAAACATGTAAAGCAGGCATGACATTTCTTCTGTCAACAAGCAACGTTCCCAGTCCACTTATCAGACTACCTGACAAGAGTGCGCCGCCAACAAGCTTTTTAATTGTAAGGAGCGCAGGGCTTATGTTAAGTAGCACTGCAAGTGAATGTGATTTTTTTCCTTTTCCGCCTGCAGGGCTTTACCCCCCCCCCCCCCCAAAAAAAAGTACTTCTAAATATTTAACAAAAGTGTGGTCTTCAGGCAGCCTTGAGTTATGAATGTCAGGTGTGTTGTTAGATATAGGGTTTAATGGGAATGGGAATTTTGTGGCTAACAACCATACTTTTCCCAGTGTCTTGTGCTGTCTGCTCCTGAATAGATAAGTAACTGCTAGCTCGTTAGCAAGCAGTTGGAAGCTGTTGTGTGTGCATATTTCATGTACAAAAATACAGTAAACACAGTGTCCCAAATGAAAAGGGCCCTCCTCCTTTGCAGATGGAAAAAGTAACTCTTCTCTCTTAATGAGAGCCAGTTTGGTGTAGAGGTTAAGAGCTGTGGATGCTGATCTGAAGAACCGGGTTTAATTCCCCACTCCTCCTCCACATGAAGCCCGCCGGGTGACCTTGGGCCTGTCACCAGGGCCAGCTCTAGCACTAGGCCAACTAGGCGGCCACCTAGGGGCGCAGCTGGCAAACGGAGTGGCAGAGAGACCGAGAGAGACTCAAACCAGGAGATAGTGTGCTTTAAGCAAACCATGATTTGCCATTATGTCTGAATGCAGCTTTCCATTCAGGCTAAGAACCACACTTAGCCTTGGGCCAATGCAGATAGACTTGGAGGTGCTGCAGCCAGCCAGTGCAGGTGGCTGCCAGAGAGGCTGGAGAGCTTGTGAGCCTGGGCAGGCGGGTGGGCGCTGGGGCCGGGGGGGGGGGTGTCCCTTGCGGGTGGGTCTTCGGTGGTGGAGAGAGCAGCTCTGCGGTGGGGGGGCGCTACAAGGCAGCCTTGCCTGGGGGGGACGCCGCAAGGTAGCCTCGCCTAGTGTGCAAAAACCTCTAGGGCCGGCCCTGCCTGTCACAGTCCTCTCTGAACTCTCTCAGCCCCACCTGTCTCACAAGGTGCCTGTTGTGGGGAGAGGAAGGGAAGGTGATGGTCAGCCCCTTTGAGACACATGAGGCCTGCTGGGTGACCTTGGGCCAGTCCCAGTCCTCTCACGTCTCTCTCAGCCCCACCTGCCTCACATGATGCCTGTTGTGGGGAGAGGAAGGGAAGGTGGTTGTCAGCCGCTTTGAGACACATGAGGCCTGCTGGGTGACCTTGGGCCAGTCACAGTTCTCTCAGAGCTCTCTCAGACCCACCCCTCTCACAAGGTGCCTGTTGTGGGAAAAGGAAGGGAAGAAGATTGTAAGCTGCTTTGAGACCCCTTAGAGAAAAGCAGGGTATAAAAACATACTCTTCTTCTAGTTCGCAAGTAGTTGGAAACTGTTGTGCATGCGTTTTTCATATACAAAAATACAGTAAACCACAGTTTCCCAAATGGAGAAACAATTTCTCCTTCACAAATGAAAAGAGTAAATCTTCACGAGGGCCCTATAAGGCACTCTGTATGATCCTCCTCAGTTCAGTTTATTTTGCATTCCTTTGATATATTTGTTGCCCGCCTGGTAAGCTGAGAATATCATGTGAAAGGCTAGACAGCTGCCGTTTACCATAATCCGTCCCTACTGCTTGCGCTTTTGCAGTGCCGTCTCCCTATGTTTCTGTAGCCGTTCGCCCTCTCGTATGAAATCCGGCAAGGAAAGATGGCGTAGTTCCAGGTTCCGATTTTCAAAAAAAACCCAACAACAACTGAGCCATTAGTGACCGCTTACTCTGTTTGAAGCCCTTTATTCAGTTCTATTAATAAGCATGTAGGGCTCATGTGACAATATGTCCGTCAGGCACGAGTCATGAGCGTTCATGGGCTTCCCTTAACCCCCTTCCTTCTCACTTTGCATGTCCCGCTTCTCTTGTTGACTTCTTGGCTCAGATTGAAACCTGAGGCTTCCCATTCTTGTTGGAGTGGAAGCACAATCCCAAGATGACCGGTTTGGATGTACCCAGTAAAGTATGATTTCCCTGAACCAAGAAGTCATTGGGGAATGGAACAAAGAGAGAGGCTGTGGGTGGGAATACAAGAGTTGGGGCTTCAGTTGAACCATAGCATGTAAACCAGGGCCTAGACTCTGATAGTGTGGCTGTTGCTTTATCATAGCGAAGTGCTCAATGTGTGCCCTAGAGCACTAGTCTTCATCCCATGGTTCAGAACTAGTCTTCATCCCATGGATTCGCATGAGTCCTAAAGAGTTGCTATGTTGTTTCACTGGTCTTTTGAAGGATGTGCAGTCATAGTACATGCATAGAAAGAAACGGCACCCTTGATTCTCTTTGCAAACAGACTGAGAGAAGTGGTAGCACAATGATGGCAGGCCTCTTGGCGGTGGAACCGATTCCCTTTTAGTGCGGGCAAGTTCAGACAATTGTCCCGGCGAAAGCTCTCCCACGCCTCCTGCGCAAGTCTGACACACCTACACCCACTCCCACCAGTTGGTCTTCAAGTGTACCCTTGAAACCTCTCACTCCAATCAGTGAGGTTGTAATACAAGCTCCTCCCCTTCCTGTCACATGATTTCCTGCCGAATGCTTTTGCAGCCCAGTGGGTTCTATGCTGCTACCTGGGGAGTAGTTAATGGTGGGTCCAGGGTCTGGAAATGTCGAAGACATTAACAAGTGACGAGTGCCTTTTAAATTCCATCTTTAAATATTGCCCTAGTAAGTCAAGGAGCTCTGAACTGGAGCATCATGTCTGAAAGTCTGCTGTATGCTTCATTTGTAATGGCTGCACTTAGGTAAGAGAGGGACTCAGCACAGCGAACTGAAATGGAAGCTAAATCAGTCTTTCCCGGAGCTCTTTTTGTCCAGAACAAACCAATGTCGTTGGCTGATTGGAATAATAATGGTAGCACAGCTGAGTGCATAATCATCTATAAAACTTCAGCCAAAAGGTAAAACACACTATTTCTTTGCGAGGCACTGTATATTTGCATTGCCCTTGGTTCCGTCATATGTATTCAGTGCTACAGCCGGATAATTTGTTAACAAGGCCTTTTTAACACTTTGGACAGATGCACATACTGTTTTCAGTCTTCACGGTTAATTATTTGATTTTGTATTCGATGCTAGAACACCCTGACTCCTAATCACTGCTCATTGTTGGAAGTCCATTATATTCTAACTGTTTGAGTGCTCCTGTTGACCTTGAACTGACATTATAAGCTGTGTCTAATCTTTTCACTCTATATTTCTAATGCCTCCTTTCTTTTGGTTTTTTCCCCCCTCTTCCATCCCCCCCCTTTGTCTGATCTCCGATTAGCATCACAATGGGGCTGCCTCTGAGTCCGGCAGCTGACTCCGCCCGCTCCGCGCGACACGCTCTCTCGCTCATTGCCACGGCCAGGCCACCCGCCTTCATAACAACCATCGCCAAGGAGGTGAGCAGAACTTTTTCCGCCGCTCGCCGAGCCGCACTTCAGCAAGAACAATCCCTTCATTGTTTAGCAACGAGAACTGTTTAGGAATTGATTTCCCCCTCTTTTTATATTTTTGTCTTTATGTTTTGCTTTTGTTTCTCATTCGTCTCTGTATATGTACGTGTATACTTCTGGGTTTTGTATGCCTACATTATTGCTCTGCAGTGTGTGTGTGTGTGTGTGTGTGTGTGTGTGTGTGTGTGAAAGAGAGTATATAGAGTTCTGTGTGTGTATAATATAAAGGGTGTGAAAACTAACTAAATGGCACTGCAATGAGGCCCTGGATCCTTAGAAGTACATAGTTAATAATAGGAATTTTGAAGTGAATAAATGGCTGGCAGAGACCTGCATAAAATTACCAAACTCTCCAGGCTTCTGCTTTAACCGGTTAACTGTTGATAGGTTTTAAAATGTGCATGCCTGGTGGTTTTGCCAGTCATTTGCCTTTTTGAGAGCCAGTCTGGTGTAGTGGTTAAGTGCGCGGACTCTAATCTGGGAGAACCGGGTTTGATTCCCCACTCCTCCACTTGCTTCTGGCTGGATGACCTTGGGCAAGCCATAGCTCTGGACCAGCTGTTTCCTCAAGGACAGCTTGGGAAAGAATTCTCTCAGCCCCACCTACCTCACAGGGTGTCTGTTGTGGGGAGGGGAAGGGAAAGGAGTTTGTAAGCCGCTCTGAGACTCTTAAGTGAGTGAAGGGCGGAATATAAATCCAATCTCTTCTTCTTCTTCTTCTTCTTTTGCAGAGTACTTTTTACGTGTGGGTGCTATTTAGGATCCTTATACTCCCAACGTTCTGTCCTCATCAGGGCCACTTAAATTGCTAACAGATTAAAGAGTAATAAAAACATGTCTTAAATACCATTCAGACCAAACAAAAAACACACCATTAAAACAGTTACCCTCGAGCAAAAATACACATACGGGAACACAAAAACAATAATTAAAACACAGGGCAGGAAGGAGGGGTCACTGAGAGAATGCCAGATGAGGAAGAGAAGAGATTAGGTTTATATCCCACTCATCACTACCCAAAGGAGTCTCAGAGCAGTTTACAATCCCTTTCCCTTCCCTTCCTCACAAAAGATACCCTGTGAGGTAGGTGGGACTGAGAGAGCTCTTTAGAGGACTGCTCTTGAGAGAACAGCTCTGAAAGAACTTGTAACTGACCCAAGGTCACACCAGCAGCTGCATGTGGAAGAGTGGGGAAGCAAGAAACAGTGCGTATTATTGGTTGCAGTCATCAAAGTACATGGCAAATAACACCACATACCATGTTATGAACCAGGGATGTGTGGTAAGTGAAATGTTAAGGTCTGGCCCAAGTTGTTGTAGTTTCTAAACTGTCTTTAAAGGCATCCCCTCTGTTACTATTATTATTTGCTTCCTTTTTTTTAGACTATTTATTTATTAGTTTTCACAGCATTAAACACACATACTTATTCCATTACATAAGTTTGAGTCTAATCCTTTACATTTATATCCATCCATTTGTAAAACTTCAACCATACATCTAGAAATGAAGCTTCACAGGGCTCATTTCGTAGCAGGGGCTCCTCTGCATATTAGGCCACACACCCCTGATGTAGCCAATCCTCCAAGAGTTTACAGTAGCCCATGTAAGAGGAGCTCTGTAAGCCCTTGGAGGATTGGCTACATTAGGGGTGTGTGGACTAATATGCAAAGGAGCTCCTGCTACAAAGTAAGCCCTGATCATCTTTTCCATGCAGTATTAGGCTCAGTCTATCCATTTCCACAAGATCCATTAACTTATCCTTTAACTCTTCCATGTTGGGGGTAGAAAGAGATTTCCAATTTTTGGCCCATAAAATTCTAGCAGCAGACAACGTATACACCATAAAGATTACATCACAACGGTTATAGCCTTCCGGAATGTACTCCTTTTTTCTCCCCAAGGGGCTTACCACATTCTTCCCCCCTCAGTTTTACCCTCACAACAACCCTGCGAGGTAGGTTAGGCTGAGGGGGTGGTTGGCCCAAGATCACAATTAGACCCTTGGTCCACCAAGGTCAGTACTGTGTACTCAGAAAGGCAGTGGCTTTCACCCAGCAAGTTTCCATGGCAGTGTGGATTTGAACCTACATTTCCCAGGTCATAGTCCACTCCAGCCACTACACCACACTGACTCCGTGTGGCCTTGCAATCTCTGTACAGTGGGACTGGCACAGGATAGGGTGTACAAAATTATCCATATGCACACAGCTGTTCTAGAGCCACCTCAGTTGTGGTAAACCCAGAATCTGAGGCTTCCTAAAGATATGGTAATTCTGAGACATCACCTGAGCCAAGTAAAATCCCTGCCGAAACTGGCCTGTCACATCACCTGCTCCTTGGGCCTTTCAGCTGGAGATAATGAAGAATCGGATTGAACCTAGGACCTTCTTCACACAAAGCAGAGGCTCTCCCCCTGAGTCACAGCCCCTCCCAAATCCATTTGGCTTTGTCGGTGCAATCCTATTCAGTTACTCCAGGTTTTTTTTATTTAAAAAAAAAATTATTGGAGAATATTGCCAGCAGTGCAAATTAACACTATAAAGGGTGACATACGACGTGATTTCATTCAGTGTCAACATTAGTTATTCAAAATACACGAAGCAAACCTTACAGTCATCCCAAATACTGCCGAAACCCAAAACTTATTTAGAGAGTGCTCAGACTAAGGGAATGAGAATTAAAAGTGTAGCCGTTCCACTCTTAAGTGCACTGGTTTCTTCGGATTCAGACTGCAGTAACGGCCCGGACTAGCCTGACCTTGTCCTATCTTGGAAGCTAAGCAGGGTCAACCTTGGTTAGTATGTAGATGGGAGACCAGGAAGTCCTGGGTGGCTCTGAGGAAAGGCTTGTAATGGCAAGCCACTTCTGTTTGTCTCTTGACTTGAAAACTTTACAGGGTTGCCAATAAGTCAGCTTTGACTTGGCAGTACTTTTCACCACCATCTCTGCATGGAGAGAAACAAAGCTATAAGTTATAACCCAAAGATATGAAGAAAATATTGCAGCAACACACCCCAAAAACCAGAAAGCCAGCATGAAGAACCTCAAATGTATTCCCGTAATTTGTGGCTTCCCACTCCTGTGTTTGCAGATCACGTTTCGGATGCTGAACTGTGGGGTTTGGCAGCCCAGCACCCTTCCGAGCGTCGTCACGTTGAGGACTCTTCAGCTTAATCAATATCGAATAGGGAGTTATGAAAACTGCCCCATAAACATGCATTAAAATAATAAAACTTAATATGGTGTTGCTTTTTTATATGTAGAACCACTTGACTGGGCTGACGAGGGTTGCCAGCGCCCATTAAATCCTTGCTAATCGACATTGACTCACCTTGAGAATCCACTTAGAAATGCATTATTGTTTTAATGTGAGTTGCTTGTTATGGTGCTCAAGTGAGAGAAGTTATTTCGATTCCTGTTTAATTTATGCAGAATAAAGATGCTGCTTCTTGTCAGCGCCTTCTGAGTTTTATCACGCGTAGGTCGCAAAGGAGAAGTCTTAGAGGAGAGCCCTCTGGTAATTCTGATTACTTGGGACAAGTAATCAGTACTGATTTGGAAAACCAGGAAAGCTCTTTCAGCTCCAAACAGCGCTAGAGAAAATGAATGTGGATTTATTGCAAGAAAATAAACCGAAAACTCTCTCTTCCTCTCCGTCTCCCTCTCTCTCTCCATAAACACATATAACAAATCACACTTTTTAAGTCAAACAGTATAATCCTTGGAGGTCCCCTCTCCTGTACACATTGGGTTAGATCCACCGACTTTTTAATTCCGTCTCACCCAATCCCCCATCATACTATAGCTGCTAGCCAGTATGGATTTTGTATGGGCAGATCCCATGGTCATTTCGTGCTCAAAGCGGACTCCTCCCTTTCTCAGTCACAGAAAAAAAAAACCTAGTTGGATTTAACCCTGTAGTTGTCATTCAGGTACAGTTTTTAATTGCCTTGCAGTAGATTCCCCTTGCGAGCTGTAACTTAGCGCATTTTGAAAACGGATTTTGGAACTGCACAATTGGCCGGAGCTGTTGGAAGCCTGGATATTATTATTGTTGTCGTTTACAAAATTTATATCCCCACCTTTCTGCCCTTATGTATGTATGTGTCACTGATTACTGACCATACGGCAAATGGCTAAATCACAAGACATAAAGGGATCTTGAAGCAATCTCATCATGGCTCCTCTTTGCTCTGTGTTTTAGTCATGATGGGGTAGATCCTACCCCCTAGCCCAGGGATGGCCAACCTTGCTTAACGTAAGAGCCACATAGAATAAACGTCAGATGTCTGAGAGCCGCAAGACAGGAACAAATATCACACACACGTTTTTATTTTTTAAAATATGCAAATTTGCTTTTTATTAACGTTAAATGGGACTGCCAAAAATAAAAACAAACGAGGAAAACCAGTTATTGATAATGATATTACTTGTTTGCTATTGATATTGAGAGAGAGAGAGAAAAAGAGAGAGATGGAAAGAAAGAATTAAAGAAGTGGAAAGAAAGAGAGAGAAAGAAACTAGGAAAGCAAATAGATGGGAGAGAGGAGGGAAGGAAGGAAGGGAGAAAGAGAGAAAAAGCATGCCTCTCCTTTGCTTTCCCAGCCGCCCTGCCAGGAGCCGCAAAATATGTGTGAAAGAGCCGCATGTGGCTCCCGAGCCACAGGTTGGCCACCCCTGCCCTAGCCTATGTATCTGTTTATTAAAATATTTATAGCGTTCCTTTCCCTTTTCATTCAAGTTTGAAGCCTTCCTCCCCCTTAAGTCTTGTGAGACTCGGGCCCAGCAGGACTTGGCTCTATTCCACAGGGCCTGGAAGACTGAGATGTTCCACCAGGTGTATGGTTGTGGACAGTGATGGTTGGAGAGATCAGCTGTCCTCCCCCCCACATTGTCTATTTCCCCTCCTTCCATTCTAGTTGTAATAATGTGGATCTTAAAATTGTAATATGTTGATTTTATTGTGTATTAACTGTTGGAAGCTGCCCTGAGCCCTGCTTGGCAGGGAAAAGATGAATGAATGAATGAATGAATGAATGGGCTCTTCCATTGGAAGAAGAATCACTTAAGTTGGCGGAAGGCTCCTTCGATTGGAGGAAGTCCACTGGATCCAGGCAAGTATATTAGTGCTCATGCATGCCGGTAATTGAAGAAAAGACCTGAAATCACTGAGTATGTATTAATCTGAATACAGTCCAGAATTGCTTTTAAAGAAGAAATGAAAGATTGCTTCTGTATCAGTGCCACTCCACAGAGAGTGGAAATAGAGGGTGGGAATGATTTTCATAAGCCTCCCTCCTGTTCTTGTAGGTGCACCGGCACACGGCTCTTCAAGCAAACACCCAGTCTCAGCAGAACGTTCATACCACAACCTTGGCTCGGGCCAAGGGAGAGATTCTGAGGATCGTTGAAATTCTTATCGAAAAGATGCCCACCGATGTTGCAGAGCTCATTGTGGAGGTGAGGCTGACTTTTACGACATCCCAGGTGTGCTTTCTGGTCAGTCAGGTTGGGAGTCCTGAAAGTTCCACAGGGGTTCTGAAAGCTGAAAGGGTTTAATGTTTTGACTTGTGTTCAGGAAATTAAAGCAATGCCTTTTCCTTGGCTCACATGGGGGCAATGCTCCCTCTAAGCGGTGGAGTCTTGTGAGCAATCTGGCTACTGCATAAATTAGTTTGCTCTGGAGCCCTCCTTCCTGAGCTGAGACAAAAATGTGTGAGTTGGAGGCTAAAAAACTGTGAGCTAGCTCGCGCTAACTCTGCTTAGAGAACTGCATGGTCTTAAAACAAATCGCAAATTTCACAGAGGACAGGGCCAGTTTGGTGTAGTGGTTAGGAGTGCGGATTCTAATCTAGGAGAACTGGGTTTGATTTCCCACTCCTCCACAGGCAGCTGCTAGGTGTGACTGACCCAAGGTCAGAAGCAGTTCTGGAAAGAGCTCTCTCAGCCCTGCCTATCTCACAGAGTGTCTGTTGTGGGGAGGGGAAGGGAAAGGAGATTGCAAGCCGCTCTGAGACTCCTTTGGGTAGTGAAGGGTGGGGTATAAATCCAACCTCTCCTCCTCCTCATTCTTCTTCATTTCATAGCTGGAGCTCCTTTGCATATTAGGCCACACCCCTCTAATGTAGCCAATCCTCCAAGAACTTACAGAGTTCTTCTTACAGGGGCTACTGTAAGCTCTTGGAGGATTGGCTACATTAGAGGTGTGTGGCCTAATATGCAGAGGAGCTCCAGCTACGAAATACAAGAACTTGTGGGCACTCCATGAAATTGCTGAGCAGTTGGATTAGAACAGATAAAAGGAAGTACTTCTTCACCCAAAGAGGGATTAACACATGGAATTCACTGCCACAGGAGGTGGTGGTGGCTACAAGCATGGACGGCTTCAAGAGGGAACTGGATAAACATATGGAGCAGAAGTCCATCAGTGGCTATTAGCCACAAAGTATAGATAGGAACTCTCAGTCTGGGGCAAGTGATGCTCTGTAATCTTGGTGTTTGGGGGGGGGCAACAGTGGGAGGGCTTCCTGCCCCCACTGGTGGACCTCCTGAGGGCACCTGGTGTTTTTGCCCACTGTGTGACAGAGTGTTGGACTGGATGGGCCACTGGCCGGATCCAATATTGGCTTTTCTTATGTTCTTATGAGCCCTGGTCTTATGTATTTGGGTCTGCCACCCCGCAAAAAAAAAACCTTTCTCAAGGACTCTGTAAGGTTTCACGGGTTTGGTGAGGTTGCCTTTTCTGCCTCACTCCCCTTTTTACTCTTTAAGTGATGTTTATCTTCTCTCAGCATCCTTTCCTTTCTGGAGTGAGGTAGAATAAACAGTGAAGTGGCTAAGTTTGTGGATGCCGCTAAGTTGTTCAGGGTGGTGAGAACCAGAGGACCTTGATGAGCTGCAGAGGGATCTGTGGAGGCTGGGCGAGTGGGCGTCAGCATGACAAATGAAGCTCAACGTGGGCAAGTGCAAAGGGATGCACACTGGAGCCAAAAATCCTAACTATAAATACAGGTTGATGGGGTCCTAACTGGCGGTAACTGACCAGGAGAGAGAGAGAGTCATGGTAGATAACTCACTGAAGATGTCAACTCAGTGAGCGACTGCAATAAAAAAAAAAAGGCAAATGCTGTGCTGGGGATTATTAGGAAGGGGACTGAAAACAAATCAGCCAGTATCATAAAGCTTGTGTGTAAATCAAGGGTGCGGCCTCATTTGGAATACTGTGCACAGTTCTGGTCACCGTAACTCAAAGACGATATTATAGCATTGGAAAAGGTGCAGAAAAGGGCAACTAGAATGATTTAGGGGGTGGAACCTCTTCCCTATGAAGAAAGAGGTTGGGCTCTTTAGCTTTGAGAAATGACAGCTGAGGGGTGACATGAGAGAGGTTTACAAGATTATGCATGGGATAGAGCAGGTAGAGAAAGAAGGACTTTTCTCCCTTTCTAACAATACAAGAACTCATGGGGACTCCCATGAAATTGCTGAGCAGTCGGGTTAGAACAGAGAAAAGGAAGTACTTCTTCACCCAAAGAGTGATTAACACGTGGAATTCACTGCCACAGGAGGTGGTGGTGGCTACAAGCATGGATGGCTTCAAGAGGAAATTAGATTAAAAAATGGAGCAGAGGTCCATCAGTGGCGATTAATCACAAAATATAGGTGGAATCCTCTGTCTGGGGCAGTAATGCTCTGTATTCTTGGTGCTTGGGGGGCAAGAATGGGAGGGCTTCTGGAGTTCTGGCCCCGCTGGTAGACCTCCCGATGGTGCCTGGGTTTTGGCCACTGTGTGACACAGAGTGTTGGACCGGATTGGCCTGATCCAACATAGCTTCTCTTATGTTCTTATGAGTATAATTTTGTCCTTGTGAGGCTGGATTTTGAAGCTTTTTTTCTTCATTTATGAAGACATTTTCCCCTGCATTTCTGGGGACTCTCCCAAATAGATACCTACCTTGTCCGTTCATAGCCCCATTGTGTGGCTTTTGTTATTCATACAGGAAGTGGCTGGATTACTGTTGGAAGTTGTGAACAGAACACTTCTGCCCATCTGATTAACCAACCTTAGATTCAAATCTAACAGTATATCATGTAGGAATTATTTGTATTCTAACAGTAACCTTTCAGGATCCTTGTGCTATATAGCATTCTGTTCTCTACCTGCTATGGCTATTACTCAGCTAGAAACTCATCTCCATTCGGTATCCTCATTGCTACCACAGTGGAATTAAGTTGTTTACCACATTGTACCCCTTGTGTCATCTGGAGAGGCCTCTCACCTTTGCCAGTTGTGTAGGTACTAGGCCCACAGCACTTCTGTGTTATAGGCAGTGTTCCCTCTAAGCTGAGTTAGTGTGAGCTAGCTCACAGGTTTTTAGCCTCCAGCTCACACATTTTTGTCTTCGCTCAGGAAGGATGGCTCCAGAGCAAACTGATTTATGCGGTAGCCAAATTGCTGGTTCACACCTTTAATGCCAGTAGCTCACGAAGTAGAATTTTTGCTCACAAGACTCCACGGCTTAGAGGGAACATCTGAAGAAGTGAGGGGTGACTCACGAACGCTCATCCCCTGCCACATAGTTTGTTGGTCTTTTCTACTGCTACTTCCGTGTTCGGCAAGTGTAATATGGCAACAGGCGGTACACATTAATGACTGGAGTGGGGAGATGAATAACCTCAAAGAAAGTATGTCAGGCATCTTCTGTATGAAAGACCTTTACCTATATACTGGCTCTTTAGAATACTAAAGGGTGAAATTAATAGCCATCCTCTCTCTTCGAGCTTCTAAAGGACTCTTATACATGCGCTACCGCAATTCAAATAAAATACTCCCTCCGAATGCAGCCTAAGGGCCTAAAGTTCACAGTCCTGCTCGCCACATAAATATCTGAGGTGTCTCTTAGGGCTTGTTGTGCAAGTAATTAGCTGTAGGTCAGTACCCAGTTGAAGTAGACTCAGTGCCCATCTGACCTGCATTGTATTCACCAAAAACACCTGGGAATCGGTGTAGGCCTGGTTCAAATTATACTATTTTGAAAGGAGCGGGGCGGGGGGGGGGGTGGCCTTTCTGTAACTGACAACGTCCCCTCGGCTGTCACCATTGTTGCAGGTGAACTGAGGCTGTCTGCCCTTCTGTCCTTTGTTGCCTTTCCCCTTGTTGCCTTTGACAACAAGATGAAGCACCCACGGAACCTATTTCCCGCTTTGTTTGCTGTTTCAGCGCGGCAGGAGTACACGACTGTAATTGTGGGTGCTGGGAAAGACCGGAGAACAGGACGGAATGGGAGGCGAACGGGGCAAAGGTGTCCAGAGCAGAAGCAAGAGAGTGGCTTATCGAAAACAAAGATGGTAGAAAGGGCAGCCAGAAAGGGGAGGTGGCCAGTAGGTAAGAGAAATGGATCCGGGTTTCAGTGGAATGCAGCGGAGCCCGGAAAAGATGAATCAGATTTGAGGGAGCTGGAGAAGGGATTTAGTAGCATTTAGGGCAAGACAGAGAGTAGGAAGGAAGCATGGGAGGTAGAGTTCGAAAGCCGTAGTTAGGAAGAGAAAGCAACTGGCCAAAAAATTGAAAGGGTCATCTGAATGAGTATTAGAATCTGGAAGTGTCAAGTGAAACAGCGGAAGGTTTGATGGAAGAAGGGAATCCAGGCATTAAAGGGATCTAAGAAATGCTGTGGAAAATTTGTGTGTGTGTGTGTGTATTTAAAACTGTTTTATGTTTTACCTTTTACATTCAGGTTATGGACATCCTCATGTACTGTCTGGAAGGTTCGCTAGTCAAGAAGAAAGGTCTTCAAGAGTGCTTTCCGGCCATCTGCAGGTAGGAAGGCCTGCAGTGTGGAAATGGGAATGTGGGGATTGGGGATAGGCAGGTTTTGGTGGCTGATCAGAGAATCAGAGAATCAGAGAGCTGGAGGGGGCCATACGGGCCATCTAGTCCAACCTCCTGCTCAATGCAGGATCGGCCTAGAGCATCCCTGACAAGGGTTTGTCCAGCCGCTGCTTAAAGACTGCCGGTGAGGGGGAGCTCACCACCTCCCGAGACAGCTGATTCCACTGTCGCACAACTCTTAACTGTCAAAAAGGTTTTCCTGCTATTCAGCCGGTACCATCCCATCCTTAATTTAAGCCCATTTTTGCAAGTCCTCTCCTCTGCTGCCAACAGGAGCAGCTCCCTGCCCTCCTCTAAGGGACAGCCCTTCAGATACTTCAAGAGAGTAATCACGTCCCCCCTCAACCTCCTCTTCTCCAGACTGAACCTTCCCAAGTCCCTCAGCCTTTCCTCCTCACAGGGCTTCTTGGTCTCCAATATTATCCTCACATGTCCCAGGCAGTGTTCCCTCTAAGCTGAGTTAGTGTGAGCTAGCTCAGAGTTTTTTTAGCCTCTGGTTCAGACATTTTTGTCTTAGCTCAGGAAGGATGGCTCCAGAGAGCAAACTCATTCACGCAGTAGCCAAATCGCTCGCTCACAACTTTAATGCCAGTAGCTTACAAAGTAGGATTTTTGCTCACAAGACTCCACTGCTTAGAGGGAGCATTGGTCCGGAGGCAAAGGGATAGCCTCTCCCTGAAATGTACCTAGAGGACTTTCAAAAATGAGCATCTCATCCTCTGTTGTGGTGACTGGGCAAGTACAGCTGCTCAGTGTTTACACAGTCAGATAGGCCAGACTCACTAAATAGCTGATAAAGGAAGGGTTAGCTTCGAAGGCCCTTTCGCAAGAGACACTGGGGCTTGTTCATACAACCAGTGGCTTCTACACGAAGGCCTTCGTTCAAGGTCTGTGGCAGCGTTGCCCAACGCAGGCTAGAACCCTGCAAAGGCGTAGTCATGTGCACTGTGCTTGGGAGGGGTGCATGTCCACGGTGATCTATCCAACCTCCAGCCACTCGAAAAAGGAACTTCTTGCAATTCCACATATTGTGGAAACTGCATATCCACCATCTAGGGTTGCCACACCGTGCTTGACGACCAGCAACAGGTCTGTAGGCAGAGATGGGGGGGAGGACTGCAATGCCAGCTGCAGTGTCACATCACTTCCAGTAGAAAAAAACAGAAGTGATGTAGGTAGTTCTAGGTAAAGGTTTCCCTTGCTCGAAAGCCAGTCAAATACGACTCTAGGGATGCGGTGCTCATCTCCATTTCCAAGCCGAAGAGCCAGCGCTGTCCAAAGACCTTTTCTGTGGTCACGTGGCCGGCATGACTAGACGCCAAGGTGCACAGAACGCTGTCACCTCCCTTGCAATCCCTTGCTTTCAAACTGCTAGGGTGGCAGGAGCTGGGGCCAGAGACGGGAGCTCACTCCGTCATGCGACACTCGGGTCTCGAACTGCTGAGCTACCGACCTTCCGGTCTGCAGTTCTGCATTTTAACAACTTGAGCCAGCAAAAACTCGCTGGTAAAGCCACAGGGTTTCGAGCAAATTGCAGGAAACTCCATGGTTTATCATGTTTTACCGTAGAGTTTCCTGTGATTCCTAGGGCTACCGCGTGCTGGAAGTGGTGTGACCTGCAGCCGGCTCCTGTTGACCCCACCACAACCACTCATACAGCCAGCACAGAGGCTCAGTTTAGGCCCACCGGCAGACACAGTTGGGAAGGACATTACATGGGAGCAGTAAGCAGTACCAGCTCTCCAGACGTTTCCATATTTTCTGGATCGGTGCACTGTTGTGACCCCATCCTTCATATACTGTGAAAGCTTGACTGTTATTGCTACTATACTTTGCTTTCAAGTACTCACCTGCCATTTGCTTGTGTGGGAAAGAGGATCCAGATGTGACCTAGTGCAGATGCTTTCCAGTGGCAGATGCAGTGAGCCCTTGATAACGCACATCTTTTAAGCCCATATTTGTTTACAGGAAAGCACGTGTGCTTTTTATTCCTATTACAGCCATGTTTCTATTGGTTATCATTTGAAACATAACGGCTGCCTCCTGCACGAACTGTCCCTTTAAACAATGTTCGCAAATTTCCATTAGAAATGAAATTGCCTTCTAGCACGACCTGTGAAAGAAACTAAAGGCAGCTGACGCAAGTTTCAGTTATCACAGCATCTAACGGTCTTGGCTTTTTAAAATTTTCTTGTCCTGGTGGATGTGCAGAAATTATTTAAAACGTGTGGTCAGCTTCAGAATTATTACTTTTTTTTTTTTTTACAAAGATCCTGAGCTGGCGGTCTGGGGCGGCAGGAAATTTCGCACGCTCCCAAACTCCTGCTAGTGACTCTCTATTGCAAGCCTGTCTTGTAAAATATGAACAGAACTTTTGCGCTAAATCAGGCCAAAAGGCTCAGCACTCTGTTTCTGGTAGTGGTCACCCAGATGACAGTCACAAGGAGGCCATGATGGTCGAGGCTTCTGTAACTTGCTCTCTCGATTTTTATTTATAATCCCAACTCTCCTCTAAGCCGGTCAGAGGGGAGAGCAGAACAATTCTCTTCCCCTTTCCTTTTAATCGTGCAACAACTCTACAAGGTTGAGAGACAGGGACTGATTTGAATTTGTCATGTGAACTTCATGGCTGAGCAGTGGTATGAACTTAAGTCTGCCAAGTATTTGTTGTTGCTCAGTCGCACCGTCGAGTCCGACTCTTCGCAACCCCACGGACAACGTCAAGTCAGGCCCTCCCGCCTTCCACCATCTTCCGGAGTGTGCTCCATTTCATGGTCGTTGCCTGCCAAGTGTAGGAGAGCGTTTATTGGTTCTTTTTTATTATTATTCCAAATAATGTGTCTCACGGTTTGCTTCGGGAAAGGAGCAGTGTTTCAATGACCGAGCATCTGTCCGGTATGTGGAAAGTCTCAGGTACAACCCCTGGCATCTTCAGCGGAAAGAATAAGGTAGCCGTTGATGTGAAAGACCTCTTCCTGAGACCCCGGAGAGCTGCTGCGAGTCTCAGTAGACAAAACAGACTGCAATGAGCCAATGGTCTGATTCATCATGGTATTCATCTTTGGGATGGTAGGACCAAGAAAGGGGGAAGAAACCCAACCCTATATAGGAAAGGTAGCCAGAAAGGTTGAGACAAAAACAATAATTAAATATGTCTAAACACGCAGTGCTAATATAAAAATACACTGTATATTTTAATTATGCATAAGAAATATTAAAATCCCAATAAAACCCACACATGTATGGTTCTGTTCAGGGCTATTTGGGGGCAGGAACGCACAGGAACGGAGTTCCGGCTGGCTCCTGAGTTGGCCACGCCTACAATTAAAATCTCTGGCATGTGTGGCTACAGAGCACGCTGCTCTCCCCACATTACACACAAGAAGGAAAGGCGGCATGTTAAAATGCCCTCTTTCCCTCTGGGGAGCCTGTCCTGTCAATTTCACTGGGGGTGGGCAGTCAGCTGAGAGTGAAATTGACAAGGAAAAGCCTCTCTCTGCCTTCCCTTCTCTTGCTGACATGTCACAGCTGGAAAAGGGCAAGCAGGGAACTCAGGCATGTGGAAAATGCCTTTCTTTCCCTCCCCAATCTGGCCCAACCATGCCTCCTGCCCTCCCATACTTCCCCAAGTCTCTCTGCAATAGCGAAGAAAGGCGATGCTGAAGTGGGCTGAAGAAGCTGGGGGTGTGGAGAGGCAAGCCTCCATGCTGCCCTGTGCTTTCCCAGCCCCCCCAATATGCTAATGAGCTGTGCTGTCAGGGGTGTGGCCTCATATGCTAATGAGTTTCTGCTGTTGGGTGTGGCCTATTATGCTAATGAGTTCCTGCTGGGCTTTTTCTACAAAATAAGCCCTGGTTCTGTTTAGAAGTACCTGTACCTAGTATCAGGACATTGTATTTATTCCCACTTATCCCATGGGTAAACATCTCTGTGTGAGTAAGTTCTACACAATATTTGATAATTGATGGTTTTCAGGTCCATTCTATATACATTGAGGAATAAATATAATTGTTGGTTTCCGGGTCCATACAATGTGTCTGAATCCTATTTAGTATTGATATCTAAGTATTTGAGGCTTAAACTCTTCTCAAAGTGGGCTTAATGTAGCCAACACAATTGCTGCAGGTATGTTTTTATACGGCGAAAACTAAAGTGTGGATGACATACCCACATCTTTAGAAATTTCAGTAATGGTGAAGCCTCTTTCCAGGGGCGCCAGTTTGGTGTAGTGGTTAAGTGCGCGGACTCTAATCTGGGAGAACCGGGTTTGATTCCCCACTCCTCCACTTGCACCTGGCTGGATGACCTTGGGCAAGCCATAGCTCTGTACCAGCTGTTCTCTCAAGGACAGCTTGGGAAAAAGCTCTCTCAGCCCCACCTACCTCACAGGGTGTCTGTTGTGGGGAGGGGAAGGGAAAGGAGCTTGTAAGCCATTCTGAGACTCCAAGTGAGTGGAGGGCGGGGTATAAATCCAATCTCTTCTTCTTCTTCTTCTTCTTCGTGCACACATTTTGCACTGGAGTTAAAGGTTGCAGCTATGTTGCCCATCCGTGACCTGGATGGCCCAGGCTACCCCAATCTCATCTGATCCTGGAAGCTGAGCAGGGTTGGCCCTGGTTAATATTTGGGTGGGAGTCTCCCAAGGAAGCCAAGGGTGGCTACACAGAGTCAGGCAGTGGCAAACCACCTCTGGATGTCTCTTGGTTTGAAAACCCTACAGGGTCGCCATAAGTCAATCGCAATGTGTCAACAACAAAAAGTATTGCCCATATTTTTGCTGCAGGAAACAAAAGTATAAAGCTGGGTTCACTGGCCGGTGTGCCTGTCTCATACAGTTACAAAAAACCCACTATTTCTGTGGCTTATAGGCTCCGACAACCTGGGGACCAGTTTTAACAGAGCAAGCCGTAAAAGCAAGGAAGAAAACGCACCTAACAGGAGTGTCACTAAAAATTTCCCCGTTCATTGCATACTTGAAATGTAAATACAGAGGCAAAGACAAGCTGGGGAATTAATGTTGAGAAAATTCTCTCTCCCGGAGGCTGGTTTAATAGAGACGCATTGCCTTTTAAATTGCGTTAAATAGCATGCATTATATCTTACTGTACGTGATTATGGCCACTATAAAAATGATACAGCATTCTGCTGATGACAGGACAGCTTTCAGACTAGGAATAAAAAAAAATTTCCTATGACTTTGCTTTGTAATTCTGGAGGGAATCCAAATGGGAACACATTGATATAGCCTTATTACTATATTTTTTAAAAATACCATACCCTGCTCTGCTGATCAAATACCTAGGGGATTCGTTCACCTTTTCCCCTTGGCATTATTACAATTATTGTTCGTATTATTATTATTTGGTGTTTTGTTGAATCACTGTTATCTTTTAAGTGAGTTGTACAGGCTGGTACCAGTTCTCTTTCTATTTGGGGGGAGAGGGCTTGGACATAAGCTGCCACACCAATAAAACAGATCAGGGGTCCCCAATGGGCTGCCCTTGGGCACCGTACCGCCCGCCCACACCTTTTTTGGCACCCACCAAATGTATTTAGAAAGTGAGTGGGGCTAGGTTGGGTTTTTTCTCAGCAGGGCTTCTGATTGGCCACTGTAGATCAGATTGCGTATGCTGATTAAAATTAGGTTGTTTCAGTGTGAGCTGCCACCGCAGTGTTTGTTTTATTCTGCCATCCCTCTTTTCCAGTGTATTTTTAATTTCTCTCTCACTCCCCCCTCTCCTGCACTTGGGCTTGCTCTGTGTGCGTGCGTCTCTGCCTCCTGTGGCAGCCATTTTGTCATTGTGCCCACTACTCAGGTGTCAGAATACCAGGGGTGCCCACAGGCTCAAGGCTGGGGGGCCCTGCAATAGTTCATTGCTAGCCATGGCCTCTTTACTATCCTGGAACTTTCCTGTTAGCACAAGAGAGGTTGGAAAAAATTGTTTTGTCGTGGCAGGCTAGGGTTGCCCGGTGCTTACCATCTGCCGGCGGGGGACATCATTGCGGAAGTGACATCATTGCACTGGGCAGGGGACGCTCTAGCATTTGGCCAAAAACTCTGTAGTCATCATAGAGTTTTTAGCCAAATGCTAGAGCACTCCCAGGCAACATGCCCCGTGCAATGACATCACCTCCAGGTGACGTCATTGCACCAGGCACATCAGGTGTGGTGGGGCTCTTTGGGGTGGGGCTCCCCGGCCAGCCAGCTGGCCGGCGGCAGATTGGGGGGCAAAATTAGGGGAAATCCCACCCCCATCAGGGGGTGGCAACCCTACAGCAGGCAGACCTATAGACTCTTTTGTGATCAGGTGCCCTGTCACGTTCTCAGTAGTGGCACGTCAGTAGTGGCACGTCAGTTCTTACACTGCACCTTCATCTGAGCCAAATCAACAAGCAAGCTCTAATTTAATTGCCATTTGGGGCTGTTGCCACCAACATAACCTTCCTGATATGTCAAACCCAAATGATATGTCTGTGGTCTGCCCTGATTTGGCCCTGTGCTTCAGGATAGCTTTCATGTTGTTTGAAGAGGCTTCCCACTCCCACACTCCCTGCTACATCTAGGGGGAAATGGCCTCCCCTCTTCTTTGTAACCCAAAGGCAACTCAGAAGATCTTCTGTGTGAGGAAGACTGATTCGTCCCGTCCCCCCAAACCCACAAACACATGAAGATGCCTTATAGTCACTCACACCATTGGTCTATCAGAGTCAGTATTGTCCACTCAGCCTGGCAGCAGCTCTCCAGGGTCTCCAGGCAGAGATCTTTCACATCACCTACAGCCTGGTCCTTTTAACCGGAGGTACCGGTGACCTTCTGCATACCAAGATGATGCTCTACCCTTTTCAGTTATTAATTGGGCCCAACTATACAGAGGGCAGTCTTAGTGGTTCTGGGGCACTGAGCAAAAGTCCAGGATGGGGCCCCAGAATCGCTCCACTCCCACCACCTTCCCCCCCCCCCCCAGCACTGGGGCTGACCCAAGCTCAAAGGGTGGCCTTCAAGCCAGCTGCCAAGGGGACAGCTACCCTCCGCATGTGGGAGTTTGCTCTCTCTGTTTTTCCCTCCTCTGTTGTGGGGTGTAATACGGATGTGGGAGTTTGCTCTCTCTGTTTTTCCCTCCTCTGTTGTGGGGTGTAATACGGAGGCCATGGTTGTGAGGGGCCCTGAGCAGTCATGAATGTCCCGTAGCGAAGACCACTCCTTCATCCAGACATTGCCTGAAAGCTTTATGCTGGAAAGTAGACTGCTTAATCAATTAATTATCGCATGGCATTGTGTGTAGAATAGCCAGGAGATCCTAAGATTGTCTGGCAGCCAGAAGTTCTAGCTCTCTTAGCATTATGCATCACTAGGTGGCGAGCTAGACTTGTTTTTAAAGCAAGAGACGTTTCAGAGGTGGTTTGCCATTGCCTTCTTCTGCGTCACAACCCTGGCATTTCTTGGAGGTCAGCCTTCAATACCAGCCAGGGCCGGCTCCGCTTAGCTTCTCAGATCTGATGGGATCAGGCTAGCCTGGGCTTTCCAGGTCAGGGCTCTCTGGTTTTTTCCTCCTCTGTTGTGGGGTGCTGGGTGGAATGGCCATGGTTGTGAGGGGCCCTGAGCGGTCATGAATGCCCCATAGCTAAGACCACCCCTTCATCCAGGGCTGTCCAGGTCAGGTAGATTTCTAATCAGTGTTGTACGCCTGTAGAATTAGCCTTGTTCCAGATATATATTTCTGTACATCGAACCCAAAACACTCATTTGCAAACAAATTGAGTTGTGTTGCGAAAACATGAGCGTCAGATTTTGGAAGCTCAATCCTTGGCCCTTCATAAGCTCAGCTATCTCATTTTAGCAGGCACACGTTACCAGTGCGGTTTCTTTAAACACACTCCGGTTTTGGAAAGTATACATTACAGAGCGATTTGATGCATCAGAGATTTTTTTCCCCTTCGTTTATATATGAGTTGCAAAAATCCAATTGGTCCCAACTCCTCAACACTTCTTTTTTATTATTTATAGAAGTATTATTATTAATATCAAGATGTGCAGTTCCGTCCAGGAGACCATCGGCCAGTGCCAGCCCCGTTTAATTTGTGCCACCAATTGAACGAGTCTGTTCTGTCAGTACTGTCATTTCAATAGGTATGCCCACACCGGTCTTACTGTCTTGAGCCCTGGGTTGCATGGAATTTTCTAACTTTACAGCGCTCTACTATTGCTGATCTCTTCCAATATTTTGGTTTTCTCATCCTAGCTCATTCTGTGTTCCCTGTGCCTTATTACGACACTAGACACAAATACTACAAGCTTGAAACAATAAAACAATAGTAGTAATTCTGTTAGGCATAGGGTAATGTCTCTCTTGACATTTTGAAAATGTTAAGGATAGAAAGGCCTCCTTTCATTTTCCGAGATTTATATAGGCCTTAATTCAGCAAGATGTGTAAGGATGTGCCTACCGTTAAAGGATGGGTATTGCTGAATTATACTTTTTAATGATCAGGATTAAAATTCAGTGAATTCCATCTACGAATAGGAACTGCAGAAAATACCTCTCCCGCCATGTGCTTGTGTGTGGAAGAGGAAACCAGCTGTGGCCAAATGCAGATGTTTTCCCATAGCAGTCAGATGCAGTTAGTGCACACATCCCTCTGTGTTTTAACGGATCTTACATAGGCAAAACGCTCAGTGGATTTGCACCCAATTCATCTGTGTACTTCTGCTAACCTGGAGAGCCTCAGATTATTTCAGCAGCTGCTTGGTTGCTTTTAGATTTGTAAAGAAGCAACGAGGTGGGTGGGTGGGTTGGTTGCTACATTATATTCTGTGTTTTATGTTGCTTCTCCAGAGCACGAGAGCCAGTTTGGTGTAGTGGTTAGGAGCACAGACTCTAATCTGGGAGAACCGGGTTTGATTCCCCACTCCTCCACATGCAGCTGCTGGATGACCTTGGGTCAGTCTCAAGTTCTCTCAGAGCTGTTCTCTCAAGGGCACAAATCTCTCATACTGGGGATTTGTGTATTCCATCCTCAATTAGATTATACGCTATGATTACCAAACCTGATGTTTAAAAAGGTCTAGATAAATGTGTCCAAGAGATGGCCTATGCAACAGAGGATGACTGAGGAATTCAGTATCTTCCACCCCACCCCCCCAAAAACACCCAAACAAAGTACAACCCCCCCCCAATCACAAGAACAGCAGCAGCAGCAGGAGGAGATTAGATTTATACCTCACCCTTCACTTGGAGTCTCAGAGCAATTTACAATCTCCTTCCATTCCTCTCCCCACAACAGACACCCTGCGAGGTAGGTGGGGCTGAGAGAGCTCTGACTAAGAACTGCTCTTGAGAGAACAGCTGAGAGAACTGTGGCTTGCCCACGGTCACCCAGCAGCTGCATGTGGAGGAGTGGGGAATCAAACCCAGTGGTCCCAGATTAGAGTTTGCACTCCTAACCACTACACCAAACTAAGCAACTTGAACAGCTGCTGAACACTCAGATTGCCACTGCTGGCTGGTCAGGAGCTGACTCCCAGCTGATCCAGATACCAGCTGGGAGTTGGGTTCTTATACACCCTTGCCCCTCAGCAAAACAGCGACACAGTGAAGCTGCAAAAGGGAGCTCTTCCCTCCCCTACAAGCTGGGTGGGGACAGGAGCAATGCTTTTGATCTCTGCACTGCAAAATGAGGAGAAAGAGCTCGTTTCTCTTTCCTTCCTGCCAAGCTGGGCAAGGACAGAAGGAATGTTCTTAAATGTCTACATTGTAAAGGGGAGGGTGGAAGGAGCTTTTTAAATTTCTATTCCACACCATGCTGGATGGAGACAGATATAATACTTTTAATCTCAGCACTGTAAAAGAGAGTGGAGGGAGGGCTGTTCCCCCCCCCCCTTTCTCTCTAGCCAAAACTGACAGCTTGGGGTGGGGAGAAGAAAAGGGAAGACAGCTGTTGTTGGCTTATGGTTTGATTGTTTTCTCCCCAAATATGTTCCTCCAGGAGAGGGGTGGCGGCGGAGGCAATACATTCGTTTGATGAACTGCATAACCATCTTTTTTTAAGCCCTGCCAATGGATATAGTCAACATTCACCAGAGAATATTTCGGGGCATCAGAGCAAGCTTTGGCTCTCCCTTCCAAGTTCTCTGAACCTTCCCCCAGTGCTTACTCCAGCAGTTGCAGACTTAGTGTTCAGCAGCTGTTCAAGTTGCTTGATGCAATCTGAACATATCCCTCATCAATTCATAGTCTGCTTGTGAGTGTCAAAAGAGAGCCAGTTTGGTGTAGTAATCAGGAACGCAGACTCTAATCTGGGAGAACCGGGTTTGATTCCCCACTCCTCCACATGCAGCTGCCGGATGACCTTGGGTCAGTCTCAAGTTCTCTCAGAGCTGTTCTCTCAAGGGCAGTTCTCAGGAGAGCTCTCTCAGCCCCACCTACCTCACAGGGTGTCTGTTGTGGGGAGGGGAAAGGAAAGGAGATTGTAAGCCACTCTGAGACTCTGAATGTAGGGTGGGGTGTAAATCCAATCTCCTCCTCCTCTCTTTTGAACATTGCCTCAGTGTCTTCATGGCCTAAGGCCCTTCATACTTGTTCAGCCGCGTCTCCCAGTATACTCCAGGTGCCAGCTGTGATCCTCACAGCTTTCTCTGTGGTAGGGTGGATACAGGGTTACCATAGTTTGAAAAGCAAAAAAGAGGACACATTTCCCAATTGGAATGGCCTACCAAAGTGCATGCAGATGGTACTTGAGCCTGGTGCGTTTAGGAAGGCGTGCAAGGCAGTTTTATTGCAGAGGGCATTGGTGGAGGTCGGACTCTTCGGTAGATTGGGCTGCAGTTTTTCATCTGTGTTTTTTTTTTTTTTTTAGTCAGAGTGCCATTTTCGTGTTGTTAGTAATTCCAGGTTGCTAAGCTCCTGGTGATTTGAGGATGGAGCCTGGGGAGGACAGAGATCTCAGTGGGGGTCCAGTACCATCAAGGCCACCCTCCAAAGCAGCCATGTTCTCCAGGGGGAACTGATGTCTGTATTCTGGAGATGAGTTGTAATTCCAGGAGATCCCCAGGTCCCACCTGGAGGCTGGCATCCCTGTACCACATGGGGAAATGCTCTGATACCATTGCGGGCAAACAAAGCTAAAGCATTGTCAGGACATCACTTCCTCTTTGCACACCAGCGCATAGGTGACTGTGAACAGCTAGGGAACATCTTCATAGTCAGCAGCAACAGACAGGAAAGATTTAAAAAGAATAAACCATTCCAGTTGCTAGCAGAGTGCAGTTGTGAACACAAACAGGAGCAAAGAAGAGGAGGAGGAGGAGGGGATTGGATTCATACCCCACCCTTCACTACCCGAAGGAGTCTCAGAATGGCTGACAATCTCCTTCCTTTCCCCTCCTCTCCCCACAACAGACACCCTGTGAGGTAGGCAGGGCTGAGGGAGCTTTCTCGATAACTGCTCTTGAGACAACAGCTCTGAAAGAACTTATGACTGACCCAAGGTCACGCCAGCAGCTGCATGTGGAGGAGTGGGGAAATCAAACTCAGTTCTCGCAGATTAGAGCCTGCGTTCCTGATTACTACACCAAACTGGCTCTCTTTTGACACTCACAAGCAGACTATGAATTGATGAGGGATATGTTCAGATTGCATCAAGCAACTTGAACAGCTGCTGAACACTAAGTCTGCAACTGCTGGAGTAAGCACTGGGGGAAGGTTCAGAGAACTTGGAAGGGAGAGCCAAAGCTTGCTCTGATGCCCCGAAATATTCTCTGGTGAATGTTGACTATATCCATTGGCAGGGCTTAAAAAAAGATGGTTATGCAGTTCATCAAACGAATGTATTGCCTCCGCCGCCACCCCTCTCCTGGAGGAACATATTTGGGGAGAAAACAATCAAACCATAAGCCAACAACAGCTGTCTTCCCTTTTCTTCTCCCCACCCCAAGCTGTCAGTTTTGGCTAGAGAGAAAGGGGGGGGGGGGGGACAGCCCTCCCTCCACTCTCTTTTACAGTGCTGAGATTAAAAGTATTATATCTGTCTCCATCCAGAAATTTAAATAGAAATTTAAAAAGCTCCTTCCACCCTCCCCTTTACAATGTAGACATTTAAGAACGTTCCTTCTGTCCTTGCCCAGCTTGGCAGGAAGGAAAGAGAAACGAGCTCTTTCTCCTCATTTTGCAATGCAGAGATCAAAAGCATTGCTCCTGTCCCCACCCAGCTTGTAGGGGAGGGAAGAGCTCCCTTTTGCAGCTTCACTGTGTCGCTGTTTTGCTGAGGGGCAAGGGTGTATAAGAACCCAACTCCCAGCTGGTACCTGGATCAGCTGGGAGTCAGCTCCTGACCAGCCAGCAGTGGCAATCTGAGTGTTCAGCAGCTGTTCAAGTTGCTTAGTTTGGTGTAGTGGTTAGGAGTGCAAACTCTAATCTGGGACCACTGGGTTTGATTCCCCACTCCTCCACATGCAGCTGCTGGGTGACCGTGGGCAAGCCACAGTTCTCTCAGCTGTTCTCTCAAGAGCAGTTCTTAGTCAGAGCTCTCTCAGCCCCACCTACCTCGCAGGGTGTCTGTTGTGGGGAGAGGAACGGAAGGAGATTGTAAATTGCTCTGAGACTCCAAGTGAAGGGTGAGGTATAAATCTAATCTCCTCCTGCTGCTGCTGCTGTTCTTGTGATTGGGGGGGGGTTGTACTTTGTTTGGGTGTTTTTGGGGGGTGGGGTGGAAGATACTGAATTCCTCAGTCATCCTCTGTTGCATAGGCCATCTCCTGGACACATTTATCTAGACCTTTTTAAACATCAGGTTTGGTAATCATAGCGTATAATCTAATTGAGGATGGAATACACAAATCCCCAGTATGTATAAACCAGCCCATTGCTTTCATTTTTTTCCCCCTACACACTTCGTTAACTGGTTTGATAGGGTGTATAGACAACCTGGAAATGCTGCTAAATAAATTACCTAGGTGTCTAAAAGTCTCTTCCTCAAAAACAATGAAGAACTGATCAAACTGAAAACTAGAACAAAAATTAACTTTTCTGAATTTAGACTTCAGGGCTCTATCAGGATACTAATTTTTAAGGTGAGGAATATTTAAAATGGTGATTTACAAACCTTGTTTTTTTCCTAGAAGGGAAGTCACAGACACTTGCTAGCAGCTCTGTTTAATTTGTATGTGGACAACATAGCCCAAAGCAGTCGCTTCGTAATAGATTTTTAAACCACTAAAGTTGGCGATATAATTATGCACGTAAATGGCCATTAGGTAGCACTCCAGTCAAGCAAGTTAATTCCTTTATATACTGGATTCTTTTTTTCCCCCGTTACAGGAAGTTGAAACAGTCCAGTTGACTATATCCCTGATCAAAGAAAGACAAAAACCTCAGAGGCTATTATGGGATTACTGGAGAAAAGAGGGGGCCAACCACCAATTATTCTCAGTTCCTTTATGGAGCACATATTTGGGGTACTGGCTATACTTCTATGAAAGAAAATACCCAGAATAGCTTGGAGTTCTGTCAGATCAGTTTTGTCAATTTTCATCCCCCCCCCCACCCAGTCTCATTTTTGAAGCTAAAAACATGTTCAAATTTGCTTGGAATGTAAAATTTTATAAACTATTGCCTTATTCTCATCAGGTTTTTGATTTAGTAAGCTTCTGCTTTAAAGGAAACAAGAGCATAAGAAAAGTCATGTTGGATCAGGCCAATGGCCCATCCAGTCCAACACTCTGTGTCACACAGTGGCCAAAAACACCAGCAGCCCTCAGGAGGTCCACCAGTGGGGCCAGGACACTAGAAGCCCTCCCACTGTTGCCTCCCAAACACCAAGAATACAGAGCTTCACTTGCCCCCAGACAGAGTGTTCCATCTGTACATCTGCTCCATATGTTTATCCAATTCCCTCTTGAAGCTGTCTATGCTTGTAGCCATCCCCCCTTCCTCTGGCAGTGAATTCCATGTGTTTATTTATCTTTGAATGAAGAAGTACTTCCTTTGATCTGTTCTAAGCCTACTGCTTATTAATTTCATTGTGTGCCCATGAGTTTGTGTACTGTGAGAAAGGGAGAAAAGTAGAACAACCAGTATAGGCCAAACACATACCGTATTTTTCGCTCTTTTTCTCCCAAAAAAAGTGGGAGGAAAAGTGTGTGCGTCTTATGGAGCGAATACTGCCCGGGGAGAAACCCCCCGTCCCCTGCTCACCTTTCCTGAGCCGCGGCATGGCCGCCGGCCCGGGAAGAACCCCCCTCCCTCCCCCGCTCACCTTTCCCGGACCACGGCATGGCCGCTGGCTTGGGGAGAAACCCCCCTCCCTGCCCCGCTCACCATTCCTGGGCTTCAGGGCGGAGGTAGGGAGGGAAGAGCTGGGCCTGAGTGGCATTAAGCCACTCGGGCCCAAGCAAGGGGGGGAGGGAAACACCCTTTCTTTCTTTCTTTCTTTCTTTCTTTCTTTCTTTCTTTCTTTCTTTTTCTTTCTTTCTTTCTTTCTTTCCTCCTTTCTTTCTTTCTTTCTTTCTTTCTTTCTTTCTTTCTTTCTTTCTTTCTTTCTTTCTTTCTTTCCTCCTTTCTGTCTTTCTGTCTTTCTGTCTTTCTTCCTTCCTTTTCTCTCTCTCCTCCCTCCCTCCCTTCCTGTTCCTTCCTTCCTTCCTTCCTTCCTTCCTTCCTTCCTTCCTTCCTTCCTTCCTTCTCTCTCCCTACCCACTATTTGGTTCAGAATATTTTTTTTCCTGTTTTCCTCCTCTAAAACTAGGTGCGTCTTATGGTCAGGTGCGTCTTATGGAGCGAAAAATACGGTAAATCCTGGTAATCTCTGGTGAAGGAACATATAGAATGTGTGTGTGTATTATTTCTATGTTTTACATTTGGGTGTGGCTTCAGTTCAGATTTGCCATCTCCCCACCACCAATCAGCTGGCCAGCCAGGGGACTTACTGGCAGTGGGGAAGGCCTACACCAGCGTCTCAGTATTGTAGCCAGCAACACAGAGACGCTCTGGTATATAGGCAAAAACTCTATGGTAAAATGGCTTCTACCATAATAGTTTTTGCCCAAATACCAGAGAGTCAATGGTGACGCAATGACATCACTTCAAACACATGCAGGAAGTGACATCACTGTGTTGCCAATGACAACGCTGAGATCCTGTTGTAGGACTCCCCCACATACACACACACATGCTGGTTGCTAATGAGTACCTGGCAACCCTATTTCAATTAGAGTTTAAGTTAAAACTCGGGTAACTGGTGTAGATTAGAATGGTTTGTCTTGTGTCTAGCGTTTCCAGATTTCCTTTTAATACAGGATCATTGGCTTTAAATGTACACTGTCACATTAAAAATGTTTTTGGTTTTTTTTGCAACTACTTTATTACAAGTGATGGATACTTTTGAAATTCAGGGGCAGGTACAATCAAACACGTTATAATTTTATACTTATGGTGGGGATCAAATTTAAGATCTCCCACATTGTTTGATTTTATGTAACACTAGTGAACATGGTCTGGATTTTCCTTGTGTTTGGAGGCAGGCAAATGTCCTGGTCCACTTACTTCCTGTAACTTATTGCTGGCTGATTTGCAATGGAGGAAAGTCACAGAAAACTTAGTTTAATCGACTTTAAAGGTGGCTGTTCATTCTACATGTAAGTTTATGTGGATGTTTTTGATAGATGTATGACGCACTGACACATCAGATCTTAACTGGAGTTTCATTTTGTTATTTGATTTTAATTATATTTGCGGTTGGCAATTATGGCTGGGAATGTTTGGCTGTGATTGACCCTTAGTAATCTAATTACTGTGTCCTGTAATAGCCAATTGGTTAAACAATAAATCTGATCTTCTACTTGAGTGCAAGCCATTTGTAGAGTTCTGGTGTGGATTTTCATAAACCAGGTATTAAGTATATGCTGAGAGGTAAAGTTATAGGAAGAACCAGGGTCCAAGTGGTAGAGCACATATTACGTAGGCATGAGGCTCCAAGTTCAGTCCCTGGCATATCCAGTTAATAGATTTCAGACTGGAAGGGTTGGGAAAGACTTTCCACTGCCCGAGACACTGAAGTATCAAAAGTGGAGTTAGTGGAATGCAATGATTTTCCTGAACACATTCCTTCTCAAATGGGGAAAAGCCCATCTTCATGCTTCATATCCTAAACCCTTGGGTCCATCATCTTTTGTATTGCCTACTCTGAGTGACCCAGTGGTTTAGGATATGAAGCATGAAGATGGGTTTTCCCCATTTGAGCAGGAATGTGTTCAGAAAAATCATTGCATTCCACTAACTCCACCACCAAATTTAAGGATTTTAAAAAATAACCTCAGCACAGTTTTACTTTGAATGGCAAGTAAATTAAATGAACTAATTCAGCCTCTCTTTTTTAAAGGTCGCATATTAACGAGATTTTCAGAAACCCAGCGTGGGAAAAAATTGGATCCTGTTTTCCAACTAATATACTTCTTATATGAACTGTATTTTTTATATTCACTGTACACTGTGTGGTGTAGTGGTTAAGAGTATCTGGGAGGCCCATGTTTGAATCCTCACTTGTGCCATCAAAGCTCGCTGGATGATCGCTCACATTCTCTCCCCCTAACCTACCTCTCAGGGTTGTTGTGAGGACGAAATGACAGAGAGGAGAACAACGAAAGCCGACTTGAGTCCCTATTGGGGAGAAAGGTGGGACACAAATGAATTAAATAAATTGATTAAATGATAAATAAATCTTCCTGATCTTTGATACTGAAAACTTTTCTAGTCCAACTCATTTTTCTGTTTAGTCAAGCCACGCTTTCTTTAGATCGAGAGCCACATGCAGCTCTTTCACACACATTGTGTGGCTCCCGGCAGGGCAGCTGGGGAAGTGAAGGGGAGGCATGCCTCCCTGATCAGTCTTCCTTTCCCCAGCCAGTGTTCCCCTCCCTGGGTAGGCTTGAGGCGGTGGGGGGGGGGGACAGAGAAAGAAAGTAGCTTTAACTTTAAATGCCTTCTCAAGCATTCCCCCCAAGCCTACAAATATCATTGGACAAATAAATATCACAATATCTATTTTTATCCTGTTTGTTTTTAATTTTTGGCAGTCTCATTTAATGTTAATAAAAAGCAAATTTGCACATTTTCCAGTAAAAACATGTCTGTAATATTTGTTCATGTCATGCGGCTCTCAAACATCTGACGTCCATTCTATGTGGCTCTTAAGTTGAGCAAGTCTGGCCACCCCTACTTTAGAGGGAAGTAAGAGAAAGTGACTGTTAAATGCATTTAATCCAGTGCGATAACCAAATGCCTCCCGTGTCAGCCTGGCTAGAGTGGGAATATTGCACGAGTGATTCAACCAGGCTGAGCTCCACCAGCCTGTGGTAACTTGCTAAGTACCCGAATGAGTAAGCACAGTTTTTGCAGTCACCGTGAACCAGGAGGGCTGACATGCCCACGATGGGCTGATGTTGATGGATAGTTAGCAGGCGGTTGGAGTAGATGGCCTGTATGGCCCCTTCCAGCTCTATGATTCAGCTTGGAGGTGTCACAAATTGTGCAAATCTACTGTGCATAACTGTGATCCCTAAATAAACCTGCCTGAAAATCGTATTGCCATATCCATTCCTGCTCTGGGAGGCCCAGAGATACCCGTTCCTCTCCCACCCACCCCCATGTAGAATGCAACGAAACGATGACTTAGTATCCATTTTATTTTGTTTCCTGAGTTTTGTTGAAGCCTATTAATTCTGTACAACTTTCTTATGGCCCCAGGCTTCAGAATTCCTCATGCAAAAAAAGAAACCTCCTTGCACCTGAGAACCACCTTTCCAGCTTCGAATCACCCTTTGTCAGCCAAGAACAAAAGGCCACCGGTCTTCGCATTAAAATCCGTTCTTTCTCTTGATGTCTATCAGAAGGTGCTTGCTCCCCCAATACCAGTCTGCAGATAGAATGATGCCGGGGGTGGGGGGGATAGGCCAGGTTTTCTGCTTTGTTAGTTTACAAATTATATCTTACCTTCCAGTCCTAAAAGGACACTTGAGGTTGCCTACAGTGGCATTAATTACAGCGCCTCTAGCAAGAGGTCCAGTGGCTACTCGAGAGGTTGCACCCTCTCCCACCCAGGGAGAATACTCTGGCAGAAAGGAAGCCTAACTTTGTCCTTAGCCATTGGTTGGAGAATGAGTCGCTGCAGGGAACTCACTTCCCCAACCCCGGACAGGAAGAACTCTTGACTACCAGTTGCCCTGGGACTGCAGATTTGAAGGAAAGAGCACTGGCTGTTGCAAACTACCTTCAAGGCCCAGGGGGTCTTTTATGTCTAAAATAAAAGCAAACCGTACAAGATAAGACCTGTTCCAACAGAAGAGGAGGCATTTCAGTGAAGCTGCCCTCCCCTGAATCAGACCCTTGGTCCATCAAAGTCAGTATTGTCTACTCAGACTGGCAGCAGCTCTCCAGGGTCTCAGGCTGAGGTCTTTCACATCATCCACTGCCCGGTCCTTTCAACTGGAGATGCCGGGGATTGAACCTGGGACCTTCTGCACACCAAGCAGAGGCTCTGCCAGTGAACCACACTGAAAAGAGAAGAAGGAGGAGAGATTGGATTTATACTCTGCCCTTTACTCGGAGTCTCAAAGCATCTTACAGTCCCCTTTACCTTCCCCTCCCCACAACAGACACGCTGGGAGGTAAGGAGGGGCTGAGAAAGCTCTTTCGAGGACTGCTCTTGAGCGAACAGCTCTGAGAGAACTTGTGACTGACCCAAGGCCACACCAACAGCTGCATGTGGAGGAGTGGGGAATCGAACCCGATTCTCCCAGATTAGAGTCCGCGCTCCTAACCACTACACCAAAATAATACATGGCAGTAACTGTGCAAATTAAAAAAAGGGTTTTCGGACAGACCACCACTACCGGGAGGTTGGTGCCCCTAAAACAGCCCTGTGAGGTTGATTCAACCGAGAGAGACTAACTGGCCCAAGATTATTCTCCCTGTAGGTTTCATGACAAGCAGGCCTAGTCTAATGCTCCAACCACTCCATCACACTGGCTCTGATGGCTTTGTACATCTGTTTCTATAGGAAACTTTATTCTGTACAGGATCTTTTCGGTTCAGGTGCCTTTTGGTTAGTAGCTGGGAAGGTTTGTTCTCCTGGCTTGGGTGTGCTGCTAAACCGTATTCAGATAGCACAAACAGCAAGGGGTTCATGGCTAGAGTTGCCAACCTCCTGGTGGTAGCTGGAGATCACTTGGGATTACAATGGATCTCCAGGCGATTGAGATCAGTTCACCTGGAGAATGGCCGCTTTGGAAGTTGGACTGTATAGCATTATGCCCCATTGAAGTCCTTCCCCTCCCCAGACACTGCCTTTCTCAGGCTCCACCCCCAAAATCTCCAGGCATTTCCCAACACAGAGCTGGCAACCCTATGAATCATGACTGGAACAAGCCTGAAATCCTCAGGATTCCTAAGGCCCTCCTTCCTTCCCTCTCATGTGTGGAGGTAAGATTAAAGACTTCCTAGTTCATGATTCCCTTTGGCCACCTTTTGTGGTAAGAGACCTGAATTTGAGCACTTCAGTGAATTTCTTGTGACATCTGAATACTGGCACAAGAGCAAACTGAGGTCCGCTTCTTGTCCATCAACCAGGATCGTAAACCATGGGTTTAATCCTGGTTGGTTTATTTATTTACAAAAATGCAGTGGTTTAGGATTCTGGTTTGTGAGTAAGAAACAAATCCCGGTTCGCCGAAGTGAGAGCCAGAATAATGCAGCTGTTAGGTTTTTGGCACGAAATCTGGGAAGCCTGGGTTCTAATCCCAACTATGCCTTAAATAGCTCACGGGGTGCCTTTTGACCAATCACTCTGTCAGTCTCAACTTCCTCAGATGGTGGTTGTGATCAGAGCTTTTTTTTTCCGGGAGAACCTCTTCGATAAAATTCCTTTTAAAATGTTTAAAAGCTCAGGGGTTTTCAGTATACAGAATGAAAACTTAATTTCCCTCTTGAGAGTTCTGGTAGCTTCCCCCTCCCCCCAAAAATGCCCCGGTTGTGAGGATAAAATGGTGTAGAGACAACCATGTAAGGTGCCTTGGGGGAAGGTTGGGATAAAAATGTATTAGATTCAATAAAAATGTACTATAGTTCAGTATTTTTAATGTTATAAAGTTTAGCTTATTATCCAAACATACCGGCCGTCAGACCTATTGTGACTCTATAAGAAGAACAGATTGTATTTATACCCTACCTTTCACAACCCGAAGGAGTCTCAGAGCAGCTTACAGTCTCGTTTCCCTTCCCTTCCCCACAACAGACACCCTGTGAGGTAGGTGGGGCTGAGAGAGCTCTTTCGAGGACTGCTCTTGAGAGAACGGCTCTGAAATAACTTGTGACTGACTCAAGGTCACACCATCAGCTGCATGTGGAGGAGCAGGGAATCAAACCCAGTTCTCCCCAATTAGAGTCCACGCTCTTAACCACTACACCAAAGTGGCTCCCTATACCAAACTGGCTCCCTAAGAGAGCTTCTATTCAAATAAAAACACTTCCTTTTGTTTGCTGTGCAATATATTTTCTCTCTTCAGCTTCTGTTTCTATCTGTCAAATGGCAAAAATTAAAGATACATGCACTGCTATAGAATAGGGGTGGCAGTCTGCAACTCTTTCTCATATATTGGGTAGCGTTTGCCATTTTCTCCATAGAAATCACTTATTATTTTACATTCCATAACAGTGGCAAGTACTGCAGTTTGATATGCTAACTAATTTATAAATGATGCTTTTAATGTTCTTCAACCAGGAAAAGAGATTTAGGTTTGATGGGAAAGTAATTATTGCATATGTTTCCATTTTTGTTTTTCTTTCTATTTCCTTTTATTTTCTTTCTTTTTTTAAAGGGGGGAATTTCCCACCAGGGCTTCAAAATTTCCAGAAACTTTACGTGGTTAGTTGCAACACTTTTGTGGTTAGACTGAAGGCTTCTAAAACCAGGAAGATGAGGAAGGGGTGTGAGGATTTCAGGCTTGTCCACATCACAAATTGTAGTTTTGTAGCCCCAGATAGCTTTTGCCAAGGTGAAGATGCCACACCAACCATGACACAACTGTCATGCCAGTTTGGTCAGGAATCCTGGAGGTTTTTGTCATCTTCTGGGCGTGGAACAGCAGTCACTGGGGGGGGGAGGGTATTTGTGAATTTCCTGCATTGTGCAGGGAGTTAAACTAGATGACCCTGGAGGTCCCTTCCAACTCCCTGATTCTAAGATTCGAAAGGATAGGGTTGCAGAACTCCCATCTTTGCACCCGTACAACTGGATATCGTTTTTAATGGAGTTTTACATCACACACGATCTGATCAAATCTCCCTTTTCCTCCCTCTCTCTAATGCTCCCTTCAGGTTCTACATGGTCAGCTATTACGAGCGGAGTCACCGCATCGCAGTCGGATCTCGCTTGGGTTCAGTGGCCCTCTACGACATCCGGACTGGAAAATGTCAGGTAAATAAATCATTGTGATCTCATCTCCGTAGACAGTAGAAGTTATTGAAAGGAAAGGGACGAACTCTTGGTGCCGGTTGACACGCCGAGTCTCTGCGACGTTATGGATAATGCTAAGGGGGATCAATAGTTTAATGAAGGACTCAATGTATATAGAGTCTTACTGTTTTCATTTGCCGCGACTGAATGGCGAGCACAGATGGGTTAATAATAGCTGTCCAAAAAAGCTGTAACTCCTCACCAACTACCTTGGACATTCAGCCTGTTTCAGTGTTGGGTTTAAGTTTCTGTTAATTCCCACATTTGTAGCAAAACTATTTTAGCGACGGTTTAAAACGAAGAAACCCGTGTTGCCTTTTTTAAATACTCAAGGGTTTGTCATGCAAGTACAGTAGGTAAAAACAGAGCCAGTGATCATCTGAAGTCTGAAACACAGCTGTTAGGATTTAGCCTCACTGAACCCCGCAAAACTTTCTTCTGGGTCAGTGTGCTTGGGATCTCACTGTAAATTTTAAGGCATATAGTCATGCTAACTCCTGACCTGGATAGCCCAGGCTAGCCTGATGTTGTCAGATCTCGGAAGCTCGCAAGACGGACCCTGGTTAGCACTTGGATGGGAGACCACCAGGGAAGTCTAGGGTCACTACACAGAGGCAGACAGCAGCAAACCAACTCTGAACATCTCTTATATTTATTTAGTTAGTTAGTTAGTTTATTTATACCCCGCCCTCCCCACGGACAGGCTCAGGGCGGCTTACAAAAATCGGTAACCAGTACCGTAAAACCATTACAAAGTTAAAACATCACATTTAAAACATCACAGAATTTCTTAAAGTGCTAGTATAGTGGTCGTCTTCCAGTTCTAAAGATGGCGTACTATATGATCTTCAACAAGTTCATTGAACTTCAGGCTTGCATGATGGTGTTGCTCCCTCTCCAGGCCAGGGCCGACCCATACCACAGATGGCAATAGTGGTGATGTTGATAGTGTAGCAGCTCCTAATTGAATGCCTGGAAAACCCTACGGGGTCGCTGTAGGTCAGCTGCGACTTGATGGCACTTTCCATCAGTGCTCCCTCTAAGCTGTGGAGTCATGTGAGCAAAAATTCGACTTTGTGAGCTACTGGCATTAAAGTTGTGAGCAAGCGATTTGGCCGCTGCATCAATTAGTTTGCTCTGGAGCCATCCTTCCTGAGCTAAGACAAAAGATGTGTGAGCCGGAGACTAAGAAACTGTGAACCAGTTCACACTAACTCAGCTTAGAGGGAGCACTGCTTTCCTCCACCACCACCACCACCAGTGTAGAGACATCAAACCCTTCTAATCCTAAGAAAGAAATACCAATATCTGTACATACCAGGAGCCCCAAATCAGCACTCCCCTGCTTATTCCCCCTTCCCCAGACCTAAAGGCAGCTCTTTATTTAAAAAAAAATTTCCCCCTAGTCATCCTGCCAACACAAAGTAGTTCCTATTTTTAGGAAGACAGGGGAGGCGGATCTAGTTCTGAACTTCATTGGCTCTGAGTAAAGTCTGAGGAGATATGGCAGACAGAAACGTTTTAAATAAATAATCATGATTCAAATCTCCAGAACCTTTTTGTGTTCCAGATTTGGATATTGACCTATGAATTGAATTTATGTTTACAAAGTCGTTTATTGTAGGAACTCATGTGCTGCAGAAGAACACATAGAAGCTTCTTCCAGTGCTGGTTGAGAAAGTGTAAAAGGCAGCTCGGTCAGGTTTTTTAGAATACACCCTTCTCCAAGTGCTTCCCTCTTCCTCTTCTCTCCTCCCCCCGCTCACCCCAGGACTTCCCCCAGCAAGAAATAAAATGCAGCTTCACATTCAGATGACCGGTAGGAGAGAATTGTCCCATCTGCCTACTTATTTCAGAGGATGACCCAGCAGTTGATCATGCTGTGGCTTCCTCTTCCTTTTCGTTAGGTTAAGCAAACAGTTCGCATCGAGGGATGAGATCTCTGTTTCTCTGCCTTTGGTCCCTTCTGCCACTGTCGTAGCTTAAATTTTCACTCTTAGAAAGGTGGGTGGCCAAAACCCTGCCTCGTGTTTCACAGTGTCAAAAGAACCTTTACACACTTTCGGTTGACCTTTTTGGGGCCTCATTATCATTTCCGTTAGGAAAAACAGCCCAACGAAGTTTCAGGATTTGAACGTGCTCATATCCTAGATTCTCTCCAGCCTCACCGTAGTTTGCTTGCTAACATATCTGCAGGGCAAATAGTCTGAATCCTTCCCCCCCCACACACACACACACCACTGCTTCTCGAAAGTGTGCCTCTACATTATGGATTCCAAAATGTGCTTTTAAAAATGTGTCTGTCTGTGAGTCTAAAGTAGCTAACAAAGGTCAGGGGTGTTGATAGACAGGCTGGGTAAGTGCTTACAGCTACATATCTGTATGAATGGTTGAATCTGCAATGAAAATCTTCCCTCTGGCTGGCTTTGCCCTTGGTTCAGTGGACATGCTGGAGTATCTTATCTTCCTGACTTTTTTGCCCTCTTTTCTCTCAGCAACCTTTTAGGATGCATTCTGTGAGCTGACAACCAACAGTCTGGAAAACAGCAAATTGTTGGCTTATAGCAGAACATTTTATCTGTGCGTGCTTTGTTTCTACTGGGTGATGTTATGCCGCCTCTAAATCAGAACAGTGAAATCCAGATTTTGTAATTTACATCAAGAAGCCTTGTCTGCCTGTTTGGTTGGGATTCACGATAGTCCTGAAGAAGGGACGCGTCCAAAATATGGCTCTGCTCGGGATTTGGTTTATTTGATATTTATTTATTTATTTATTTTCTAATTTATATCCCGCCCTACCCTGCCAAAGCAGGCTCAGGGCGGCTTACATAAAAACACATATATAAATACAGTTAAAAATATACATAAAACAACCATAGATCGTATATGAAACAGTCATAAATATTTCCTAAAGTGCCGGAGCAATACTCAGGTAAAGTGCAATACTCAAGTAAAGTGCAATGCTCAGGTAAAGTGCAATACTCAAGTAAAGTGCAAGAGCAAAGTCATGATCCAGATGGTATTCTCATATCAGCTCAAATTGATCGGTTAATTTCAGCAGTGAGGCAGATGGTAAATGGTAAAGATGGTAAAACCAGGGCACAGGGTCACTCCTCGGTACTTAGGCGGCTCCTAGTCCTATAGACTGCGAAGCACCAGTTGGAAGTGTGCTGTCAGAGGGATGGATGTGCTGGTTGGATGTGTTCCGTCGGAGGAGCATGGTCTTGTTCACATGGCGATTTGACCCACTCCTGCTTTCCTTTTTGAGCATTCAGACAACCAGACTAGCTGTGGGCTGCATCATGATGTCACGATGGCAAACCACCTCTGAACCCAAGCACCCAAGAATACAGAGCATCACTTGCCCCAGACTGAGAGTTCCTATCTATACCTTATGGCTAATAGCCACTGATGGACCTCTGCTCCATATGTTTATCTAATTCCCTCTTGAAGCCGTCCATGCTTGTAGCCGCCGCCACCTCCTGTGGCAGTGAATTCCATGTGTTAACTATTAAAAATATGCTGAAATACATTAACAAATTGGTCCTAGGAACTTGCTCAGTCTCTGCACACAAAGGGTCCCTTGAACTTTATGCTTCTGGAGCTGGGAATGTTGGGTCTCGCTGTGAAATAACCAGGGCTATTTTTGGGCAGGAACACACAGGAACGGAGTTCCGGCAGGTTTCCGAGCTGGCCATGCCTACAGCCTCCCCCCTCAGGTTCCCCAGGCACCTCGCAAGCTGTGGGGTACCTGGGGAAGCCAATCCGATCCGGGGAGGGAAGGCAGTTTAAATTGCCTCCTTGCCTGAGGAAGCTGATCCAGAAACTGCCTTCTTCCTTCAGGTTCCCCATGCGCCCCACAAGCTGCGGGGCACCTCGGGAAGCTGATCCTGGGAGGGAGCTGCACTGTCCGGGGTATGGCCTAATATGTTAATGAGTTTCTGCTGTTGGGTGTGGCCTATTATGCTAATGAGTTTCTGCTGTTGGGTGTGGCCTATTATGCTAATGAGTTCCTGCTGAGCTTTTTCTCCAAAAAAAGTCCTGGAAATAACTGTGTACTCCCATCCGAGGGGAAGGCCGGCCCCCTTCTGGTAAATAAGACTGGGCATCAGGAAGGAGTTCCAGCAGCTTCCAATTGAATTCAATATGTTGGTCATTCATTATTTAGTAAGCTGGCAATCCCAACAGTCTATTGGATAACTAGTTAGCGACTGCCGGTCAGAAACACACGCTGCAGTTCACGTGCTCCTAGGGTGTCCTGAAACGTGGTTCCCAGTGGCCACCTTGAAAGCTGGCTGGCGGCAAAGGTGGCAAGGGTGTTGTCTGTGGAGTTTGGCAAATGAAGCTGGTGTTTGACAATCCCCTGATGGCCCCAGCAATGACTAATAAGCCCGCAGCATATTTAGGAAAGGGGCGGTGTTTGTGTGGTGACCTTACACTCCACTGGAAACGCTTAACTGAAAACTAGGGTGAGATTGACACGCACAATTGTGTGGGGGGGGAATTATTCCACTTTTGTTTTCAGTCGTATAGGACTCATAGACTGTGTATTCTTCACCTTTAATGATGTCATTTGCCCTGCAGCCTTTCCTGCCCCCTCCCCTGTAATTTTCTGTAAATTGCAGTCCACACCCCAGCGGTACTTGGGCTATTTTTACCCCAATTGGATATATAGGGTGAAATGAACAAAATATGGAATGGCTTTGACAAAACGGCACATTTCCTTTTCTCCCGTTGCCACGTTTTTTGCTTGCTGTTCTGTTCCCATATTACTAAAGGGAGATACTTAATGGGGGGGGGAGGTTGACTTCCCCCCCCCCCCCTTGGCAGCAGGTTGCATGCTTAATGTGACCTCCAAGGTGTCTTTTCTTAAATTCCTGTGGCTTAATTTGGAGTCTGCGTGACATCTACCCTTGATTAGTAAAGTGCAGTTTTTGCTTGGGCAGTAATCAGGTGCATTTTCAAAAGGCGAGTGTGGAAGCGATAGTACTTGGGTCATAGTCCCTGAAATGCTTAGTGTTTAGATAGCAGTTGAAAGTGTTTGAATTGCTTTTCATACCCGTCCAATTGAGTGCAAAAACACACTTTAAAAGGTATTGAGGGGACCTCGGAAACCTTGTACTTGGGGGCTCATGCAGATTGTGTTGCTTCTGCTGACCTTGCATCTGCCCCACCCCTCCCAGGAGGGCAGGGAACAACCAGCCAAGGCAGGAGGCGTGGACTGCACTGGAATCCATCATATATGACCCCACCGAGAACTTATGGCTTTATTATAGTGTCGCTTGCCCCAAAACTCTGCCTCGCAGCAGGCTGGTGCATCACAGAATATCTCTGGTTGAACTCAAGTCGATGATTGCTCAGCACTTTGTCGTTGGCAGGATGGATCGGTTTGACCCAAGTTGTACGAGTGGAAGTGGAAACTCTAGTTGCATCTCTCTAAATGGCCCACTTGAAATTCCGCTCCTGCATATTTTATCCCGTTTGGTATCTCTTGCGCTTAAGAGCATGACTTGCTTTGAAAATAAATTATTCTTTGGTTTGGATCCAGCCAGATTTTTCCCTCTGTCTCACCAGATTGTTCTGCTTACCGCAGACCCCCCCCGCCCCCCCGTCATGGCCTTTGTACATGCAGATCCTGTGAGCAACGCATGAATCTGCCTTATACTGAACCAGACCCTTGATCCATCGAGGCCGGTATTGTCTACTCAGACTGCTAGCAGCTCTCCAGGGTCTCAGGTGGATGTCTTTCTCATCACCTACCACGTGATCCTTTTTCACTGGAGATGCCAAGGATTGAACCTGCATGCCAAGGCGATGCTCTACTACTGAGCCACAGCCCCTCTGAGGATCTCCAGCATAGCCTTTTTGAGTGATCAGAGATGATCCCTGATTCCCTTTTTTACCAGCAGAAAAAAAACTGGTTGGATCCAAGATATAAGAACATAAAAGAAGCCAATGTTGGATCAGGCCAGTGGCCCATCCAGTCCAACACTCTGTGTCACACAGTGGCCAAAAATACTAGGTGCCCTCAGGAGGTCCAGGACCCTAGAAGCCCTCCCACTGTTGCCCCCCTCCCAAGCATCAAGAACATAGAATATCACTTCCCCAGACTGAGAGATCCTATCTATACCTTTTGGCTAATAGCCACTGATGGACCTCTGTTCCATATGTTTATCCATTGTCTTTTGGTTCCTCAAGCTACTCGTGTTGGCAGTCTTAAGAAATCTGAGACGCTCTGACCTGGATAGCCCAGGCAAGTCCGATCTTGTCAGATCTCGGAAGCTAAGCAGGGTCGACTCTGGCAAGTACTTGGATGGGAGACCTCCTTGGAATACAGGAGGCAGGGGCAGGCTTTATTCAGTCACCTCTTTGAATATCCTCCAGGCCCCCAGTAGGGGTCAGTCACCAGAGGTCGCCACAACTTCCAGGTGCACGCATACTCACATGCACGTATGAAAAATACAAAAAATAAATGCCAAAAAGAGAGAGAGAAATCTGGGGCTATTCTGAAGTGGCTATGACGATCACCTATAGACGAAAATGCCTTGTATCCAGCGCTCTGGTGCATTTCTCCTGCGGAAGAGCCTGTTACACGGGAAGCAGGTTCTTGCTCTAGAGGAGGACCCCTCTGTTAGCTTGGCTGATATAACAGGAGACTGCTTGGCCTTGCATTTTTATATCGCACACTGCACTCAATTACTGTCTGTGAGTTCCCCCTCCCTCCAGATTTCTGGCCAACGAGATGAAAGCACTGTCTCCTGCACAATAGCTGTTGTGTCTGAACTATACAACCGGCAGCCTGTGGACTCAATCTGGCCTCCAAGGGCTAACCCATCTGGCCACACTGTGCTCTTGGGGGCCTTCCTCTGCAGCAGATGCTTGGCCGAGCCATTCTCTTGTTCCGAACCTCCGCAGGTCACTGAGATTTGGTCCACATATGCAGGAGATGCAGTGGAAGTAATTGCATCACTTTGGACTGCAGATGTGCCTGGAAGGGAAGAAATCAGATCTTTAAAAAATCAGCATTACCCTGCATTAAAAAAAAACAAAAAAATAGACCAGACAGCTAGTGCGGAAGGGAGCAGGCTAAAACTTTTCTCTATGTTGTTCTAATGTTTTAGTTGTCGGGATGACTTCCTGCTTCATCAATCTGGAAATTGTTATTTTAAGATATTTTCAGAGGGTAGCCATGTTAATCTGCAGTAGACTAGCTAAATTCGAGTCCGGTAGCACCATAGAAACCAAGTTTCTCAGGGTATGAGTTTTTGGCTGCGGTCACACGCACTAAATAATCCACTTTCAGTGCACTTTTCCAACTGGATTTTACTGTCTGAACTGGCAAAATTCGAGTCCGGCAGCACCTTAGAAACCAAGTTTCTCAGGGTATGAGTTTTTGGCTGCGGTCACACACACTAAATAATCCACTTTCAGTGCACTTTCCGACTGGCTTTTACTGTCTGAACTGGCAAAATCCAGTTGGAAAGTGCACCGAAAGTGGATTATTAATGTGTGTGACTGCAGCCTTTGAGAGTCAAAGGGCACCTGACGAAAGGAGCTTTGACTCTTGAAAGCTCATACTCCCAAAATCTCTGTTGGTCTCTGAGGTGCTGCTGGACTTGAATCTAGCTGTTCTTTTAGGCTGTCAGAGATCTGTTTTTATGGCCCATGTTTTTATGCTGGGCTGAGATTAGTAATGCTGGATTTTAATCAACATCTGCAATTTTTTTGTCTTTAATTGTACGCTGTCTCAGGCAGGTTCTTGGAGAGGAAACAGAAGAATTTTCTGAATAAATAAAATTGGCATTCCCCAACTTCTGCCTGCAGTGGCAAGTCCATTATAATGCAGAAGGAAAGGAAAGGACTGGCACAGGAATGAAGAAAAGGACTTCCGCATATGCTCTTAAATCTGGTTTAATGCTCTTTGAGCGTGGTTGCTCTTCTTCAGGGGGCATCTGAATAGGGTTGCCAGACCACCCCCTGGTGGAGGCAGGGGATCCCTGCCCCCGGGCCCCACTGCTCTGCGGCCAATCAGCCAGACAGCGGGGGAGGAGTTTACCTGGAAAAAGAATGAGGCCCAGTCAACATTGCAGCAACATTCCTATGTCACTTCTGACATGACCCGGAAGTGACATCAGAGTCATTTTGAGCAGGAGCTCAGGGGAGCGCAGCTCCAGGAGTTGGTGCCAGCCCCCCCTCCTGGCGGGGGAATGCCTGCTTGTGTCATGGCTGCAGCAAAATGACCCCGTCCCCTGGAAAGGTCCTTGTTCCTCCGACCAGCTCTTTCTTTCTCTCTCTCTCTCTCTCTCTCTCCCTCTCTCTTCTTTCTTTCTTGCCTTCTGATATATTTTTGGTGATGTCAGGTGGTTTAGCATGTGCAAATACGTTATGCTAATGAGTTATGCTAATGAGCTCCTGCACCTTTTTTTCTAGGAAATGACCCCTGAGTGACATCATCACGTTGGCAAAGTTGGGGCAGCATTCTGGTATTTGGACAAAATCTCTATGGTAGAAGGATAATTTACCATGGTGTTTTTGCCCAAATACCCGAGTGTCACCCCGACATCTGACATCTTCCGGGTCTCATCAGAAGTGACATAGACACATTGCCGCCATGTTGGTGGGGTCTCCCTCCCATCCCTGCTAATTCCCCCCCACCCATCCCCTACCAGTTGCCAGGAGGGAGCTGACAAGCCTATCCCTGAACCACTGCTATTGAGGCAGCTACAGTGACTCTGCCAGGATTAACAGTTAGATTTGAGTCCAGTAGCACCTTAGAGAGGGCTGCGGTGATTCAGAGGTTAAGACACTGAGCTGCAGAGTGGAAAGGTTGGTAGCTCGGCAGTTCGAGACCCGAGTGCTGCATGACGGAGTGAGCTCCCGTCTCTGGCCCCAGCTCCTGCCAACCTAGCAGTTCGAAAGCAAAAATTGCAAGGAGATAAATAGGTACTGCTTCGGTGGGAAGGTAACAGTGTTCTGTGTGCCTCGGTGCTTAGTCATGCCGGCCACATGACCACGGAAAAGTCTTCGGACAGTGCTGGTTCATCGGCTGGGAAACAGAGATGAGCACCGCATCCCTAGAGTCAGATTCGACTGGCTTTTGAGCAAGGGAAACCTTTACCTTTACTAGCACCGTGAAGACCAGCAAGAGATGTGTCTCACTAACCTGCTACTGTTCTTTGAGGGAGTAAAAAAACATGTGGACAAGGGGGACCCAATAGATGTTGTTTACCTTGACTTCCAGAAAGCTTTTGATAAAGTTCCTGATCAAAGGCTCCTAAGTAAGCTCAATAGTCATGGGATAAAAGGACAGGTCCTTTTGTGGATCAAAAACTGGCTAATTAAAAGTAAACAGAGTGAGTATAAATGGGCAATTTTCTCAGTGGAGGGAGGTAAGCAGTGGGGTACCGCAGGGATCAGTACTTGGTCCGATGCTTTTTAACTTGTTTATTAATGATTTGGAGTTGGGAGAAAGCAGTGAAGTGGCTAAATTTGGAGATGACATGAAGTTGTTCAGGGTGGGGAGAACCAGGGAGGATTGTGAGGCACTCCAAAGGGATCTGTCAAGGATGGGCGAGTGGGCATCAACATGGCAAATGGGGTTTAATGTGGCCAAGTGCAAAGTGATGCACATTGGAGCCAAAAATCCTAACAATAAATACACATTGATGGGGTCCGAACTGGCGGAGACTAACCAAGAGAGAGATCTTGGAGTCATAGTAGATAACTCAATGAAAATGTCGAGACAGTTTGCGACTGCAATGAAAAAGGCCAACACTATGCTGGGGGTTATTAGGAAGCAAATTGAAAACAAATCAGCCAGTATCATAATGCCCCTGTATAAATCGATGGTGCGACCTCATTTGGAGTACTGTGAACAGTTCTGGTTGCCACACCTCAAAAAAGGGCAACTAGAATGATAAAAGGGTTGGAACACTTTCCCTATGAAGAAAGGTTGAAGTGCTTGGGGCTCTTTAGCTTGGAGAAACGACGGCTGAGGGGTGACAAGATCGAGGTTCATAAGATTATGCATGGGATAGAGCAGGTAGAGAAAGAAGTCCTTTTCTCCCTTTCTCACAATACAAGAACTCGGGGGCACTTCATGAAATTGCTGAGCAGTCAGGTTAGAACGGATAAAAGGAAGTCCTTCTTCACCCAAAGAGTGATTAACATGTGGAATTCACTACTAGAGGAGGTGGTGGCGGCTACAAGCATGGACGGCTTCAAGGGGGAATTAGATAAACATATAGAGCAGAAGTCCATCAGTAGCTATTAGCCACAAAGTATAGATAGGAACTCTCAGTCTGGGGCAAGTGATGCTCTGTATTCTTGATGCTTGGGTGGGGGGGGGGGGGGAACAGTGGGAGGGCTTCTAGTGTCCTGCCCCCACTGCTGGACCTTCTGAGGGCACCTGGCATTTTGCGCCACTGTGTGACAGAGTGTTGGACTGGATAGGCCACTGGCCTGATCCAACATTGGTTTCTCTTATGTTCTTATGAGTTGGTCTCTGAAACTCTTGCTGGTCTCCAAGGTGCTCCTGGACTCAAATCTAACTTGTTTGACTGCAGACCAACATGGCTGCCGCCTGAAAGGTTCCGGAGAGGGAAGAGGCAAACATTTCCCGCTTGTGCACAACAGAATGTTGGTGTGTGAGAGAGAAGCAACTGAGGCTCAGAAAGAGACCTCCTGCCAAAGTGATAATTGCTTTTCACCAAAAGTAGAAGGGTTTGAAAAAATAATAAATTGCTGGCCTGAGGAGCTCAGTGGCAATATTGGATGTGAACTAAGAACATAAGAAGCCAATGTTGGGTCAGGCCAGTGGCCCATCCAGTCCAACACTCTGTCACACAGTGGCCAAAAATACCAGGTGCCCTCAGGAGGTCCACCAGTGGGGCCAGGACACTAGAAGCCCTCCCACTGTTGCCCCCCCACCCAAGCACCAAGAATGCAGAGCATCACTTGCCCCAGACCAAGAGTTCCTATCTATACCTTGTGGCTAATAGGAAAACAGGGGCAAAAGAGGCAAAGCGGGTCCAAAGAAGTCAGGTTTCATCTTGCATGTCAAAACAGCCAGACTTTTTTTCTGCTTTACATTACTACTGTGATCTCCAGTGTATTTACCCAAAGGGAAGACACAATGGTTTCAGTGAAATGGGGACTGATTTTTGATCACTCTCCCTTCCTGCTACAAATGGCCTGCGCCACCAGACTTGATCTCATGGCATTCTCAGGAGTCCCTCAATCAATCTTTTAAAAATGTATTTAGGTATCTTCTGCCCCGCTTTTCTCCCCAATATTGGACCTAATGCAGCTTACAGAGGTACAATTTAAAGAAACATTAAAACATAATAAGCCTGCTATGCGGGGAGAGCGGCCTAGAAAACGAATTAAATAAATAAATAAATAAAATAAAATAAGAAGCAGCTCCAACTTGGGCTAGTGCTGAATCCATTCAGCTGGCTCATTCAAGGCCACAAGCTGTGAGCCACGTACTAACAGCTTGACTCCCTTTGGAGTGTGCCAAAATGCTCAAGACTGCTGGCCATGCCCAGGCATTTATCCCACAGGACAGGAAAATAAAAGCTGAGCTTGGATCTTAGACAGATGGCAGAGATGTTCCTAACATTCCCTTTCCCCCGAAGAATGGTTTTTGAGGAGGAACAGACATCTACAGTGGAAAGTAAGATCTCTTTCTAAAGTGAAGTTCCACTCAATTTGGCAACTAGCAATGATGGACAACAAAACCAATAAATTAGCTAAACATCCAACTTTCATTTATTTATTTATTTCATTTATACCACCCCTTTCTCCCCAATGGGGGGACCCAAAGCGACTTACATCGTTCTTCATTTTATCCACACAACAGCCCTGTGAGATAGGCTGGGCAGAGCGTGTGACCGGCGCAAGGCCACCCTGCAAGCTTTCCATGATGGAAAAGGGAAAAATTTGAACCTGGGCCTCCCATAGCCTAATCTGATACTCTAACCAGTACACCACACTGGCTAAAAAAAATGAGAAATTGAGAACACAGTGGACAGATTATAAGGCATCACTTGCACTGTATTAAATGACAGTCAGAGCGGTTCTTCAGTGGAACAGGCTTCCTTGGGAGGTGGTGAGCTCTCCTCCTTTGGAGGTTTTCAAACAGAGGCTAGATGGCCATCTGACAGCAATGCGGATCCTGTGAACTTGGGCAGATCATGAACGGGAGGGCAGGGAGGGTTGCTTCAGTGCTTAGTTCTTGTGGCCCTTTCTTACACGCCCAGGGAAATGCTGATCGCCACTTTGGGATCAGGAAGCAATTTTCTCCAGGCCAGTTTGGCTGGATATCCTGGAGGGGTATTTTGTTATCTACTGGGCCTGGACCAGGGGTCACTGGGGGTGTGGGGGGGGGAGGTATTTGTGAATTTCCTGCATTGTGAGGAGGTTGGACTAGATGACCCTGGAGGTCCCTTCCAGCTCTATGATTCTATGAGTCACCAAGTTACTTAGAGAAATTATTAGGGACTTTGGTCTATACCACTGTGTATAGTTTGTTGCAGCTAGGATCCTACTGTGGAATTTTCCATCATTTAATGTGTCATGTTAATACTTACACTTTGCTTCAGTTCTGTTTTTGAACTTCTGGTTGGTTCTGCAGCCCTAATCCTATTGAATGTCCCATCCACCCATTTTATTGACTTCCTCCATCCAAGTGAGTCAAGGTGGATTCTGTCCAAGCAAGTCCAAGTGACACAGACAGACTGTAACTATTATAAATAAATTAAATAAATGAACAAATCGAGCATATTTAGATCAAGAGACCTGTATTAGAAGGTAGCAGGCAAGCGTTAAAAGATAAATGCAAAGCCTGCTCACCAAGAAAGATCGGCTCAAATTTATATCCATATATGCACCTTAAGACTGCATCCTTAATTCAAATTTCTTTTTAAAAAATGTATATACACTATTATCTATCATCTCCAAGTGCTGCTAAACGTGCAATTGTAGGGATTTTTTTTCAGAACAAGTAACGAAAATGCTTCATCTGTCTTGCAGGAAACGGCCTTGCACTAGCAGAAAGCTTGCCTTTAATGGGTGGATGATAAATTCAACCTAAGAAGCTTTTTTTAATGATGGCAGTGCAGCAATGGAGCAATAGTTTTGGAAGCCCATTGGGCTTCTGTCGACAGCAATGCCTTCTGTCAGCAGATAGTTACCACCAGATCCACCTCCATTTACCCCTGGATCTCCACTTACCTCCATGTATCTGAAGCCTGTCGAAGAATGTGTGACTGCTGAATGGTACTGCTGTTGTGAGTTGTCCCTGTGGCTTCGCGATGAGGCAGAGCATAAATGGAAATACGTAAATACATATTAGCACAATTATTTGGTCAGAACATAGAAGATGTTTTAACTGTAAATGCTTAGTTGCGTGAGGAGAACAACCCTGTGACCCTAGGGTCAGTTACACGGAAGTTCAGAATATCCGCCTTAAAAAGCTTCAGAAGACAGTCATGATATAACAAGCTGCTTGTTCAAAGTGAACCATCTAACTACGTTTGCATGCATAAAAATCCCATCCCTTAATCTGTTTCTAGTCCTTTGCTTTAATTAAAATTAGTTACAGAGAACAGATACACACACACATTCCCGACCTGATGCATCCAAAAAATAATACTTCCACAATAGGGTATAGTCCCATTGCAAAGTATTATTATGTTACCTTGTAAAATGGGGGGGCATCAGCCAGAGTCACTATGTGCTTTGGTTTTTGTCTCATGGTATTTTTACTATGTGCCATCAATATGTCTAATCTCAACATGGCCTTATCTATTGGTTCTTAAAATCTGGAGACTGGAACCATGGACAGACCAGACGGAGCTTCCTACAAACCTAACAAACACTCCAGATTTGCAGAAAAATCTGAAATCTGAAGCACATTGGGAAATTAAAACCCTGCAAAATAACAGAGGCAGTTCTCTCAGTGTCCATTGCTAGGCAACTGCATCAGTATCACCAGCCTTAAAGCCTTGGTTTGTGTAAGTAAAAGGCAGGGGGAAAGGGGGCAGGGCTCATTACAGGGCTGTTTAGCCATGGTGGAAGGACTCTTTGGGGCCAATCCTGCCAACAACCACCAGCCAATTGTCCCCAGCTGCTTGCTACTTTTCAACAGCAGACACCCCATGAAAGCCAATGTGGTATAGTGGTTCAGACTAAGATCTGGGAGACTACATTGGGATCTGGGAGACTGGATTTAAATCACCACTCTGTCATGGGAACTCCCTGGGTTACACATTCTTAGCTTAACTGATCCCATAAGTTTGTTGTGAGGATGAAATAGAGGAGAGGAGAAACATGTGAGCAGCGTTGAGTCCCCATTGCGGATAGTGGCAGTGTATAAATGAAATAAATAAATAATAAATATAGCTCAAGGTGAGAGGTAGATATGGCGTTGGTGGGTGAGAAGGAGAAAGCAAGCAAGGAAAGGAGAGGATATGGTGGTTGCCAGGAGAGGCAAAGGGGAAAATAGTGTCACAGTGTGAATACGGGGTAACTATCACCTAGAGTTTTCCCATGGAGAGGCTGCCAGGGGGAGGGGAAGATGGAAATGTGATGGCAGGAGGGCTGATAAAGGTAGTGGACTGGTGGGTGGGAAGGAGAGACGGAAGCAAGGAAATGGAGAGGCTGGGGGGGGGGGTTTAACAGGGAAGGGAAAGAGGAAATAGTGGAGGAGGTACCCTCTACAAGTCTTTCCAGGCCCTCCCCGTTTGTTAAATTATAATAGTATGCTGAGCTGTAGATTAGCCAAAGCTTCTGCTAACACTCAGCAGTTCTTACACAGGCATCAGTTTTTACCTATATTTTTCCACTTCCATTCCTGTAAATCATGTCTGCAAGAAAACTGATTAGGTATGGGTGTTAATTATTCACATTGCCTTGGATTTCTTTCATTGTTTTCATGCATTGCACTTTGTATTCTAAAAAAAAAAAAAGTAGCAATTGGTTTCTGGTTATGGCAGAACAGGGTGTCGGCAGGCCAACAGTCTGTTGTCTGAACGAAGAGGGAAAAGAGAGGTTACTTTTGTCTGGAGTTCTTAGAAATAGATCCGTCGGTTTCTGTATGCATTCTTTTTCCCTTTCAGCACATTTTTAATCAGGTCTCCAGCCTGATGGCTCTATATAACAACTTGGAGATTGCATCTAGTGATTAATGCCATGATGGATGCGGAGAATCGCCTTTTCCTCGAGAAATAATAAATCAACACTTGTTTCCAATAGTGTTTTTTTTTCAAAGAGTGGTTTTGCAAAATTAGCATTGCGTACTTAAAAAGTTGTCATTTATTAATACGACTCGCAAAAATATTACCTCTGGCAACAATAATCTGCATTGCCTTATTATCCCATTACGTTGATTCATTAGCTCTGGCAGTATACTGTACATATAAATCTATTAACTTAAGACTGCTATTTGCTACTTAATTTTAAAAGTGGGTGATAGTTAAGCATTAGTTTGGGTATTTATGATTTCTTTTAAAGCACAGGTCTTACAATAACCTTGTTAGAATGTAAGCAGAAAGCTGTGTGCATCTACTATGCCTTTAAAGGGATCTCTCATTGTTTTAGGAGGCAAACAGCATTTAGTATTGCACAATAAGTATTCAGAGTACATACTATTTCCTGTCTTACAGTCATCACTCATTGTTTAGATCTGTTTTCATCAGGCTTTACTCCTAATTCGCTCTTTACTTCTGTAAGATCTTTCCTTTTTTCCCCGGCCACCAACCCCGGGTTGAATAAAATGTTTTTAACAGCCATTTTTATTTCGTCGTTGCGGTGTACGAAGTTAGAATTCATTTCGTTTTGTGTCTGTGTCTGTGTGTGCTTTCCTGTAGTGGTAGGTAGTGTATTGTGGAAAGTGGAACAAGGCAGTGTCCTTCCCATGGCTGTATTGATTTGCCCTTCAGCTGTTTGCAGTGCATAGAGAACCTAAGGCCTTGTTGTTGATTATCTACACAATGTCTCTGTGAACATTATTGACCCAATGCTGCTTACTGCCTGTGGCTCTTGATTTTTCACACCGTCTCCATGACACTCATAATAAAACATACTATCTTATTGCTACTCTGCTCTGGAAAGAGACCGATGCAGCTTTTGTACAACTGCTAACATTTCTGGATAACATTTATTATATGTTGGGGTTGGGGGGGGGGGGGGACAGAAATCTGTAGCAACTTATAAGGTTGAGCATTGGGGTGAGGGTTTTTGCAGATTTCCCCCAAGAGATGCTGTCCAAGCTTTAAAGAATTGTGGGACTGCATCGCTGAAATGAACAGGTTGCAATCGCAACTGGCTTTTGTGTTGCTTTTTTCCCCCCTTTCGGTCATAATTTCCTTTGAATCGGCAGGCAACTTCATAAGCGTTGAAAGCGGAATGCTGATGTCTGATACTGGCCTGATGCTGCAGGCAAAACCTTAACCACTTCAGCAGCAGAGATGGGGGGGGGGGGGATGTTTTCTCATGTTTTGCCTTTTCCTAATTGGCTGTCAAATGCTGGGGGTGGGGAAGGGCTTGCCCTCTACTTCATTCAGTAATTTGTGTCTTAAATATAATTCACCTACACTCCTTAAAGAGGCATGATTCCACTGAGGTTAATAGAAATAAGTGGGTTTGCTACTGGTGTCCGTAGGAATTTAAGCTTCCCGTAAGAAATCAATGGGAGCCCATTGTTTAATGCGCACCATTGCAAAAGGTATTGTAGCATATCCCTATAGGACTCAGTGGTGAGATCATTGCCGCTGCCCCCCAGTTAAGAGAAAAAGAATAGAGATTGGATTTATACCCTTCCCTTCCCTTGGAGTCTCAGAGCGGCTTACAAATTCCTTTCCCTTCCCCTCCCCACAACAGACACCTGCCCTGTGAGGTAGGTGGGGCTGAGAGAGCTCTTTCCAGAACTGTCCTTGAGAGAACAGCTCTGACAGAGCTATGGCTTGCCCAGTGTCATCCAGCCAGGTGCAAGTGGAGCAGTAGGGAATCAAACCCGGTTCTCCCAGATTAGAGTCTGCGCTCTTAACCACTACACCAGACGGGTTAAGCTACTCACAGTGGGAGTCCTTCCACTCCAGTTAAGCAACTTAATTTTTTTTTCTTTTTGCAATTGGGTCATCATTGGCATGATCCCATGCTTGTTGATATTTTGGGAATCCACACCAGGGCTAGCAGTTTTTAATAGTTACTGTATTATATACAAAATACAAAAAGAGCGGTTTCTGTCAGAGCTCTCTCAGCCCCACCTGCCTCACAGGGTGTCTGTTGTGGGGAGGGGAAGGGAAAGGAGTTTGTGAGCCGCTCTGAGACTCCCTTGGGTAGTGAAGATCAGGGTATAAATCCAATCTCCTCCCTCCTCTTCTTCTTCTTCTTCTTCTCTTCAATATTTAATCAGCTCATCCCAGAAGATAGTGGCTTACATTTCTGGTTTTTAAACACAACTGATAATCAAGTCACCATGGTATGAGCACCAAAGAAAACCCTAAGAGGCATAATTTGTCCCGAAACATATAATGAGATACCTCACCTTGCTTGCCAAATCCCGCTCAGGACCTTGCAGTAATGGAAACAGCTCCATATGCATAAGTGGGAGAGTGGGGACCTCCTGTACTTGTTGAGCTCTCGTATGACTAGACTTCTGTATGCAACGGGGCTTCTGTTCAGAGACCGTATCCAATTATAAGAAGCAGGCAGTGGCAAACCACCCCCGTTTGTCTCTTGCCTTGAAAGCCCTGTGGGGTCTCCATAAGCTGGCTGTGACTTGATGGCACTTTCCACAACCGCCATACAGTTCCTTGGACCCAGAAGACCAATGATATATTGGACCCGATCACTGCGTCTGCAGATTGGAAGACTGCTATTTGGAAAAAAAAAAAAAACCTGAATATATTTAGTGACCAGTTAGGCTTAGGTGAAACTTGCAAGCTCAAGTTACAACTAACCTTGGTTACCAGTACCGGGCATAATGCTGCAGCACGGTTAGCTCCAAATGGACAGGGAACCCAAACAAACCGGTACTTACATAGTATATGAATTTAAAAAACCCCCATCACAACTGGCTATGGTATTATAGAAAATAACCTCTGTTGAATCAAGAATGTAGAATCCCACTATGTAGTGGTTATATGTTAACAGAATCGCAAAGACATCCATTTCATATATCCATATCAGGTACAAACACCACTATCCGTATGCGTCAAAGTCCAAGGGATGCAACAGCAAAGCTTGTCCAGATGCAAGATTCACAATAGATGATTTCAAAGTAGAATCAGGAATTCATGGAGCATTTCCTTCCAGCGAGCATGCTAGCTAATTAGTTGTCTCGATTCACATCACAGCTTTTTCAAAGAAAGATCCACATTCCATGCGAATGATGTGAGAAATCATCTATTGTGGATCTTGCATCTGGACAAGCTTTGCCTGTTTCATCCATTGGACTTTGATGTATATGGATAACGATGTTTATACCTGAAATGGGCATGTGAGAATGATGTCTTTGTGATTGTATTAACATATAACCACTATACAGTGAGACTAAATGGACAGGGAACACAGGAGCCTGTGATGTTCTCTTAGCAACCTGCTAACTATGGTTAGGAGAAGGGGGTCATTATGTCCAGTGTTCCCTCTAAGCTGAGTTAGTGTGAGCTGGCTCAGAGATTTTTAGCCTCCAGCTCACAGGTTTTTGTCTTTGCTCAGGAAGGACGGCTCCGGAGCAAACTCATTTCTGCAGCAGCCAAATGGCTCGCTCACCGCTTTAATGCCAGTAGCTCTCAAAGCAGAATTTTTGCTCACAGGACTCCACACCTTAGAGGGAGCATTGATTATGTCTACATCTGGCTAGTATGTTATTTATTCAGTGCAGGGATTGTAGTGTGTCATTTGTTTGTTTGTTTGTTTGTTTGTTTATTAAATTTATATCCCACCCTCCCCGCTAGGGCAGATTCAGGGTGGCTAACAAGGCCATAGGCATTATAAACAATAAAATGTAGCCCACTTCTTTAAACGTTTGTGAAAGGGGGCTAGAGAGAAGGGTGCCTTGTTACCCTCTTAAGGAGGTAGTTCCATAGGGTAAGACGGTCACCAAATGTGGCATTGATCTTATGGGGGATAATTGAACTTTCTAATAGGAGGGTACTTCAAACATATATTTTTGAGTTGGGTGCAGTTGGAAGGCAAGGCTATGTAGGGGCAAGTGTCCCTATGAAATGATGATTGCCTCATACATAATATACGTACATATTTGAGAGTCTTTTTTAGTGAAATATTACATTGTTTCCTGAAACCTTACATTATGACTGATAGTACACTTTGCTGAACGCAAGGGTATGGTAACAAAACCAATATTTATTATTTATAAATAGCCGGTTTGGTAGTGATTAGGAGCACGGACTCTAATCGGGGAGAACCGTGTTTGATTCCCCACTCCTCCACATGCAGCTGCTGATGTGACCTTGGGTCAGCCATAAGTTGTGTCAGAGCTGTTCTCTCAAGAGCAGTTCTTGAGAGAGCTCTCTCAGCCCCACCCACCTCACAGGGTGTCTGTTTTGAGGAGGGGAAGGGAAAGGAGATTGTAAGCTGCTCTGAGACTCCTTCGGATAGTGAAGGGCAGGGTATAAAACCAGTCTCTTCCTCCTCCTCCTCTTCCTCTTCTTCAGTTTATTGATGCCTTCCTTTCTCCACAGTGGGAACCAAGGTAAAATCAGGGAGTTGGAATGCTTGGTGTTGGGGAAAACATAGACATTGTGGGTATATCAGAAACTTGGTGGGATGAGAAAATCAGTGGAATATGGTGATTCCTGGTTATAAATTATATCAGAAGTATGGGGGGGAAGTTGGAGGTGGGGTGACTCTGTATATCAGAGAGGGTATTCAGTTCAGTAAGACTGAGAGACAGTGTGCAACTGCAATGAAAAAGGCCAACACTATGCTGGGAGTTATTAGGAAGGGAATTGAAACAAATCAGCCAGTATCATAATGCCCCTGTATAAATCGATGGTACGACTGCATTTGGAGTACTGTGTACAGTTCTGGTTGCCACACCTCAAAAAAGGTATTATAGCATTGGGAAAAGTGCAGAAAAGGGCAACTAGAATGATAAAAGGGTTGGAACACTTTACCTATGAAGAAAGGTTGAAGCACTTGGGGCTCTTTAGCTTGGAGAAATGATGGCTGAGGGGTGACATGATCGAGGTTTATAAGATTATGCATGGGATAGAGCAGGTAGAGAAAGATGTACTTTTTTCCCTTTCTCACAATACAAGAACTCATGGGCACTCCATGAAATTGCTGAGCAGTCGCATTAGAACAGATAAAAGGAAGTCCTTCTTCACCCAAAGAGTGGTTAACACGTGGAATTCACTGCCACGGTCGGTGGTGGCAGCTACAAGCATGGATGGCTTCAAGAGGGAGTTAGATAAACATATGGAGCAGAGGTCCATCAGTTGCTATTCATCACAAAGTAAAGATAGGAACTCTCAGTCTGGGGCAAGTGATGCTCTATGTTCTTGGTGCTTGGGGGGGGGCAACAGTGGGAGGGCTTCTAGTGTCCTGCCCCCACTGGTGGACCTCCTGAGGGCACCTGGGTGTTTTTGGCCACTGTGTGACAGAGTGTTGGACTGGATGGGCCACTGGCCTGATCCAACATTGGCTTCTCTAATGTTCTTACGTTCTTAACCCAAAGCAGCTTACATCATTCTCTGCTCCTCCATTTTGTCCTCACAAGAAACCTGTGAGATCGGTTAGGCTGAAAAGATTATGATTGGCCCAAGGTCACCCACCAAGCTTCCATGGCAGATTGGGGGTTCGAATCTCAGTCTCCCAGGTACAAGTCCAATGCTCTAACTACTACATCACACTGGCTCTCACAATAAATAAACATGTACAGCAGTTGCCTTTAAATGGACCCTGTTGTGAAAGTACCTATTTATTCCCAGTTCCATTGCAGACAAAGAGCTAGATTTGAGTCTTGTCACACTTTAGAGACCAGTGAGATTTTGGGGGTATAAGCTTTTGAGAGTCTCTAAGGTGCCTTGATTCTTAAATGCTTAAAGTCTCTAAGGTGCCTTGACTTTTAAAAGCTTATATGTCCAAAAATTTGTTGGCCTCCAAGGGGCAGCTGGACTCAAATCTACCTCTCCTACTGCACACTGACATGGTTGCCCACTGGAACTGCCTTCGTGTGCAGACGAAAAAGCATATCTGCGCCTTCCAGACAACCAAACCATTTATAGTTTGGATCCTACTAAAAATCGCACCCACGGTGATTTTCAACCTGACTCCGGTGCCTCCATTCTTATGCAAACAGTTGACCTTTATCTTCTTATCACTTCCATTTGTGATAGATATTTGAGTCCTACCAGTACAATAGTATTATCTGGCTGCAAAGCGCCACATGATATCGCCATGCAGCCCTTCCTTGTCCTTCGTGAATGGAGGATGCTCTCTGGTAAGCCACTGTGATACCCTTTTCTGTTCTGGCCTGGTTTTAAATGCCCGAGCCTCTTTTAAGTGTATGCTGGGGCTGCATCTTCTGAGCCATAGTTATCAGGTATTGTAAAGGTTAAACCTTATCATCTGCACGCACACACACACCAAAAAAAAGGTTGAGGTTTCATCAAAAACTTCCATCCTCACAACCTGTCGGCCACAATTTGATGATTATTATTGATTATTTTCACAGCCTTTCACTCACTCTCTGCCACTGCGGCCCGCCTTGATATACAGATAAGGCTGCAGTCCAGCTAAAATAAGACTCCATCTTGATAATGGACTGAGATGAGATATTGTTGTTTGATAAAGATAATTGATGTTTCACTGTGAATTGGAAAGCAGTTCCGAGCGTACCAGATCCATTAGCGTGTTCTGTCTGCCAAACGGGGCAAGTGTTTACAAAACAGAACAAAAGACCCCCTAACTTCTACATACCTCACCTTATGCATTTATAACATTTGCCCATCATTTAGTCCCTGGCTGCCTCTTTTAATGGCACAAATATATAGCTGGCGTACATGTTTCGGTAGGAAGTTTCAGCCCTCCTCCTTGATCTTATTCTGTTCTTCCCTTGCCCTGTCATTAAATACTGGATTACGAGGATTCGTTTTTTTGCCCGAACAATCTGCCTTCAGGTGCTCGCTGAATATAATGTTTCTTAAGCACACTTATTAAATTTCCTTTCACAAAACCATTGACAGGGCCAACGATTAAGTGTGGGAATTTCCGCTCCACCTCTCAGCTGATGCATTCTTGTATAGCACATAATTACCGCTAAGTGATTATATGCCTTTTGTTAGCCACGTCCATTTTCAGCTGCTAGATTTGAGTTGATTAAGGTATCGCTCATCTTGGGCGCCGTTCCTCCGATTTCTTTTAGTCTTGTTATCACCCTCGTAACCCCTAATTAAGCAATAAGGCTTGACAGGGAGTAGGGTTATCATCAGATAATGACACCCCAAGTGTGTTAGGAGGCACAGGGTTCAGCTGAGTGCCTTTAATCCTCCAGGGGTGTGATTATCTCATGATAAACATAGAACATCACAAGCTCATTGATATTACCGCAGTGTGTTTGTGCAACTGAAGTTGGCCTGCGAGTTACCACTTTTTAAAAGAAATCTCGCCTTTAAAATTTGTTTCCTCTCATTGACTATGCAGTGATTGTAGTGAGCTTTAATCTGCCTTCTGTAATCTGTGCTTTAATGTACCGTTACGTCAACGTACAGTCCGAAAGGCGGGTTTGCCTTGACTTCTGAATGTTAAAATAGGAAGCAGAGTAAATCTGGATTTAGCTGTGGGCAGAGTCAAGGTGTGAATGTTTAAACATTTAAATGCCCCAGAGTGGAATTGAAATACTGAGCTGTCCTCCCCTGTATATTGTACATTTAACTCTGTGCCACCACATAAATAGTATAAGAATGCTGAGAGCCAGTCCAAAAAACAATTCATTACTTGGACAATAAAAATAAGTTCCATTAAAAATTATTGTTTTGGAAATGTGCAATATTGTCATTCACGTTCTGGGAGCTCTAAAACCTTGCTTGAACAGCTCTCTCTCTTTTTACCTTGTGTTCAGGATTAGTGATTGAATGGGGATATTTGACATGGGTCTTGGTAGTATTTTTCTTTGAAAGGTACGTGATAGTCCATTCTTATATCTTTGACTTTTAAATGCAAAATAGTCTCCTGTGATAAGCCTCTGTAGAGTAGCATGGAACACAAACAGGGTTTTGTTGTTTCTTAATGAACTGGCTTGTCGTAGTGGGCCGATCCTGTACATTTCAGCGTAAACTTTTATGTGATCATTCTGTGAGTGAGAATTTGTCTTTTGGCTAAAGGGAGGCAGAAGAGCCTGGTTAGATATACTGTACACCTTGTCACTCATGGTCAAGCTGAAGGCCTGTTCATGTGTTCCACTTTTCCTGCAGGGAGAAAAATCTCTGTGTATTGGGGCAGGGGGGAGCATATACGCTCATAAAGCATAGCTCAAGAGTGTATGTTGGCAAAAGTGCACCATTCTCTCGCCTTTGCTGCACAATAAACACTCCTGCTATGTTTCATTGATGGCAAAGTGCATACTTGATAAATGCCTCATACTCAACAAAAATGTCAAGTATAAAGCAGCTGTTTGTTCCTCTACAATCAAGGGGAAACAAACCCAGGAAATTTGACTCAGCTATGGTGGAGGGCTGGTTTGCTAGGAAGGGAACTTACGCACACTTAACTTGGAAATAAACGTTGCTGCAATCAGTGAGACTTGTTTCCCATCGCTAATATCTGATGCCAAGAACACATTTACCAGGAAGTAAATCTCAACTAAACTTAGAGTTGGAGCAGATTTTTCATTTGGATGTTGTCAAATCAAAACAAACAAGCAAAAAGATACTCTCTGGATAAATGTGTATTGATAAACACTAATGCTGTTGCCATTAAAGTAATCCATAACTGTGTTCCATTAGCCAGGCCTGGACTAAAGAGGGGGTGTGGCTTAGTGGTAGGGCATCTGCTTCACATGCAAAAGGTCCCAGGTTCAGTCCCCAGTTTGGGGCGGAAAAAAAAGGAGTCTCGTGAGCAAGAATTCTACTTTGTGGAGCTACTGGCATTAAAGTTGTGAGTGAGCAATCTGGCTGCTGCATAAATTAGTTTGCTCTGGAGCCCCATCCTTCCTGAGCTAAGACCAAAACGTGTGAGACGGAGGCTAAAAAACTGTGTGCTAGCTCACACTAACTCAGCTTAGAGGGAACACTGGTAGTAGGTGAGGTGGAAGACCTCCAGCGTGAGAACTGCAAAGGGCTAGATGTGTTTGCCTGTTGTAGCAGGATAAAACAGAAGTCCAGTGGCACCCTAAAGACTAACAACGTTTATCCCAGTATGAGCTTCTTCAGATGCTGTAACCTCCAACCTGAGCCCCTGGAGAGCCGGTGCCAGCCAGAGTAGACAGTATTGATCTTGACCTTGATAGACCAGTGTCAGGATAAGACAACATGGGATGGTGGGGAGTGGGGGGGTTGGGTTTCTAGATCCAGGTTGGGAAACTCCTGGAGATTTGGGGATGGAGCCTGGGGAGGACAGGGACCTCAGTGGGTTACAGTGCCATAGAGTTCGCCCAACGAAGCTTCCATTTTCTCCAGGGGAACTGATCTCTGTAGTCTGGAGATGAGCTGTAATTCTGGGGGATCCCCAGGTCCCCCCTGGAGGCTGGCATCCACAGCGACTGTTCTTTTAATACTTATCTGCAACCAGTATGGCAACATGGAAGTGACTTTAGTCCCTCCATGCAAGGAATGTGGTCGGGTATCTGTCTCCAGCCGCAGAGTTCCAAAGACATAGGCATTTGAATTTTCATAAGAGGAAAGAGCGATTTCTGCCACCATCCCCTGAAATTTTGCTCTCTTGGGGGGGTGGGGGGGTCCAAGAAAACCAAGAGAGCCTAGAGGGGTCTGCAATGAGAACGGGTAATTGATCCTAAGACCTTTTACCTTGATCTCCATAACGACATATAGAGACATAACTATATTAATGATTCCACAGTCGTATATTAGGTTAAGCGACAAGATGGCGTATAGTAGTTTAGTGCTAGATATTATTATATACTGTAATACGCCTTAAAAAAACACTCTCTTATAACACTGACAAAGTGGGATGTTCCATTCTTGAAATGTCTGCTTTTGTATCCATGCTAGTTACAGTGATGATTGATACTCTGTAATACTGTTTAATATTACAATGAAAATTTATTTAAGAAAAAGAAAAAAAGAAAGGGTAGTTAGTGAAAAATCATCCCTCTCAGACCCATAGCTACAGTGGGGCCTCATGGGGCGTGGCCCCCAACGTCTTCCCAAGGCCCCATGTGTTTTGGGGAGAAGCTGGGCGAGGCCGTGTGCATCTACACTCCAAGCCACAAATTCGTGCCTTGGAGTGCAGGCGCATGCGGGGACTCCCCCTGCTTCTCCTTGGGGGAGTGGGGCAGTACACAGGAGGCGCACATGAATTTCAGTGCCCCCAACTTTTTAAAAGGCCCCCCAAACTAAAAAAAATCCTGGCTATGGTCCTGATCCCTCTTAAGAAAGCTTAAGTACTGTTAAGTCTTTGTAACCCACATGGTTGGATACAAACCATTGTTTACCCTGACTATCTTAGAATTGTAGCTTGATGAATGTACTGTGGATTCTGTATTTTGTCCTAGACAAAATTTCTCTGCCCCTTCCCAAATTACAGTTCCCAGGATACCTTACGAGGAAAGAACAGCTGCTAAATATTTTAAGTCTACAGTGCTACCAAGGTCAGATCTTGGTTTCCATGACACAAAAGAGAGCTGTGGAAAGGGTACTGGTGGTCATCAGGGGAGGGCTGGCCCACAGCCCTCCTGCAGAAGCTTCACTTTTGGGTCCCAAAACAAAGGTTGCGAAACACTGACCTAGACCTCATTCATGTTAAACTGTGGCATCATGGGTATGAGAATGTCCTGCTATTCCCTCCTGCTATGATTCCCTGCATGGGCCCCAACTTGTTTTAGTTGCTTTTTTTTCCTGACCTACAATATGGTCTTGAACAATTCTGACTTTTGTGAACTTGATTATGCCGCTGTCTCCCTGCCCCAGGAACAATTTCATCTCTCAACCATGCATTGCCAAGTCAGTTCCCCAAATTCCAGTTCCTGGTTCAGACATGCATACAACATCTGAATTCTTCCTCAGTAATAGTTTCGCCACAGAACTGAGAAGAGGAGAGAAGAAACTGGATTTATACCCTGCCCTCCACTACCCGAAGGAGTCTCAGAGCAGCTTACAATCTCCTTTCCCTCCCCCTCCCCACAACAGACACCCTGTGAGGTAGGTGGGGCTGAGAGAGCTCTTTCGAGAACTGCCCTTGAGATAACAGCTCTGAGAGAACTTGTGACTGACCCAAGGTCACACCAGCAGCTGCATGTGGAGGAGTGGGGAATCAAACCCGGTTCTCCCAGATCAGAGTCCACGTGCCTAACCACTACACCAAAATTATACGTGGCAGTAACTCTACAGATAACAAAAGTGTTTTTGGACAAAGCATAATAGAGTAAGAGCACAATAAATGCATTAGTTGATTTTTTTTCTTCACTGCATCCACACTTTGGTCAAGTAAAACATGTCCTAATGGTTACTAGTTTTTTGTGGTGGTTAGGAGTGCAGACTCTAATCTGGGTGAACCGGGTTCGATTCCCCACTCCTCCACCTGCAGCTGCTGGTGTGACCTTGGGTCGGTCATAAGTTCTTTCAGAGCTGTTCTCTCAAGGTCAGTTCTAGAGAGAGAGCTCTCTCAGCCCCACCTACCTCACTGGGTGTCTGTTGTGGGGAGGGGAAGGAAAAGGAGTTTGTCAACTGCTCTGAGACTCTTTCGGGTAGCGAAGGGTGGGGTATAAATCCAATCTCTTCTTCTACTATTACTAGAGTGATTAGAGGGAGTAACAGAGAAGAAGAGGATGGTGAAAGGCTGGAATCGAACCTCCATACACAAAGGCTGTGCCTGTCAGAATTCTCGGGGGGGGGGGGGAGGCAGGTGTACCCTTTTTGCCATGTTTGTTGGTTTCTCAAAAGCATCTAGTTAGCCACTGTAGGAAATGGAATGCTGAAAAGGTAGTTACCACTGTGGGTTACCCTATCAAAAAGGCTGGAAACCACTGGTCTAGATGGAACAATCTCCTGATCCCCAAGTCCTGAGTAGCACAGTGGCTCTCACAGTGCTTGGGGATAGGTGAGCTGGAAGCTGCTTGTTTAGCTTTAAATCTGAGGGGCAAAATGCATGATTTTACCCTCTCTTCCTCCCTGTGCTGTCGGGAAGAAAAATTGGGCTTCAGGAAATGCACGCCTTGACCTCGGCATCACTCTTCATTCCAGGTGCTCCCCCCATGCAGCGTAGAGTCCTTGGGCTGTAGGTGCACAATTAATTACAATTAGGGAGAGTGCTCCCCCCCCTTCCTGATTTAACTCGCCCCAACGGGTGTTTCCTACTCTGTCTGTGGGTGGCCCCGTTTTTTTTGAAAGGCAAAGGCTTGATCAACCTTGGAGTCTCCCTTGGAGTCTTAAATCATGATTTTTTTCTCTGTCTGATTTTCTCTGCCTGTGTTTAAAGAACAGTGTCAGTTAAACATATTCCTTAATCTTTTAAAGGATGGCCTATACTCCTAGTCTAGACGTGACCTTTTGCGAGCTACAAGGTTGTTTTCAAGAGGCTCGCCTTCTCTTAAGGGGAAACAAGTGCATGAATTCTAGAATCCTTTCTGTCTTTCACCGCCGTAGAGTACACCTGCAAGGTTAGTCTAAAAGGATCCCGATTCTGCGAGCTCCTGTAGTGCCAAACAAACCAAAGCACCGAAAGGGATTGGAGGTGCTCTTTGTGTGCCTCCGCCACATGTGGTAATTCAGGGTGGCTGAACTCCAGTATGAAGCCCCAGTGATGTCCGAGTACTTTGCTTTCAAGGGGCTTTTGCACTCTTAAATTTGGCCGTGCCAACAGGCACTGAAGTGTACAGATCTTAGTTTTAAAGCTAACGTCCTTTGTGACATGGATTATTTTTTACAACATGAGTGGGGGAGGATGGCACCTCTCGTTTCTGTCACGCACACGTGCATCCTTAGAGAACTATTTTGAGACTCTCTTAGAGGATTGCGATGAGGCCAGTGCAGGGCATTTAGCAAAGTTTAACAGAAATAAAAAAATTTATTCCCCCTATCTGAAGTACGCCCTGACCTGGATAGCCCAGGCTAGCTTGATCTCGTCAGATCTCGGAAGCTAAGCAGGGTCAGTCGTGGGTAGTAATGAGATGCGAGACCACCAAGGAATACCAGGGTCATGACGCAGAGGCAGGCAAGGGCAAACCACCTCTGAACGTCTCTTGCCTTGTGTCGCGCTCCGCCTTCGGCCCCGGGGGCGGGCCCCCTGTCACCGTGGTCCCCCTTGGCTGAGGGAAGCCCTTGGAGAGAAAGGAGCTGAATATGGGTAGAGCAGAGCCTCAGAAATGGCAGGGAGTGGGGTATAACACCACCCGTGTCGCTCTCCTGCCTCCGGGTGCCAGTGGACTCTCTCTCGCTGTCCCTGTCGCACCAGTGGCTTTTCCCCGGCATCTCCTCCCCGGCTCTTCGCTTCTTTCCCCCTTTTATTCACTCCTCCTCCCTTCCCAGAGCTCCCCTGTGCCTCCCAGCCCCTCCTGGGTCGTAGCCCCGCCCCCCTTTATATCCGAGGACGCCTGTCCTCCTCCTCTGCTCGTGGGCGTGGCTGCGTCCCGAGCTGTGCCGGGCTGGAACGCCGCGCCTCCGGCTCACTCGTCCGTCCTCCGACCACGCTGTCCCCGCTCGGGCCCGCCTTCCTCCTCTTCTGGGCCGGGCAGGTCGTCCCAGCGGCCCGTCGCCGCCAGCCTCCGGGGCTGTCCTGCCGCCGCCTCGTCTCTTCCCGGGCCTCACGGGGCTCTCCGCGAGGCGCGAGCCCGGGCCGGCCGTGGAGGCAGCGCCGGGCCGTCGCCTCGTTCTTCCCCTGCCGCGACGCCGGGGTCTCTCTCTTCCCTCGCCGTGCTGCTGGGCCTCGGTGCTCCACTCGCCGCGCTGCTCGTTCCCCCCCGGGGGTCACCGGGGGCTCCTCGGACTTCTCGGCCCAGCGCTCCTCCGCCTCTGGTAAGTTGGGCACCGCGCTGGGGAAGGGCCCACGGTCCCGATCGTCCGGATCGGGACACACACCCCCTCTGGGCTCGGAGTTGGTCTCATCAGCTTCAAAGAGACGTGAAAGATAGTCTGCGATGCGATGGTCTGCCCCCGGTTGATGCCGAACTCTAAAAGAGAAAGGCGAGAGTGAGAGATACCATCGGAGGATGTGTGGATTGGACTCTTTCATCCGCGCCATCCAGAGCAGGGGGGCGTGGTCCACTACCAAGACAAAGGGGTTGTTCGTCAAATAATATTGTAGGGCCCCCACAGCCCACTTGACCGCTGGGGCCTCCTTTTCCACCGTGGAATATCGGATCTCCGCCGGCTGCAATTTGCGGCTAATAAACAGCACAGGCCGGAGTGTCCCATGTACGTTTTGTGCCAGCATCGCCCCAAGACCGGTTCCGGAAGCGTCAGTATGTAACTCAAAGGGCTTGGAGAAATCCGGGTTATGCAGTACTGGGGATTGCAAAAGACTTCGTCGCAGTAGCCGGAAAGCCGCCTCCCCATATTATTCGGTTGGGTCATGTCTTGCGTAAACAATCCGTAAGGGGACTGGCAATCTGGGCGAAATTGGGAATAAAGCGGCTATAGTAGCCGACAAAGCCGAGAAAGCGGCGCAGCTGACGTTTGGTGTGGGGCTGGGGGTGAAGTTCCAGGGTGTCAACTTTTTCCGGTAGAGGCCGCAGCTGTCCCTTGCCCACTAGGTACCCTAGGTACCGGAGTTCCTGGAACCCCAGGCGGCTTTTCTTGGGATTCGCCTTTAACCCGGCGTCCTCCAGTGCCTGGAATACCTTCCGGAGATGGTCCATGTGTGATGACCAATCAGGACTACACACGATTATGTCATCCAAGTATGCACGAGCGAAAGTCCCACACTGGGCCAGGGCGCGGTCGACAAGTCGTTGGAACGTGGCCACGGCCCCGTGCAGCCCGAAGGGCATGCGTTTAAATTGAAACAAGCCCTGTGGGGTGGCAAACACTGTTTTTTCCCGGTCTGCAGAGGCCACTGGCACTTGCCAATACCCCTTCGTCAGGTCTAGTGCCGACAGGAAGCACGCTTCGCCTAACTGATCGATGAGGAAGTCAGCGCGGGGCATGGGGTAGGCGTCGAACTTGGCAATCTTGTTCACTTCTCGATAGTCAACACAGAAACGCATTGACTGGTCGGGCTTTGGCACTAAGACGATCGGACTCCGTCACGCGCTGTGGAAAGGTTCGATGACGTCCAGGCGGAGCATGTCGTCGACTTCTTGGGCTATCACTTCCTGCAACTTGGGGGGTATGGGTCGCCAGGAGCAGCGTGCTACCTTGCCTGGAGGTGTCGGAATGTAATGTGTGGCGAGGTGCGTACACCCAGGCCACGTCGAAAATATCTGCGGCCCTTCTGCCAAAAGGCCTTGTAGGTCAGCCCGCTGTTCCGAGGACAGCGCCTCATCCAAAATAGGGCGTACCGGCTCACCTGGGGAGGCCCGCCACGGCAAAGCACCGTCTGGTAGGTTGCCTGGGTCGTCTGCTAGCATTCCATCTTGCGGGGAGGGGTCACGGGTGTGCCAGCGTTTCAGTTCATTCACATGAACGTGCTTCCGGCCTCGGGCCCCTGGCGTACATTGCACCTCGTAGGAGAGGGGCCCTAAGATTCGGGTGATGGGGAACGGCCCCTGCCATGGGTCCCCGCCCGGATGGGCCATCACTGCTCGGGACACCAAGACCCGCTCCCCGACGCGGAAGTCTCGGGGTCTCGCCCCTTTATCATACCGCTCCTTCTGTGCGGTTTGTGCCTTTTTCAAGTTATCGCGGGCTTCTTGTCTGACGCGCTCCAGCTGCTCTTGTAGTTGTCGCACATAGTCCCCGGGGTTTAATCTCGGGGTGTCTGCGGGCTCCCTGCGGTCCCCTTCCACCAGCCCGAGAATCCCTCGCGGTTGGCGGCTGTATAGGAGCTCAAAGGGGGAGAACCCCGTGGATGCCTGGGGGGTCTCCCGGAGCGCAAACAAAAGGGGGTCGACATACAAATCCCATGACTGGGGCTGCTCATGAGCCATCTTCCGGATCATGGTCTTTAATGTTTGATTTAATCTCTCCACTAAACCATCGGTCTGAGGGTGATGTACGGAGGTGAATAATTGCCGTATGTGTAGTGCATTACACACCTGTTGCATCAGATGTGCTGTGAACGGGGACCCCCGATCAGTTAGTAGTTCTCGGGGAAGGCCGACCATCGCGAAAAACCTCATCAGGACCCGGGCCACCCCGGCACTCTTCAGGCTGGGGAGGGGGACCGCCTCTGGAAAGCGGGTGGCGTAATCCATCAAAACCAGCAGGTAGCGCGCCCCCCTGGGCGTCCGGGGTAGCGGTCCTACAACGTCCATTGCTATCCTGTCGAATGGTGTATGGATAATCGGAAGAGGGGACAGGGGGGCTCGCGACTCGGAGCGGGCCGATAAACGTTTGCATGTCTCGCATGATCGGCAGTAGGCCTTTACATCTCGAGCCACCTCGGGCCAAAAGAACCGGGCCAAGATGCGGGCCATAGTGTTTTTAACGCCTTGGTGCCCGGCATATGGGTGGTCATGAGCCTTCTGTATGACCTCGAGGATGTATCCATGGGGAAGCAGCAATTGCCTGTAGGGCCCGACCCGCCCTTTCACCTCCTGGAACCAGGTTCCTCCCTCCCGCAGGATCCGGGGCAACCGCCCCCCCCTCCATGGGTCGACCAGCTGCCCCTCACTCACCGCTACACGTCTCCGGAGTCCGGCGAGCGCCTCGTCCTGCTCTTGGGCGGCCTGAAAGGTGGGGTCATGATCCCAACCGGGACCTGGATCTGGCGGTGCATCCCGTCTCTCATCCGAGGTCGAGGGGCCGGGCACCTCCCCAGGAGCTTCTTCTGCCGGTGCTGCAAACTCCTCCGAGCTCGACATCTTCATCCGGAGAGATAGGGGGCTAGGATCCGCCGCCTGCAGCGCCTCCGCAAAGCGGGGGGCATCCTGCCCCAGCAGAACCGGGAAAGGGAGTTTGGTTACTTGGGCCACTGGCACCTGCCAGCTCTGCCCAAGATAGGACATGGTTGCCATGACCACGGGGCAGTGTTCTTCATGCCCATGGAAGCATACAATGGACGCCGTACGTAGCTCTGGGAGGCCTTGTGGCAGTAGGTGAGAGCGCACCATTGAGATGGAGCTACCGCTGTCTAATAAGGCTAGCATACGTCGGCGACCTAGTTCTACGGGTAACACCCAGGCTGGGGGCTGCCGCCCTCTGGCCGAGGCTTGCATGGTGGCTTCACCGCCCCAGTCGCATTCCATTAGAGGACAGTCCCTCTTGAGGTGGCCCCACTGGCCGCAGGTGAAGCACGGGCCTATTTCCTGAGCTCGTCGTCCTCCCCCGGCCCCTGGTGGAATGCCTTGTGTGCCAGGCCCACTCCCTGTGGGAACCTCCCCCCCGTGCCACGGGTGGAGGATAAGACTGGCCACGTGCCTCAATCCCCCGGGGAACTCCTCGCGCTAAGTTGGGGCGGGCCCTCCCAGGATGGCTTAGATCCTCTCGTGGGCCTGGGAGACTGGGCCCCGGGGCTAATCTTCCCGCTGCGGCTGCCCCTCGTCCCGGCCGCCCCGTCTCCTGCTTAGGGTGGTTGTCTCGTCCGTCGGCTGCCAGGTAGTTTTCCCAGAGCTCCTGGGCTTCGGTCAATTTGGTAGGTTTCCAGCAGGCGAGCCAGTGTCGAGTCCGGGCGGGAAGGATGTGTAGTAGCTTCTCCAATACAACTAGCTCTACGACCCGCCGGGCATCATCCGTGGTAGGCAGTAGCCAACGGGTAGCGGCTTCCCGCAGGGCAGCGATAACGGCCCTTGGTCGTGCAGCCAGCTGGATTTGCAAACTGCGGAAACGCTGTCGGTAGGTCTCAGGAGTGATTTCTAGACAGTCGAGGACAGCGGCCTTAACCTTATCGTAGTCAGCCGCGTCCATCCTTTCTAAAGCCTTCAGGGCCGCCTGAGCCTCTCCAGTCAGATAAGGTCCTAATATGTGAGCCCATTGCATGCGGGGCCACTGCGCCGCCTCAGCTGCTCTCTCGAAGGTCTCGAGGAAGGCCTCAATATCATCCTCCGGGCCCAGCTTAACCAGAGCCGGCCAGGGGGCTCGACCAGGCGCGGCTGCCCCGGCGGCTCCTCCCATGTGGGCAGCAGGTTGCGTCGTCAGTGCCCGCTGAAGATCCCTCAGAAGTGTGGCCTGTGCTGTCTGCTGCTGCTGGGCGAGGTCACGGATCAGCTGGGCCTGATGCTCTGCCATCCACTGTCCGAACTGTGTGAGATCCATCTTGGCTCCTGGATCCTCCACGGGGTCTACCACTAGCACGTCAGGACTGGGTTGCGGAAGTTGAAACGTGGGGGGCCGCAAGGGGCCCCTGGCTCCTGTCCACCCTGCGGGGGTAGGAAGGCGGGGTAGCGGGCGCCCTAGCGGAGGGGGCGTGCCCGCATTCTCCACCACCTTGTCGCGCTCCGCCTTCGGCCCCGGGGGTGGGCCCCCTGTCGCCATGGTCCCCCTTGGCTGAGGGAAGCCCTTGGAGAGAAAGGAGCTGAATATGGGTAGAGCAGAGCCTCAGAAATGGCAGGGAGCGGGGTATAACACCACCCGTGTCGCTCTCCTGCCTCCGGGTGCCAGTGGACTCTCTCTCGCTGTCCCTGTCGCACCAGTGGCTTTTCCCCGGCATCTCCTCCCCGGCTCTTCGCTTCTTTCCCCCTTTTATTCACTCCTCCTCCCTTCCCAGAGCTCCCCTGTGCTTCCCAGCCCCTCCTGGGTCGTAGCCCCGCCCCCCTTTATATCCGAGGACACCTGTCCTCCTCCTCTGCTCGTGGGCGTGGCCGCGTCCCGAGCCGTGCCGGGCTGGAACGCCGCGCCTCCGGCTCGCTCGTCCATCCTCCGACCACACTGTCCCCGCTCGGGCCCGCCTTCCTCCTCTTCTGGGCCGGGCAGGTCATCCCAGCGGCCCATCGCCGCCAGCCTCTGGAGCTGTCCTGCCGCCGCCTCGTCTCTTCCCGGGCCTCGCGGGGCTCTCCGCGAGGCGCGAGCCCGGGCCGGCCATGGAGGCAGCGCTGGGCCGTCGCCTCGTTCTTCCCCTGCCGCGACGCCGGGGTCTCTCTCTTCCCTCGCCGCGCTGCCGGGCCTCGGTGCTCCACTCGCCGCACTGCTCGTTCCCCCCCCGGGGGTCGCCGGGGGCTCCTCGGACTTCTCGGCCCAGCGCTCCTCCGCCTCTGGTAAGTTGGGCACCGCGCTGGGGAAGAGCCCACGGTCCCGATCGTCCGGATCGGGACACCTTGAAAACCCCACCAGGGGTCGCCATAAGTGAGCTGTGACTTGACAGCGGCTACAAGCATGGACGGCTTCAAGAGGGAGTTAGATAAACATATGGAGCAGAGATCCCTCAGGGGCTATTAGCCACAAGGTATAGCTAGGAACTCTCAGTCTGGGGCAAGTGATGCTCTGTATTCTTGGTGCTTGATGGGGGGACAACAGTGGGAGGGCTTCTAGTGTCCTGGCCCCACTGGTGGACCTCCTGAGGGCAGCTGGTGTTTTTGGCCACTGTGTGACACAGAGTGTTGGACTGGATGGGCCACTGGCCTGATCCAACATTGGCTTATGACAGCATTGTCCACCGCCACCATCAGAAGTGCATTTGGAATGCAATTGAAACAGTGCAAGAAAAATCTTATTCAAATTATTGTAATAACAGAATTGTACGTTAAAAGAGGGTATGATTATATCTTGCTCATCTATTTTCGTAGTCGAATAAATACCGATTCAGCCACCATTTGATCAGTCGCCTTTGAAAAGCAGAACAGTGCTGTGTGGCTGGCTATGCCAAGTAGCATTATTATTATTATTATTACTACTTATTAACTGTTATTTTTAATGACATTTCCTTTCCAAACGCACAGCAAATTATATGAATAAAGAATTCCTTCTGCCAGGCGATATCAGAGTTTACAAATGGTTCCCCCATTTTAAAGTGTGGGTTGAAATAGGGTTGGTTTGTTTCCCCCTCCTTCCTCTTCCCTCTTCCTTTCTCTTGCGCTTTATACAGTTCATTTGAGGTTTTGCCTTTTGGGGGCTATCTTGTATGGATCGTAAAAAAGGCCTTGGGACATGTTACTGTACGTGAACTGTGCAACACAAGAGCAGATTGCACGGTATTGACCGGGAATGCGGGAATGGGGGTGTGCCTTACGACACAGCTGTTAGAAGGGCTGGCCGCATAAGCAGGCTGAGTTTGGTGATGTGCAACCATATCAATTTGGAGATGATGAGAGAGTTTAGGTTTTAAAAGCATAGCAACAACCTTATTATTCTCCCCTCCCCTCCAAGCTTGCAAGAACAAACCTTCCAGTGGGTTGCAGGGGGTTTTAAGCACATTCGGGTATCTGGAGGGAGCGTGAAAAGCATTCAAAAAAGGTGGCTGGCAACAATTAGTCAAAATAACTTTTAAAAAATGTATAGTTAATTTTCAAATAACGTCACTGGCTGGTGGTGTCCTTTAAGTGGCCAGGAGGTATACATTATTTGTTAAACTTAATGGCTGCACTGGTGAAACTTGACGGCAAATCAAAAGACAAGCTCCAGACAAAGAAAGTGACGAGGGTGTGTTATGAAAGAGAAAAAAGAGAAGCAACAAGCTACAAATAACATCGTTTCAAGCTTAAAACGATGTCAGTATTTACTGTGCACCTCTTCCAGAAACACAGTGGCATGCAGTCCCAATGGAGATCATTAGATGTTGGATAGCACCTTTCTGTTAGACCCCAAACACCCTTATTGGCTTCTGCTTCTGTCATGCCTGGCTCTCGTAGTTCTCAAAAGCAATCGCGGGCCTGATTCTGGGAAGAGCCGCTGGTATTGACTCTCTATCACAAAGAGGCCAGTGCTAACATTTACCAAATGGGGAGCTTAAAGAGCTTTTATTGTTTGAAATAAGTCCATGCAAGCTTCCATGTTTCCATATTTCCCTCGGCCCCTATCTCCTTTTTTGGAAAAAGTGAATGTAGCTCTGTGTGTGTTTGGATCCAATAAGACCACATTCTGGGCAGGGTCTTCCATTGTTGCTTATTTTGGTGCTGGTGTTGACCACTGCCAGGCTCTGGAGGTCTGATTCAGCGGGTAACTGGGTCCAGTCTGCTGTGGCACTTATATTCAGGTAGCCATCTGTGTCGGGGCCGAGCTACACTAACAGCATAGCAAGCTAGGAGATGCCAATTCCAATCTTATCAGCTGAACGGCAGCTCCACTGAAGCTATGCATGGGGAGTTAGCCACCTTATTTATTTCCAAGAGCGGATTCCCGAATGAATATTTTTAAAGGAGCTTCGGTGGTAATTGGGTGGCAGTCTCTTAATTGATGATGGCTTTGGGGAGAGAAACAACCATTATGTGAGGAGGTCTTGCAGGAGGGGGAGTTCTTAAAGTTGAATCTGCAGATGCGCCGGTGCATGGAGAAAGTAGGCACAGTGCAATAGGCGAGAATTCACCCCACCGATGGTCTGTGGCATGAGCAGTGGGTGCCCTGTGGTCACTGCAAACCATAAAATAGCCAGTAAGCCCTGGCAGAAGGACAGGAACAAGAGTGCCTCTTATTTTAAGTATTCAAAATGAAGCTACAGTACAGTAAACTGAGAGGAGGAGTGTAGGTCACTACCGGAACGTGTGTTTTGCAGGCAGATTCAGTCCACGGTATCTCCAGTTACAGAATCACAAGGAGGCTACTTCTTGCTCCATTGAGATTTTATTTATATATTTATTAGATTTTTTTTAAAAAAATTGCCTCTCACCCAAAGAGTCTCATGGCAACTTACAACATTAAAACCAGGGGTCATTTCGTAGAAAAAGAGGTGCAGGAGCTCATTAGCATAACTCATTTGCATATGCCACACCCCCTAACATACCGAAAGTGTGTCAGAAGGCAACACCCACCCCTCAGGCTCCACTCCACAGGTGAGTGAAACTGACCTGCTCTTCCTCCGTTCCCTTCCCCATCCAATACTTTGTGCAATAAAAACAAGCGTAAAGAACACACCCTCATTCTCTTCCTGCTCCCTTGAAACCACCAGGTTTCAAGTAGACTTGAGATACCCAGGACATGTGCACCACCCATCCCTTTCCTTTCCCCTCCCCACAACAAGACACCCTGTGAGGTAGGTGGGGCTGAGAGAGGTCTTTGGAGAACTGCTCATGAGAGAACAGCTCTGAGAGAACTTGTGACTGGCCCAAGGTCACACCAGCAGCTGCATGTGGAGGAGTGGGGAATCAAACCCGGTTCTCCCAGAGTAGAGTCCAACTCTTGAACACTACACCAAACTGATGGGGTGGAAGCTGCTGAAGGGTTGGTGAAATTTCTCCATTACTTACGTGCCATGTGCCCAGATAAAAAATGGTATACTTAGAAAATTTATATGCCACCTTGAGCAAGTCTCTGGAAAAGCAGCACACAGTCATAAAAGGAACAATGATAAAATTATCAATATTAAAACAAAACATTAAAAACAATAAAGACCCTAGCAGGGCTTTCCACAGGGCGCTGCGCCTCTGCACTGCTCGGGGAAGCCGAGGAGGGGGTGGGGCTTGGTCATGTGCCCGACCCCTGGGCTCCTCACTCCCGCTCCAACGGACCCCTGATTAAAACCAATAAGGGGCCCTGGCCTACACAGTCCAGGCAAGCCCAGTCTCACCAGATCTTGGAAGCTAAGCAGGGCCAACTAGGATTGCCAGGTCTTACTTGGCTTGTGGCGGGGAAGTCCTGGTCCCTCTCTGGGATCTCCTCGGTGCGCGCATCGCGATGATGTCATCTGGAAGTGACATCATTGTGTTGGGCACATTAGTGCCTGGGCCACTGTCTTTTGAGGGGAAACCATAGAGTTTTCCCTCAAATGCTACAGCGTCTCCCCGCAACATGCTCCGGCGTGGTGATGTCACCTCCAGGTGACATCATCACACCGGGCACGTCGCCGCGATGCTGGGACTTTGGGGGTGGGGTTCCCCCCAGCGGCTGGATCCAGGCTGGTGGGTAAGGGGCCTGTTGGGCAGGCAAACCCCTGCCCGCCCAGGGGACCTGGCAACCCTAGGGCCAACTCTAGCAAGTACTTGGATGGGAGACCTCCTTGAAACACCAGGGGCGGGAGGCAGGAGCCTACAGGCCCCCAGTAGGGGTGAGTCACAGAGGACACCATGACTCCCAGGGGCACACACACACACACACATGCTCATATGAAAAATACAAAAAAAAACCCATAATAAGGTAAAAATAACATCAAGACAAATAATAAATATAAAGTATTAACATTAAAATATTGAACTACATGGCTATCACTGTACCACTAATAAAACAGCCCAAACATGGTTACCCTCCGAAGGCCAACCTAAACAATTCGGCCTTTCATGCCCTGCAGAGACTAAACAAGTCCAGCAGGGCACAGCCTAGGTGTCATCTGAGAGCGCATTCCATGGGGCAGGGGCCACAACTGAAGTCCCCCCCCCCCCAAACCAGCAGTCAATAAAGGTTTTACTAAGCTAGACGGATCAGTGGTCTATCTTGGTGTAAAACATCTTCCTATGCCCGTACAAATAGCAAGCCAGGTTTTCCAGCTTGTCATGGATCTTAGGTTTACTGTGTGCAACCCTGATGACACAGAAGGATGCCATTTCCCGCTGTCCCGATCACCTTACATGGATGGCAGAGTACTGTTTGTTTTCCTTTGGGTTCCCATTGTATTAGGCACTCATTTTCTTCTAAACGTTCCCCAAAAGAGGGGACATGGGCCACAGCTCTCGTGACTAGTGAACAAGCACCGTGGTCTCAGCTGTGGGGAACGTGGAAGTCGTGGGTAATCGCTACAGAGACACATTCTCGGAAGAGAAAGAAGGGCCTCTAGAAAGGCTGTGTCCTGATATAGTGAATAAAGGAAGGGGAGAGGATCTGAATTGTGGTTATGTTCCTTCTGCACCAGGACAGACTTCTGTCTGAATAGTCAGCTACTCTGGGAGAACCGGGTTTGATTCCCCATTCCTCCACATGCAGCTGCTGGTGTGACCTTGGGTCAGTTACAAGTTATTTCAGAGCTGTTCTCTCAAGAGCCGTTCTCTCAAGAGCTCTCTCAGCCCCATCTACCTTACAGGGTGTTTGTGGTGGAGAGGAAAAGGGAAAGGACATTGTAAGCTGCTCTGAGGCTCCTTCGGGTAGTGAAGGGCAGGGTATAAATCCAGTCGCTTCTTCTTCTAACCTTATGCTGATGCCAATGCATATATTGGGTTTTGGTTAATGGTTAATCTAGGCCTTGGAGAAACCACTGGAGTTTGGGGGGAAAGACACTTCTAATGGATTTTAGCCCAGGTGCTCAAATTTCTGAGCCTTGGTAGCTCTTGTGGGCAATCTGACCCCCCAGCCAAGAAAGTTAGAGGAAAATACTAAGCTTTCGGTGCTGATGAGATGTGCTAATTTTCTGGCTTTTCTGCATTCTGCAAATAATGTATAGCTGAAAGTTGCAACTTATTTTGAAACTAACAGATGTGGGGCTTTTTGGAACACTGGACTTTATTGATTAGATTGAGTGGAGTCCTTGCACATTAAAAATCACTCACGGGAGGACAGCTTTGCAATTGCTATTAGTTTTGCACTCAAGCTGTAGCTCCATTCATCTCACACGGTCCCATTAAACACGTGACCCTCAGCAACAGCTTTTGAGGTAGCAAAGGGAAGAATCAGTTCTCAAGGCTGGATCCATCAATCTGTCAGCAGAATGCAGACTTTAATTGCGTTCTTCCCCCCAGCCCCTTCTAACCCCAGTGGGGGAAAAATGAATCCTGAGAAAGGGGGCACAGTCACCCGCTTCTCCTTCCTTACTTCAGCCCCCCTCAAACCACACGGCTGTTTGTCCACATGGGTCCCTTGAACCAAGGAATCAACTTTCCCGGTATTAGAAAGCACTGCTGTGCAGATGGGAACACGGCGCAAATCCCCATCCCTTCCACTGACGGGTTGCTGGGATCCATCCCTAGGAGTGGAATCCTCACTTCATAGCAGGAGCTCCTTTGCATATTAGGCCACACACCCCTGATGTAGCCAATCCTCCAAGAGCTTACAGTAGCCCCGGTAAGAAGAGCTCTGTAAGCTCTTGGAGGATTGGCTACATTAGGGGTGTGTGGCCTAATATGCAAAGGAGCTCCTGCTACAAAATGAGCCCTGCTGATGACAGTTCTGTGGATCCCATGAAACTAAGTGGCTTGCATCTTACACCTTACTTAGCAAAGGTTGAAGTTGTCCTCTGACAGAAGAAGAGAAGGAGGCGGAGGGAGGAGGAAGACATTGGATGTACACCCTGCCCTTCACTCGGAGTCTCAGAGTGGCTTACAATCTTCTTTCCCTTCCCCTCCTCACAGTAGACACTCTGTGAGACACCATGTGAGGTAGGTGGGGCTGAGAGAGCTCTTTCAAGAACTGCTCATGAGAGAACAGCTCGGACAAAACTATAGCTTGCCCAAGGTCATCCAGCCAGGTGCAAGTGGAGGAGTGGGGAATCAAACCCGGTTCTCCCAGATTAGAGCCCGTGCACTTAACCACTACACCAAACTGGCTCTCAGTGGATGTTCAAGCCGCTAAAGATGGAGGACAGTTCCTTTCTTTATCTTCAAGCACTCACATTTCCATTTGTGTTCCTGGCTACCATGGATCTCTTGTGAAATGTTCATTTATGTTCAGTAGCTTTGTGCCCTGCCAGGGATGCCGCAGATTTCACAGCAAACCCACATTCAAACAGGCCTCGTTTGACACTCAGGATCCGACCATGAGCCAACGAAGGGTGTTTCCGGCTTGCATCAAGCAACTTCAAGAGCTGCTGAGCAAGTGGCCAGTGGCCCGTGGGTCAGTAACAGACTCACAGCTGATTGGGGATTAACTGGGAGTCAAATTCTGATCTCACACTGCACTTCCCCATATCCTAACGTTGTTGTGCTGGGACGTAGGAAAGCTTTGGGGGAAATCAGAAGCTGACTCACAGCTGATGGGGGAGCCGCTGGGAATGGGCTTCTGATCGGTTTCTCCTTGGAAAAACTGCTACAGAGTGAAGCTGGAGATCACAGCCAGTCAGCTTTTGCTCTCCCCGTTGCAAAAGGGGAAAGAGAAACAGATCTTTTCTGCCCCCTTTCCTCCATTTTGGATGGGGGGGGCTCAGAAGCAATACTTTGGATTCCCCCCCATTACAAAACGGAGAAGTGAAAGAGGTAATTCCCCCCCTTTTCTTTGTAACCCAAGATGACAGCTTTCTTTCTTTCTTTCTTTCTTTCTTTCTTTCTTTCTTTCTTTCTTTCTTTCTTTCTTTCTTTCTTTTGTTCTATTTATATCCCACCTTCCTCACATAGCAGGATCAAAGCAGGTTCCATTAATTTTAGTAAACAATGTTTTGTTTTTATATTTTATATATTTTTTATTTATTTATTCAACTTGTACCCCGCCCTCCCTGCAAGCAGGCTCAGTGTACACAAATTAGAACAGTTACTTCATTCATACCCAATCTTTTACCCCACCAAGGTCGCTTACATCCTTCTCCTCTCCTCCTCTACCTCAACACTGTGAGGGAGATTAGGATGAGCGAGGGTGACTGGCCCAAGGTCTCCCAGCGAGCTTCCGTGGCAAAAGTAGGGATTCGAACCCAGGTCTGGCAGATCCTAGTCCGGTGCTGCAATGCTAAACCGTACTGGATCCCCCTTCTCCACTGTGGAGAAGAGTAGTGGTTTGTTTCCCCACCACCACCACCGCAAAATGAGAGTCTGAGCTGCCAAGAACAGGAGGGATATCTCCTTTTCTTTTCAACCCAGGTGAGGAGGGGAATTGTCTAGGCTTCTGCCCCACTCAGTCTGGGATGGAGCAGAGTTGCTGTGACTAGACACAAACATGTTGTGAAGAGCCTGTCAATTAATTGGCTGCCTGATCCCCAGCGGTGAACGGGAGATGATCCGAACTAGCAGGTGTTCAAGCTTGACTCTAGACACATCAAGGTTCGCAAGGCAGCCCCTGTCATCCCGTGCAATACTGTCATTTAGTGTGCAGAAAGACTTCTTCCAGCCAGAAGCATGATTGTGTTGAAGAGTCTTCCCCCCGCCCCCGCTTATTCAAGAGACGCATCCTTAACGTTAACGGTCTGATCTGTGGCTGTAGCGCTCAGAAGAGGCCTCCATTATAGAACGCTTCCTTTCTCCCGAGATGAGTTCGAAACAAATAAGATTGATTTGTTTTTTTTAAAAAGGGGGGCGAAATTGTACTGGAATATCTCTTTGGAAACTGATTTGCTCTCAGAGATTAATTGCACGCAGCTGGAATTGCTGTCTGAATAAAACGGCATCCCGCTTTATGGGGAAAACACTTGACCAGAGCTTATGGGTCAAGTGGTGCTGAACATTTTACAGCCAAATACCTCTTCCTTTTGTACCAGGAGTGTCTCCTTTGTTGAAACATGACAACCTGCGCGGTTGATCCTTGAGACAGAAATTGCAGAGAGGCTGCCTGGATGTCATTGAAGCAGGGGAAGCTGATGAGCGAGTGATCTTTTTGTCATGTTTCCACTGTAAGCGGGAACTAGACACTGAATACCGCTCAGCCGTCTTGCTGTTCGGGAAATCACGACTCTCCCCCGTACACCGCTCTGCACTTTATGCTGTTATCTCAAACACTGGCTTAACAAATCGCCTTTTTCATCCACTTTCTTGGCTTCGGTACGTTGTCGGAAGCCAACCGAAGTGCGGATTGCAGAAGTGAATGGAAAGAAGGTTTTCAGGCTGCATGACTTACACATTTGATCTGTTTGTTTACATTCTTTATAGTCCACCTTTCTCCCAGGGACTCAAGGCGGCTTACACGTAGTGAGCCGGTAGAATCACAAAAATGAGACATTCAGTAAGAACATAAGGTCATAGGAGAAGCCAATGTTGGATCAGGCCGATGGCCCATCCAGTCCAACACTCTGTCACACAGTGGCCAAAAACACCAGGTGCCCTCAGGAGGTCCAGCAGTCGGGCCAGAAGACTAGTGTGATCAATGCACTGGGATTTTAGAAGTCTGAAACCGTCAGAGAGAACTTAAGCATAGTGTAAGACTTTCACATGACGTGTTCAGCAGCACAGAAATTATGTAAATAGGACCCTGCTTAAGCTAAACGCAGCTTTATAGACCACAGTCCTTAATCGTTTACCCGGGCAAGTTTGTAAAACCGCTTTGTGCAGTTCAGCCCTGTTGCCTGTGCAGAAAATCCCCCTTGAATAGTTCAGTTTTGCCTAGTTTGTGGGAAGCCAAGAGAGTGGGCGCTGTCTTTGTTGGATTCTCTGGACTTGGTACTGCCAGGGAACCACGGAAAAACCACAGAGTGCTCAAAGGCTTTAGCACAGGAGAGCTCGGGGCTGGGTGTGGCAACAGACTCACAAAGTTACACAGAGTCAGCAGCCAGTTCTAAACTCTAATAAACTTTTATTAAAAGAAATACATGCTGGAGAGTGCAGGTAAGAGATAGATATAGATCACCTATTCTAACTAGCTAGATGGTGTTGGATGCTGGACACATGTCCAGCCTCCATGGTGCAAGATGATCAAGCCCCTTTTTTGTGCGCGTGTGAGAGAGAAGAGAGTGTGAGAGGGGAAGCAGAGGAAATTGCCCCTAAGAGTAGCATTCTACTTCAAAGGGAAGGATCAGAGAGCAGGAAGGAGTATCTGTCTAAACTCTTTGGTGCCGTCTTCTCAAGTCTGAGACAAGAGACAGCGCCAAGTCCTCCACTTCTGACAGCCTAGACCTCCTTGGGCAAAGTGTTCCACAAGGTGGGAACTACAACAGAGAAGGTGCATGTACGGGCAGTTGGCACTTGTGGAAACCCCTGCTGACTTGAGCAAACTTTGTGGTGGCGGAGCATATGGAGGAGTGGCTGCCCCACAAATAAGAGGGGCCAAGACAATGAAGGGCTTTGCAGGTGATAGCCAACATAGGGCAGTTGAGAGCAGGTTTATGACTGAACCTACAGAGCCTTATGTATAAACCAGTGAGCTATTTTAGGGGCCCTCCTTATGACTTTGATAATTTTAACAGCAAGCACACTCACCCCTTCCCATGCGGTGACAAACTGCTTTTGAAAGTCCGCTCCTGCTGAACAGAAGTTTGCCATGAATTCTAGGACCTCTGCAGTTCAAGAGTCTTAGCCCGAAAGCCTCAAGTGATGCCTTGCATGGTTTTTCTGGTCCTGTGTACAATTAGATAGGAACTCTCCATCTGGGGCAAGTGATGCTCTGTATCCTTGGTGCTTGGCCGTGGGGCAACAGTTGGAGGGCTTCTAGTGCCCTGGCCCCACTGGTTGACCTCCTGAGGGCACCTGGTATTTTTGGCCACAGTGTGACAGAGTGTTGGACTGGACGGGCCATTGGCCTGATCCAACATTGGCTTCTGTTATGTTCTTAAGACACAAAAACTTGACATTATTTTAAGACTTTCTGTATCTACAGCTTCTGCTTCTGTATTCTTGATGACTTCTGCCTTGAAGATTCTGTGTGTCAGAGAATGTTATGTGGCGTCTGTGTATGTGTAAAAAAAATAAATAAATCCCTGAATAAAATAACAACCGCTTCCAAGGCGGATCATGCAATATAAAGCATGTAACTCAAAAAGCAGAAGACATTTGGTAAACAATGCAATAGGATTAGGATCACAAGTTTAGAAAAATAATGCAAAAGAAAAAGGTACCGGGCATGATAAATCATAATTTGTAATTCAGAAAATGGAATATAAGAAGACAGTGTGGTAAGAATAGGATAAAACATACAATAAACCTTGGGGGAAACTACAGTTTCCCCTCTGTTCCCCCATTCCCCACCCTATTGCACTGCCTGTAACCCATTTATACAAGTAGACTTTGTCTCTGTAACAAGCAAGCAACTCCATAGAACAGTATAGAAACTGATTCTGTAAAATCAAAGCCCCCCTCCAGTCCCCAAGCTGATCAGTCAGAAATGGAACTGATGTCTCTTTCCAAAGAACCTGTTTGGTGTAGTGGTTAAGAGTAGCAGACTCTAATCTGGAGAACCAGGTTTTATTTCCCACTCCTCCACATAAAGCCAGATGGTTGACCTTGGGTCAGTCACAGCTCTCTCAGAGCTTTCTCAGCCCCACCTACCTCACAGGGTGTGTGTTGCTGGGAGAGGAAGGGAAGGTGATTGTAAGCCGCTCCAAGACATCTTCAGCTAGTGAAGGGTGGGATAAAAAACCAACTCTTCTTCTTCTGTTCATATCACTGGCCACAATTGTAATGTTGGTGAGATCTTTGCAGATCTACTGATCAGAAAATGTATTTTTCAGTTACATTATCTGTTGTTTTCTTATTTCTCCCTTTTCCCTTCTTCCCTTTCAAAAACTTTCAAGGTAGACAGGCGCCAGAATTAAAAAATGAGTTTGTCACTGAATATCACTGTAAAATATTTCTTCTGTGTAATAACATTAATACTGAGGTTGTTTCGTTTTGTGATTTGAGTCGTTAATATCTGAATGCTTGCCTCGCACTGTGAGCTGGATGAAGTATTACAAATTTACAGTACAGTTAACTGAACAAAATAGCTGCTGTTTTCTTGTATTTCATCAAAACACCAGACTGTACAAGCTACAAATGTACATTCTATTTCTATACAAATTCTACAAAGATCCTTACTTTTATGTATTGTTATCCTGATTTAAATTTATTGTAGCATACCACTTTTGTAAAGCAGACTGGTACACAGTCATTTAGGCCTCAATGCATTCTTGTCTTTAAAAAAATGGTTTTAAAACTCTAGGCTAGATAGCCATTTGACAGCAATGCTGATTCTGTGAGCTTAGGCAGATTATGAGAGGGACGGCAGGAAGGGCTGCCTCAGTGCTTAGTTCTCGTCGCCCTTTTCTTACACGCCCAGGGAAATGCTGATCACCACACTGGGCTCAGGAAGCAGTTTTTCTCCAGGCCAGTTTGGCCGTAGATCCTGAAGGGTTTTGTCATCTTCTGGGTATGGAACAGTGGTCACTGGGGGTGGGGGGAGGTATTTGTGAATTTCCTGCATTGTGCAGGGGGTTGGACTAGATGACCCTGGCGGTCCCTTCTGACTTTATGATTCTATGATTCTATGATTCTAAATCTGTGGGTTCCCCCCCCCAGTCCATTTCCCTCTTCTTTCCTCCCAATTGCTCTCTCCTTATGCGTCCATTTGCGTGTGGTTTTAATTTTAAAATTATAAGATTTCTAATGGAATTGTTGATTTTTGTCAGTGTCATGAACCACTTCGGAAACTCTGGTCATAAAGTGAGATACAGAATCTAATAAATTAATGGAAATGATTAGCAGCAAGCCACTTTTATGATCCAGGGTCTAGGCCCAAATTAAAAAGTCTAATCTGCTTCCAAGATATAAGTCTATCTATCTAGCTATTAAATTTAGTTTCTAGACTGTCCTCCCCTGTGGAATAGGGCTCAGGGCTGTATACATCAATAAAAACAATATTCATACAATAATAACAATAACAACAACAACAATAATAATAATAATAATAAATGCACCTACATTATGTATCCCCATTGGGGGGGTTTCTCTAACACCTGTGTCCATTAAGACGCATTGTTTCATTTCAACTGTGAAGGTTCATATAAACATTTATATTAATGTTATCTCACGTCATGTTTGGTTGTTACCATTAAGATTCCAGATCTATTTTTTCCCCATGTAAAGTGTTCTTTCTCGAGCCAGCATTTCTTGCATTGAATATCAACCTTATGGGATTTGTGGTTCAAGAGGAAGTACTGTGCAATGATTTATAGCAGCGAGCCCATGTAAATTTGAGGATCATTATTTGTCTGATTAGGTGGATTCAATACGTTTTTGTCACTTAATCTTGTAGGTATTTATAGTGTGTCGACCGTTCTCAGCACTGTACCTTACAGCAAATTCTTCCTGAGAAGTTTAATCTATGGCAATGGTTTCTTGGCCCGCTGCGTAAGGCGCATGCTATATCATGTTTTCCGAGGCAGTCTTTTTGTTACTAGTCTAGAGCACAGAGCCAGTTTGTTGAACTCTTTCGTAAGATTAGATATTACTTTGCGGAGGACTGACTCCTATTCTGTGCATAGTTTCTTTATCATGTTTTTTTTTGTTTAATGAGCAACCTGAATTATCACTACGTGGCACGAAGACGGAGGGATGCTCCCCTTCCCCAAAGGTGCTTCTCTGAGCTGATTAAAATATTCTTACCTCATCTAGATAAAGGTCACTTGTAATTCACTGCTTCCCTATATGTGTTGGGGGGGGGGGTTCCTTTTTTAAAAAGATGTCGCAGCAGTTTACAGCAGCCATGCGCTCATGCATGTTTACACCCATAGGGAGATATCAGCTCTCTTTGCTCTGAAGTATTTTATGCCCTTCGTAGTAATCTTGGGAGGCCAGCCCCCTTAACGGCATCCACTTAGAGGTGAGCGCTCCTAATTAGGAATAACTGCTCAGAACGCGCCGTTGACTTTACCGCCATATTAATTTTTTGGGGCAGTGTCATCTTGAGATATCTGAAACAGAAAAAAGAAGCCGCCTGCTTCTTAAACTGCGAATGTAAATCAAATCTTTGTAAACGTCCGGCGTTGCTTGAAAAATAGGCGGCATTGATTTTTTTTTTTTTAAGAGATCAGCGTAAATAACTTAATAAAATGTGATAGGCTCGGAGGATATGGGGCACGTTGGTCGGGTCTCTTGTTTAGCATCATGTAATGTTTCGAGGGGGGGGGGCGTCTGAGCGAGTACATTTGAGATAACGTTTTGTGAAACACGCCGTAACACTCCGATGGCTGCAGCTGTTGTCTAATTTTTTCTGGATTAAGTTTGGTCAGGAACGACGCTGCCTCATTTTCGGCTTGTCATTTGCCCAGGAAGTAAAAGCAAATTCTAATGAGGGAATCACAGCAGGAGAACCTCTGAACAAATGAGAGGCATATATTGACTGACAGACAGCATGCCATTTCAGTGATAAATGTATTTTTATACACTGCTGTTCAAGGTCACTTTCTGTTCTCTTTGTACGCTGGCTGTCAAATCATGCAGTTTTACGTTTTAATACGAAGTAATTTGTGATAGCTGATGCAAAATAATAGCATTAGATTTTTTGGATTTTTTTTTTTAGGGGGTGGGAATTAAGATGTGTATCTGAGTTAAAACTTTACCACTTCACCTCTTGCTTTTATTGAGGAAACCGTTCGGAAGACAAGTAGGAAATAAATTTAAAATCTTAACCCGAGTCTGTACTCCCCCCCACCCGCCGATAATGTAGTAGTGAGGCTGCAGTACTAAGGACACGTAATGGAGTTCAGATGAAATCAAGAGAACCTGCTTCTATTAATGTATTTAGGAAGGAAGTGTGAATTGTTTCATCCCAAAGATAATGGCTCTTTTTAGAAGACAAGTTCAAAACTCTTAACAATATCCATCTGGAGAGACCTGCAGGTAATCCTTGTGGGAAATGGAAAGTTTGTTTTTGCTCTGCCCTAAATATAAAATTATCAAAGTGGAATACATGTGTTAACATTCGTTTAAAATCTGTTGCAAAGTGGGAGGAGCGCTGGCAGGAGCAACATACCTTAGCTTGAAGTACGTGGCTGAATGACATGTAAGATGACCCGAGAGGACCATTGATAACTTTTTACTGTATACTTTTAAAAAAAATGAAGTCTGCACGCAAAAAATATTTGAAGGATACTGGTACGCTTGTCAGAAAGCCAGCCTTGCCTGCAGCTTCCTCTGAATTGTATACTCATGACAGACCCAGATTTGCTCCTAAGTAATGTGTAAACAATGAATGTTCAACATTATGTACAATATGTATAGAAATTATGTGCATATTCAAGGAAATATACTATAGGACATATTTTCCATGGTTCTAAAGACGTGTATCAGTCCTGCCTGGTATCCTGTGTCTTCATACTGGTCATTAATGTACTACAAGTCAAGGACAAGAATGGAGTTTACCATACCAGTGATTCATCCCTAGCTTCTGTTGTCATCGAGGAACAGAGGAGGATTTTTCCCTTGCTTCAATTTTTTTGTTTTTAGCTTTTGTACTGTACAGGGGGGCTTGCAGTGGCTCAAGTGGTTAAGACGCTGAACAGTCCGGAAGGTCAGTAGTTCGGCAGTTCGAGACCCGAGTGCCGCATGAGGGAGTGAGCTCCCGTCTCTGGTTCCAGCTCCTGCCAGCCTAGCAGTTCGAAAGCAAGAAAATGCAAGTAGATAAATAGGTACCACTTCAGTGGGAAGGTAACAGCGTTCCGTGCACCTTGGCGTTTAGTCATGCCGGCCTCATGACCACAGAGACATCTTTGGACAGCGCTGGCTCTTTGGCTTGGAAATGGTGATGAGCACCGCATCCCTAGAGTCGTATTCAACTGGCTTTCGAGCAAGGGAAACCTTTACCTTTGCCTTTCTGTACAGGGAGGGAGCTAGAGAGCAGTCTTTGCATGGTGAAAATTGGCTACAGTCACACACATTAAACAATCCACTTTCAATCCCCTTTCAATCCCCTTTCAATCCACTTTCCAAATGGATTTTACTGTGTGAACTGGCAAAATCCAGTTGGAAAGTACATTAGAAGTGGCTTGAAAGTGGATTATTTCGTGTGTGTGACCACAGCCTCTGTGTAACTTCAAGGTAATTTTTGCCAAGAATGACAAGTATGGAATTTATTGTTCATCTCACAGAATCTATAGATTGCGGCAACCAGGTTTAGGATTTGGGAAAGAGTGCACAAAGCAAGGTGGGGGGAAATTCTCACATTTCTCCAAGGAACATTCTTCCAATCGAAGAGCCTCCTCTACCAGCCGAGGAGTCTCTTGAGTGAGCAGAAGTCTCACTGTGTCAGAAGAATGCATCAGCAGAATGGACCGATAGGACCCAACCCAAAGCATTCCGGCCATTATCACAGATCTCGGCTTGTGAATTATGGCTTGACTGAAACGTACGGCCAATCTGTGCTTTGCTGCTATGAGACTGAGTTTGGGAGGGAGCCTAGGTCTCACTTGCAATCTCATCTGGCAAACTATTTAGACACTTTCTGCTTTGTGGTAAAATACCGTTTCTTGTTTTATCCGAACCAGCAATCTATGGCTTGCACTTGCCTCAAATGGTTTTCCGGGCAAGTGGAAGCCATAGTTTGCCGTTTCGGATGAAACAACAGATTGTGGCTTGCTGCAAACCAGGAAGTAAGTATTTAAATAGCTTGCCCTGTGCAATGGGAGGGAGAGATCATGAAGGAGACCCCAACTCTCTTCTCCATTTTATTCTCGTACTGCCGAACCAGGGTTTGTTGTTGCATCTGAACCAAGCCTAGGTTTACCTCTTTCAAATAACAGCCCACATGACAAAGGTAACCTGTTGCTCTCCTAATATTGAATTACCCAGGTGGCCTCCAATGCCGAAGTTTTTAAAAAACCCTCTCAAGTCCTCCCACTGTAAAGTCATTAACAGAGCAGTTGTCTCGTTTTTTCTCATTTTTCTATACCAACTGAAATCCACTTTCTGCATTAGCAAAATAAAGGCTGCAAAGCTTTCCACGAATATTCAGTGATCGGCCTTTACCATTGTGAGCAGCCACTGAGTGTCTCCTCTCAGACAGCTTTTATCTCAGAACTGCTGCTCTGCCCTTTGCCAGCTGAAAACCTCAGCCAACAGAAGTACATTTGGTTCAGCTGCAAGGATGCGCGGATGCGTGCACATCCTTGCTCGTTTGGTGAGTAAATAAGAGTGAGCCCTGCAAAGTGCAGACTGAATTGCGCCAAGGAGAGGGAAATCTGTTTTTAAAGGATTCACATCTGCAAGGAAAAGGACACGAATTAAAGCATCAAAGCGATTTGGCTCCCTTAAGGATTGCAGTTATTTGGATAAATTGTCAGTGGCCGAGAGCGCAACAAGTTTGCCAGCCGTATTGATTTTCACCTTTGAATCACCCAAACATTTTTCACCGGCAAATATTAATTGCTTGTTAAGTGCTAAGGAATTTGATGGCCGAAATATTGAATCCCATAATTAATCGGCCTTTTAAGTTTCCCTTATCATTAAGCGATTGAGATGACATAAGACACTGGCGTTTGCTTGAGCCAACCTATCGTATACATGATGTACAGTAGGCAAATATCACAATAGATTATTAATGTCTGCTTTTTGGTAAGTGCAGTTCATCTTAGTTCCTACAGTAGTGCAGCTCTCTCCCTCTGACAATCAATTAGTGGGATGGTGCTTGAGCGGCCGATTTTGCTTACAGATTCTAGAGGTTTTCGTAAACATGGCCCTACTAATATTGGGGACCTGGATGGAGCATATTCCCAAAGGGTCTGCTGTACAGAAAGTTTCCCTTGGCTAAAATAGATGTACTTGACCCTACAGTTCCCAAAACAGGAGATGGAGCTCCTTAAGACAAAGATTTGTAGATAAGACTTTATAAAGACAGGACATGGAAACCTGGCAGGAATCAGAGACAAGGAATAACAAACTTGTTTGCATCATTTGGTAGAAACTGATAGCATGATAAAAGGGTTGGAACACTTTCCCTATGAAGAAAGGTTAAGGCCCTTTGGACTCTTTAGCTTGGAGAAATGTCGAGTGAGGGGTGACATGATCAAGGTTTACAAGATTATGCATGGGACAGAGCAGGTAGAGAAAGAAGTACTTTTCTCCCTTTCTCACAATACAAGAACTCGGGGGCACTTCATAAAATTGCTGAGCAGTCAGGTTAGAACAGATAAAAGGAAGTACTTCTTCACCCAGAGAGTGATTAACACGTGGAATTCACTGCCACAGGAGGTAGTGGCAGCTACAAGCATGGACGGCTTCAAGAGGGAATTGGATAAACATATGGAGCAGAGGTCCATCAGTGGCTATTCGCCACAAGGTCATAGATAGGAACTCTCGGTCTGGGGCAAGTGATGTTCTGTATTCTTGGTGCTTGTGGGGAGGGGCAACAGTGGGAGGGCTTCTAGTGTCCTGGCCCCACTGATGGACCTCCTGAGGGCACCTGGTGTTTTTGGCCACAGTGTGACAGAGTGTTGGACTGGATGGGTCATTGGCCTCATCCAACATTGGCTTCTCTTACGTTAAGCCCCAAAAGCAATCCCTTAATTTTCATTGTATTTTTTTCCTCTGAGGATTTGTTTATTTAAAACATTTATATGCCACCCATCCACCTAAATAGAGTCCCCAAGGCAGCAAACAGCAGAGCACTAGAACATTTAATTTTTTCCCATTTTTAACTGAACGTTATTCCATTTATATACTGTGGGCGCTTTCACACATGCTAAATAATGCAGTTTCAATCCACTTCCGCGACTGTTTGCAAGTGGATCTTACCATTTCACACAGTAAGATCCAGTTGCAAAGTCTGTTGGAAGTGAATTGGAAGTGCTTATTTAGTGAGTGTGAAAGCACCCTGTGTTATTCCATCATGGATCTGGTTATATATTGAGTTAAATGCATAGCTTGTGAGCAGGAGCTTTGGTCTCAGCTCCATAGAGTGCCAGCATCCAAAAATACGCAACCGGATTGGTTGCTGTTGCAAACAGACCAATCTGGAAAAACTCTGACTTTCTGCGGGAACAATTCCCATTGGTCCCAAGCACTAATCAGTTATTGGACATTATTGTTCCAGTAGGTGTGGTTTTCCTGGTGGAAACTGTATATAGTTGGATCGTTCTGTGTGTTGGCTGTTGTGTTTTGAGCTGAATAAAGAAATCACTTGTTTGCAAAGCTGCCTCCATCTCAGTACATAATAGAGCTCAAGACAGCTCACAAGATAATTCCCAGGGGTTCTCCTGTGATGTTAAGCGTATATCTTTCTAGCTTCGGCATAGTTGCTGTATCATGTGCCATATTCTGGAAGAACCGAAGCCCAGCTCCTCCTGTTGTGTGTCTCTCCGTAGACAGGTATGGTTGCTTGCATCCAACTGTTCTGTCAATGTCCTGATTGATCTTTGGAACACAGAGGTAACTGAGGTGGCAGACAAGATTGTTCCTGGGCAGCCTCTCTCACAGAATAGAGTCAGATTGGCTCCCTGGTAGGCAAGGCAGCTGGGGGAAGTGAAGTGTCAGGATCATTGACTAAAGTTTTGTTGTTTGTTTTATTTTTTGCCATCAAGTCACGGCTGTCCTCCAGTTTTCAAGGCAAGAGACATTCAGAAATGGTTTGCCATTGCCCGCCTCTGTGTCACGACCCTGGTATTCCTTGGTGGTCACCCATCCAAGTGCTAGCCAAGACTGACCAGGCTTAGCTTGGGGTAGAGAGAGCCAGTTTGGTGTAGTGGTGAAGTGCACGGACTCTAATCTGGGAGAACCGGGTTTGATTCCCCACGCCTCCACATGCAGCTGCTGGGTGACCTTTAGCAAGCCATAGTTTTCTCCAGGGGTCATTTTGTAGAAAAAGAGTTGCAGGAGTTCATTAGCATAACTCATTAGCATAACTTATTTGCATGTGCCACACCCCCTTGACAAAGGGCAGGCATGTTTAAAATGCCTTTCTTTCTCTTCCCTAGATGGGGAAGGGAAAGAAAGGCATTTAAATCCCCCCCACTTCCCCGAGTTTCTCCACCAAAGCGAAGAGGGAAAAAAGGGGGCATGTCTGGGGAAGCAAAGGGCAGGTATGCAGTGATGCCTGGTTCCCTGCTCCTGGACTTGTTACTCCCAGAATGCCGTTCCTGCTTGTTCCCCCTTGAAATGACCCCTGGTTTTCTCAGAGCTGTCCTTGAAAAAGAGCAGTTTCTGTCAGAGCTCTCTCAGCCCCACCCACCTCACAGAGTGTCTGTTATGGGGAGGGGAAGGGAAAGGAGTTTGTAAGCCGCTCTGAGACTCCCAAGTGAAGGGCGGGGTATAAATCCAGTCTCCTCCTCCTCCTCCTCCTCTTCTTCTTCTATCAAACTGGATCAGGCTATCCTGGGCTATCCAGAAAAGGGCTGTTGACTTCTGGGAGGATAGAGATGGCCAGGTCCTTGGTTTCATGGCGTTTTGTGGAAGTCCATTGTACAGCAGCAGCTACTGGTCTGAAGTTTTACATGTTGCCGACGCAGATGCCATGGGCTGGCATCATAATTCATTTCTGGCTGCGGTCCGTCTAATCACACGCTGCGGGTTACGTTAGGAGTGAACAGAAATGACTCTAAACTGCTGCGAGCCCGTGGCATTCCAGGCAGCTTTTCTGCCACCAGAGGGGCAACTGAGGGTAAAACCCCATCAAACAGGCTCTGCAAAGAGAGTGCATTTCACGAAGGGGGTGGGGGGGGGGAGGGATATTGTTTAGCAGCAGAAGGGGGGGGAATTAACCTTACAGTCTCTCTTGTTCCCAACCCTCAAAAATGGATTTCAGCAGTTTTGCATAAACAGCAACGCACTTGGTATATAAAGACTTGCTCCTCACATCTGTTTTAAGCAGCTTTGAACTCTCTTTCTGTTACTGAAAAACGGAGTCCAGTGTAACAGCAGAGGTTGTGATAGACTTCATTAATGCTGCGGCCTGCCTGTTCAGCGAAAACGCCAAGACTCTGTTTCCAAAATGCAGCTAGCGAAAGGATACTAAGTGGCCTGCAGTGGATCCTCGTGCAGCCGTCACCCCACCATATCTAAGGGGGGGGGGGGTGAAAAGTGCCATCAAGTGAGTGCCCACATGGCAACCCCCGTAGGATTTTCTGGACCAGAGAGGTTCAGAGGTGGTTTGCCATTGCCTGCCTCTGCATAGCCGCCCTGGACTTCCTCGGTGGTCTCCCATCCAAGTACTAACCAAGGCCAACCCCACTTAGCTAGTGTGGTGTAGTGGTTAGGAGCGCGGACTCTAATCTGGGAGAACTGGGTTTGATTCCCCACTTCTCCACATGCAGCTGCTGGTGTGACCTCGGGTCAGTCACAAGCTCTTTCAGAGCTGTTCTCTCAAGGGCAGTCCTCGAGAGAGCTCTCTCAGCCCCACCTACCTCACAGGGTGTCTGTTGTGGGGAGGGGAAGGGGAAGTAGATTGTAAGCCGCTCTGAGACTCTTGACTGAAGGGTGAGGTATAACTGTGTGGATTCTAATCTGGGAGAACTGGGTTTGGTTCCCCACTCCTCCACTTGCACCTGCTGGATGACCTTGGGCAAACCATAGTTCTGGCACAGCTGTTCTTGAAAAAGAGCAGTTTCTGTCAGAGCTCTCTCAGCCCCGCCTACCTCACAGGGTGTCTGTTGTGGGGAGGGGAAGGGAAAGGAGTTTGTAAGCTGCTCTGAGACTCCTTCGGGTAGTGAAGGGTGGGGTATAAATCCAATCTCCTCCTCCTCCTCTTCTCCTTCTCCTTCTTCTTCTCCTTCTCCTTCTTCTTCTTCTCTGAGAAGTTTGGGCTAGCCTGGGCCATCCAGGTTAGGGCAAGGAGGGGGATGCAATCCTCTTTTTATTGCATGTGAAAAGTCACACAAAGCTGCAGAGCTGCATATCCAGAATATGTTCCTTCTTGAGGCAGCAGTAGCCATTGCTTAAAATCCACGTAAGTAAGTATTTGAAAAGTAAATGCAGGAAGGCATTCTTCTCGCATGTGCAGGATTTGACATGCCTCTGCAGGCCACCTGCCCTGCTTTGCTCAGGCACATGAGCACTCAGAACTTGCATTTTGTCATCCATATCTCCCAAGAATGCGCATCTGGCCATTTTCTGGGTGTGGCACAGCGGCTAAGAGGTGGCCGTGAAGAGGGGATAGACCTGAAAGCGTTGCTTCAAATGGCGCACTAGCTCCCAGTCTTGGCCAGCTTAGCCTAGATGGCTGTAAGGACTATGGGTACAATATTTATGATGTCCTTTGAAGTTTTGAAGGAGGTGCTGCTCGTAAAACCCTTGCTGTTTGTTGCCTGCATGCCTTTTCAGACTGTGCGAAGTGAGCAAAGCATTCCTTGTACTCCGGAGTGAGTGAGCAGAGACTCACAAAAGCTCACACCCTGCCACAACTTTTGTTAGTCTTTAAGGTGCTACTGGGCTCCTGCCATTTTCTGCTCCTACTGACAGACTAACACAGCTCCCGTCTTGATCTGTTTCCTGAGAGCTAGCGTGGTGTGGTTAGGAGCATGGACTCTGATCTGGGAGAACCAGGTTTGATTCCCCATTCCTTCACATGCAGCTGCTGGTGTGACCTTGGGTCAGTCATAAGTTTTTTTGGAGCTGTTCTGTCAACAGCAGTTCTCGAAAGAGCTCTCTCAGCCCCACCTACCTCACAGGGTGTCTGTTGTGGGGAGGGGAAGGGAAAGGAGATTGTAAGCCACTCTGAGACTCCTTTGGGTAATAAAGGGCGGGGTATAAATCCAGTCTCTTCTTCTCTTCTACAATCCATTGTGATTTTTTTTGGTTTCGATTTAATCTTTGCATACGTTCTTCTTCTGATGTGATAACTTGTTTATCTGCAGTAAGATAACCGTAGGCGTCCGTCGCGACTTAACAGAGCAATCGCTGTAGGAGTATAACTAGCTCTTTGAAGCACACGGTCTCTTAAAAGCCCAGCACGGATATTCTCTCCACAGCCGGTTGACCCATGCGGCAAAAAGGTCAGTCTGCAGCACAGGTCAAAAGAACCCTCTGTGCATCGAGGGAAGACAGGATCGCGCATATATTGCCTCGCCCAACATCTTAGATGGAGTCTTCCCTGCGCTCTGCAGAAATGCCTTGGTGTGCTGAACCTGTGTAGGAAGGAACCTTTAGCAGTGCATGAAGAACAGTTCTTTAAAAGGGGAGGAAAGCACCGGTCCTAGCAGTGTGTGTGTTGTCACTGAGCCAGAGACTTGGTTGTTGTGCTGCTTCATTTCTCTTTGTTGCACTAATATTCCCAAAAGAGGCTTATTGATGAGAAGAGTCCCAGTCTTTTTATTTTTCTTTCACGTTGTCTGGCTAGTAAGAATTTATCGTAAGCCCCTGTTCTTTCTGAACACGCCCAGACTTTACCTTTGGGGGTGATGGTTGGCTTGCTTTTTATTATTTGTCCACCCATACATTATTTATTGACTTACATTATTTATTGTCTGCCTTTCTCACTTGGGCTGAAGGCGGATTACACAGAGTGGGTCAGACGCAATCGACTGGATGGAACATTCAGTGATCAATGCCCTAGGAAGTAGGCTTGTAGAACCGACCAGGTCTAAAGACAGGAAGCATAAGTATTAACATAACACATTAGATGATGTTAAAATTGCATCGTAGGTTGCTAGTTTCAGCAAGCTATGTGCAGTAGTGTAGAATCATAGAAGCATAAAGTTGGAAGGGACCTCCAGGTCCAACCCCCTGCACAATGCAGGAAATTTCACAACTACCTCCCTCACACACGCACAGGTTGTGTTCAGAGCAGCAGTTTTGCCCGATATAGGCACATTTCACAAACAGATCAAATGGACCTGGTCACACAGCCACAGCTGTCAGGCGTTCCCCCAGCGTACTCACCCCATCAGAGGACAACTTGGAGCCGGGTTAAAAAGCCACCACCTCCAATGTGCTGTTTTTGTTTCCCCATGCATTCATTGTGCATGGCTGGGTGTCTGAACATGGGAGAGTGTGTGCAGAATGGATTTGGCAGTCTGAGCCTGCAGATCCATTCTGCAACTGGGGACATGGATTTTTTTTAATTGCCTATATGCGCATGTGCACATGAATTTTGAAATTTTGGGGGCAGTGCACTCCATGGCTGATGCGCTGCAGTAATGTGGATGCTTTACCACAAGATGTCTCCATAGGTAGCCTGCAGCAGGGTGTGCTGTGTGGCTGATATGCCCCGCAGTACTTTCAGCCGGTTCAATTAGAGGTGGCACCATATCGTGCCAAGCTGCCAGTGTGATCACAGCCACACAGTGACCCCTGCTCCATGCCCAGAAGATGGCAAAAAACCCTCCAGGATCTCCAGCCAAACTGGCCTGGAGAAAAATTGCTTCCTAACCCCAAAGAGGTGATCAGCATTTCCCTGGGCGTATAAGAAAGGGCCATGAGAACTAAGCACTGATGCAAGCCTTCCTGCCCTCCCTCTCATGATCTGCCCAAGTTCACAGAATCAGCACTGCTGTCAGATGGCCATCTAGCCTCTGTCTGAAAACCAACAAAGAAGGAGAGCCCACCACCTCCCAGGGAAGCCTGTTCCGCTGAGGAACTGTTCTGTCAGAAAATTCTTCCTAATATTTAGGTGAAAACTTTTCTGATTTAATTTCAACCCTTTGGTTCTGGTCCGACCTTCTGGGGCAACAGAAAGCAACTCCACACCATCCTCTATATGGCCGCCCTTCAAGTACTTGAAGATGGTTCTCATATCACCTCTCCGTCGTCTCCTCTCCAGGCTAGACATACTGAGCTCCTTCAACCTTTCCTCACAGGACTTGGTCTCCAGACCCCTCACCATCTTCATTGCCCTCCTCTGGACACGTTCCAGCTTGGATATATTCTTCTGAAATTGTGGTGCCCAAAACTGAACACAATACTCTCGGTGAGGTCTAGCTAGAATAGAACAAAGTGGTACCATCACTTCACATGATCTTGACGCTATACTTCTGTTGATGCAGCCCAAAATCACATTTGTCTTTTTAGCTACCGCATCACACTGCTGACTCATGTTCAGTGTATGGTCTACTAAGACCCCTAGATCCTTTTTGCACTTGCTACTGCCAAGATAAGTCGTCCCCCCATCCAATAATTATGTATTTGATTTTTCCTGCCTAAATGCAGAACTTTACATTCATCCCCACTGAAATTCATTTTATTTGTTGTAGCCCAGTTTTCTAACCTGTCAGGATCATCCCATATCCTGACTCTGTCTTCTACTGTATTTGGTACCCCTCCCAGTTTAGTATCACCTGCAGACTTAATAAGCAGGGGTCCATTGGGGCCAGAGCGAGGCGGAGCAAAGCTCCGCCAGCTCAGGAGTGGCCACTAGGGCAGCCATGGGCCAAATCAGATTCTCTAATCTGATTCAGCCTGCTGCCGAATTGCCGCCGAAATTCGGTGGCAATTTTAAAAGCCACTGGAGGGGAGGGGGTTTGAGGGAGAGGCTCCAAACTTGCAGGGTAGCTGCTGTGGCCTCTCCTCGAAATACCCACCAAGTTTCAAGAAGATTGGACCACGGGGTCCAATTCTACAGGCCCCCAAACAGGTTGCCCCCATTCCCTCCATTGTTCTCTATGGGAGGAAAAAAGTTAACACTTTTTCCCACCATAGAGAACAATGGATTAAATGGGACAACCTGTTTGGGGGCCCATAGAATTGGACCCCTGGTCCAATCTTCTTGAAACTTGGTGGGTATTTCGAGGAGAGGCCCCAGCAGCTACCCTGCAAGTTTGGAGCCTTTCCCTCAAACCCCCTTTCCTCCAGCCCCTCATATACCCTATGAGTTTTTGCCATTGATTTCAATGGCCCATAGGGTATAATGGGACTGAAACTAACATTCCCTTTCTGACACACTTCTGGTGATGTCAGGGGACGTGGCAAATGCTAATGAGTTATGCTAATGAGTTATGCTAATGAGCTCCTGCACCTCTTTTTCTACGAAAGGACCCCTGTTAATAAGCATTCCCTCTATTCCTTTAGCCGAATAATTTATAAAGGTGTTGAACAAAACAGGTCCCAGGACAGATCCTTTTGGCACTCCACTTGGCACTCCTCTCCAAGAAGGTGACGAACCATTCACAAGCACTCTTTGGGTGTGATCCGTCAACCAGTTACAGATCCACCATTTAACTATCATAGGATCCAAACCACATTTTACTAACTTGTTAAAAAGAATGCTACGTGGAACCTTATCAAAAGCCTTACTGAAATCAAGATAAACTGTCTACAGCATTCCCGTGATCCAGGCAAGGTAATGTAGTACAGTCTCTAATAATTTGCCCAAGTAACTTTGTGAAACATATAGTACAGCGCCAACTCTGCTGCCTGCATAAAAAAGCCCTCTTGAGTAATTCGGCTTCGCATCGTTGGCTAAAAAACAGGAGAGGGGGAGCTTTCCCGACTTCCTCAGGCAGGCCATTCCACAATGTGGGGGCCACAAAGGATGCCTTAAATGTACTGGTATCTCTTAAGGACTATGCCCTGAACGTAATTTCCATTATGGATAATGGCCCCATCTCGTCAGATGTCAGAAGCTAAGCAGGGTCAGCCCTGGTTAGTATTTGGATGGGAGACCACCAAGGAGTACCAGGTCCACGGTGCAGAGGCAGGCAGTGGCAAAGCCACCTCTGAAGGTCCCTTGCCTTGAAAACCCTACGGGGTCGCCATAAGTCAGGTGCAGCTTGACAGCAAAAAATAAAAAAATAAAAAAAAACCATTGAAACAGAAAATCCAAACTGTTGTTCAGAGAAGAAAAACGACACTCTGTTCTTCTGCAACTCTTACCCTAAGCCACTGACCCTCTGTTTTTCTGTGGAAGGAGGACGGCTGCCCCATAACCTCGTAGGGAGCACCTTTCAGTCCCAATTCAGTACTTTAATTCTCAGCCAGAAGCCATCCCCCCTCCCCCAAAGAGCAGGGATGATGAAGTCTGCAGTGATGTAACTCTGGCGGTCACAGGGAGCCGTTCTGCTTTGGAACATCATACACCGACTCTGTAATAACTACCAGATAACAGTCGGAAAATGCTTTGCATGGGACGGTGGGAAGAGCCAATGATCCTGCTAATTACCAACCGTCTCCCCTCTGTGTGAAAATCAGGAGCACTGATGACAGTTGTAGGGTGATGAGTAGCCGCAAGTTAAATCCCAGAATATGTAAATTCGAAACATAGCAAGTTTGGCACCACCCCGACTCCCCGTTCCACCCCTCCGTCACCTTGGAGCTCTTCAAATAGGCATGGGGAGTTAGACTCATGATGGTTCAGAGTTGATTGGGACCGATTCTGACCCAGGATCTCCCAGGAGGAGGTGCCCAAAGAGTTCCATTTGGGGATGTGGAATTCTCTAAAGCAGTTGCGGGACAGGGGGAGCACTCAATACTATCCCTTACTGGACACCCTGCAACACAACACCGTTGATGGGAAGGAGCAAGAAACGCTACTGCAAAGAATGCCCTGACCTGATAGCCCAGAATAGCCCAATCTCGTCAGGTCTCGGAAGCTAAGCAGGGCTGATCCTGGCAAATACTTGGAAGGGAGACCTCCAAGGAATACCAAGGCTGGGATGCAGAGGCAGGCAACAGCAAGCCACCTCTCTGAAACATCCAAGCCCCACTAGGGGCCACCAGAAGTCAACCAAGAGCAATGGACAAAAATCCCCTGCAGTATTTCAGAGAAGACCCCGCAGTTTGCATATTTCTCATCTAGGAGGGAAGTAGCAAAGGCTTCTGTCAGAGCTTGGTCTTCTAAGTGGATTGTTTGAACCAGAACTCTGTGTACGGGCTAACTTCTGGTTGTGGTACTATTCTCTTTGAGATGGAGGAGAAGCAAGTTTCCCAGTAACTGTTAAACCCTGACTGGTAGCTTGTCTGGCCGCTTCCTGAAGGGAGAGTTCGCTGTGAGTGATCAGGGCTAATGTCTTAGGCTGCCCTAGCATCCCGGATGCCAGTCCCCACTTAGCCATGATTTTATAAGGTTGTCCTAGTCGATTCACTCTTATGTAGCTTCAGGTCCCATTTGAAAATGGTGGCAATGACTTATCTGGGAGTTGCTGCGGTCCAATTCATTAAGAAAATGTTAGTAATGCTATTCTACGATATAAAGATGCTTTAATCTTTACTGTTAATATGTGCATGGGGGACATCATTAAAGGATGCAGGAAAAGGGTGAAAGAGTGCAAAGAAGAGGATTACTGTGAAGTGACCCATCTTTTGTTCAGACTCTCCCAAAGAGACAATCTGAGTCTAAAGCTGGGCTTGCAGAAATTTGCCTAATTCCTTACAACTCCAAGTGGGTAGACATGTTGGTCTGAAGCAGCAGCATGAAGTTTGAGTCCAGTTTGGGTTGAGTTTAAGACTATGCACACGAAAGCCTATGCCCAGAATTACACTTTGTTGGTCTTAAAGGCGCCACTGGTCTCAAACTTTGTTCTGTTTTTATAATTCTAGTATGCTTCTGTTCTGTGGTAGCAATGCATTGTAATAATTTGTAATGCCTGTGCTAATTACGTTCTGTCCTATCTTATAATCTGAAGAAAGGAAACTGTTTCCAAAAAGCACAGTTGTCTGTCCCATTGTTGCTGTTGTTGTTGTTGTTGTTCTCAAAAATGTGCCATCCGTTTTTAAGCAAAAAGTTCCAGGGGGTATTTTGCTGATCTGTGATTGTGATATATGCAACTGTTGATGGCCAGAGCGAGTCTAGAATTTTTGTGGCATTATTGTTTAACCATGACATTTGCTGACAGCTATTCAGCTTGAATGAATCCCGGGTTCTGGTTAAGATCGGCCTTGACTGCCTCTTCGTTACACCCTGGAGTAACTTCAGTTGAGACGCTTTTGCTATGTGTGGTGTACCTGTTCTTGAGGACAAATTAACAAACTTCAGTCCACCAGGTTTCATACGAAGCAAGCTTCTTTAGAAGCTCTGCAGTTGCATAAGCCTTCAAGAGATGTTCTTCCCCGCATTTTTACAGTCCTTTAATCCACACATGTTGCCGCGTGTCTGTATGGTGGTAGCTGGGTGGTCTTTTACACCACTGTCTCTTATTCTTGCTTAGACCATCCATGGCCACCAGGGGCCCATCACAGCTGTGGCATTTGCTCCTGATGGACGGTATCTTGCCACTTACTCGAACAAAGATAGTCACATCTCCTTTTGGCAGGTAAGTTATGTGTTCCAAAAACGGCATGCCATGTTTATTTATTTTGCTCTACTTAGCTCTGTTTTTAAATGCTTCTGTCTGTGGTGATGTAATAATACAACTGTTTTTACCCAAAAGGAAGACTAGTTTGTTTGTTTTTTGCCAGGTGTGAACGTAAGAACATAAGAGAACCCATGTTGGATCGGGCCAGTGGCCCATCTAGTCCAAGACTCTGTGTCACACAGTGGCCAAAACCCAGGTGCCACCAGGAGGTCCACCAGCGGGGTCAGAACTCCAGAAGCCCTCCCACTCTTGCCCCCAAGCACCAAGAATACAGAGCATCACTGCCCCAGACAGAGTGTTCTATAGCCACTAATGGACCTCTGTTCCATGTTTATCCAATCCCTTCTTGAAGCTGTTGATGCTTGTAGCCACCACCACTTTCTGGGGCAGTGAATTCTACATGTTAATTACTCTCTGGGTGAAGAACTTCCTTTTATCCAAGCCTACTGCTCATTAATTTCGTTGAGTGCCCACGAGTTCTTGTCTTATAAAGAAAGAAAAGCACTTCTTCCTCTACCTTCTCTATCCCAAGCATAATTGTGTAAATGTCTGTCGTGTCACCCCTCAGTGGTCGTTTCTCCAGGCTAAAGCCTAACCTCTTTAACCTTTCTTCATAGGGAAGCTAAGTTCCATCCCCTTAATCGTTTTAGTTGCCCTTTTCTGCGCCTTTTCCAATGCAGTCCTGTTGTCTTCCACGTACAAGTCGCAAGTTACAATTTTTAAAAATGCTTTACGGATAACGATTTTATATGAAGCTGCTTGAATCAGACCCTCGATCCGTCTAGGTCAGTATTGTCTACTCAGGCTTGCAGCAGCTCTCCAGAGTCTCAGGTCAAGGACTTTCACATCACTTTCCATCTGTTCCTTTAACTGGAGATGCTGGGGATTACACTTGGGACCTTCCAAGCAGAGGCTCTGCCAACTGAACCACAGCCTCTCCTGATGGGGGTTGTCGTATATTGAGTCACCTTCCTTTTGGATAAGTAAAGAATAAATCTCACCCCAAAAAGTTAACCCTTAAACTCATTTCTCAACAACAAAATGTGGCAAACCCTTTGCATGTCAGGTTATATTTTGTTTCTTCATATAACTCCATTCTTGTTCTTCACATGTGATCTAGTGAGTGACCCAGGGGTCATTTCGAGCAGGAGCTCGGGGGAGTGCAGCTCCGGGAGTTGGTGCCAGCCCGCCCCCCAAAATGGGGGAATGCCTGCTTGTGTCATGGCTGCAGCAAAATGACCCCGTCCCCTGGAAAGGTCCTTGTTCCTCCGACCAGCCTTCTGAAGGCTTCAGCCACCACTGAAGCTATCCTCCCAGAATAGTGGTATTTCTGAGGCTTGGATTAGTAGCTGTCCCCTCTCTGCCAGCTCTTTCTTTCTTTCTTTCTCTTCTTTCTTTCTTTCCCTCTGACATACTTCCGGTGATGTCAGGTGGTATAGCATATGCAAATAAGTTATGCTAATGATTTATGCTAATGAGCTTCTGCACCTCTTTTTCTATGAAATGACCCCTGGAGTGACCGATGTGAGAACAGCCAGGACTTTCCCCATAGCTGGCTGTGACAAATCGGTGGTTTCTCAGACTTGTGTTCTGTGGAATCCTGGTGTTCCCTGAAAGATCAGGAGTTCCTCAAGGAGAAGATCAGAAATGGAAGGCAAACCTCTGTTAATGCCTCTGCCAGTCTTCCATCTCAGGGCTGAGCCATGGGAGATAGTTGAGAGCATGTTACAGGGGGTGTGCTCATGGGTCAGATCAATGACATCCAGTAGACCTGGCCAGTGTCCCTCATGGACTTAGGACATCCTAGAACATGCTCCAGAATCTTCTGCAGCGTACCCGTATTCAGTGGCAGATACATGAAGATTCCTTAGCAAACGAGTCAGCGTAGAAAGCGTTCTTCAGAAAGTTGGGAAACTGTGATTAAAATCTTGAAACTCAGTGTCACCTGATCTCAAGACGGGGACCTCAGCTAAGCCCTCCCCCCTCCCCTAACCTGCAGCTATAAGCTGAACCCCAGCAACCAGAGGCTAATATAGTCAGAAGTCTTGCTGCCCTTCTAATGGCTTGGATCTAGTGATGCATGACCCAAAAGGAACATGTGCTTTGTGCACAGCCCTGACCTGGAGGGCCCAGGCTGACCTGATCTCATCAGATCTCAGAAGCTAAGCAGGGTTGGTCTTGGTTAGTTGTTGGATGGGAGACCAGCAAGGAATTCCAGGGGTGCTATGCAGAGGCAGGCAAGAGCAAACCACCTCTGAACATCTCTTTCCTTGAAAACCCTACAGGGTCGCCACACATTGGCTGCAACTTGATGGCACTTTCTCTCTCTCTCTCTCTCTCTCATACACACAAACACACACACACTTTGTGAACTTCCAGTTGTGAAAGAAGTCGCACAAGGGCAGCAGCAACACACAGTGCATTAATATAATTTTTAACAAAATAGGCTAAGTGCCTGTGGATACCTGGGATGTGCAACAGTTTGCATGATTTTTTTTAAAACTTGTGTGAGAAGAAACACCTTGTGCTGTGTCTTATACTCACGGAAAAGATTATAGGGATATAATTACCGGACGTGGTGGCTCAGAGGTTAAGACGCTGAGTTGCCGTCCAGAAGGTCAGTAGCTCGGCAGTTCGAGACCCGAGTGCTGCGTGACGGAGTGAGCTCCCGTCTCTGGCCCCAGCTCCTGCCAACCTAGCAGTTCAAAAGCAAAAAATTGCAAGGAGATAAATAGGTACCGCTTTTGTGGGAAGGTAACAGTGTTCCGTGTGCCTTAGCATCTAGTCATGCCAGCCACAGGACCATGGAAAAAGTCTTCAGACAGCACTGGCTCTTCGGCTTGGAAAAGGAGATGAGCACTGCCCCCTAGAGTCAGATGTAACTGGCTTTTGAGCAAGGGAAACCTTTGCCTTTGCCTTTACCTTATTTCCACACCGCAAAAAATAATTTTAGCATTTCAGTTTCTGCAAGAGCTGTTGTGCGCATGGAAGTCTGGCGTGGGATTCAGCCCCGAAAAGTATTCAGTGGTTCACTTGGAAAGGGGGAATGTTTTATGTTTTTTTTTTTTCAACCAGGGACTTTTGAAGCAATGACCATAATCAAAAACAGCCACATTTTTTTTAGAACAAACCACCCGTATTAGACCAATGCAGAACACTTTGCACACCTTCACTAGGGCACGTGGCACACAGAATGGGGAATCTTTCTGGGATGGTGATGAAATGCAGGAATGCTGATACGTGGCTACTGAATGAAGCGCAGCCGAGTTTCAGGAAGGAAATATGTCAAAAGCATTTGCTTAAAAAACCAAGCTAATTAAATACGTTTCATCAGCCATTCCCGCTGTTCCAAGCAATGCTATAACCCATGAGCCATTCATGGCTTGAGAAAACACACACATATTTGCATGCACACTTAAAGGCGTTGTGTTGTGGGCAAAAGTCCAGCAAACTGCCGTTCTTCTGTGGCTTTCACTTGTTGCGGTGGGGCTTGGGCCCCATTCAAGCTTCTCAAACCTAATTTTAATGCACCCAGCACTAAGAGCTTTAGAGAGCACCCAGAGCTAAGAGGGAGGGGCCGTGGCTCAGTGGTAGAACACCTGCTTGGCATACAGAAGATCCCAGGTTCAATCCCCAGCATCTGCAGGTAGGTAAGAGGTGACGTGAAAGACCTCAGCCTGAGACCCTGGAGAGCCACTGCTAGTCTTGAGTAGACAATACTGACTCTAATGGACCAAGGGTCTGGTTCGGTAGAAGGCGGCTTCATGTGTTCAAGAAGGTGAGTGGGAACAACTTCCTGGATGTACGTATCCCAGTCCAGTGTTAGGATCACCCCTGTGCTAGGAGAGTGGGATAGCTCAACAAAGCATCTCTGTTAAGCCCCAGAGTCTACAGTCCTCCGCTCCAGCTGCAGAACAGCTTACGGAAAGGACAGAAGTTCTGCCTGTCGTTACGAGTGAGCAGTTAACTCAGAGTATGGAGTCCTTTTTTTTTTTAACAGCAAGAGTTTTTACAGTAAGAGCTGTGCAACAGTGAAATCAACCGCCTAGGGAGACAACGCTCCCTCTAAGCTGTGGAGTCTTGTGAGCAAAAAATTCTACTTTCTGAGCTGCTTGCATGAAAGTTGTGAGCGCGCAATCTGGCTACTGCATACCTTAGTTTGCTCTGGAGCCATCCCTTCCTGAGCTGAGACAAAAAAGGTGTGAGCCGGAGGCTAAAAAGCTGTGAGCTAGCTCACACAAACTCGGCTTAGAGGGAACACTGGGGCTCCCCCTCCCTGGCAGTCTTTAAGCACCAGCTGGACTAGGCTGATCCTCCATTGAGCAGGGGGTTGGACTAGATGGCCTGTGTGGCCCCTTCCAACTCTGTGGTTCTGTGATTCTACGGGACAGGCCAGTTCCTAAACACCACAGGATTCACCATCACCTCAGACACGAAGGAGAAACAGCGGGCATACCCGCCGCACGTTTACCCCACAACCAGATGTTTACCCTGCTGTCTCTTATCTCCAGATATAGGCTACGTGGGGACTGGAGCGTGATCGTGAGAGAGCAGAGAATGCACAGCTGCTCTCAGGGCCAGCATCAGCATGCCTTGAAGTGGGGCAGCAACCAGGGCCCAGAATTTCTGGCAGGGTCCATTGCCACAGAGCCCCCCCCCCCCCCAAAAAAAAACTTTCTTGCCAGGGAATGACATGCAGGTGATGTACAATGGTAACACTCCGAGCGGGCACAGTGGTGGTGATCCCATCTGCACACACCACCCAGCACCATTAGGGAAAGGACATATGGGCAATGGGAAGGGCCCACAAATGGGCAGGGAAAAGAAGGGCACACGTGCAAGTGGTGATTTATGTGGGCCGGAAAGGGAACACAAGCAGGTCAGAGACGGTGGTGGTCACTCCATGAAATTGCTGAGCAGTCGGGTTAGAACGGATAAAAGGAAGTACTTCTTCACCCAAAGAGTGATGAACACGTGGAATTCACTGCCACAGGAGGTGGTGGCGGCTACAAGCATGGACAGCTTCGAGAGGGAATTGGATAAACATATGGAGCAGAGGTCCATCAGTGGCTATTAGCCACAAGGTACAGATAGGAACTCTCAGTCTGGGGCAAGTGATGCACTGTATTCTTGGTGCTTGGGGGGAGGGGCAACAGTGGGAGGGCTTCTAGTGTCCCGGCCCCACTGCTGGACTTTCTGAGGGTACCTGGTGTTTTTGGCCACTGTGTGACAGAGTGTTGGACTGGATGGGCCATTGGCCTGATCCAACATTGGCTTCTCTTTTGTTCTTAGGTTCTTATGTGGTCAGAGAAGGAGAAGGGCCCCGGGCACTCTTTGCCTGGGGCCCTACGAAACCTGAAACTGGCCCTGGCTGCAATGACCAATGAGTTGCACTTTATCTCCACTAGCAGGGTGTGGTTGATTTCTTTTTTTTTAATCAGGGTAAAGTCCTGTTTCAAAATCTACATGATTTTTTTAAAAAAAGATTCTGCCGCTGAGCTCCCGATCCTGGAAGAAGGCAGCTTCCTGTTTTTGTTGCGGCAAAATTTGTTCATCGTGGGTGAGGGCTCTGAAAACAAATATGTGAGTGTGTTTAGCTTTCAGGGGGGGTCTAATCCGCTGATAGGCTTGGGCAGCAGGGGGGCCCTCCTGTGCAGTCCCCACTGAACCGCAATGGGCATTGGATGGTCGAAGCTCCCCCCCTTCATTTTGGCGAGGCTCATGCAGCAGGTATTCCAGGAAGATTACGCCTCCCATTCCGAATCACAGCCCGCATAGGCAAGAATCCCTTCGTGAACACGGAAGGAACCTCTGCTGGTAGAATTACCATTTCCTTGGATTCAGTATTCCTGTAACCGTCAGCGGACAGTATATATCTTTTAATCCACTGTGAATTTCCGCATGTCATTCGGTGATAACCGTACGTGCCGCTAAGCGTATTGAATTATTATCCATCATCATATAGCGTGCGATTTCTGAAGCGGTGAATAAGAACTGCAAAAAACCCCTCTTCCATCACTTGCATATATTTAGCTGAGTTACCTGGGAAGATCTAGGGAAGCAATCAGACGTATTGATTGAGATGTTTTACATGATCGTCTAAGAGTGCTGGGGACGGCGGGGGCGATTTCTCTGCCCGGGCACGTGCTTGAACAAATAAACTGCCACACTTAAGTCTACTGTATTTAAATCCTCCTCTCGGGTGCCTTTTTTTTTTTAATGTAAAGAGTTAAAATGAGCCTAGACGTTGCGTTTTAAAATGTGACCTCCCCTGCACTAGTGATTCTCTCTCCCCCACACCACCGCCTGTGTTCTATTCAGCACTAGTATTAATGCAGGAAAATCAGCAACATTAGTCATCTTAAAAGGGTTATTACTCAAGATGATTTAAATTGTGAAAATGTCAGTGGGGCTTGCATGCTCCCTGCTACGGATGCCATGATTTACACTCTCTGACACCATTCTGCTGCTGTGAAGGACCAGGGGGGGGGGGGGGGGGCGAGTAATGCTTTCTCTGTTGCACTGATCAGAATTCAGGACGCGATATCGGCAGCAGCACATCTTAAAACATCCTAGGATATGCCAAGGTTTTCGCGCGTCGGAATCTTGGGCGCAACACTCGAACTGTCGTCCCCACCTGTTCTGTGCAGATTTATAGATCGTAATGCATTTAGTTGAAGGGAGGGGAGGGGTTGTCCAAAATTACAGGGGCATGTAAGCCAGCAAAGGTCTGTTGCTTTATTTCCTTGTTTCAAAGCTCATAACGCATCTAGCAAAGTGATATAAATTGACCAGTTGCCTAGAGAATTGGAAGCTCCGATATTTAAAGGTTTGTTCCCTTGATAGTTTGCTTGGAGAAATGGCAGAACTATAGAAAGATACTGCCTGTTGTTGCTTTCTTTTTCTTTTTCTTCTCAAAATGCACTCTGTCGATAACACCCATTCTACTATTCCGAAGCACCGGTGACCAACGTAGATGTTTTCTACTGTAATCTCGTATGGCTGTGGCAATTTAACACATGCCTTCTGACACCTAGAAAAGACAGTCTCAGCTAACTTCATAAATCAGTGATTGGTTTGATTTGTTAATACTGCAGTTGCAGGTTTGTTTGTGTGTGTTTTTTTTAAATGCATTTTAAATGCAAGATTCAAGGCATGCTTCCTTGAGGCAAAGGCCATGTGTTGAATTTTTGCACCCCAATTCATTAATTCAGTGCAGGGAGTTCCAGCGAGCACATAGATCTTCCCTGCCAGCAAGAACGCCCTTCTTCACTGGAAGAGAGAGAGCTTTGCATGTGGATAGGAAGGCATACTTAGAGCTGACCCTCCCGTGGAAATGTTTGGGAAAGTCTGTTCTCACAGAACCATGTGATTTCTGTTGTTCCAGCATACTCTAACAAGGATCACATATAGTAGACCCTTGCTCCTTATCCCTATGTGTATAAATAGGGTGGGCAGAGATAGGAATGAGAAAATAGTGGCTTGCTTAAGGCCATCTAGACTGGGACGTCATAGAATCACGGAGTTGGAAGGGGCCATACAGGCCATCTAGTCCAACCCTCTGCTCAATGCAGGATCAGCCTAAAGCAGGCCTGTAGCTACAGTGGGGTATCTCGGGGCTAGGCCCCCTGACTTACTTGCAAGTCTCCCCCCCCATCCAGCCCAGGGCGTGACAGCCTTCTTCCCAGGATTAATTTAATTAGGCAGTGCCCCCTAAGAAATTTAAATGCCCACCCCACTTTAAAAATCCTGGCTATGGGCCTGGCCTAGAGCATCCCTGACAAGTGTTTGCCCAGCCACTGCTTAAAGACTGACAGTGAGGGGGAGGGCTTGGATTCGCAGGCATCTTTTAAGGAGGGAGAGATCTGAAGGTTTGCGGGTTTTGGTTTGTTAACTGAATGTGTTTTAGTTATTATTGTAACCCACCATGAGCCACAAGGAAAGGTGGGCTATAAACATTTTAATTAATAAATAAAGAAACAAACCATGTCGCGGTCAATGGGAAGTCTTGCTGCTTGGAATATTTATGTGGGGGAGGAGTGTCTCCATTCCACACTGCATCGCACTCCTCCGAAACCGATCTTAGTTTTTTACTATTGACCTTCCGTCTCTCTCTTTCTCAATTTCTCCCGGCAGATGAACACTTCTCTTTTGGGAAGCATTGGGATGCTGAATTCCGCACCGCAGCTCCGCTGTATCAAAACGTACCAAGTGCCCCCCGTCCAAACTGCATCACCAGGCACCCACAGTGCTCTCAAACTGGCCAGGCTCATCTGGACTTCCAACCGCAACGTTATCCTTATGGCTCATGATGGCAAAGAACACCGGTTTGTGGTGTAGAGTTCGGGGAGGGGCAGGAGTTCTTTCTCTAAATACAGTTTTCTTTTAAAACTCCCTGGTAAATTTCTCTCCCTCTCTGTGATCTTAACCCTTGGATGGTTCCGTGCCGGTGACTGTAAAAGTCACCCAACAGGATTGGCCGAGTAGCGGTTTATTCCGCTTGGTTCTCTGGAGCAAAGCCCTGCTTGAAGCCCATCTGCTAAGATGGAGGCGTACGTACTAACTCAGCAGCCCGTGGTAATAACGCCAGCATGTTAGAGGGGCGTTCGTTGTGTACGTGTGTCTTAAATCACAGTTACGTAGGTAAAAGGGAGGATCTTCAATATGCGATGGCCTTATGAGTTGTGGCTTCACCGGAAAGACCTTAATTTGGCGTTTTTTTTTAAAAAAAAATCAAATCACAAGATGGAAGCTGGGCTAAATCTTAATCACGTTAGGAAAAGCTGAAATAATCCACAAAACTTAAATTTTAAAAAAATCGTTGAGATATTTAAAATCTTGATGTTTACTAAAAAGCTTTTATGTTTACATTGATGTCCTTCCAGCAGCTGTTGGAGGAAGGCTGGCTTTGGGGTTTTAGGGCCACTCTCCAAATCTCTAGGGGTCCCACGGCATGCACACGCGAGCTCTGCAGATGCAGCTGTCTCTGCTTTCTCAACTTGCAGAAGAGAACCCCATCCCGCCCGCCGCCCCCCCATCCCCCGGGTGCACAGGTGCTCCAATATTCCCACTGCAGGTGCCCGTTCACAGCATTAAGAGGTTGCTTGGGAGTTCACGAGATAATAGATAGGAAAGAGATTTTTTCTACTTGCTTTGAGAATCAGCATACTCCCTCATATACATTCCTGATTGATTTGGGAATGGCGGTACTCTTTAACGAATGAAGAAACAGTTTTATGGATTTTAGGGAAGGTGGGGGGGAAATTATGTCGCCATGATGGGAAATTTCAGAACATGAAGATTAGCAAGGAAAAGTTAGGGGATAAAAACAACATGAACATCAGTGTTTTCTGGGAATGGTAATGGTAGTTGTATCCAAGGCTGTTCTTTCTCCCCTTGCGCTGGATTTGGCAAGGACACAAGGACTCTTCACATTTTATATCGTTGGCTTGGTTTTTGTTTCGTCTTGTTCTTTTCGGTATGTAAAAGGAATCATGAAGTTGCCCATTTTCAACATTTTGATTGTATTAAAGAACAGAGATGTAAGAGCTCGGAAAAGAGTATGGTGACACAAAGATGATAATTATTGCAAGAAACAGAGAGAAGTTAACTAGAATCCTGCTTCGATATTTTCTTTAGGAAGATCCAGTTGTAACAGTTGACATTCACATGTACACCCCCCCCCAAAGGTCTTGCATATTTATTTTTGTGTGAAGATGACCTGGATTTTGTTCACAGGAAAGAGAAAAATGATGTAGAGAATGTTTTATTTAAGCACTCGTCTGTGTGTGTGTGTGTGTGTGTGTGTGTGTGCGCGTGTGTTTTCAGTGCATCTAGCTTGCATTCTGTTTGCCTTGGAAAACATGCAGAAAGAATGCTCTTAGTAAATATAGGCATGTTCAACAAAAGTGGAGTCTGTAGAAAATTCCAGACTAGACTCGGAATAAATAAATAAACTGAAATGATAGGTTCTTACTGTAAAACACAATTCTTCTGTGCAGCCCCCCTTGAAATGAATGAAAGTTGTTTAGGAGCAGTGTAGAATCCTTTCCCTGCTTCAGTTGGCCAAACAACAGATAAGTTCCTGGTAGTTTGCATAACATTGATTTTTTTTAAAAACAAAATGAGTAGATGATCCGTTTAACACACTGTACATGTAACAAAGATTGCAGAGGCCACAATCAACCTATCTACTTGAGATTTTAAAAACACGGCTAGAAATTAAGGACCACTAGGAATGTTTATTTCATTACTGCTGTAAATTTGTATCCTTTTTAATTATGGTAAAGCTAAAATAGTGTATGTTTAGTGGTGGTAAAAAAAAATCAGTCATGGGATGTAGATGTTTTTAAGTGAATTTATGCAATGTGCATTGTATTTATTGAAAGTTGACTGTGGGATTTGGAAAAGGCACGAAAGCGCACAGAAGATGGACACTTTGCGGAATCAGACATAATTTCTAGCGTTGCGTTTGAGCATTGATAATGAAGAGATAACTTTTTGCTTTCTTCCCCCCCATGGAGACTCTATAGGCATATTTACTTCTGTTAAAGAATTTTCTTTGTTCATCTGTCCCAGCCTTCACAACGTGGGGCTCTGATTCTTACACGGTGCCGTATATAATCAGGGAGGCAGTCCCATCTCTTCAGCGTTGACTAAATGCCTTCTGGATGCAGTGGGACTTGGTGCAAAAGCACACACTCCAGTGCTGAAGGAAATTGAAAGGGCTTTTATGAAGTCCCACGTAGGGCGACTGGACAGAAGTACACATTATAGTAAACACAGGGTAGCCCCTGAAAATGGTGTCCCCCCCCATGTCATGGTTTCTCCCTCCCCCCTTGTAACCTCTAATAAAACTTAGCTGTGTCCTGATGTCATAACGCTGTGTATTTTTCCCACCAGCGGGGCAGCCAATGTTGTTAGGCAGGGACAAGGAAAGGTATGAGATTAGGACTCAGGCAGGATTTACCGCGTAGGAAAAGGGAGGAAAGATTAGACGCGGGGGTTGCCGTTTTAGCCAGCAGTCTTTGTGTGTGTTGTGACGTGTAGTTCCATTGTCTGTGTGTACCAGAGGTGGCACATTGCGCTGATGTTCAGAAGCATTAGACAGGTTTACGCTCAACTGGTGTTCATTTCAGTAGACCCGTACATGCATCATTTTTTTTAAAAAAACTACAACAACAACAGTGCACGGCAACCATGCTCCGTGAGCGGCCTTCGTAACTCATTTTTTTTTAACAATCTGCTTCAAGGTATGTTGCTAAATTCAAATTTGCAACAACAAAAAAAAGAAGAAGTAAAAAGCACCTGCTTTCATTAGCAAAAAGTTACATTCTGGTTCTGCAGGATTTACATGAATTATGTCTTCCGTGGATATCTAACACGTGACGTGTTAATGTCTGTTTAAAAAAAAACCACACGTTTTCCAGAGCTTCTAACCCAATGAGAGAACAAGCCTGTGGCCAGGAGTAATTTAAACAGGAGAATCAATACTTACATGCTAGTGACTGCAACAGCCCACCTGCACGGGGACTCCACACTGGAGCAGATGGAGGCTGCGCTGTACTTTATGGGTAGTTGCCCTCCAAGCTGTAATTCCCCTAAACCACCAGGTCCGCAGATCTGCACTTGAGTGACTTTCTCAACCCCCGCTGCGCAGACTCCACCCCACAGCTTAGATCTTTCAGCACTTGCAGTAAAATTTGTATTGTCATCCCAGTGTAAGCTTTTAGTGTTCTATTGATTTGTTTAGTACTGTATTCGGATTTGTCCTTGTAAATGTAGAGACGTGCGTGGCTTCATTGGCAGTTTACAAGCAAAAGATGACATGATGAGACACCTGTATGAAAATGTTGTCATGGCTGAAGTCGCAGTGTTAACGGTACCTGATTAAAATGCCCTGCCTCGAGAAGCTCTTTGACAATTCCACTTATTGGCTGCTGCATGTACCAAATGGCCCTTATGTAGATAATGTGTGTGAAATAAAATACTGAACCGGATTGAAGATTGTCTTCCCTATGTTGCGATCCTGTTGTTTTTAATTGTCACACTCAACATCACCAGGGGGTGGCGCTGTCAGGGCTCAAAATGTCACAGTTAAACACACAGCTCCTGAACACACTCATCTGCACACCTTGCTCCTCTTCCTCTCTGTAAAGTTATCTTGTAGAATTGACTCAGTTCATGCCACTGCAAAATTCGTATGTGTGCCACCACTGCTGAGAAGAGAGGGCGGGAAAACATGGGATACAGTGATGGAACAGTGCAAGCTAATTTTCACTATGTTATGGAGTAGGGGACCTTATTTGAGTGGGAAGGCAGCATATAAATAAATTTAATAAATAAATAAGAGATAGGGAATAGATAATAGACGGTCAGCCATTTTTAGCAGTGCATGCCTGCCTTACCTTAACATCTGGTTTGGCCTTTAGCTTCATATTCAGTTTTTCATTTGGCCTCTTAAAATGTTTTCTGTTGCCCCGGAAGGTCCGACCAGAACCAACAAGTTGAAATTAAACCAAAAGAGTTTTCGGCTAAGCATTAGGAAGAACTTCCAGACAGTTAGGGCGGTTCCTCAGCGGAACAGGCTTCCTCGGGAGGTGGCGGGCTCTCCTTCTTTGGAGGTTTTCAAACAGAGACTAGATGGTCATCCGACAGCAATGCTGACTCTATGACTCACTATGAATTTAGGCAGATCATAAGAGGAGGGCAGGAAGGGATGACCCAGTGCCCAGCTCCCGTGGCCCTTCCTTATACGCCCAGGGTGATGCCGATCGCCACTGTGTGGTCAGGAAGGAATTTTCCCCCAGGCCAGATTGGCCCAGGGGTCCTAAAGGCTATTTGCCTTCCTCTGGGCATAGAGCAGCTGTCACTGGGGGGAGTGGGGGGTGGAGGTAGCTGTGAATTCCCTGCATCGTGCAGGGGGTTGGACCAGATTATCCTTGGGGTCCCTTCCAGCTCCATATTTCTTTTTTTTCTTTGTTTTGTTGCGATGAGTAGAGACTAATTTTCAAAAGGTCCAGTGAGTTCATACAGCAAAAAGAAACGAGAAGGGTGCCAGCGGGTAGGTGAGCCACTTGGGGGGGGGGGGTTGTTGTTTGTTCATTTGGGGGCAATACGATCCTTCCAGAAAACAAAACAATGTAGGTCTTTTGCAGCCATGACAGCATCTTCCATTGCACTAGAAAACAGTAGGTCTTTTTTGTGACCCAGCCTCTGGAGAAACTGCCACGGAGGCCCATGAGTCACTGAGATGTTTAGACAAGGGCAGCTGTCCGCCGGGAGCAGGAGATGTTGTCTTTGCTTCATCCGGCGATTTGGTTCTGCATACCTGTGGTATCAACGGATTAATTATTCTTCAGAGACGATCATAGCAAACAATTGATTCATCCTTTTCTTCCACCGCCCCCCCCCCGAGGTCTTTTCCCGTAAGAAGGCAGAACAGGGTGAATTAAGTTGGCCATTACATAACTGGAGATGGGGGAGGAGAAGGGGGGCGGCCGTGAGGTAATCACAAAGCGTTCCTAATTGCATCACTTCAAGGCGCCTCTCGATTCTCGAGGTGCGCGCCTGTGTTAAAAATAATTGACGGCTTAAATATTTTTCCTATAGGTAGAATCTGCTCGGTAACTGTTCTGTTGCTGATCGCATAAACTGATCAAACGCAGAAAGGGCATGACATTAATAGGAAGGTAAAGCCAGGCAGTGCTGCATGAACTTTCACCTTTCACCTCTTCAGCTGACAGACAGCGCTGAGTGTTGAAAAAAATCAATACTTAGGAGCCAGGAGGGAAATATTTCCAGCCTCTAACTAGAGAATGTATTTTGACAAGGCCAAGATAATCCAAGCTGCACAGGAGAAAGAGAAAAGAAGACTCATTTTTAAAGCTTGACACTTCAAGGTGTTTTTGTACAATGGTTTAGAGAAAGCATCGATAACACACAAATACCAAAGGTCAAAAAGAAAAGCAAAGAAGAATTTCAGAAATCACTTGCATTGTCTCCCCGCTATTTACTTTACCAAATAACAAGATTGTAGCCAAGCTTTTGATTCCCCAAATAGATATGCATGTTAAAGGGGGAGAAAAAATTAAGTGATTCCTTGAATTCTACCAGCTTGTCCTCTTTGGGATGGGGGTGGGGGGATTATAGGCATTTGTGTTCTGCCTGAAGCAATTTCCATTGTGAAGTAGCACACACGCTTCTTGCTTGTTCCCTCCCTCTTGTATTCCAGCACCATCTTGTAGCAATTGCTTATATATTGAGTACGGGATTCGTCTTTGGGGAATGTGAACATTTGGCATACACACAAAATCAAGCAAGGAACAGATCATACTCCCCTTAGGTTTGATTGATATGTGTGTGTAGGCTGGATCTGAATATGTAAATAGACCCCAGTGTATGCAAGATGATGTAACAATTCTGGGGAGCCAACTGCCTTTTCACACACAAAAAGCATCCATTGATGTTGGAAGTCACCTGGTGATGAATATCCATATCCAGACTGAGTTGGACCGCAGTCTGTTTCCATCTCGTTCTGAGAGCCATTTAGTCATCTGTAAAACACAGAGGTTGTCTACCGATAACTGTTATGGGTTTGAGGCTTTGGTTCACCTACTGCTACATCTTGTGGTTCTGTCCTTTGTTCCCTTTGTATCCGTACTGGTGGTGGGGGAAAGTGCCGTCAGGTCACAGCTGGCTTATGGCAACCCCGTAGGGTTTTCAAGGCGAGAGACATTCCAAGGCGGTTTGCCATTGCCTGCCTTTGCGTCATGACCCTGGTGTTCCTTATAGGCCTCCCATCCAAATGCTAGCCAGGGCCAAACCTGCTTAGCTTCTGAGATCTGACGACATCAGGCTAGCGTGAGCTATCAGTATTGCTTAGTTAAATTTCAGGACCAGTTAGCTCACTGGTCGAATGTAACTACTGGCTGCCATGTTTTCTTAGGGACCAACAAGATTTTGGGGGTATGAGCTTTCGAGAGTCAAAGCTCCCTTTATCACCGATGACTCTCGAGAGGTTGTACCCTGAAAATCTTGTTGGTCCCTAAGGTGCTACTGGACTTGAACCCAGCTGTTCTGCTGCCGAGCAGCATGGCTACCCTCTGAAACATATTTTCGTAAGGTACTATACTTGTGTATGGATGAGTTCATTAGGAAACATGGTAGCTCATTAGTGAGGAAATCAGACAAATGAAAAGACACGGAAGGTGATGAGGTATGGCGGGGGAGCAAGTCATTCCCAGGCGATAGATTCCCGGGCTTTATATTCAGCAGATTTCAGGTTTCAAAACATCAGTGCTACCTACTAATTAGGGATGGGCACGAACCAGGAAAATATTATTCAGTTCGTGGTTTGTGACATGCCCTGTTTGCGAACCATAGACCATCATGAATTCTTAGCCGCCTCATGAACTGGTTTAGTTTGTGTGGTTTGTGTGGCTCATGAGGTTCGTGATGTGATAGGATGGCCTCCCCAGCATGCTAGAGACACCAAACTCCCAGGGGATCTTTGGCTGACTCTCCTCTACCTGCCCTCCAAGTTAGGTGAGGATTGTATTTACAGGATGCAAGTTATGGTCCCCAAAGATGGGGGCCCCCGGAAAGTGCTCTCTGGGGAAATAATAGGCTGTATGACCCAAAAAAGACTTTGAGGTGGGGTGCAGGTTCTTAGCCTATCACCCATTTCACACCTTTGGGAGTTTCCATTATCAACTGCGGAGCTTCTAGTGTGCTTATGGGGATAACATGGAGACATCAAATGTTTATATCCCTCATTGCATTTCAAAAGCAAGCTGTTCATGTGACACCAATCACTGCAGCAACGTGGGCCTGCCCAAAATGGAGGCAACAGCTCATATATTCAGTGCTTCCATGGAACCCCCAGCAATTCATGACCCAAACAGTCTTGATGCTCCATGAAAGCAACTGACCATCTGAAATGGTCCAACAACCACCTAATGTGTCATGCCTTCAGTCAGGCTCATTGCAGTAGCAGCTATCCTATTTTTTTTTTAATTGCATGTGCCTCATTTGGTGTAGGGTTAAGTGCGCAGACTCTAATCTGGGAGAACCGGGTTTGATTCCCCACTCCTCCACTTGCACCTGCTGGATGACCCTGGGCAAGCCATAGTTCTTTCAGAGCTGTTCTTGAAAAACAAGTGCAGTTTCTGTCAGAGCTCTCTCAGCCCCACCTACCTCACAGGGTGCCTGTTGTGGGGAGGGGAACGGAAAGGAATTTGTAAGCCACTCTGAGACTCCCTTGGGTAGTGAAGGGTGGGGTATAAATCCAATCTCTTCTTCTTCTTCTTGTCAGCATGGGTGGATGAGCCCTTTGACTTCCTGGAGGAACTCCAGGTGGGCCACTGCTCTGGACGGCCACTGGCAGCAAGAAGCCAGCTGAGCTCACGGGTCCCTGCTATGCTGGTAGCTCCTGAGAGGCTGCTCAGTTTGGATCTGGGCTGTGATGATGGCACATGGTTGGCACAACCCAAGTTTGAGATAGGGTTGCCAACCTCCAGGTAGGACCTAGAGATCTCCTGGAATTACAACTGATCCCCAGTCTACAGAGATCAGCTTCCCTGGAGGAAACAGTAGCTTTGGAGGGCAGACTCTATGGTATACCATACTGCAGGAGAAACCAAAGTCCTAGAGTGACATCACATCCCTGCCAAGCTCGATCCCCTCACCAGATTGCACGCCCTAGGTTACAATCTCAAATCTCCAAGAATTTCCCAACCCGTAGGGGGCAACCCTAGTTTAGATGAACAGTCCCTGTTGCACTATTAGGGTCGACCGAGCTCCAAGGCTTCCCAGTCCACCCCTTTCCATAAGAGCAGACATTTTATTGCTTCTTCATTCATTTATTGGACGTCTAGCCTGCCCTCCCTTGCAAGCAGGCTCAGGGCAGGTTATATCAAACTGGTCATAACAAACCACAGATGCACAATCCGACTTCTAAAACTTCACAGCCAATCAGTAAACAGCAATAAAACAGCAGCAATAACTAACAGCAATAACAATTGATGGCATCGTCATCTCGGTCTGGTCCTGCATAGGCTCCCCCCCATGTCTGCAGGTGAAGGGTAATTGATGCTGATGGGGCATTCGAAAGGCAGTATAGATTATATATATAATAAGCAATGTGACACAATGCAAGGAGGAAGAGGCCGAAATAAACAGGCCTCCACTACCTCAACCAGAGACCCGGTGGAACATCTCCATTTTGCAGGCAGTGAGGAACTATGGGTTCTGCAGGGCCCGGAAGCTTAGCAGGGAGAGTGTCCCACCAGGCCAGCACCAGAGTCGAGAAGGCTGTGGCTCTGGTTGAGGCTAGGCAGACACCTTTGGGGCCGGGGACCACCAGTCGGTCTTGATCCATCAAGCACAATGCTCTTCTGGGGACATGTCAGGGTAGATGGTCCTAAAGGTATGTTGGGCCCAGGCCACACAGGGCTTTAAAGTCAAAAGCAGAACCTTGAACTTGACCCGGTATTCAACTGGAAGCCAGTGTAGCTGACGGAGCACTGGATGTACACATGCTCCTAATGGTGTTCCTGTCAGAACACGCACTGCTGTTTCCGGATCAGACTCAAGGGTAGCCCTGCATAGAGTGAGTTACAGTAGTCCAGCCTGGAGGTGACTGTTGCGTAGGTCACTGTGGCCAGATCAGTGGGAGAGAGAGATAGGGAGCCAGTTGCCCGGTCTGGCGAAGATGGAAACATGCCGATCTGGCAACATTTGTGACTTGGGCCTCCAGAGATAACAAGGCATCCAACGTCACACCCAGACTCTTCACTGTTGGTGCTGGTGTTAACCGTGCCCTGTCAAGAGCTGGGAGTTAGATCCCTGCTTCCATTCCCCCTCAGCCCAGGGACAGGACCTCCAGGTTTGATGAATTTCGTTTCAGCCGACTGGTTTAACCACCCAGCTACAGCCTCTAAAACCATGGCCAAAGTATCTGGGGTGGAGTCCAGCCATCTGTCCAATAACAGATATAGCTGGGTGTCATCAGCATATTGATAGCAGTCCAGCCCAAAGCCCTGGACCAACTGGGTGAGGGGGTGCATATAGAAGAGGAAGAGGAGGAGATTGGATTTGTATCCCACCCTTCACTCAGAGTGGCTTACAGTCTCCTTTCCCTTCCCCTCCACACCCTGGGAGGTAGGTGGGGCTGAAAGAGCTCTTTCGAGGACTGCTCTTGAGAGAACAGCTCTGAGAGAACTTGTGCCTGACCCAAGGTCACACCAGCAGCCGCATGTGGAGGAGTGGGGAATCAAACCCAGATTAGAGTCCACACTCCTAACCACTACACCAAAGTGGCTCTCATAGATGTTAAATAATATAGATGTTAAATATAGATATAGATGCTGAATATCATGGAGGAAAGAATTGCCCTTTGTGGGACTCCTCATACCAAAGGGTAATGCGATGAGACCCTTTCCCCAAGTTTTATTTATCAGTGCACAGGTTGATAACCTGCTGGAAGATAGTAAAATTAAATATGTACATTATATGCTGTTATAATTCACTGAAAAGTAACCCTGGTGTCTTTTTGCCCTGTCGTCTCACTCTTAATGGCTGGCCTGCGTTCTAATCATGAAAGCAGTAAAGCCAGGCCACCCACAGGCAAGGCAATGGAGGTGCTATGGCTCAGTCATAAAACATCTGCTTGGCATGCAGAAAGTCCCAGGTTCAATCCCCAGCATCTCCAGTTAAATGATCAGGTGGTAGGTGATGTGAGAGACCTCTGCCTGAGACCTCCTGCCAGTCTGAGTAGACAATATTGACTTTGATGGACTGAGGGTCTAATTCAGTATAAGGCAGTTTCATGTGTTCATGTGTGTTCAAGGTAAGGGTCTGTGCATAGTGAATGGAGTCCCCAGGTATACAAAAAAACATGGCTGCAAATTAACACCCAAAAAATGAGATCCAAAAGTGTCCTGATGAGGATTGCTCGTGTTCCTGGAGGTACTGCATAGGGATTGACACAAACAACATTTTTGTGGTTTGGTTAGTGGTTCACGGCTAAACCACAAACCGATAGGCCAGTTGGTGAACCGTTGGCGAACTGAACCATTTGTATTGGTTTGTGAGCCATTGGTTTGTGAGCCATTTAAAGTTCAAACCCCTGCTTTCTGCTCCCTATGAAAAGCCGTGGTGAGCAGAAAGCAGGGGGTTCAGTGGCTCCAAGCCATTTAAACCAAACAGCGGTTTCTCATGAAGAGTAGAAAGCAGGGTGTTAAATGGCTTGGAGCCATTTAACCCCCTGCTTTCTGCTCTTCATGAACCGCCATGAACTGTATCAAAATTTGTAGAAGTTCATGGTGGCTCTTCAGTTCACAAACATGGCTTCGCAAACCATAAACCAGCCAAAATTCATGACAAACTTTCATTCATGAGCTGCTTCATGCCCATCCCTAGTACTGCATGTTGAGGGCAGCTGACTCAATTTCCCTGCACACACATCCCCCCCCCCAATTTTCCTTCCTCAAGTCCCTGAGAGTTTCTAGTGTCACAAAGGAAGAGACCTGAGAACAGCATGGGGATTTCAGGGATGGAAGACAGTACAGGGTAGCCTGTTCTTCTCCGATCTTGGAAGCTAAGCAGGATCAGGAAGGGAGACCACCAAGGACGACTCTGCAAGGCGATGGCAAACCACCTTTGCTTCTCACTTGCCTTGAAAGCCCCTTGCTGGGGTTGCCATGTCAACTGGGAGATTACACACGGAGAGATTTCAAATTGTTGCCCCTTCCTGCTATTCAGCACAGGCCCCCAAGTTGTGCTCATATATTAAGAAGTTATTTAGAGGGATACACATAACATAGCACTGTAAGGTTGCAGTGCTGAAATCCTAGAATGTCGTGTGTGATGTTGTCTGCGGTTGCCATGGAAATCCAAAATGGCCAGCAGATCTCATGCAGCAGTGTGGTATAAAAGTATTTTATGTTTAATTCATCCCCCCCCTTTTTAAGGTTATGATTTTTCCACCCACCGGCTTGTTCCTCTAGATCTGCAGAAACATTTCCCTAATCTATATCTGGCCTAGGGTTCCTACTCCTTTGCTGGCAACTGGTGGCCGGGGGGGGGGGGGGTGTGTTCTGGAGATTGAAACAAAATGATCTCATGCAATGCTGTGACATCACATTCAGGCAAGGACCAGGAAGTAGCGTCTCCACATTAGACGATGCTCTGGAGATTTCCCTGAACTCTACGGTAAAAACTATAGAGATCAGGGAAATTCTGTGAGCAGCATCCAATGCAGTGATGTCTCTTTTGGATATTCAACCAGAAGTCAGGTCACAGCATCATGTGATGCTGTTCTCCTCCCTTTTTGCTCCTGCTGTTCATTCAAGTTGTCGATGCAGCATCCCTAACCTGGCTTCATAGTGTGGACTTTTTTTGGAAGATGAAGAGATTGGATTCATACCCCGCCCTTCACTCAGAGTCTCAGAGCGGCTTACAGTCTCCTTTCCCTTCCCCTCCCCACAACAGACACCCTGTGAGGTTGGTGGGGTTGAGAGAGCTCTGAGAGAACTGCTCTTGAGACAACAGCTCTGAGAGAACTGTGGCTTGCCCAAGGTCACACCAGCAGCTGCATGTGGAGGAGTGGGGAATCAAACCCGGTTCTCCCAGATTAGAGTCCGCACTCCTAACCACTACACCAAATTGGCCAGATTCACAGTTAGATTCAGAATGAGATGTAAAACAAGAAAAGGGGACCCGCGAGGAGCTCCATGTGGAGGAGGAGGAAGCAGCAGCAGGTGAGCCTTTTCCCCTTCTCCCACACCCCCCCGGCACCAACAACAAGGCTCACGTGGCTCCCAGCTGCCTTCTCCCCCACCCCCTGGCACCAATGGCAAGGCCTGCACAGCCACCAAGCCTTCTCTCCCACCCACCCCCAGGCAGGGAGGTACAGTTCCAACAGCGTTCTCTGCACATGCACAGGGAACACTGTTTTACTTTGGGGGGATTTAAGTATCCCCCCTATAGTTTTTTCTACATTTTAGATTTTTCTGCACACCTGGAGAGTGCCCCAAGTGTGCAGGAAAATCTAGGTGCCCCAGATGTGCGAATTTAGATATCCACACACAGAGGGGACCTTGGCTATTAGATATATAGACAGTTTAGGCTGGATGGATTGGTGTTTTGTTATAGTTGATTTGGGGTTTAACTGTTTCAGGGGGGGGAAATGTTTTATTGTTTAATAATTTTGCATTTTGACATTGTGAACCAATTGAGGATGGTTTTTTTAGTCCAAGAGAGCAGTTCTATAAGAATTCAAATCTTTAGAAGCACATCTGTGGCATTAAGATCAAGATGCGAGATAAATCAGACCAAAAGGAGAATCGCATTTTTTTTTTCTTGCCATTTACTGGAAGTCACAGGGGGTTTTCTAGAAGCATTTGGAAGAAGAGTATTTATGGAGGTTGAAACAAACATCCTCAAACCTTCCCCTCCCCCCCCCCGCCAAAAAATTGAGGAAAATAAGCTTGACAAATAAGAGGCTGAGCATAAAGGTGATGCTCTCGTAGTAACTGAAGAGGCGTCTCTCCAAACTGTAACCCAGCATTGAATCTGAGCTGTTGCAAATTGCTTAATAGCTATGGCCACCTACTGGCTAATTATTTCAATATCACAGACAATCCATCCGTTGCGAGCTCTACAAGCCCTACTTGGGAAGGATACCTGTGATGAGAGGGGGCACTTGAGATCTATAGGGAAAATATTATTACAGGAAATTACAACTGTCTGCTTTTTGTTGAAACCGGGCTTCTGTTCTGTTCCGAGCACTGCTGGGCTTCTGACAGTCAGCATAATAGCCTCCCCGCCTGGACAATCGGGGCCTCCTTTTTCTCTACGTGCGGCACATAACCCTTGTCTCGAGCCTTTATGAATTATAAATTCATGGTATGTATTTATGAAGTGTCGTCTTCCAAGAGATGCCGATTGCGAGGGGAAAGCAAATCCCGTCTCAGAATGCAGAACCCGGGCTGTAAACAAAGGCTGCGTCCCTGGTATTGATCTAAGAATTTTGCAAAGAGCCAAATACTGTCATCTGAACAAAAACAAGTGCCATGAATATGCCTTGAAAACATCAGCCATGCCCAGATAGTTAACAGAAGAGACGGCTTATAGCACAGGTATAAATGTTTTTGTTATGGATTTTTTTTTAAGTTTCCTTAACTGTTGCATGAAGTGAAAAGGGACATTGGCGACGAAGTTAATAAGTTTCTGAGTTAACCTGGCCACGCAGTCTTATCCCATGCACCTCAGCCACAACTCTCACTATATTTAATGCGAACGGCATGGACTTTAATCTGGGAGAACTGGGTTTGATTCCCCACTCCTCCACATGCAGCTGCTGGATGACCTTGGGCAAGCCATAGTTCTGTCAGAGGTGTTCTTAAAAGAGCAGTTCTTGAAAGAGCTCTCTCAGCCCCGCCTACCTCACGGTGTCTGTTGTGGGGAGGGGAAGGGAAAGGGATTGTAAACTGCTCTGAGACTCTGAGTGAAGGGCAGGATATAAATCCAATCTCCTCCTCCTCCTCCTCTAGAGTTTCTAGCCCTTGTGGATTTTTTTTAAAGCTTTCTGGAGTATAATAAGCAGTTTCTTCTTATGAGCCATGATAATAGAAGGAACTCTGGGTGGCTTCCAAGGGGGCCAAAAGAAGAAGAAGAAAAGAGATTGGATTTATACCCCACCCTTTGCTACCTGAATGAGTCTCAGGGCGGTTTACAATCTCCTTTCCATACCCCTCCACACAACGGACACCCTGTGAGGTAGGCGGGGCTGAGAGAGCTCTCTGAGAACTGCCCTTGAGAGAACAGCTCTGAAAGAACTTTTGACTGGCCCAAGGTCATCCAGCAGGTGCATGTGTAGGAGTGGGGAATCAAACCCAGTTCTCCCAGATTAAAGTCCACGCACTTAACCACTACACCAAACTGGCGCTTGCTCTTCTACTGGCTTTTGCTCTTCCACTGCCACTATGGCTGCCAACCTCCAGATGGCCCCTGGAGATCTCCCACTATTACAGTTGATCTCCAGATGGCCAAGATCTGTTCCCCTGGAGAAAATGGCTGTTTTGGAAGGTGGACTGTATGGCATTATACACTGCTGAGGTCCCTCCCCTCCCCTAACCCTGTCCTCTCTAAGTCTCCAGGTATTTCCCAACCCCACGCTGGCAACCCTAACTCTGTCACCCCCTCCTTTCAAATTTCAGAAGCCAGATGTGCAGTGTTATGCCCTCACCTTTAATTTGGTTTGTGGAGTGCTGATGGAGACTAGAAGTGCGGTGCCCACTGCCACCCTAAGGAATGGCATCAACAGGATCAGATGAAAGGGTTGTCTCCTATGGCATTCCGTTTCCAACAGTGGTCACACTTTGAGATATGGAATGCCCTTCGCCCGCTAACCAGCCTTTTCATGGTCAACTGGAGGAGTGGAGTTGAAGTTGAGAACATAAGAACATAAGAGAAGCCAATGTTGGATCAGGCCAATGGCCCCTCCAGTCCAAACGTTGCTACTGAATGTTTGTGTCTGAACCAATAAGGGTTTGGGGAAGATGTGTATTGACAGCCTTGGCTATTTGGGCCGCAATCCCTTTCTTCAGAATGCCAGATGCCAAAGACCCCCTGCTAGTATATGTGAAGTTCACCCGACATGAGACCAGAGTGGTCTTGATCAGCCAAATGGCACTTGTTTAAATCTTACAAAAATTGCTCGATTCAAATGTCATCATATCTCATAATCCTCTTACTGATTGGCTTCCAAAGATTCCTGTGTTTACGTCAGTGCGTATGTAAGAAAACAGAAATCCAACCAAAATGGAAAATGGAATATACACACACACACACACACACACACACACATATATATTCAGTGCTTCTCCAAAGATTATATTGCAATCAATTTCTGCAGTGCTCCCTTTCAAAGGTTTCTAAAGTTCTCCTCCGGTTTGCAGAGTAGACGCTGCTGGAATCCATGCTGCGATGGTATAAAAAATTTACGTTAATCTGAGTTTGTAGGCTAAATCTTTCAGCAGCAGCGGTCGTACGCGCACGTTCTAGTGCTAAAGGACTAAAAATGAATATTGCATTATCTCACCACTCATCTGTACGACTGATGCCAGAGGTCTCATTTTGAGATTTGGGGGAAATTTATTTCTGGAAGAGAATCGCCTGACGAACGAATCCAGTATCACGGTGAAAGCTTCTCCAGCCAAAGGTGGTTTCCAGGATTTTCTTTTTCCCCTTGGAAAAATTGTCCAGTTCTCTGGGCAATTCACTGTTTCTAGCGAAGAGACTGGCAGCAAATCAGAGCATTCAGGGGTAAAGAATTAAAGCCAAGGGCAACAGACACCCAAAGAGAAAGAAGAGCCCTTTGAACAGTCGGCTTCACTAGGAGCCTTCCCTGTTGTAGGGGAATTAAAAATTCATCTGCTATGAAAAATTAAAAGGTGAAACTTTCCTCCAGAGCAGTTCAACAGCTTAGATTGCTTGCAGGGTGTGTTTTTTTTTTTTAAAAAGAGATGATTGTTGTAAGGTTGTGAACACTGAAGCCAAAAGCAGATCACTCTAATCAAAAGCGTAGGTTTGCTTTCAAAATACAAATTAATGCTCCTTAATGTGAACTGAAGTTTTTGTGTACTGGGTTCACGGCATAGATGAGACAGACAATGACGTATCTATCCCTAGTTTATTGGTACACAAAGAGTAATGGCGTACTGGCCGCGAGGGGCCAACTATATACAGTAGCCTCGACTTCTCCCGGCCCTATCCCCGGGCCAGAATTTCCCGCCAGAGATCTTATTGGCGGGCTATGTGCCGCTGCCGCCTTCCGGCTGTCAGTGGACATAACACCCCTTCCCCCATAGTTGAAGCATGGGTCAAGCGCTGCTGCCAGTGCCAGGAGTCCAGACCCTTTCCCCCGGCAGCACCCACCCAAGCGTGGGAGTCCACCCACAAGCCGTGGTCGAGACTCCACATTGACTTTGCTGGCCCCTTTCACGGTCTGGTTTTTCTTGTGACAGTGGACTCCTACTCTAAGTGGCTGGAGGTCAGCCCCGTATCCATGACGTCGTCCAAGGCTGCGATCCGGGCGCTCCGGCGGATCTTTGCAATGCACGGCCTACTGGACGCCATCATCTCAGACAATGGGGCGGCCTTCACTTTGGAGGAATTCCAGGAGTTCCTGCGAGGGAACTTGATCAGGCACATCCGGTCCACCCCGTTCCACCCTGTGACAAATGGACAGGCTGAACGAATGGTGAGGACCACAAAGGATGCCCTGACGAGGCTCGCGGAGGGCGACTGGGAAGCCCGCATAGCTCGGTTTCTGCTGGCTCAGCTCAGCACACCACACCGAACCAGACCAGGGGCCGCTGTCCAGCGGAGCTGCTGATGGGCAGGAGGCCAGCCACGGCATTAGACAGGTTGCACCCAGACCGCGCCCCTGAGGCACGCACCCACGTACAGCAGAGGGAAGCTCCCCGGTGGTTCTTTCTGGAAGACCCCGTGTATGCCCGTAATTTTGGCAGGGGTGCCACCTGGCTTGCCAGGAGAATCGTTCAGCCCACGGGGCCGGTCTCCTACGAGGTCACGACGGAAGATGGACATATCCTGCGCAGACACGTTGACCAACTGAGGAGGCGAGTACTTCCCCTTGCCGAGGGCAGCCCCACTCGAGAACCCGGGGCCGTCAACCCAGGGGCAGGAGTGCCAGACGAGGAGCCGGAGCCCTGTCAGATACCAGCCGGAGAACAGCCTGCAGGGATGCCAGCAACCAGCCCCGCAGCCGGGGATCGTCCTGCAGGGATGCCAGCAACCAGGAACCCCCGTCCCTGCCGGAGAGAAATCCGACAGGGGTGCCAGACAAGAACATGGGGGGGGACAGCCGTGCCCGCACTGCGGCGATCACTGAGAGAGCGCAGGCCCCCAGGGTATTTGCAAGATTATGTGACCTAGGGGGGAAACCTAAACTATGGGGGAAGGGGTGTTATGTCCGCTGACAGCCGCAAGGCGGCAGCGGCATATAGCCCACCAATAAGATCTCTGGTGGGATTTTGGCCCAGGGATAGGGCCGGGAGAAGTCGAGGCTACTGTATATAGTTGGCCCCTCGTGGCCAGTACGCCATTACTCTTTGTGTACCAATAAACTAGGGATAGCTATGTCGTTGTCTGTCTCATCTATGCCGTGAATCCAGTACACAAAAAGGAGCGTGGACTCTAATCTGGGAGAACTGGGTTTGATTCCCCACTCCTCCAAATGCAGCTGCTGGTGTGACCTTGGTTCAGTCACAAGTTCTTTTAGAGCTGTTCTCTCAGGAGCTGATCTCAAGAGAGCTCTCTCAGCCCTGCCTACCTCAGAGGGTGTCTGTTGTGCGAAGGGGAAGGGGAAGGAGTTTATAAGCCACTCTGAGACTCCAAGTGAAGGGCGGAGTATCCTCCTCCTCCTCCACTTCCACCACCTCCTCCTCCTCTTCTTCTTCCTTTCCGCATTTGCCTGCCACTCCAGATTTTCTCAGTGTTTGAGTCAAGGCAATTGAAGGCCACTTCCGCGCTGTCATTTTTGTCACTCATTTGTCCCTATAGCTTTGCCCCCCCCTTTTCCACATGTGTTTTGGGGGGGACCCTGAAGCAATAGGGACAAATGAGTGACAAAAAGGACAGGGCAGTTCACAGCAAAAAAGCATCTGAAATAACCTGGGGCCACAGCAGGCTGAAACTGGACTGACCATTGAAGGGAGGTAATGTAATACAGAATGGGGGGGAAACCTGGACTAAAAAGATGGCTGAACTCGATTTTAGTGCAGAAGGGAGGGGGGGACCTGGGTTCAAAAGAAGGTTGAATTTGATTTTAGCATAGAATTTCTGGGAGGATATCATGGTGAACTTGGATTAAAAGTTCTGGAGAGCCAGTTTGGTGAAGTGGTTAAGTGCGTGGACTCTAATCTGGGAGAACCGGGTTTGATTCCCCACTCCTCCACTTGCACCTGGCTGGATGACCTTGGGCAAGCCGTAGCTCTGTACCAGCTGTTCTCTCAAGAGCAGTTGTCTCAGAGCTCTCTCAGCCCCACCTGCCTCACAGGTAGTGTTCCCTCTAAACTGAATTAGCGTGAGCTAGCTCACAGATTTTTAGCCTCCAGCTCACACATTTCTGGCTCACAACTTTAATGCCAGTTGCTCACAAAGTGGAATTTTTGCTCACAAGACTCCACAGCTTAGAGGGAGCATTGCTCAGAGGGTGTCTGTTGTGGGGAGGGGGAGGGAAAGGAGATTATAAGCCGCTCTGAGACTTCGAGAGAAGGGCGGGATATAAATCCAATCTCTTCTTCTCCTTCTCCTTCTCCTTCAAAGGAGAGGGCAGAAAGGGCCACAGAGAGAGACAGATTAAGGAAAGTGAATGGAAGAAACATTTGCATATTACTTAGGACACATCACTAAACATTTTCTTTGGATTTGAAGAAGTGAGTCGTCCAATGTTCCCTCTAAGCTGTGGAGTCTTGTGAGCCAAAATTCTCCTTTGTGAGCTACAGGCATTAAAGTCATGAGGAACCAGTTTGGCTACTGCATAAATTAGTTTGCTCTGGAGCCATCCTTCCTGAGCTAAGACAAGAATGTGTGAGCTGGAGGCTGAAAAACTGTGAGCTAGCTCACACTAACTCAGCTTAGAGGGAACACTGGTCGTGACTCCCAAAAGCTCCTCCCCCTGCCACAAATTTTGTAAGTCTTTTAGGTGCTGCTGGACTCTTGCTCCTTTCTACTGCTACGACAGACTAACACGGCTACCCATCTTGATCTATCCCCATGGAAGGCACCACATTTAGCTGCATAAAATGGAAATCCATCAACCTGGAACTATCTGAAGAAGTGAGCAGGGACTCATGGAAGCTCCTCCCCTGCTACAAATTTTGTTAAGTCTTTTAGGTGCTGCTGGACTCCTTGCTTTTTTCTACTGCTGCAGAAGGACAGTTAGATATGAGATCAATAGCACCTTAGAAACCAGCAAGCAGGGCTTTTTTTGTAGAAAAAGCCCCGCAGGAACTGATTAGCATAATAGGCCACAGCAGAAACTCATTAGCATATTAGGCCACACCCCTGACAGCACAACTCCCTCCCAGGATCAGCTTCCCCAGGTGCTCCGCAGCTGCAGGGCGCCTGGGGAACCTGAGGAGAGGAGGCAGTTTAAACTGCCTTCCCTCCCTGGATCGGCTTGGCTTCCTCAGGCGCTCCACGGCTTGCGAGGTGCCTGAGGAACCTGAGGGGGGGAGGCTGTAGGCGTGGCCAACTCGGAAGCCAGCCGGAACTCCATTCCTGTGCGTTCCTGCCCAAAAATCGCCCTGCCAGCAAGAGTTTCAGGGTATAAAGTTTCAAGAGACATAGCTGCCTTCGCCCCTTTGTTTTCTACTCTACTCATATCTGATGAAGGAAACTTTGACTCTCTAAAGTTCATACCCTGAAACTCTTGAGGGTCTCTAAGGTGCTCCTGGACTCAAACCTAATGACCTCTTTTGCTTGTTAGTGGGGTTTTTTTAGTATTAGATACCCAGGGGGCTAATGGGTTGGGGGATTTACCCCCTCCATGGTGATGGAGCCGTGGCAAGGCAAGGCAAGTATGCCTACACACATATGTATTTGCAACCTGGATCCAACTTCTGCATAAGCCAGGCAAAATGGGAGAGGCTAGAATTAAGAGACCAGCCATGCAGCTCCCCTTCTCAGCAAGAAAGGATAAAGAGGTTAGGGCTGTTTAGCATGGAGAAACGACGATTGAGGGGTGACGTGGCAGAGGTTTACAAAATTTTGCATAGGGTAAAGAACGTAGAGAAAGAAGTACTTTCCTCCCTTTCTTACAGTACAAGAACTCGTGGGCACTCAATGAAATGAATGAGCAGTAGGCTAAGAACATCAGAGGAAATGCTTCTTCACCCAAAGAGTAATTAACACATAGAATTCACTGCTGCGGGAAGTGGTGGCAGCTAGAAGCACAGCAAGCCTCAAGCTGGGACTGGATACACATATGGAGAAGAGGTCAATGAGTGGATATTAGCCACAATGTATAGATGGAACCACATTGCTTGGCCAGTGATACTCTGTATTCTTGGTGTTTGGGGGGGGGGCAACAGTGGGAGGGCTTCTGGCCCCGCTGGTTGACCTCCTGATGGCACCTGGGTTTTGTCCACTGTGTGACACAGAGTGTTGAACTAGATGAGCAATTGACTTGGCTTCTCTCATGTTCTTAAGTGTGCATGTGCCCACACATACACATAAAAGGGGATGGGGACCAAAATATCTTTATTTTCTTGCTCCTTCCTTCCTTCCTTCCTTCCTTCCTTCCTTCCTTCCTTCCTTCCTTCCTTCCTTCCTTCCTTCCTTCCTTCCTCCCCCTCCCTCCCTTTCTTTCTCTCCCTCTCTCATCTCTCTCTCCTTCCTTCCTCCTTTCCCCTCCCTCCCTTTCTTTTTCTCCCTCTCGTCTTTCTCTCCTTCCTTCCTTCCTCTTTACCTCATCTCTCTGTCTCCTTCCTTCCCTCCCTCCCTTTTTCTTTCTTTCCCTCTTTCATCTCTCTCTCTCCTTCCTTCCTCCCTCCCTCCCTCACCTCTCTCTCTCCTTCCTTCCCTCCCTTTTTCTTTCTCTCCCTCTTTCATCTCTCTCTCTCCTTCCTTCCTTCCTTCCTCCCTCCCTCACCTCTCTCTCTCCTTCCTTCCCTCCCTTTTTCTTTCTCTCCCTCTCATCTCTCTCTCTCCTTCCTTCCCTCCCTCTTTCCCTCCCTTTTTCTTTCTCTCCCTCTCTCATCTCCCTCTCTCCTTCCTTCCTTCCTTCCTTCCTTCCTTCCTTCCTTCCTTCCTTCCTTCCTTCCTTCCTCCCTCTATATTGGCCATAGCCATAAGCCTAACTACAGTGATTTGTGATTTTTTAAAACTCTCCCTTTTCCCTTCTTAACCTACCATAATTACAAAAGTCTTTTTAGGGTGCAATCCTAGCAGATCTACTCAGAGCTAAGCCCAGTGTCATTCAATGGGGCTTACTCCCAGGAAAGTATCCTTAGGATTGCAGCCCATGTTTTTTTATGTTATGCTGAAAGACTTAGTAATATTTGGATGTCTTGCTTTTTAAACACAAAAATGACAGATGAGATACAAGGAAAGCAGCGTGAGAATGCTCACTCAGACTCAAAGAAAACAGGCAGAAAAAAAAAAAGAACTTGTGGGGGGGATGCTGCTTGTGTGGATTGATGAAAGCCCTCCCCAAGCTGTTAAACCAGCCACATGACTGCCAGCAATGCTGGGGAACAAAGACCTTCCTGCAGAATTCTCTTCTTTTCGAAGATCTGTTTGACTTTGATGACTGGAAAGCTTTGATGCCAGTGTCATCACTGATCTTTCCTTTCTCTCGCACTCACTCCCTTTGTCCTTGAGCTCTTTCAACCAGACTGTCAGATTGTAGGGCCACAAATGCCATCCATCCATCCATCCATCCATCTTTATTACCTTAATGAAAGTTATGAATGGTACTGTTCATTATTTCTCTCTGTTTCCATTGGGAAATGCAGGCACATCCCTATGCAGTTGTGAGGTTATCCTATGCCTGCTGAACTCCTTTCTGTGCCAGTTAGAGTGCTGAATAACGACCTGGGAGTCCCAGATTCAAATTCCCAATGTGCCAGGGAAGATCACTGGGTGACCTTGGGCCAATCGTATACTCTCAGCCTAGCCTACCTGGCCTAGCCTACAGGGCTGTTGTGAGGATAAAATGGAGGAGAGGAGAATGAAGTAAGCCACTTGGGGGTCCTCCATTGGGGAGAAAGGTGGGGTATAAATACAGTAAATAAATCCATTCAAGTTCAACCCATGTCATGCAACCTACTCAGCTTGTCCATCTGCCTGGAGAAAAAAATGCTTCCTGACCCCGAAGTGGCGATCAGCACTTCCCTGGGCATGTAAGAAAAGGCCACGAGAACTCAGCACTGAAGCAACCCTCCCTGCCCTCCCTCTCATGAGCTCCCTTAATTTACAGAATCAGCACTGCTGTGAGATGGCCGTCTAGCCTCTGTTTGAAGACCTCCAAAGGAGGAGAGCCTACCAATTTCCGAGGAAGGGTGTTCCACTGAGGAACCGCTCTGTCAGGAAGTTCTTCCTAATGTTTAGCATAAAACTCCTTTAATTAAATTTCAACCCATTGGTTCTGGTCCGATGTTCTGGGGCAACAGAAAGCAACTCGGCACCGTCCTCTATATGGCCGCCCTTCAAGTACTTGAAGATGGTTCTCATATCACCTCTCTGTTGTCTCCTCTCCAGGCTAAACATACCCAGCTCCTTCAGCCTTCCCTCATAGGACTTGTTCTCCGGACCCCTCACTATCTCTGTTGCCCTCCTCTGGACACGTTCCAGCTTGTCCTAGGTTTGTCCAGCACTGACTTGTCCTAGGCAGTCATTTCCAAACAAGCTTCAGCTTCTAACTTTTGTCTGCCATGATGCAGCTGTGGTGGCCTCAGCAAGAGGGCCGCTTTGGCCCGTCTGCCCCAGGGAAGCTCGGAAAGTACAGAGGCAGTGAGCAAGCCTGGATTGGAGAACAAGGGCTCCCTGGGCCCAGATGTCTTAAGGCAAGGCCTGGTAGTGGAGGGCTGGAAACAGAGGAGAAGAAGGTGGAGATTAGCACCAGTGTTCCCTCTAAGCTGAGTTAGTGTGAGCTAGCTCACAGTTTTTTAGCCTCTGGCTCACACATTTTTGTCGTAGCTCAGAAAGGATGGCTCCAGAGCAAACTAATTTAGGCAGCGGCCGAATTGTTTGCTCACGAGATTAATGCCAGTAGCTCAGAAGGTAGAATTTTTGCTCAAAAGACTCCACAGTTTAGAGGGAACATTGATTAGCACAAGGGCCAGGTGTGAAGCTGGGGCTATCAGAAGGGAGGAAAGAGCTATGGAAGGGGACTGGCTGGAAGTAGAAGGCACAGGAGCAGAAAGGAGAGCCAAGACAAGGAGGAGGAACAGGAGCGATATCACTTTCAGTTAAAAAAACAACCTGAAGCCAAATCTGGATGGCCCATAGGGTGGCAAGTCCCTCCTGACCACCGGTGGGGGGTGGAGTGAAAGGGCTGCCGGATCCAGGTTGGGAAACTCCTGGAGATCTGGGGATGGAGGACGGGGAGGACAGGGACCTCAGTGGGGGACAATGCCACGGAGTCCATCCTCCAAAGCATCCATTTTCTCCAGGGGAATTGATAAGAACATAAGAGAAGCCAATGTTGGATCAGGCCAATGGCCCATCCAGTCCAACACTCTGTGTCACAAAGTGGCCAAAAACACCAGGTACCCTCAGGAGGTCCACCAGTGGGGCCAGGACACTAGAAGCCCTCCCACTGTTGCCCCCCCCAAAAGCACCAAGAATACAGAGCATCACTTGCCCCAGACCGAGAGTTCCTATCTACACCTTGTGGCTAAGAGCCACTAATGGACCTCTGCTCCATACGTTTATCCAATTCCCTCTTGAAGCCGTCCATGCTTGTAGCCGCCGCCACCTCCTGTGGCATCTCCTCTGGTCTGGAGATGAGCTGTAATTCCAAGGGATCCCCAGGTCCCACCTGGAGGCTGGCATCCATAACCAGCCTGGCCTGATCTCAGCAGACCTCAGAAACTAAGGAGGTTGGCCCTGGCTAGTATTTGGATGGGAGACCACTGAGAAATGCTAGAATTGCAATGCAGAGGCAGGCATAGACAAGCCACCTCTGAGCATCTCTTGCCTTGAAAACCCTGAGGGGTCACCATAAGTTGACTGCAACCTGACGGGATTTTCCACCACCAAAAATCACTCCGAACAAGATAGGGTAGCTCTAGGGATTGCTGGAAACTCTATGGTTTTCCATAGAGTTTCCAGCAGTTCCTAAAGATAACCTGTGTCACTTCCAGTTTTTTTTTAACCAGAAGTGATGTAGCACCACTGCCTGCATAATGCCCCCCATGTCCCTGCCCACACCCTCCCTGCTAGTTGGCAGGCACTGCCTGGAAACCCTACATGTGCTGTTAGTGTATGTGGAAAATAACCCACCAAATGGGCTTGATTTGCTCATGAACACAGCTGAACCTGATAGGTGTCCAAATATCCCTTATTAGAACATGGAGCCCACACAGTTGTTAGCAACTATGTGGGAAAAGTCCACCAATGTGCCATTCGGAAAAAAAATGCTCTCCTTGACCTAAACTTCAGAGCATCTTGCAATACATAGAAAATCTCCAGGCACTTCTGCTCAGGACTGAGGGATGAGATCTCCGAGGCGGCCTCCGAATATGGATGGCAAATCAGTAAAATCTGAGTGATGAGATGACATTAAAACAATATATTGATAAAGCCGGTATCCTGGCCCCTCAGTGTCCTGACTAATGCAGCAAACGGCTATCTTTAGAAATGCTTATCCTAATAATTACAGAACTGCAGAACAAATTGCTCCAGGAAAATGGACACAAAATACAGTAAACCAAGTCTGCAGTGCAAGATTTGTTGGTGCATGACAAAAAATGGCTGCTTTTGATTTACTGGAAATCCTGGTGAGATAAATAAGTCTAGTTTTAACAGAAAGGCCCCACAGATTGTTCTGAAAATGTGGAAGTATTTTGTAAAGAAAATGATCAGGGGTGCATAACTACAGTCCAAAACCACAAATCCCTAAACTTATTGCAAGTCACACTAGTGTGACGAAAGAGGGAAATTAATAAAAGTTCCTGTAGACCCTTAAAGATGTGGCCTGCTGCATCTCTGGATGATGTGCTGCCCGGAAGAGGCTGCCCACTGCATTTCTGTATGATGTATTGACTGATCTAGCCTCTTTCCAACAATGCTCCCTCTGAGCTGCGGAGTCTTGTGAGCAAAAATTCTACCTTGTGAGCTACTAGCATTAAAGCTGTGAGCAAGCAGTTTGGCTGCTGCATCAATCAGTTTGCTCTGGAGCCCTCCTTCCCGAGCTAAGACAAAAACGTGTGAGCCAGAGGCTAAAAAACTGTGAGCTAGCTCACACTAACTCAGCTTAGAGGGAACACTGCTTTCCAATCAGCTGTCATCAGAGGTGGGTGATATCACTGTGTCCGTTCTTTGCATCTGTTTGGCTCATTCGCAATTCGGCTCTTATTCCAGTCTAAGTCCACTGAAATCCAAGATTAGATGGCAGCAACTCTGTGTCAACTTGCAGTATTAATCACTCACAATGCAGAGATGTAAAAGAACGCCCAGCCTTCAGAGATGCTGTCCCAAAGTTGGCAGGCCCTTGGACTCCCTGGGAAAGTTTCCAGGGAGCTGCTTCTCTGGAGAGCTCCTGGCAAGCAAGCTGAGTTTAGTCTCAGAGTGGCCCTGGCGGCTCCACTGGGGCCGCTTGGCTCGGTCTCGGCCAGCAGAAACGTGTCATTCCTGGTTGGATGAGGGCCAAGCAGAGCTGCCATACCCCTGGGATTCAGCTCTGCTTGCTCTTGAGCCCCCCGTACTCTCTGGGTTGGGGAAGGAAGGCAGTGTGGTATCGCCCACTGTGGTGAGACCTCGGAAGCTAAGCGGGGTCAGTACTTGGAAGGGAGACCTCAGACCACCGAGGAAGTTTCTGCTGAGGAAGACAATGGCAAACCGTAGAATCATAAGAGCTGGAAGGGGCCTCCAGGGTCAAATAATCCAACCCCCTTCACAATGCAGGAAATTCACAAATACCCCCCCCCCCCCCCAAAAAATACCACCAGTGACCACTGTTCCACACCAAGAAGATGATAAAAAAACCTCCAGGATCCTTGGCCAAACTGGCCTGGAGAATGATTGCTTCCTGACCCCAAAGTGGCGATCAGCGTTTCCCGGGGCGTGTAAGACAGGGCCACGAGAACTAAGCACTGAGGCAACCCTTCCTGCCCTCCCTCTCACGATCCAGCTCTGCTTCTCACTTGCCTTGAAAGCCCCTTGCTCAGGTGGCCATGAGGCAGCTGCGACTAGTCAGAACTAACGTAAGTATCCTCTTGGCTGCCCCTTCTACTTGCGTACAAACACTGGTTTGGGCTCGCCTCCCAGCAGTCAAGACTGGTGGCTGTGTTAGTCTGTCTGTAGCAGTAGGAGACAGCGAGCGTCCAGGAGCACCTTAAAGACTAACAGAACTGCTGGCAGGGGAGGCACGGCTCACTTCTTCAGTGAAGGGAGCAGGGACTCACAAAAGCTTGCCCCTGCCACAAATGTGGTTGTTCTTTAGTGCTGTGACTTCACGGTGCTGCTGGCTCTTGCTCTTTTCCCTGCTGTCAGGAATAAATCAGTGACTCCTGCAAGACCACGGAGGCTTGACGGAAGACAAATCCTTTGTACGCATGAAAGGTGCCTTAACCTGAAGTAGACCCTTGGTCTAGCAAGGGCAGCGCTATCTACACTGAGTGGGAGCAGCTCTCCAGTGTCTCACCTATGACCTGGATGGCCCAGGCTAGCCCGATCCCGTCAGGTCTTGGAAGCTAAGCCGGGTTGGCCTTGGCTAGTATTTGGATGGGCGGCCTCCAAGGAATACCAGGGTTATGACACAGAGGCAGGCAAGGGCAAAGCACCTCTGAAACGTCTCTTGCCTTTAAAAAAACAAGGCTAGGTTGCCACCTAGTGGTGCATAATGCTAAAAGAGCTAGAACTTCTCACTCCCAGACAATCTTAGGATCTCCTGGCTATACGACATACAATGCCATACAACAATTATTATTATTATTATTACTGGCTATATCAGGGACTGAATCTGGGACCTCTGCTCTTCTACTGAGCCACAGCCCCTCCCCAAAGATGAGTAGCTGCGGAGTAACTCTGATTGGAGTGAAAGGATGTTCTTCTCCATTACGCACGCTAAAGCTGGATCTTCTCGGGTGTAAGAATGTGTTTCAAATTTAAATTCAGGGGGAAAAAATACACTTGGCTTTCCAAAGTTTAGGGAACTCTGGGCTACACTGATAAGGGTGCTTCCACACAGACTGGGTAATGCGCATTCAATGCACTTTAGCATTTGTTTACAACAAATTGTTTCATGCAGGAAAATCCAGTTGCAAATGATTGGCAGAGTGCCTCGGAAGTGCATGCAGAGTGCATCATCCAATGTATATGGAAGCAGCTTAAACCGGAGGGGGAGACAGCCAAAGGAGCTTGGCTTCCGTCAGGAAAATCAGAGACTACCATCCACTTTTGATACTCCCTCCTTCGCGATGAGTTGGACTCGACTGTGCGACTGAACAACGACAACCTTCACGTGAAGCCGGCTGGGCGACCTTGGGTCAGTCACAGTTCTCTCAGCCTCGCCTGCCTCATGGAGTGTCTGTTGTGAGGAGAGGAAGGGAAGGTACTCCAGGGCTCCTCGGGTAGTGAAGGGCAGGGTATAAAACCAATTCCTCCTCCTCCTCTTCCTCCTCCTCTTCTTCTTCTGCAAAAGTAACCTAAAATTGCCAACATTGGGTACAAAGCTCGGTCTGTTCTTTCCAGAACAATAATTTTAAGTATTTTTACCCCACCCACTCCCAATTTACAAAATACAAAAGTAGAGTTTAAATACACAAAACAGGAAAAAAGAAAACAGTATATAGAATAAACCCCAGTCTGGGCTAGTCCTGGGTCCCCTGGCCTGGCTCATTCCGGGCCGCAGGTGACGAGTAATGAGCTATGAACCAAGACCCAGAGTCAAAGGGTTCTTTCCCTTTGGTTTTGCCTCTGCCCACACTCTGGCTTAAGGCCTCGCACCAGGAGGGGAACCGGATGTTGTGCAGCTGGCAAAGGCGTTCCTAAGTTTAGCCTGGCCCTTTGAAGCACCCCAAATACACTGCTTTGTATTTAGAAACCCCCTGCAAGGTAGGTATCCCGTATTACGTGTGGTGGAATTTGCTGCCAGAGGAAGTAGTGATGGCCACAGGCATAGGCAGCTTTAAAAGGGGATCAGATAGATTCATGCAGGAAAGTGCAACCACTAAACACTAAACAGGTATAACAAGTTAAGTTTGTTTGGATTTAATTACAATGAAAACACAGTAAATATGTCAAAATAGGAAACTGACTGTGTAAAAGGATACTGTTCGCCCTCTATATGTATATAAATGAACTGTCACCTTCCATTTCAATGTATCTGAGGAAGTGTGAATCCACACGAAAGCTTACACCTTGAGTAAACCTTTGTTGGCCTTAAAGGTGCCACTGGACTCTAAATTTGTTCTACTGCTTCAGACCAACTTGGCTGACCACCTGGAACTAGCCATGATGACTGAGAGGAACCTCCATGTTCAGAGGCAGCCAACCTCTGAATGCCAGAGCGAGGAGGCAACCTCAGGGGAAGGCCTCGGCCTCTATGCCCTGTTGCTGGCCCTCCAGAGGAACTGGTTGGCCACTGTGTGAGACAGGATGCTGGACTAGATGGGCCACTGGTCTGATCCAGCAGGGCTCTTCTGATGTTCTTCTGGAGGCTTGAGGGGAGTGGCTGATCTAAGGCCACTTTTAGTAAATTCGTGGCAGCAGGGAGATTTGAACTAGGGGCTCCCGATTGCTCACTCAGTCTCTTCATGATCCCATTATGTCGGCTGTAAAGGATATTGTTTTTACAGAAAGCAACTTAGGTGCTGTGTGTCCCGCCCCCCAAAACAGCCGCCTCATTTCTGCCTGCCATTCCTGCATTTCAATGCTGCTTTGTCCTGTGCCGTTGCCAAGGTCAATGCAAATCACTCGGGCTGAACTTCTAGGGAGACCCGCTTAAGTCTTTCCCCCGCTTCTGTGCTCAGCAAATGAACCTCCCGCAACAGGCTGTGGAAAGGGTCTGATCCCGCTGGGAAGCCGGCGCAGCCTCCGATATAATCTCCTTCTCCAAATCTACGGCATGAATCTTTAAGCACTGAATCCCAAATCAATGAAATTAATGATCTCGCTGGCTGCTAATTTATACCTGTCTCTAAATGAAGACATAACTTTTATTTTGTCCAACTTGCTCGGCTGGCGCCTGACATTAGTACAGAGGCTAACGGGGATCAACAGATACCAGGAGGGAATTTTCCTCAGGCCTGGGCCAACGTGCGTGCGGAAATATCACATCTCTAATTAAACCATGGCCCTTTAAAATCATTTTCAGCACCCAAAGCCATAGTTGTAATTACACGGAAAGGGAGACGACCAGTGAAAAACCCGGACTTGAGGAAGCGGAGGAAGGATGTGTTTTCAATGTCACTTTCATGCAACGACCAAGTGTTGCTGGGTACCCCCCGCAACAGCCCTTAACTTACATTAACTCCAGTTTCATTATAATCAAGGATCATGGATGCCTTTTTGACCATCGACAAACAGAATGGCTTGTGCAGGATGAAAGCAAATTAAGGTAGAGCAACTGCTTCTAGAGCAACTGCTTGGGAGGGGGGGCATGGCTCAGGGGGTAGAGCATCTGTTCTGCACGCAAAAGGTCCCGGGTTCATTCCCCGGCGCCTCCAGCCAAAAAGATCAGGTAAGGAGGTGATGTGGAAGATCTCAGCCTGAGACCCTGGAAAGCTGCTTCCAGTATGAGAAGACAACGTGTGGTGTAGTGGTTAAGAGCAGCAGGCTCTAATGCGGAGAACGAGGTTTGGTTCCTCACTCCTCCTCCACACGAAGCCTGCTGGGTGACCTTGGGCCACTCCCAGTTCTCTCAGAGTTCTCTCAGCTCCACCTGCCTCACAGGGTGCCTGTTGTGGGGAGAGGAAGGGAAGGAGATTGTAAGCCGCTCTGAGAATCCTTTGGGTAGAGAAAAGTGGGGTATAAAGAAGAAGAGGAAGAAGAGATTGGATTTCTACCTCGCCCTTCACTCAGAGTCTCAGGATATGTTCAGACGGGTAGCTAATCCCGCCATGGGCCCGGCTGTAGTTTGAGCTGGATCTTTTTGATCCAGCGTTGCATGACCAGACAAGTTCACCCATGAAGCACTTCCCCACACGTGACTCCCGTGGTGGATTGTCTGGATGGCATCCACCATGAGGAGCTATGCAGTCGGCTTCTAAAAAAACACCGCCAGCGGTATCTTCCTCTAGGTACCATTTCACTTAATAATTGGGTTTAGGGGACTGTCAGAAACATAACATTATTTGGCTCACTTGAGCAGAGCTCTGGGGTCGTCGCTTTAACCACTATCTTTTAAGTATGGATCCCCGATGGGGTTCGACGAGCTACTCACGGAAGTGGCACAATTCCCAGATGTTGGGGTCTGGATGTGCACTTTAAATCCACCAGTCACTCGTGCCTGGCGCGGCTCAAAAGAGCCGTCTGAACGCACCCTCAGAGCAGCTTACAAACTCCTTTCCCTTCCCTTCCCCTCCCCACAACAAACACCCTGCGAGGTAGGTGGGGCTGAGAGAGCGCTGACAGAAACTGCTCTTTCAATGACAGCTCTGACAGAACTGTGGCTTGCCCAAGGTCATCCAGCAGGTGCAAGTGGAGGAGTGGGGAATCAAACCCTGTTCTCCCAGATTAGAGTCTGTGCACTTAACCACTACACCGCACCAAACCAACTCTTCTTCTTGATAGACTAATGGTCCGATCCAGTATAAGGCAGCCTCCTGGGTTCACATGCTTAGGTAATGTTTGTAGGGTTCCAGTATCAAAAAATGTAGCTCAGTTTCAGCCCCGACCTGGATGGCCCAGGCAAGACCAGTCTCATCAGATCTCAGAAGCTAAGCCGGGTTGACCCTGGGGACTAGCTCCTACTCCTGCAGCAGCTGTTTTGTAGCTGTACCCCCCCCCCCCCAGTATCAGAATCCCAGAATCTGGGAATAGTTGGGTATCCCTCTATTAGTCTGTGACAGGCATAATGCTTTGGTGTAGTGGTTAAGTGTGCAGACTCTAATCTGGGAGTACCAGGTTTGATTCCCCACTCCTCCACGTGCAGCTGCTGGTGCAACCTTGAGTCAGTCACAAATTCTGTCAAAGCTGTTCTCCCAAGGGCAGTCCTCAAAAGAGCTCTCTCAGCCCCACCTACCTCACAGGGCGTCTGTTGTGGGGAGGGGAGGGGAAAGGAGTTTGTAAGCCACTCTGAGACTCCAAGTGAAGGGTGGGGTATAAATCCAATCTCTTCTTCCTATGACTTCCAGGAGTCCATTGACTATTATCTGGGTAGGATTCTGAGCAGACCTGTTTAGGATCGCTCTCTAGGTCATCCTGACAGATTGACAGATCCTGCCTACCACCTCACACAGATGAGATTTCAAGGTGATAGTCACCTTTGACCCTTCCTGAAGTCCTGCGCCACTGATCGTTCATCTTATGACCACTCGCCAGCGACCTCTTAGCCGTCTTTTCGGCCAGCAAACATTATCTATTGCTTTCATTGATTGAAACCTGCCTCTTCTCAGAAGCAGAGACAACTGCTTCTCTCTCTCAAAGACTGTGATCTGTTTTTCCTACTTCCCATTCCAGTAATTTTATTATAGAGTTTCTCTCCTCCAAAACAGAACATGAAATTTGAAAGGAAGACTGAGAAAGGTATGCCTGAACAGGGTTATACCCTTTCAAACCACGGTCTTCCATAGACTTAGAAGGGTCTAATTCTGTTTAGGATTTCGCTGTTAAGTAGGGTTGCCAGACCCCCCCCCCCCAGTGGAGGCAGGTGCCACCCACTGCCCGGCTCCACTGCCCCACCACTGGTCAGCTGGCTGGTGTCGTGAGTACCTCTGAGGACCTGCCTCCTGCGGACTTAAGTGAGGTGGAGGATCAGCTCCAAGCTCTGGAGGAGCCTCCACCTGAACGAGATGAGGCTCAAGCAAGCACCTCCCAGGGTGTTACCCCAGCACCAGCAGCAGCTGAGCCACAGCCAAGCTCAAGCCCACCTGATTCACCTCCTTGGGTGGAATGTCTAAGGTCCCGAAACAGGCAAGACTTAGCTGCTAGGAGAAAAGAGGCACGCATGTGTGGTCTCAGATCACTAAGTCCTGAGTTCTAGAAGGAGCCGGGACCTCGCTACCAGCTGCTAATGAGCACAGGAAGTGGCTGGGTATTTAGGCACAGCACAGAGACTACCAACTTGTGCTAGAAACAAGTCATTCTGGCTAAGCTCTGCACCTGCTCGGCTCGCAATAAGCTAACCTGATTCTGGACTCTCTGGCTTGTGACTCCGGCTCTGTTTGACTTCAGCTTTTGGTTGACTCTTTGGACTGGTTTGCTCGTGAGTTTCCCTCTCTGACCCTGGCTCGGACTGACTCTGCTTTTGGCTTAGTGTTTTGGACTCGGTATCTCGTGCCTGACTTGGCTTGACCTCGGACTGTCCTGGACTTCGGCTTGGCTCCTGACCTACTGGCACCCAGCCTGTGACAGGAAGGGCTTACCCAGAAAAAGAGTGAGGCCCAGTCCTGGTAACAGTGATGTGTCTATGTCATTTCCGATGTGACTCAGAAGGGATGTCACCACATTGGTGACATTGGGGCAACACTCTGGTATTTGGGCAAAAACTCTATGGTAGAAGCCAAATTTACCATAGTTTTTACCCAAATACCAGAGTGTTGCCACACTGTCACCAACGTGATGACATCCCTTCTGAGTCACGTTGGAAATGACATAGACGTGTCACTGCAGCATTGGCTGGGCCTTCCTCTCGCTCCCGCCATGTCCCCCCATCCACCCTCGGTTGCCAGAGGGACCCGGAGACCCTACTGTTAAGTCCCTCCCTCTTGATGAGTGAATTAGCGCCGTCCTAAAAAGAGCTGCTCACAAGTTAAGTCCCACTTTACTCAATGGTGATTATTCCCAGCTGATTTATGTGCCTATTCTCAGCACCTGAGTTTTGAGCTATTGCGGGGGGTAAGGATAGGGTTGCTGACCTCCAGGTAGAACCCGGAGATCCCCCAGAATTCCAGTTGATCTCCATATCACAGAGATCAGCTCCCCTGGAGAAAATGGCTACTTTGGAGAGTGGACTCTTGTGGCATTGTACCATGCGGAGGCCCCTCCCCTCCCCTGGCTCCACCCCCAAATCTTCAAAAAATTTCCCAACCGAGAGCTGGCAACCCAGTAAGAACCCACAGGTTCATAAGTTTATCAGTTGCTTCGTAATATATATTTGTATGCCATCTCCTGAAAAGTTAAAGGGCATTTTTTAAAATTTACCTATGGCCATTCTGGTGCATTAATGAAATTGCATGATCCCTACCTAACCAACATGCTTCTTCTGTACATATATGTATACACACACACCCCGTACACACACCCACACCCCGTGATCGGTTTCTGCGCCTGCCCTCAGTTCCTGTGCTCCGAGGAATCCTTTCAGAGCTTGCAAATAAGGGTCTCTGTGCATGCTGAGTGTCGGGGTTTTTTTAAAAAAAACACGGCGGCTCTCTGAGTGTCTGAGCCGTGTCTCTTTCGGTCCCAAGTGATGTCACGGATAGTATATATCTGTCAGCTTCTGACTCAGAACTGCTCTAACTGCCAGAAGGAAAGCCGAGGTAGGAGCCATCCAATCTTCCTGCTGTAGGTTTGTGCCCCATTTTATAACAAGGTATGGATTTTTTTCCTCCCTGGAATGACATGGACTAATGTCACCTATTTGTGTTTCCGGAGCTGCATCCCTGTCCATCTCCAGCTGGCTTGTGGGAGAGAGATGAGGGGGCTTGCCTAGAGGATGGGTTTTATGGGTCACAGGGAGGAGAGCTGAGCTGCTTCCCTATGCACCGTACCCCGTCCTCCAGTTCTTTCCGTTCCCCGCTCTCTTTCATAGCTGCCCAGTGACATGCTGGAGTGCCTGTCAATGCTCCCTCTAAGCTGTGGAGTCCTGTGAGCAAAAATCCTGCTTTGTGAGCTACTGGCATTAAAGTTGCGAGCGAGCGATTTGGCTGCTGCACAAATCAGTGCGCTCTGGAGCCATCCTTCCTGAGCGAAGACAAAAATGTGTGAGCCGGAGGCTAAAGAACTGTGAGCTAGCTAGCTCACACTAGCTCAGCTTAGAGGGAATACTGGTGCCCATCTGCTTCTTCAGAAATGTGAACAAAGCAGAAACTTGCAGCCCCTACTTCAGTAAGACGGATGTAAATAATCCTTTGCCATGACCTGGATGGCCCAGGCTAGCCCAGTCTCATTAGACCTTGGAAGCTAAGCAGGGACAACTCTGGTTTGTAGTTGGATGGGAGACCAGTAAGGAAGTCCAGGGGCACCATGCAGGGGCAGGCAATGCCAAGCCAGCTCTGAACATCCCTTGTCTTGGAAACCTACAGGGTCGCCATAAGTCGGCTAAAACTTGATGGCTGTTTCCACCACCAACTAAGCCCTTGATAACCTCGGGCCCACATTACCTACGGGACCCACCTCTCATGCTATGCTCTACCACAACAGCTTTGGTCATCTGAACAAGCCAAGCTTGAAAGAGCAACCGTGGGTGTGTCTAAGGTGCCGTCAAGTCACAGCTGAAGTGTGCCACCAGAAAGCTTGGCTGAGGTAGCATGGTGGAGCAAAAGCTATACCGCCGCAAGAACAAGGGAGGGGCGATTTCATCGGAATCCCCCTTTTCACTGCAACACCCCAGACCTAGTAGCTTTCTGACTGTGTGGTTCCCGTGACTTCCAGAAATGCCTTCGTGGTGAGGTGGGGGTCAAAGACAGCTGATATTGCAAGGAGAAGGCAAGGAATGATAAATTTATTTATTTATTTTAAAAATGTGATAAATAAATAAATATCTACCAACTAGGGCTGCCATCCCCCCAATGGGGGTGGGGCTTTCCCCACTTTTGGGGCTTCCAATCTGCTGCTGGCCAGCTGCCCGGCAAGGGAGGTCATGCAGGACCTGTGTCATCTTAACAGGACACGTCGTGTGGGGAATACTCTAGCATCTGGGTAAAAACTCTATGGTGACCATAGAGTTTTTATTCAAATCCTAGAGTGTTCCCTGAACAACCTGCTCAGTGCAATGACATCACTTCTGGAGGACATCATCACATTGGGCATGAATCAAAAGACCCCAGGAGCTGGGGTGGCGCCCTCTGCCGGGACGTAGCTTAGACCTGGCAACACTACTATCAACAGGTTCACCAGAGGATCCAACCTGCAGTCTGGTACTAACCTATTCCCCTCACCCTATTCACTGGGGTCACCATAGGCAGGAAGCAGTTGTAGTGTCCTTGCCCTGAGCCCCTTTATTTTCTTCCGGGTAGAAGTCAAAATGGAGAAAATATTTAGACAGGGAGTCCGCAACATGGTGGCCACGGGAACCATGGCAACCACCAGCATCTTTTCTGGTGATCTCCATGTGTTTTTCAAAAGTGGACAGGGCCAGGTAGGTCTTTTGCCCAGGAAGGCGTCTGATTGGCCTTTAAAGATTTGATTGGCTGTGCAGATTAAAAACAAAACAAAACATTGCTTCAGCCACCAGAGGATCTTCCCTATGTGACTGAAGATAAGCGCATCAGCGATTTTGTGGCTGACTTTACCTCCTGCAGCAGCCACTTTGTGGCAGCCATTTTGGGACTGCGCTCACCCTGCTGTGTCAGAATTCCAAAGGTGCCCACAGGCTGGAAAAGGTTTGGGACCCCTGATTTAGACCCTCCCTCCACACACAACCATTTTGCTAGTCTGTCTTATGCAGAAGTGCCTGAAAGGCCCCCTTGTTTTCATCTGACTAAACTGGAAGCTATTTATACACGAATGTGTCAAGGCAGTTGTTTTCGCCAGCAGCCAGAGGAATGTCTCTGAGGGCCGATGTGTTTCTCCTAGACAGGTAAGGCTCACAGCTGACGCTCTTTCAAAAGGTTTGTCTCAGTTCTTTCTCCTGTGTGTCATCCTTTTAAAATGTCAGCCAACGAAAAGCTCTTGAGCGTATGTAGAAAAACTGTACACATGATAAAACAAGGTTGGCATTTTAGAAAACACATTGGCTACCCCCGTTCCGAGGCTCTCAGGCTGATCCCCGGATTACAGCTCAACACTGCAATCCACTTGGTAGAGCCAGGTGGTGAAGCTTTTCCCAGATTCAACCACTGCAGATTTCGGGGGTGGGAGGATTGTTCCTGTTTGACTTCTCACTATCTCTCACACAAAAACCTTCTCCCTCCCTCTCCCAGTTTGGTGTAGCAGTTTGGAGCACGGACTCTAATCTGGGAGAACCGGGTTTGATTCCCCACTCCTCCACATGCAGCTGCTGGTGTGACCTTGGGTCAGTCATAAGTTCTTTCAGAGCTGTTCTCTCAAGAGCAGTCCTCGAAAGAGCTCTCTCAGCCCCACCTACCTCACAGGGTGTCTGTTGTGGGGAGGGGAAAGGAGTTTGTAAGATGCTCTGAGACTCCTTTGGGTAGTAAAGGGCGGGGTATAAATCCAATCTCATCTCTTCTCTTCTTCAGTGGGCCTGAAGAACAACAGACGGATAAAGAGAAAACTAGACTGAACTTCCCTCCCTGACACATTAATTTCCTCAGGGCATTTTTTATCTTTTATTTTTAGTGATACTCAGTAGGTAGGAAAGCATCCCTCCAAACCCTCCCCCACCACCTTCAATTTAGGGTTGCCAACTCTAGGTTGGGACATTCCTGGAGATTTCAGGGTGGAGCCTGGGAAAGGTAGGGTTTGGGAAGGGGAGGGACCTCAGCTAGGGTTGCCAGGTCCCCTTGTTGCTCCAGTGGGAGGATTTTGGGGGTGTTGCAGGGGTGGGCAGGAATACCCCAAGCCCCGCCCCCAGTAGTGACCATCTGTGTCCACCCCTCTCCTCCTGTGAGATTTAAAAGGCTTCAACTTATCGGTGGGGAGCATGTGGCCCATCAATCAGCTAGAGGGCCCTTTAAATCTTTCAGGAGGAAGGGAGAGGTGCTGTTGCCGGCCGCAGGCTCCACTCACAAAAAGACCCTGCCACCCTGCTTTATCTTCACAACTACCCTGTGAGGAAAGTTAGGCTGAGAATGAGTAACCGGCTTAAGGTCTCCCAGTGAGCTTCAACAGCAGAGAGGTGGTTTATACTTGGTTCTCCAAGATTCTAGTCTGAAACTCTAACCACTACACCACACCAGCTTTCATGAGGTGGCAAAGAGCTGGGCCTGGGTGAGTCATGCAGGTCTCATGGTATCGAGTCAGTCGGTGGTTGCTGCTGGTTCTGGACCCAATTAGTCCCCCACAGACCAAAACAGCCTTGAAAAGAACCCTGACCCCTTCCTCTGACTTTTACTGACAGAGACCGAGGCTTGAAGCCTGGCAGTATTGTTGTGAATGCTTAGCAATGGCTATTGAGGGCATTCATTTCTTAAAACTACAGGTGCTGCTTCTATTCCTTTGGGGGGGGGTTAACCCCTCCAATGTTTTTTTCTTTTAAGATTTCAGGTGTTTCTGCAATATGGGGTGTTTTCCAGGGTTCTTCCTATTGTGTAGTTATATACCATTGACCCCACAATGCCACCATGATTGGGCAAGAACCTATATTCCCGCCCCACTAGTCATTTCAGTTCTTCTTCTCTGTCCCCTCCCATAAGAAGGTTAGGACCAGGGGTAGACTGGGAGGCACGGATAGCCCTGGAAGGAGCTACGTTTATCCAATTCCCTCTCGAAGTTGTCCATGCTTGTAGCTGCCACCACCTCCTGCGGTAGTGAACTCCATGTGTTAATCACTCTTTGGGCACCATGTTGGGAATCTCTGGTGTACACAATTGCTTTCCAGGTTTCTGTGTCCTAGGGACAGAACCTGTGCACATTCATTTTGAACAAGCTTATCCCCTATGCCTGTGTGGGGCTGAGAACATGCGGGCGAGGAGTAGGGCCAGCAGTCACAGTCCTGGTCTGTGCGGGTCGCCTGTATGCACCTCTTCTCCTGTGTGAACCAGGATGCCTGTTGGTGTATATCAGGCCATCCCCTGCCATAACTCCCAAGTAAACAAAGCAGAGGGATTGAACCGCTGGCCTCCGGTCGCAGACAGCCTCTGCCTTTTGTGTGCAGATGGCTGAGCCATTAAGAATCCGAACATCCCCTATTATCTCTTAAATGGTCCCTCTCTTTTCCACAGTGCGCTTGATGGCTCCAAATGACTCATCTGGGCGAATGTGGATATCTGCCTTCTGGGTGATTGCTGGCTTTTTACAAACTAGCGCTGCTGCATCATAAAACATGCCTATAAGATGGGCAGCGCATCAATCCACCAAGCCTTCTGCGTGTTTTCAAGGTAGGGCACCACTGGTGTGGGGAAGGGCCGAATGTTTGTCCGGGAAACTGATGGGCAGTCAATTTAGAAGAGTGCATTATTATTAACCCAGGAAACTCAGTGCTGCAAGAGGCATTGGTAGCTACTAGACACATACACGGCCGACCACTTGTTCAGAGGCAGTAAAGCTCTGAATACCAGTTTATGGAGGGCAATTGCTGGAGACTTTGGCCATGTGGGTTTTCCAGGGGCAAATGTGAGGTTGACAACCTCCAGGTGATAGCTGGAGATCTCCCGCTATTGCAATGAATCTCAAGGCGACAGAGATCAGTTCACCTGGAGAAAATGGCTGCTTTGGAAGGTGGACTCTAGTTTGGTGTGGTGGTCTAGCGGTTAAGTGCGCAGACTCTAATCTGAAAGAACTGGATTTTATTCCTCACCTCCATTTGCAGCTCCTGGATGACCTTGGATCAGTCACAAGTTCTCTCAGAGCTGTTCTCTCAAGAGCAGTCCTCAGAAGAGCTCTCTCAGCCCCACTGACTTCACAGGGTGTCTGTTGTAGGGAGGGGAGGGGAACGGAGATTGTAAGCCACTCTGAGACTTCGAGTGAAGGGCAGGGTATAAATCCTATCTCCTCCTCTTCTCTTATACCCCATGGAAGTCTTTTCGCTCCACAAACTCCCACCCTCCTCAGGCTCCACCCCCGAAACCTCCAGGGATCCCCCAACCTGGAGCTGGCAACCCTAGGGAAACAGTTTAGGGCTGACAACTCTGAGTTAGGAAATTCCTGGAGATTTGGAGGTGGAGCCTGGGGAGGGCCGGGTTTGGGGAGAAAAGGGACCTCAGCTGGGTATAATCCCATCTGATACCCTCCCAAAGCAGCCATTGTCTCAAGGGGAACTGATCTCTGTCATCTGGAGATCAACAGTAACTCTGGGACCTCTCCAAGCCCCACCCCAGGTAGGGTTGCCAGCTCCAGGTTGGGAAATACCTGGAGATTTTGAGGGGGGGGGCTGAGGAGGAAGGGATTAGGGGAGTCTTCAAGAGAGTATAATGCCATAGAGTCCACCTTTCAAAGCAGCCATTTTATCCAGGTGAACTGGCCTCTGGCGCCTGGAGATCAGCTGTAATCCCAGGAGATCTCCAGCCCCCCCTGGAAAGGGTGGGCAACCCTACTTTACTGTTTGGGCACGGGAGGGGGGGGATGACACTGGACTAGATGGGCCATTGGTCTGATCTAGCTGGCCTCTTCTTACGCACTTATGAGGATCAAAGTGTTATCAAGTGAATGTCTCCCTACCCTTGCCTTTGGACCAGTTCTTCTATGATCCACTTCTCCTGTGGAAGAACACCCAAGGAAGAGCCAGGGGTCCATTGGAGCAGGAGCGCACAGGAGCGCAGCTCTGGGAGTGAGGAGCCCAGGGGGCGGGCACATGACCAAGCCCCACCCCCCTCCTCGGCTTCCCTGAGCAGTGCAGAGGCACAGCGCCCTGGGGAAAGCCCTGCTAGGGTCTTTATTGTTTTTAATGTTTTGATATTGATAATGTTATCATTGTTCCTTTTATGACTGCGTGCTGCTTTTCCAGAGACTTGCTCAAGGTGGCATATAAATTTTCTAAGTATACCCTTTTTTATCTGGGCACATGGCACATAAGTACTGGAGAAATTTCACCAACCCTTCAGCAGCTTCCACCCCATTAGTTTGGTGTAGTTGTCAGGAGTTGGACTCTAATCTGGGAGAACCGGGTTTGATTCCCCACTCCTCCACGTGCAGCTGCTGGTGTGACATTGGGCCAGTCACAAGTTCTCTCAGAGCTGTTCTCTCATGAGCAGTTCTCAAAAGACCTCTCTCAGCCCCACCTACCTCACAGGGTATCTTGTTGTGGGGAGGGGAAGGGGAAGGGATGGGTGGTGCACATGTCCTGGGTATCTCAAGTCTACTTGAAACCTGGTGGTTTCAAGGGAGCAGGAAGAGAATGAGGGTGTGTTCTTTACGCTTATTTTTATTGCACAAAGTATTGGATGGGGAAGGGAATGGAGGAAGAGCAGGTCAGTTTCACTCACCTGTGGAGTGGAGCCTGAGGGGTGGGTGTTGCCTTCTGACACACTTCCGGTATGTTAGGTGGTGTGGCATATGCAAATGAGTTATGCAAATGAGTTATGCTAATGAGCCCCTGCACCTCTTTTTCTAGCCTGATCTCATCAGATCTCGGAAGCTAAGTCGGGTCAGCCCTGGCTAATATTTGGATGGGAGAGCAAGGAATACGAGGGTCGTGACCAATGCTCCCTCTCAGCTGTGGAGTCACGTGAGCAAAAATTCTACTTTGTGAGCTACTGGGCATTAAAGTTGTGAGGGAGCAATTTGGCTGCTGCATAAGTTAGTTTGTCCTGGAGCCCTTCTTCCTGAGCTAAGACCAAAATGTGTGAGCCGGAGGCTAAAAAACTGTGAGCTAGGTCACACTAACTCAGCTTAGAGGGAACACTGGTTGTGACGCAGATGTAGGCAATGGCAAATCATCTCTGAACATCTCTTGCTTTGAAAACCCTCTGAGGACACCATGTCAGATGTGACTTGACAGCATTTTCCACCATCACCATGACCAGCCATCAAGGAAAGATCTAGGGCGAATCTGCACACACAGATAGTGCTGCACCCAAAATATCTCCTTTGCACGCATACTAGTTTTTCCTTATGATTTACTTTTCTTTGAGATGGCTTCTGAAACAATCAAAACATTAAAAGAAGTGGGGGAGGCAGAAGCTGGTAGAAAAGAAGGCAGTTATCAACAGCAATCTGAAGCTCTATGGTTGATAGTCTCCAGTTCAGCTACCCAAACAGCTGTGAAAGTAAATGAAGAAGAACACATTGGATTTATACCCCGCCCTTCACTCAGAGTCTCGGAGCAGCTTACAATCTCCTTTCTCTTCCCCTTCCCACAACAGACATCTTTTGAGGTAGGTAGGGCTGAGAGAGCTCTCTCAAGTACTGCTCTTGGGAGAGCAGCTCTGAAAGAACTTGTGACTGATTCAAGGTCACGCCTGCAGCTGCATGTGGAGAAGTAGGGAATCAAACATGGTTCTCCTAGATTAGAGTCCACACTCTTAGCCACTACACCAAACTACACCAAAATGATCCTTAGGCTTTCTTCTGGAATTCCAGCAAAGAAGCCTACTTCTCTTTTGTCATTTCAAATCCTCGGGGCTATAACTGAAAAGGCCCTGCTCCTCCTAGCCGCAGACTGAAGCTCAGTAAAGGAAGATATTATGACCAGGATCTTCTTGGAAATCCTGACTATGGGGAGGGGTCACAGAATCGGGAAGTCTTTGACATGTGTAGTCCCAGACTATGGTATTTATTATGGGGACATGGCATACATATCAAAATAATGTGCTGTGCATCTCCCCTGTGGATTTCCCTTTGCTTTCCCCATCGATTCTTCCAGTGTCTCTGCTTCCACAGAAGTGATACACCCCAGCTGAACCACACCTGGTCTTTCAAAGCTCCCATGCATTTCGGTCTGCTGGGACTGGGCATTCAGCACTCAGACAAACTGACAAAGACCCAGAACACGATGGATCAAACTGCTACAACTTCCTGAGAAGAATCTTGGGAACTGTAGTTTGGTAGCAGGAGCTGAGAATTCTGTCTGGGGGCCTGTGTAGTCTCCTGTATAGAACTGCAGTTCTCCAGGGGGAAGGAATTAATATGGGTTATATTGTCATACCAAGAAATCCGTTGTTATGCTTGAAATTGCCTTCTGCACTCTTAGATCGTGTCGATAGTATTACCTTATATGGCTGTAATAGTCATTGCCTGCCTCTAGAGGACTCTAAGAGTCATGGTATCTTAGGGTCAGTTGCCAGGTGGAGGGAGAGTTTGGGGTCGGGAAGGAGTTCAGCATGGACGTGATACCATAGAGTCTGCCTTCTGTAGCTGCTATTGCCTCTAGGGGACTTATCCCTGCAGATCAGTTGTAATTCCAGGACCTCCAGGACCCATTTGGGTGTTGGCAACCCTATTCTATGGGGGGGGGGGGGAGCTGAGAAGCTCAAGCAGCAACCCCACAAAATTATAATTCCCACGGCTCCTTGAAAAGAGCTGTGGGAATTACCCAGAAATAAAACTGAAGCCCTGTTGAGATGGGCGATGGTGGCACCCCAACCATGCGTTGCAGGAATGTGTGTTACTTGTGGTCTTTATGATACACATGGTAGCCACTTTGTGGCAGGAGAGCAACATGTATATTTATGATTTTATTATCTTGATCCTGTTTGTAACTGAACTGTTTAAATGTTTTTTATGTTTTTATGTGGATTTTAATGGTTACTAACCAATGTAAGCTGCCCTGAGCCTACATGCAGGGAGGGCGGCATATAAATCAAATCAATCAATCAATTTCCCAGCTTGGTATATGCAAACCAACACCAGATTTTTAAAAGAATGCGTCCTGAAACTCGACATGTGTAGGAAGTCAGTCTGTGCTAAGTGATGGCTCAGATTTCTCAGATGAAGAGCTACCTGCTAGCCCTCAGCTGGTAATTGAACAGCCGGCTGCAGCTGTCTCTGAGCCAGAAGGAGAACAACAAGAGCAGGTTACCAGCTAATCTGGAGTCACAGCCTACAGCTGGAACCGAGCCAACACCTTGTAGCTCTAAAGCAGTAAACAAGTCTTCAGAAGCCACTCCCAGCTCACCTAGCTCACCCGCACCCTTGCAGCACCAGTGCTGTCAGAGACGTTTAGAGTTTCAAGAAAGAAGAAGACGTGCGAGACTCATGGCCCGTCATCAACTGTCAATTGAAGAGATGAATGAGTAGTTTTGGGATTACTGCCAAGGGATTGGCTGGGAGTTTAGCTCATTAAGACTTGGTTATAAATTCAGCTGGGAGAAGCAGCAGTTTGTAGATGCAACAAGTACACTTTGCTATCGACCTTGCTGCTATTGGACCTCTGCAACCTTGAATTGGAACTGACAACTTGCTTTTCTGGAACCCCTAACTGAACTTGGACTTGCTGCCTGAACTCCTTGACCCTAGACTGGACTTTGTTAAACCTGCTCTCTGAACCCCTGACTTTTGGACTGGACTTCGGTTACTTTCTGCAACATTCCCTGTGACCTGCCCTGTTGGACCCCAGCTTGTGCCTCCTGGGAAAGCTGCCCCAATACAACATGCATTGAAAATGTGTCCCTTGTACCTATTCAAACAAAATGGAAACCATGTGTGTCAAGACCATTGTGGGTAGCAGGCACTCATGAGACATGAGTTCGGAACAAAAAAACTGAAGTCTGAATGGAGCTGAGTATAAGTCTTTAGGATAGATACATCAATATCACTCGTTTCGAAACAAGTTTGTCTCAACATTCAGTGTCTGCTAAAGAGACCCAGGGATTTTTCATTATTTTGTCTTGACCTATTCAGTTGCTTCTCTCAACGTCCTCCCTTTAACCACATAATAAAACAAGATCTGCAGTTGTTATTCACTTCCATTTGAGGGTGACAGATTATACTCTTCCCCCTCCCCTTTATACCCCACTGCTATTTTTGGGTCCTTCCCTCAGAAGAGCCAAATCCTCAGCTGGCCTAAATTGGCTCTATGCCACCGAAGTCAATCGCTTTTGTTTGCCTTCCATTTTCACCATGGCATCATAGTGGCAAGGCAAAATTGGATGTCTGGGAGGCCTTTGGATCTTAAAAGCATGAGTAATGGCCCTTTTGGAAGTCCGCAGAGAAGATCTGAGGGTTTCCTCTGGATCTCAGGGTCGGGCTTATTGTCAGAACGTTACTCCTTGGCATCCTGCCATCCCGTCCTGAATGCAGCAAATTATTGGATCGTTGCGTGAGGCCAAAGTCGCTTGACTGCCTGTTGTTGTTCTCCTCGAGCAGGTGGCAGGTCTTTAGCTGCTTCGGAGGCAGTTGGTAGAGCCCCAGTACCCCACCTCTCCCGACTGCAGTAGGGGTGATTTCCTTCCCCTCCACAAGAAGTTAAGCAGCAAAGAAGAAAAATCACAAACAGAAGCATTCTACATATGGTTATTCCATGGAACTGCTTTGTTCTGACTCACTTGAAACGCTTATTTATGCATTCATTTACATCCAACTTTTCTTTCCAACGGGGACCTACAGTGGCATACGATACAGAAACAGTGCAAAAATACCAGAAACAAACAAAACAGGCAGGGAGGGAGCAAAAGACTCCTACATGCAGAGCAGCCTTTCTCTCTCTCTCTCTCTCTCTCTCTGCAAACAGAACTCCGAACAGCTCTGGCTAGGGATGCCAGCTTCTCAAAAAAAAAAAAACAACCCACAATTTTGGGCAGCTGAGTGGTGGGAGAAAATGGGATGTGATGGAGTGGGCATGGAGACGTCACTTCCGGTTGCTGAGTCAATGACGTTCTAGGAATTTTCCCTGTCTCTATGGTCTTTACCATAGAAATCTGGGGGGATTCCTAGAGTGTAGCTGACATGGCAATGTCACTTTTGGGTGATCTCCAGGAGGTGATGTCACCATGTCAGCAACGCTCCCCCTACCCACACTCTGCCCCCAAAGCTTCTGGGGGTTGCTGGCACAGGGCTTGCGAACCTACTAACAGCCCTTTGGCTCATGCTCCTGGCCACACCCAGGCCTTAAGTACCTGTGGGCAGAGGAGGAACAAACTCAGCCACATCTTCCTCAGCTGCTGCTAGCCAGCTAACAGGAAGTGCTAGCCACTTCTGCCCCTGCCAACTAGACAAAATAGTTAAATACAAACTGGATGGTGCTGAGAATCAACGGAAGCACCAGGATTATCAGTAGGATGGGGGGAGTGGAGGAAGAAGAGGGGGGGGGAATGGATATTATAGGCTTCTCATGCTTCAAAACAGTATGTCAGTAAGAAGCTGGGCTGATTCTCCAACAGAGTGATCATCTGGGGCATCATGAGAAGAAGGGGACCAAAGCTCTGAAGGGGCCCTGCTCACTCCTGGCCATTTGCACTATCTCTGACCGAATCCAAGTGAAGCCTTTGTGGCACCATTGTAGGGACTTGGCTTGGACCCGGCCATGGCAGCATGGGAGAAAGCAGTAGATGTATCTTGCTTTGGGTGGTGTCCCAGCTTGAACTGGACCTGTGAAGAACCAAAGATGGAGGAATCTAGCCTCCTTTCTCCTTCTCCTTCTAAATCCAGTCTATGAATACAGGAACAGATGACCACTAATCAAGTTATAGCTACTTAAAAACACAACACATGGTAGCTCCAACTGTACAAAGAGGTATTCATCATGATTCATTGTTTTAATGGGGTGAAAGAGGAGAGCGCAAAAGTTGGCTTGAAACTCAACATAAAAAAAAATAAGATCATGGCATCCGGCCCCATCAGTCCTTGGCAAATAGAAGGGGAAGTCGTGGAAGCAGTGACAGACTTCACGTTCCTGGGATCCAAGATCACTGCAGATGGTGACTGCAGCCATGAGATTAAAAGATGCCTGCTCCTTGGGAGGAAAGCGATGGCAAACCTAGACAGCATAATAAAAAGCAGAGACATCACCCTGCCAACAAAAGTCTGTATAATCAAAGCGATGGTATTCCCAGTAGTAATTTATGGCTGTGAGAGCTGGACCGTAAGGAAGGCCAAGTGCTGAAGAATGGATGCTTTCGAATTTTGATGCTGGAGAAGACTCTTGAGAGTCCCTTGGACTGCAAGGAGATCAAATCAGTCAATTCTATAGGAAATCAACCCTGACCTATAGGAAATCTATAGATCTCATCAACCTATAGGAAATCAACCCTGGAAAGACGAATACTGAAGCTGAAGCTCAAATACTTTGGCCACCAAATGAGAAGGGAGCACTCACCGGAGAAGACCCTGATGCTGGGAAAGGTTGAAGGGGAAAGAAGAAGGGGATGGCAAAGGATGAGATGGTTAGACAGTGTTATCGATGCAACTTACATGGAACTGAGCAAGCTCCAGGGGACGGTGGAGGACAGGAGGGCGTGGCTTGATGTGATCCATGGGCTCGCAAAGAGTCGGACTCGACTGTGCGACTGAACAACAACAAAAATATACCACATTTATACAGGATTTGGAGGGGGGGGTGAGTCTGATAAGAGTCATGATACATGCTCAGAGGTAGTTACATGCCTTGCATGCAATGCATAATGTCCCAGATACAGTTCTTAGTGCCCTGACCTGGATGGCCCAGGCTAGCCCAATCCCATCAGATCTTAAAAGCTATGCAGTGTTGACCCTGGTTTGTATTTGGATGGGAGACCTCCAAGGGAAGCCCAGGGTCACTACGCAGAGGCAGGCAATAGCAAAACACCTCTGAACATCTCTTGCCTTGAAAACTCTATGGAGTCACCATAAGTTGGTACAACTTGACAGCACTTTTCACCACCACAGTTCTTCACATCTCCTCTTTATGGTCCTCAGGAGGAGGGTTAGGAAAACCCTTGCTCCCAAGGGCCACTGCCAATTAGAACAGATGATGCTGGACTAGCAGGGTGATTGACTTCAGCCAACTCGGAAGGGTGTTACTTATGGCTCTCCAAGTTATAGACACCAGTTCTCCTGGAAGAGACAGCAGCTTCACAAGCAGGCCCTACGGCATCCATCCCATTCCTGCTGAGCTTCCTCGTCTCCCCAAACTCCACCCTCCCTAGGCACCCTCCCCAAATCTCCACCAATTTCCAGAGCCAGAGTTGGCAACCCAAGTTTCACTCTGTTTAGGACAGTTTTGGGAGGGTAGCTGTGTTGGCCTGCAACATTTGAGTCCAGTAGCACCTTCGAGACCAACAAGATTTTCGAGAGAGCCAGTTTGGTGTAGTGGCTAGGAGTGCAGACTCTAATCTGGGATAACTGGGTTTGATTCCCCACTCCTCCACATGCAGCTGCTGGTGTGACCTTGGGTCAGTCACAAGTTCTTTCAGAGCTTTTCTCTCAAGGGCAGTTCTTGAAAGAGCTCTCTCGGGTCCACCTACTTCACAGGGTGTCTGTTGTGGGGAGAGGGAGGGAAAGAAGATTGTAAGCCACTCTGAGTGAAGGGTGGGGCATAAATACAATCTCCTCCTTCTCCTCCTCCTCTGTATAAACTTCGGAGAGTCAAAGCTCAAAAATAACTGATGAAGGGAGCTTTGACTCTCAAAAGCTTATACCTTGGAACTCTTGTTGGTTTCTAAGGTAACCTGGAAAGTCCAGGCTAGCCTGATCTCATCAGCTCTCAAAGGCTAAGCAGCATTGGCCCTGGCTAGTATTTGGATGGGAGACCAACGAGGAATACCAGGGTCGTTATGTGGAGGCAGTCAATGGCAAACCACTCTGGAACATCACTTGCCTCGAAAAGCCTACAGGGTCCTCAGAAGTCAACCATGACTTGACAACACTTTCCACCACCAAGATGCTACAGGACTCGAATCTAGCTCTGTTTAAGATTGCACTATACATGACCCAGAGGTCTGACTCAGGATACAGCAGCTCCATATAGATACAGACGAATATTCAACATACAGTAGTATACAGACGAATATTCATCTGAATATTCAACATACAGTATACAGACGAATATTCAGATGAATATTCAACATACACCAAGAGTAGGCCAAAAGGGAGGGAAAGCTGGCAAAGGACCAGGCCGAGAAGTTAAGTCGAGCTCCTCTTTGACGCTGAACCCTTTGTGTTTCATTACCTCATGCTCTTTCTCCAGTGGGCACAGCATGAGCCACTGGAAAAAAAGAAAGCGTGGCCAGGCCCGGGGATTATGGGTTGCGGATTGCTGTGGCAGATGGCAAGGCTTTACAGCTAAGGGTGGGGGGAGGTCTACTCTGGTGTTTCTGCACATCTTGAAAAGATTCCTTTCAGAGCTCATCTTGGCTTGGAAATGACAATGCCAAAGGTTCACTTTGGGGCTTTTGAAAAGGGTGCCCCCCCCCCCAAAATAAATCTTTGTTACGTGTCCTCCTTCGGTTCCCCCTCAGAGAAAGGATGCCCGCTTGGCCGTTTCTTCAGTCAATTACTTTGTTAAAAAAAAGAAACAAGACAAAAAAAGAAAACCCCTCACCACCTCCAATTGTTAGCTTGTTGTAATAAACCCCAAACGTCAGAATGGCTTTCCGGTAGATTTTTAAAAAAAACACGAAGTATTTACATGCAAAACATTGAGCCTATAGACACAATAAGGGTTGTGTCACCTGGAAGGGACTGCTGAGTGAAGCTCCATTGTGCAGTTTAATGCATCGCAAAATACAGTGTACAGTGGGTTACCATTTAAAGTGTTGCTCCGTTATGTGAGCTGTTCTATCAACTTGGCAGTGAAATTCTGCATCCTGATCTTTGGCTGAGCACTGGGGAATAGGCAGCACTGTTTTGTTTTGTTTATGAGACTGGATTCCGTGGCGTAATATTTCATATCCCCTTTGTCCCCTTGGATTCTCTGATTTCTAAGACCGCCTCTTTCAGACAATGACCACTTAGCAACATGCCGGAGTTCATTAATGGCCTCTAAATGTGCGAATAAGCCATTCATACAAAGGAGGGATGATTTTGAATCAACAGAGGATAAAAAAAAACAAAACTGTAACGTTGCGGCTTTTCTTTTCCCTTTTTTTTTGGCCTGCTTTTTCGAGAGTCCCAGTGTAAGGTCCATTGATCATTCATAGAATGTCAGGTGGCTTACAGATGGGAACACAAGGCTATTGATTTTTACTAGCTTGCTAAAAATTGAAGGTGGGGGAGGGAACTTTTAAGAGCTCAGCACTCCAGCTTGGTTGCCAGAATGACGATTTTGCCCCTCCAGAACTTGGGTGGGAGGGAAATGTAAACTGGTTTGCATAGTTGGAGATGTCAACAACACACTTTGCAGACTCTACCCCCCCCCCCCCCAATCGTACATGCAGGTGAAGTTCTTTTAGATGAACGTTTCACAATGGAAATGGCGAGGAGGGGGCAGAGAGACCTGGTGTCTTAAAATGCCATAAATGCAGCGAATTCAACCAACCCTAAATTGGCAACAGTTACACAACTAAAGATCTAAAGGGTATGTAATCAAAGCAGGAGAGCCCTGATGAGTTCCCATCAAGTGCATTGACTTGGAAAATGGGGAAAGTTTAGGGTCAGACATAGGCGTTCTCGGGGGACTCCTTGGCTCGCTCTGGAAAAAACTAAAAGCCAACGAGAGCTTACCAAACACTGCTATTGCCATTTACTTATTTCAATGTCATATAAATAAATATATACATATATATAAAATCCCTCCTTTCCATTTACTGAAAATATCCACCTGCTTACAGTGGTGGTAAAGATGTGCAGCGGTGCGTCAGGAACCAGCCGAGGATGAATTATTAATGGCAGTGCAAGCTTAGCCACAGAGAATGTTTCATCCAGTGGTTAATAATAAGCACGTAGAAAAATCTCCATTGCTACGTTAAATTAAAGCCGTGCTTAATATTCCCCTCCTCCTGCCTTGTGCGCCTTTCTGACAATATGCAGTAATTCATTTTTACACTTGAATGTGCAGGTTGAGGCTCATGCCGATTCCCAAATCCATCTTTCATCGGGATCGACGTCATCAGTTCCTTTGCAAAGGGGGTTGCTGATGAGACCCCCCCCCCCCCCCACATACGGGAAAACCTAAAGAGGGGGCTTCTTATATTAGGCTTTGTCTGTAAGTGATTGCGGGGGGGGGCAGGCCTTGTTTCTGCAATTGGCTAATATCTTTTCTGGTCCTGGGCATAATTCAAAGTGAAGATTTTTTTTGCTTTTAAGGCCCTAAAAGGCCTGGGTCAGGCACAGCTGCCAATCTCCAGGTGGTAGCTGGAGATCTCCTGGGATTACAATTGACCTCCAGGTGACAGAGATCAGCTTACCTGGAGAAAATGGTTGCTTTGGAAGGTGGCTATGACATTGTGCTCCATTGAAGTCCCCCCGGGTATTTCCCAACCAGTAGCTGGCACGCCATGGGGCAAGGGAAATCCCTGGAGATTTGAGGGTAGAGTCCAGTAGCATCTTAAAGACTAACAGAATATGAGTCTCTGCTCACTTCTTCAGATACAGCTAGAACGTGAATCCATCTGTCCTTCTATCTTAGAAAGTAGAGTGACTTCAGATGACGAATGACAATAGCAGCGGTATGACAATAGCAGTGGCATGACAATAGCAGGCTTGATTGGATTTAGGTGACATATGCAAAGGGGTAATAGGTGTGGAGGAATCAGCATTGGTAATGAGACAGGAAACCACGGTCTCGATTTAGTCCAGGGGGGTGCATTGCCTTGAGCTTCATTATCCATTGCAATTCAACAGTCTCTCTGATCTGCGTATGTGTAATTCTGGGAGATCTCCAGGCCCAACCTGGAGGATGGCAATCCTAGATGGGATGTCTCCTCCCATACCATTCAGCCTGCCCAGTTAAAATCGCCCTAAGCCCTGGTCTTCATGACCCTGCCTGCGAAGGTGAAGTTGATGGCGACCAGAGACGGGGCATTTTCACTGGTGGCCCCTTGCCACGGAAACACTTTCTCCCTTGAGGCATGCCTATCACCTCCTTTACTGTCCTTTAGATGCCAGGCTGAAAACATTTGATTTTTACCCATATTTTTATGGTCTGCCTCTAGCCTGAGAACTGAGAATTTTTTTTGTGAATGTCACTGTCGGTTTCTGAACAGAGTTCTGTACTTTTCAGATGTCCCTGCCTTGTATTTATGCCTTGCCTTATTATTGATCATTCTCATGTTGTCGTTGATGTCATTGTACTGTTTACTTTGCGGGTTGCCTTGAGTGGGTCCCTCGAGAGGCAACCTAGACATTTTCGGAAGCAGGAATTAAATCCTTATTAATAGCATCTTGATCCAGTGACGCGTCCGTAGCCATTCGAAACTGGGGAGAGAAAAGGAAGTCGAGACGCATGTACTTCCTGTTTCCATGGTAACGCGTCGTGTCTGCAGTATGAGACTGCCAACTGCCCACAATGCTTCTGTAGCCACAAAGTCTGTCCCATGCACTTTTTCAGGGAAGGGGCCAGGCGTACCAAGGTGGCACAGGGTGGTACGTACTGTTACTTCTCCTTGGAGAATCAACTAGAGATGCCAGCAACTCCAGCCTGGGAAATTCCTGGAGATTTGTTGGCAGTGTCTATGGAGGGAGAAAGTTGGAGAGAGTTCCCTTAGAACCCATGGTGTATCATAGAGTTCCCAAGCGAGGCTGTTAACGATAGGATGTTTTGGAAGTCAAAAATTCATAGGGTCGCCAAAACTCAAAAGTGACTTGACAGAGCTGAACACACACACACACACACATACACACAACACAGCGTTTGCCCTCTGAAGCTGTCATGTCCTCCAGGGTAACTGATCTCTGTAGTATAGTTGTAATTCTGAGAGAATTCCAGGCTCCATGCAGAGGCCGACAACCTTAGAATGAACAAAAGAGGAAGTTGGCTTATTCAGGCATTCCAGGTATACATCAAAGCACACACACACAACTGTGGAACAAAAGACATTTCTTTTCCTCTTCTTTTTCTTTTAGTGTCTTCACATAAGCCAGGAGTCTTGAGCAAGAAAACAAATTCCACTTGCCAGCTCCCACAAATACAAAACAGGTTTTCCCCCTCCACACACACTCCATTATATGCCACCTTTCGGCCCAAGCCGTTTTCTTTCTTTCTCTTTTTTTAAAAAGCAACCCCCTGCTATTCATTTAAATACAGAGTCACCACTTAAGGTGAGACCTATGCCGGATAATATTCTGCAACTCCTGCAGTGGAGTAACTAATGTCAACTTTGGATTAGGTAGAGAGGAGAGATAAATAGAAGTAATTAAAATTGGTGTCAATAATGCGGTGTGTTGTACGCCTCAAGCAAGGCACGTGCCGAGCCGTATAATTATCTTCTAAACTCTCCCACTGTCAGATCTGAGTGGGAACTGACTCTGGTGTCTGGAGCACCACAACATACACACACACAGAGAGAGAGAGAGAGAGAGAGAGAGCTTTGTTTAGATTGGTACTTTCACATTTAATGCAAATTCCAAGTCGGTGCTCCCCCCTCCCCCGCTCCATGCCGGAGCAACCCGTTAGATCAGACTGCTAAAAAAAGAAAGAAAGAAAAAAAATAATTTATAGGGTTTTTAAAGGTTTTTATTGAAAAATTAACATCTGATACAGTGACAATAAACTGTCACAAACATATGAGATCATAGTAAATAATCAAGTATCAATAAATTAACATAGTAAAACATCTATAATACAATTCTGATCAGAAAGGACTTTGTTCTGAGCACTAAAATTTAAAACAGGGTACCAGAAATTATAATAATCAAGAGAGGCAGAGTAATTGTCTTCATTTGAGGTTTGTATCGGTATCCTTTCCATTTGTGAGATAATCCCAAATGTTCCTGTACCAACTCTTTAGAACTGGGGGTGAGGGAGATTTCAAAGAGGAGGCGATTACGGACCTCGCAGCGGTGCACAATGTAGAAACCAAATCTTTCTTAACTTGGGGGAGTTTGGGATCATCCCGCAAGTTTAGCAATATTGACTCGGGGTGTAATGGAATGGAGAGGCCTGTGATGGTAGAAATTTGGTCTTGAACAGATGACCAAAATTTTTGGATGAGAGGGCAGGACCACCAATTTTTATAGTTTATAGTTTATTCAGAAAAAGTAGAGGGAGGGGGAAGAGAATGGGAAGGACACTGACAGTACAGCTCTTCGCCATTACACTTGCCAAGATTTATGGAACTATTGTTTGCAAAACAATAGACCTATATTTAGTCATGTCCTCAGGGATAGGGCGCCCGAAGCCAGAGGTCAGAACACAGAGGTTGGAGGTCACAGCCACAAGGGGCTAGAGGAGATTAAATATCTTCCTTCTCAAAACTGGAGGTTCTGATAATTAATTGGTCCCCTAACATAAAGGCTTTAAATTATTCCCCTCCACAACCGCATCCAATATTGCCAGGATCCTTTTTAACATGCGAGGGTGACTCCCTTCTCATTCGACACCACCAGGTGGTTGGGACGCTACATGAGCCCGGAGCCTACATAAGTGTCCTGGCCCCACTGGTGGACCTCCTGAGGGCACCTGGTGTTTTTGGCCACTGTGTGACAGAGTGTTGGACTGGATGGGCCACTGGCCTGATCCAACACGGGCTTCTCTTATGTTCTTATGTTAAGTATACATGACAATAAATGTGTTAGCCTTTATGATGACACAGGTCTCTCCTCTCTCTCTTTTCCTGCAGTACACAACACAGGACAGGGGCTATGCCTCAATGGTAGAGTTTCTGCTTGGCATGCAGAAGGTCCAAGGTTCAATGCCAGGCATCTCCAGTTACAAAGGACCAGGCAGTAGGTGATGTGAAAGACCTCTGCCTGAGACTCTGGAGAGCTGTAAAGAGGAGCTGTGGCTCAGTGGTAGAACATCTGCTTGGCATGTAGAAGAAGAAGAGGAGATTGGATTTATACCATGCCCTTCACTACCTGAAGGAGTCGCTGGTCCTTTCTGCACTAGTTCCTGGTTCAACCCTGTCCCCAAACTTACATTCTACACTACACGCAAGTTCACTCCTGTAATTATCTCGGGGTATTTTTACATTCCACACTACACTTGAGTTCACCCCTGTAATTATCTCGGGGTATTTTTTGTTTCTGCATTACATTGAGGTCACCCCGGTTTCGCCCCACACTTGTCCCGGGATAAATGGATGCTGTTATAACCAGAGATAAATGCAAGGTATTGTGTCGCGAGTTGAACTCTGATAAAACCAGGGATGAGATCCAAGTGCGGAAAGGACCTCAGAGCAGTTTACAGTCTCCTTTCCTTTCCCTTCCCCTCCCCACAACAGACACCCTCTGAGGTAGGTGGGGCTGAGAGAGCTCTCTCAAGAACTGCCCTTGAGAGAACTGCTCTGAAAGAACTTACGACTGACCCAAGGTCACACCTAGCAGCTGCATGTGGAGGAGTGGGCAATCTCCCAGATTAGAGTCCACGCTCTTAACCACTACACCAAACTGGCCCAGGTTCAATCCCCAGCATGCAAACAACTGAGACTCTGGAAAGCCATGGAGGGGAGCTGTGGCTCAGTTGTAGAGCATCTGCTTGGCATGCAGAGGGTCCCAGTTTAATCCCCAATATCTCCAGTTAAAAAAGAACCAGGCAGTAGGTGATGTGAAAGACCTCTGCTTGAGAGCCTGGAGAGCCACTGCCAGTCTGAAAATACTGACTGTGAGGGACCAATGGTCTGATTCAGTACAAGGCAGCATCATGTGTTTACACAACTGCCACACAACTGGAATTTATAATCCAGTGGTTAGAAAACCATCTTATTTTAGAAGCAGAACCATACCCAAGTTGCTTTGGGTTTACCAGTATTGCTCTGTTGAGTCTCATTAAAGTATACGCTAGCACATTAATCAGCCACTTAAACATCAGCTTTCCGATGGATTCGGAAATGTATTCTCAACTGAAGAAATCAGCTATTTGCCTTAGCGCACTAGTCAGTTAGAGGTTGGGGACCCACATACTGGTTATTTACTTCCCAGATTTTCTTGTCTACACAGGAAACCTCAGGACTAGGTGACTGCAATAGTGCAATATCTAACATCACTTGGATCCCCCGTTAGTGACTTTTATCTACGTGTGTCTGTAGGTGACTTGCATCCTTTCGTGGCTGGAGGCAATGTGACGCGAACGCCTGAGAAGTCTGCATAGATGCTAATTGTTATATGCATGCACGCTCCAGGGTTAAACGAGGGATGCTCTGTTGGTGGTAGCAAAGAGGTAGCCCAAGTGATGAGGCCAAGTCGGAAGAGCATTTGGGAATGGTGGCTTTAGGGGAGCATTCTCGAATTGTCCAGTGTCTGATTACCTTCCCTCTGTCCTGATGATGCGAGATCTCCCAGGGAACCGAAACTCCACCATAAGCTCATCTACCTCTTGATGAGTTATCACTCTCTGTAAGACCTTTGACCTCAGGTTGCATATCCCAGCCGTGACCTTCATCAAGAATACATAGAGGTGGAAAAGGTGAAACCGTGCTCCAGCCATTGCTATGGCAACACGGACAAAGAGCGGGAGGCCGATGCTAAGTGAGCAAAGTTTCTGAGAGCTGGGAGGGAATCCGCCTGAGCCCTAAATCCCAAGTTCCGTGGTATGTTCAGGAGAGTGAGGTCCTATCGGGGTCCACCAGCCCTAAGCATCATTAACGTTGCATATAGGGAAGACTCAAATTCTCGCCTGGCTCAGCTCTTGAGAGCTGAGCAAGGGAACAAAGAACAGGTGAAAACATGCTGTCCTCTTTCCCTAAATTAGGGACTTCCTAAATGAGGTTTGATGTAGGACAAGATGGTAGGCGTGTTAGTCTGTCTGGAGCAGTAGGAAAGGGCAAGAGTCCAGTAGCACCTTAAAGACTGACAAAATTTGTGGCAGGGTATGAGCTTTCGTGAGTCTCTGAAGTGAGTATTTGAAGAAGTGAGCAGTGACTCACGAAAGCTCATACCCTGCCACAAATTTTGCTAGTCTTTAAGATGCTACTGGACTCTTGCTCTTTTCTAATTTAGGCCTGGCTAGCTTTTCTTGAGGAGCCACGGTGGCTCAGAGGTCAAGACGTTGAATTGCAGACCGGAAAGTCAGTAGCTCGGCAGTTCAAGACCCGAGTGCCATGAGACAGAGCGAGCTCCCGTCTCTGGCCCCAGCTCCTGCCAGCCTAGCAGTTCAAAAGCAAGAAATTGCAAGTAGATAAATAGTAATAGCTATTTATCTGGAAAAGTAATAGCGTTCCATGTGCCTTGATGTTTAGTCATGCCGGCCACATGACCACAGAGAAGTCTTTGGACAGCGCTGGCTCTTTGGCTTGGAAATGGAGATGAACACTGCTCCCTAGAGTCGGATTCGACTGGCTTTCAAGTAAGGGAAACCTTTACCTTTTTAGCTTTCCTTGAAGTTGTCGTAGTTTAAAGCTCATCATTACTTTAGTTTTCATGGTTGAGTCTTCTCTCCATTGCCCCTGGTTGTGCAGACAAGATGGAGTCTCTGGGTAAAAATTTAGTCCGTCGTGGCTTGTGCTAGTCTATAGAGCTTCCCCCAAACTGAAGTACTTATTTTAATTGATTTAGTTCTTTAATTTATACCCCGCCCTATCCCACAAAGTATAAGAAAGAGATTCTTCCTTATGTCCAAAAGAATTATAATCTACTTGGGGAGGCCATCCTACCTGGCGGACATTTGGATTCCAAATGCAAACACAGGGGATGCTCTAAAGTTGCCAACCTCCAGGTGGGGCCTGGAGATCTCTCAGAATTACAGCTCATGTCCAGACTACAGACATCAGTTCCCCCAGAGAAAAGGGCAGCTGTGGAGGATAGTTTCTATGGCATAACATAGATTCGAGTTGAAATTCCTCCCCAAATCCTTCCACAGACTCTACCCCAAATCACCAGAAATTTCCCTTGCCAGAGTTGGCAATCTTACCAAATGGGGTGTAAATTACAGGGAGGTAGATATCAGTTGAATGTCAGGAAACACCCCTAACTGTAAGCAATCTGACAATAGAACCAACGGTCTAGGCCCTTTCTTGCTTGGAGGTCTTCAAGCAGAGGGGCTAGAAAGCCAGCTATTGGTGGATGCTCTAGCTTTGGATTTCCATACTGAGCAAGGGGTTGGTGAAGTCTGCCTACAAGGTTCCTTCCCTTCTACGTTCTATAACCATTCTGAATCACTGCCCGAAACCAAGAATATATGAAGCTGCCTTATACTGAATCAGAGGGACCCCTTGATCCATCAAAGTCAGTATTGTCAACTCAGACTGGCAGCAGCTCTCCAGAGCCTCGGGCTGAGGCCTTTCACATCACTTATAATCTGGACCTTTTGGCTGGAGATGCTGGGGAGTGAACCTGGGACCTTCAGCATGCCAAACAGATGCTCTACCACTGAGCACAGCCCCTACAGGAAGATCAGATATTTGGAGAGCAGCCAAGGGGGTATTCTATAAATGAGGGGCTGCTACAGAAAAGGCCCTTTAGTGGAACAGGCTTCTTCGGGAGGTGGTGGGCTCTCCTTCTTTGGAGGTTTTTTAACAGAGGCTAGACGGCCATCTGACAGCAATGCTGATTCTGTGAACTTTGGCAGAATATGAGAGGGAGGGCAGGAAGGGCTGCATCAGTGCTTAATTCTCATGGCCCTTTCTTACATGCCCAGGGAAATGCTGGTCGTCACGTTGGGGTCAGGGCGCCATTTTTCTCCAGGCCAGTTTGGCCGGGGATCCTGGAGGTTGACCTCTCCATTTGATTTCCTCACACCAAAGTATCATATCTGGAGCTTCTGCATTTTTCTTTTGCAGGGTGGGGAGAAAGATTTCCACCATTACTTGCGGGAAAGTTTGAAAGGCAACCCAAGAAACCACAATTACGATGAACAATTTTACAGCTGTTGACATAGGAAATATCTAAATGTGTCCGGCTACAAGTCGAATTTAGGATCCTGGATTTTCCTCAATCACATACATTTAGGATTTTTTAAAAAACATATCTGTTGTATCAAACATAGCTGTTGCAAAGATTTCACACAGGAAAACAAGGGGCTTCCTGGGATGAGCTTCAGAAGAGGTAATCACATCCTTCCAGGATTAGTCACACTTGACTGCCTCCCTGGGGTGCGAATTATCTAACACAACCATTCCCCGAGGTTGGGTTGCTCCAGCCCAACGTAGAACTAAATCCTCATTAACCATTGCTGCACTGAACTTCATCCGAAAACTATCAGAGGTCCCCCAGCAGGGGGTTTGAGATGTAAGATACCGCCAGAGCTCTCTTTTTAGATGATAGTTTCAGACGGTAACCATATTGGTCTGCAGTAGAACGAGATGGGTAGTCCTGTTAGTCTGTCTGTAGCAGGAGAAAAGAGCAAGACTCCAGGAGCACCTTAAAGACTTACAAAATTGGTGGCAGGGGGAGGAGCTTTTGGGAGTCACTGCTCACTTCTTCAGCTCATCCGCGGCCACAAATTATGTTACGTCTTTAAGGTTCTGCCGGACTCTTGCTCTTTCCTACCACTGCAGTAGAACAGTGAGACCGGAGTCCAGTCGCACCTCACAGACCCAGAAGAGGTGCATGGTAATCTCTATGGTGCTCCTGGAATTCGATCTAACTCTTTGGGTGAGTCAGTTTGGAAACAACTTTTTGCCAGCTGGAAAATACCTAGGCTGGATTTCTGTCCTTTCTCTGGTACAGCTGTCCGCCCTGGGCGTGGGCGGTGACATGACACAAAGGCCAGGACCCAAAGGGCTCTTGTCCCTTGGCTCTCAGCCTGCAGAAGGTCACCTGTGGCCGGAGAGAGAGAAATCAGCACTAGACCAGGATGGTGGAAGATCCTATTGTTATGTGGCTTTGCTTGGAAGCAGAAGCAGAAGACATCGGATTTATACCCCGCCCTTCACTCGGAGTCTCAGAACAGCTTACAAGCTCCTTTCCCTTCCCCTCCCCACAACAGACACCCTGTGAGGTAGATGGGGCTGAGAGAGCTCTTTTGAGGATTGCTCCTGAGAGAACAGCTCTGAAGGAACTTGTAACTGACCCAAGGACACACCAGCAGCTGCATGTGGAGGCATGGGGAATCAAACCCAGCTCTCCCAGATTAGAGTCGGCACTCCTAACCATTGCACCAGACTAGCCTATATGCTGCTCCACAAGGGCTGGCTCACCTCTCGTGCCCCATCAGCCACTTGGGCCACCCAACCAATGGGAGGCACTTCCATTGGAGGAGGCAGCAGATGGGGAGTGTGCCTTCCACCATCTCTTGCACCACTGCAGGGTCTCAAGATGTCCCTTCCTTGGCAGCCTGCCCGGGATCCAGCCCATATGGCACAAAAGGGCATTCGTGCCTCATCTAACACTGCCGTTGCCTTGTGTCCATCCAAGGAGATGCGTCATCTGCAGTTCTCCCCAGATCCTTCTGGGGGTGCTACCATGGAAAGAGGGTGCTTGGGACAGCTAACTAGCTAGAGCTGGCGCTGTGCTTTATCTTCAGATGGTTACAAGAAGTCTTAGGCTTTCCATTATGCTAGGGGTGCCAGGTCCCCCCTGACAGGGGATGGGGGTTAGGGTCACCAGATCCAAGTTTGGAAACTCCTGGAGATATGTGGATGGAGCCTGGGGAGGGTGGGAGGAGGAGGAGGAGGAGGAGGAGGAGAATTGACTTTTATACCCCATTTTTCTCTACCCCAAGGAGTCTCAAAGCAGCTTACAAATGCCTTCCCTTCCTCTCCCCACAACGGACACCATGTGAAGTAGGTGGGGCTGAGAGAGTTCTGGGAGGATGGTGACTGGCCCAAGGTCACCCAGCAGGCTCCACATGGAGGATCAGTGTGGAATCAAACCCAGCTCTCCAGATTACAGTCTGCCACTCTTAACCATGATACCATTCTGGCTAGGAACCTTAGTGGGCTACAGTGCCGTACAGTCCACCCTCCAAAGCATCCATTTTCTCCAGGGGAACTGATCTCTGTTGTCTGGAGAGAAGCAGTAATTCCACAGGATCCCCAGGTCCCACCTGGAGGCTGGCAACCCCACATTATGCCCAGCAAAAAAAAAAAAAAAAACCCTTGCATTTTTTCGTGTTGTTTGACATCCAATCTAAAACAAAGTTCTAGGGAGCGACAAAGCTGCTGTTTATTCAGTGATGCTTTGGTTGCTCCCCATAAAGGGAACTCCTACTAGCTGAACTTTGCAGCATTTCCAGTTTCCAAGGTTCTTCCCCTGTGGGACCGGGAAATTAGGCAGGCTTAATCCAGGTGCCCTTTCAAGAGAGCTATTCAGTAGCTGCGACCTGCCACATTATGACCTCCTGCGAGCTTGTTAACTGCTCACACAGATGGCCCCTAATTGGGAAAGTGTAACTCCGGGACTTTAATGAGTCAGCTTATCCTAGGCCATTGGGACGGCTGCGGTCGCTGCTGCTTTTATTTAATTTTTATTTTTATTTTATTGCTGGCAATTGATTTTATTGATTCCACTTTATTGTTCGTAATTGACTTTACATTTTATTTGTTTGCTAGCTGGCCTGAAAGTTGATTAAGCTGGAAGGCGGGAAATAAATAAGTAAATACTCTCCGTTCTGGCCTGTAGTCTTTAGCCTCTGCTCAAAACCGGTGTTTCCCAATACTGCAGTTCCAGAAATCTGGGTCTTGTACCCAGAAATAATCCCTTAAAATACTGGATCAGGACAAGGATTCATCCTGTTTTCAACAGCGGTCAGTGATACTTCTTTGCCCAAAGAGTAATTAACACATGGAATTCACTGCCACAGAAAGTGGTGGTGGGTACAGGCACGGACAGCTTCAAGAAAGGATTGCATCAACATATGGAACAGAGGCCCATTGGTGGCTATTAGCCACAAGGTATAGATGTTAACAGTGTGAGTTGCAGACTGGAAGGTCGGTAGCTCGGCAGTTCGAGACCCAAGTGCTGCATGACGGAGTGAGCTCCTGTCTCTGGCCCCAGCTCCTGCCAACCTAGCAGTTCGAAAGCAAGAAATTGCAAGTAGATAAATAGGGATCGCTTTGGGGGGAAGGCAACAGCGTTCTGTGCGCCTCGGCGTTTAGTCATGCCAGCCACATGACCATGGAAAAAGTCTTTGGACAGTGCTGGCTGTTCGGCTTGGAAATGGAGATGAGCACCGCCCCCTAGAGCTGGATTCGACTAGCTTTCGAGCAAGGGAAACCTTTACCTTTTTATAGATGGAACACTATATATGGAGCAGTGATGCTCTGTATTCTTGATGCGTGGGGGGTAACAATGGGAGGGCGTCTGGAGTCTGGCCCTGTTGCTGGACCTCCTGGTGGCACCTGGGATTTGGCCACTGTGTGACACAGAGTGTTGGACTGGATGGGCCATTGGCCTGATCCAACATTGGCTTCCCTTATGTTTTTACATTCTTAAGCAGTCTTAGGGATACAGGGAACTTTGATTGTGTATCCTTAGATAGATGAAAGATGAGCTCCTCATCATAGGCATCAACTATGGGGGGGCTCGAGCCACCCCCAAAATTTCCCAGTGGGGACTGAGCCCCCCACTGGAAAATGGAGCGCCCGCCACCGCGAGTCCCTGGGCCCTTCCTAGGGCTGCCGCGCCACCTTCTCTCTCTCTCCCCCCCCCCGCCGGCCTGGCTGCCTCCGTCCATCCATCCCTCCCTCCCTCAGTCCGTCTAGGGGCGAGCTAAGCATATGCCCAGCTGGCCCCTGGACGGATGGAGAGAGGGATGGAAGCAGGAATGGCCAGGCCGGGGGGGGGGGGAGTCAACGGCAACGGGGACGCGGTCCCGGCATGCGGTGCGCAAAGCGCGCGTGCACGAGGCCCCCCCCCCGGAATTTAAAACTTGACGCCCCTGCTCCTCATTAGAGGTTTTCTCTTGAAGTTCATCTTGAGCATCATGCTGAATATTTGTTTATGTCTTTGTACCCCGCCTTTCTCCCCAGTGGGGACACAAAGCAGCTTGCATCATTCTCCTACCCTCCATTTTATCTTCAAAACAACCCTGTAACTCATGAGGTAGGCTAGGCTGAGAGAGTGCGACTGGCCCAGGTAATCATCCAACACTCCTAACCACCTGTCATGATGACCCCTGCGGGTTGCCACCTTCTGCCGCCACCACCCTTGAGAAGGCCCAGGGTACCCGCCCAAGCCCAGCCAAATGCCCCCTTTTAAACCGAGCCACATAGGCGTGATGACCAGGCAGGGAACAATTAAACAACAGGGTTTATTAACACAATACTGGGGCAGGGAAAACGAGACACGGTGCATTAAAATCAATAACAGTGTTTAAAGGCAAAATAACTGAATCTAACGCAACTGACTGTTTCACTTAGCTGTTTACTACTTCAAGGCCCGCTGCCCTAATATACCAGGCTTATGCCTGCACTCACTCTCTGTCCCAAGTGAGGGATCTTTCTCCCAGCCCAGACGGTCCCCTCAGCTTGGCTCTGTGTGAGGAAAGGCCGCAGAAGAGAAAAGAATCCCGTTTTACAGTCCACCAAAGCTTACATTCCATCTCCTCACACAATCCCCAAACTCCCATTAGTTGCCACTGTTACTAAGCATTATGGAGATTGTGGGCTGTCAGCTTTCTATTCTCACACAGGCCTCTCCTGTGCCTAGACCACACTAGGCCCGTCTCCCAGTCCGGCACAGATCATGACACCACCATACCACACTGGCTTGCACATGCATAGTAGCCACTTGTGCTACAGGGCCAGGTCATGCCTTGTTAGTAAGTAATAGATCTATATTGCCACTGGTGGTTGCTTTTGCACTTGCACAGTCCGCAAACTGAATCTTTCCATCATCAGAGACTATAATTATCCCCCTCCCAGGGGCATGGCTAAATTTTTTAAAGTCACACACAGTCTCTCTCCTCTTTGCACCTGTGCAATTGGATGTGTTATGTATTGACCATGCGGTTGCCATGTGCTTACGTAATGGCGACCACCATGTGGCCAGAGCACATGGCCACGAAACTACCTGAGCTTCAGTCAGGCAGAACAAAGGCCAGGTGGATCCAAACCGGCCACCAATCATGTACCTAGGTTTCTCCAGGGGAACCTATGAAATGTAAATAGACTGATAAGAGCCTATCAAGCCAGTTAAGTGAGGTCAGGGGATTGTCCCTGACCAGCATAAAAGAAGGGCTTCGAGCCCTGGGTTGTATGCTTCATCTGGACCAGCAATACAGATCTAGCTGTTTCACTGTTCCATGGACTCCCGACTCCAATACTTATCAGGATGCATCTTTCAAAATAACCCTATAGAAGAGAAGTTGCCTCATTTTTGCACCTGTGCAGGCAGGAACACCTATCAATAAGTATTTGAAGCAACTGACAGCAAGGCTAGTGAGGCTCATGGGGAGATATTGAATGCACACAGAGTCATCTAAGTAGTAAGTTTCAACTCATAAATCCAAAAAATAAAATTTCTTGGAGCAATGTGCCTTTTAACAATTAAACACAGCAGATGGATGGTGGGGCAACTGCTGTGAGAAAACTAATTGTACATATAAAAAAAAAATGCTTGGGCACATCAGAGCATCTCAATGAACAGCTGAATCTCTGATTACAACTGATAATGCAGAACATAAGCTGAACTGGTGAGTTATAGAGCATTACTGTCCAGCCCACTGAACACTCTGACTGCCAATTCTCTATTGTTAACAGTATTAATTGGGAGGAGGGTGTCATAGATGAGACAGCTAGGGCACCACAAAACACCATTCAGAGGCAAGCGCTGTTGTTTTATCTTTGTGTTTCTCTGACTATTTAGTAGAAAAGAGTGAGAGTCCGGTAGCACCTTAAAGACTAACAAAAGATGGGGGCAAGGGATGAGCTTTTGTGAGTCACTGCTCGCTTCTTCGGATACAGCTAAAATGGGAGTCCATCTGCCCTATTTATTGGAAAGTGGAGTGATTTCAGTTGCTGAATGACCATCTCAGGCAAATGACAATAGCAGGCATGATTGGATTTAGGTGATATATGCAGAGGGGTAATAGGCATAGAGAGATCAGCACTGGTAACAAGACAGGAAATCTAGATCTTGATTCAGTCCAGGAGGATGCATTGTCATGAGCTTCATTATCAGTTGCAGTTCAGCAGTCTCTCTTTCTAATCTTCCTTTGAAATTCCTTTGTAAGAGGACTGCTACTTTTATCTGATACATCCTCCTCCAATGATTATTAGAAGCTCTCTAAACCACAGAACATCTGACCGTTCCATGCCAAGCAGCCTTTGCATTGTGGCAGTGGAAGGTGTCGTCGAAGTCTTAAATGGGTCCGATTCTGCTTAGCTTATCTCTGAGGAGATAAGGCCAGTCTGGCTCATCCAGGTCAGGGTTCAATAAGCAGAGGTGATTTGCCATTGCCTTCCTCTGCATGGCAAACTGGACTTCCTTGGTGGTCTCCCATTCAAGTACTAAATGGGGCCGACCTTGCTTAGCTTCAGAGATCTGATGAGACTGAACTAGCCTGAAACAGCCAGGTCAGGGCAGTCTTTGCATTCCCTTGAGTCTAATGTTGGCAAAGTGCTCTGTGTATATTACAAAATTATTGGCCATTCATCCTTTGAAATGTTTGCCGTTGCATGTGAAAACTGAACTCTTCTTTCCAGGCGGGTGTCTTTTTTCCAAAGGAGTATGGATGAACGGCTTTTCCAAAGGACTATGGATGATCAGCTTCCAATCCCTTTCCCTTCTCCTCCGCACAACAACCATGTAAGGCAGGTGGGGCTGAGAGAGCTCTCCTGAGAATTGCCCTTAAGAGAACGGCTCTGAAAGAACTTATGACTGACCCAAAGTCAAAGACCTTTCTCCATCGATCTCAGCGTTTTGTCTTTTCTACCGTATTTTGTTATGTCCTGTTTTTTAAACAGTCACACATGGTGACCAAAACCATAGGTTTATACAGAAAAGCCTTTAAAAATTCACTCTAGGCAGAATTTTTTTAAAAAATCACAAAAAAGATAAAAGTACATCTCAAGTGAATATATTTTAAAACTGCTAACAGCAGCTTGGGGAAGTGAAGTTTCTTAAGTCTCCATTCCCTTTCTGCTAACGAGAGGAATATGAAACGTACTGCAATATTTATCAGGTGGATAAAATCTTTTATTAATATTGTCTCATTAAACCTCCTTCCATCTCCTGATATTCTTTAAGCAAATTAGATCAAATGTGGTCTTGTGGGTTTAATTTTGTGGTTTATGCACTCGTTCCTGCAATCATCAAAAGGGTACGTGCCTACGAAAGAGAGAATCTGGAGATTTTGTGAAGTCTCCTTGGTTCACAGCCCAAGTGCTCTTATACATTTTTCGCCATTTTCTGCTCCCCATTTTCTAGCATTTGAAACGGCTTACAAAATGTACCAAACACATGATGAAATATCAAAATTGAAATGCACCGTAAAAAAAAGCATTAAAAGTTATCCGAACGACAATCTAGTACTGTCAGCATCAGCACTGAATCCACCGATAATACTTGGGTGTGTCCGTGCGCACGTGTGTGTTATGCGCCATCAAATCCCTTCTTATGATGACCCAATGAATGAATGACCCCTCCAAACATCCTTTCATTAACAGCCTCGCTCAGGTCCTGCTAACTGAGGGTCGTGGCTTCCTTAACTGATTCCTTGATCAATCCAGCTCATGTTGGAGCTTCTTCTTTTCCTGCTGTCTTCAGCTTTTCCTAGCATTGTTGTCTTTTCCAGTAACTTTTAGCTTCAAGGGAGAATTCAGGCTTGATTTGATCTAGAACCCGCTTATTTGTCTTTGGGGCATGGTATCTGTTGTGTCCTAATGGCAACCGCGCATGTGGTAAGGGAAACGCACGTGGCAGGGCTGGCTACTGGAGATTTGCTTTGGTAGACAATAGCCCGTGCGGATTGTAAATTGGACCTATCAGCCACCCAGGATCCGCCAGGGGACCTATGGTATAAGGTCACCTGTAATTGACCCTATCAGGGAGATCAGGCAAGGTCGGGCTGCAGTTTAGGTGGACATTTAAGCAGACCCCCCACCCTCCCGAGCCCCATTAGGCAGTCGTGTGTTGTACCATCAATAAACTTATGGGCTGATTTCACTTTAATATGGCTCAGAACCCAGTACTTTATAGTATCCATACAGCTTGCCTCCAACACCATATTTCAAATGAGATGAAAACATTAGCAGCTTTAATTTTTTTTTACCTGGTTAAAGGAATAATCCAATGGACTTCCTTTGGTTCCAGAAGAGCCAATCAACAATAGGGAAAAATGTGAGAATTCACCACTGCAAACCAAACAGGAAGATGGACCCAATCAGCTTTTCTGCTGGAGAAGGGAGAGGAGAGGAGGAGGAGATTTATATCCCACCCTTCATTCAGAATCTCAGAGCGGCTTACAATCACCTTTCCCTTCCCCTCCCCACAACAGACACCCTGCGAGGTAGGTGGGGCTGAGAAAGCTCTCTCAAGAACTACTCTTGAGAGAACAGCTCTGAAAGAATTTATGGCTGACCCAAGGTCACACCAGCAGCTGCATGCGGAGGAGTGGGGAATCAAACTCAGTTCTCCTAGATTAGAGTCCACTCTCTTAACCACTACACCAAACTGGCTCTTTCATGAATCCAGGGGTCCGATGGAGCGGGAACGCACAGGAGCACAGCTCCGGGAGTGAGGAGCCAGGGGGTGGGCACATGACCAAGCCCCGCCCCCTCCTCGGCTTCCCCGAACAGTGCAGAGGTGCAGTGCCCCGGGGAAAGCCCTGCTAGGGTCTTTATTGTTTTTAAAGTTTTGTTTTAATATTGATAATTTTATAATTGTTCCTTTTATGACTGTGTGCTGCTTTTCCAGAGACTTGCTCAAGGTGGCATATAAATTTTCTAAGTATACCCTTTTTTATCTGGGCACATGGCACATAAGTACTGGAGAAATTTCACCAACCCTTCAGCGGCTTCCACCTTATCATTTTGGTGTAGTGGTCAGGAGTTGTACTCTAATCTGGGAGAACCGGGTTTGATTCCCCACTCCTCCACATGCAGCTGCTGGTGTGACCTTGGGCCAGTCACAAGTTCTCTCAGAGCTGTTCTCTCATGAGCAGTTCTCAAAAGACCTCTCTCAGCCCCACCTACCTCACAGGGTGTCTTGTTGTGGGGAGGGGAAGGGAAAGGGATGGGCGGTGCACATGTCCTGGGTATCTCAAGTCTACTTGAAACCTGGTGGTTTCAAGGGAGCAGGAAGAGAATGAGGGTGTGTTCTTTACGCTTATTTTTATTGCACAAAGTATTGGATGGGGAAGGAAATGGAGGAAGAGCAGGTCAGTTTCACTCACCTGTGGAGTGGAGCCTGAGGGGTGCCTTCTGACACACTTCCGGTATGTTAGGGGGTGTGACATATGCAAATGAGTTATGCAAATGAGTTATGCTAATGAGCTCCTGCACCTCTTTTTCTACGAAATGACCCCTGCATGAATCTATCTAATTCCCATTCAAAAAGGGAGGAGTGGACCCAGAACAGCTATACTAGGATCATGGGAACTATAACGACAAAAGCCAAGTGGGGCAGAGGCTGTAGTAAAGAAAAGAATTGGGAAAGAGGGGGAAACTGTCTTGGTCCAGCCCATGGTGATGGGAAGGTACACCAAACCACCACTGTTAACCAGGACCGCCAGCTCACATGTGAGTTGACATTGGTAGAGGCAGTTCTTCAAGTATGTGGATTCCATATCATGAATGGCTTTTTAGGCCTTTGAATTAAACAGATAAGTAAACATGGAAGATGTTCTCAGATAGGTATAATATGTACTGGACCACTTGGACTCTTCAACAAATGTGGAGTTTCTGGGATAACTTTACAGAAGAGGTGGTGGCTCAGCGGTAGAGCATCTGCCTTGCATACACAAGGCCCCAGACAGTAATTACAGTAATTCTGTCTTGATATTACAAAAGCATGGGTCATTATAGCTTAATGTGTTGTACTGTGAGAGAGGAAGACAATTTATAGACCAGCTGGAGATGACAGAAGGTGATCTTAGCAACTCCTGGTTCTCTACAGCTAAGTTCTAGAGCACCCATTAGGTCATATCTCAGATAGACAATGTAAATCTTATGCCCCTCATCAAAAGCATATCTCTTATTTTGTTTTATTATTTATTACATTCATATCCCCCTTTTTCAACCCTGAAGTCCTCATAGCTTTTTACAAGATTTTGGAAATACAGTTGTAACTATTTTTTCTCCCTCCCATCCAATATATTTGTTCAGAATTGTATTTCAGCCCCTTCCTCCCACAGTGAGTGGTCTTAGCGTCCAGACCGCAAAGCTGAAAGCAGTCCTGAGCGGGTCAACTCACAACTAATTCCCTTTTTAATCAATGGGGTTTACTCCCAGGGGAGTGTTCTCAGTATTGTGGCCATGAGGAGGAGCCAGGTGCTACTCTGTGGGAGATAAGAACATAAGAAGAGCCCTGCTGGATCAGACCGTTGGTCCATCTAGTCTAGCATCCTGTCTCACACAGTGGCCAATCAGTTCCTCTGGATGGCCAGCAACAGGGCATGGAGGCCAAGGCCATCATAAGAACATAAGAAGTGCCCTGCTGGATCAGACCGGTGGTCCATCTAGTCCAGCATCCTGTTTCATACAGTGGCCAACAGTGGCCAATCAGTTCCTCTGGATGGCCAGCAACAGGGCACGGAGGCTAAGGCCTTCATAAAAACGTAAGAAGAGCCCTGCTGGATCAGACTGGTGGTCCATCTAGTCTAGCATCCTGTCTCACACAGTGGCCAATCAGTTCCTCTGGACAGCCAACATCAGGGCATAGAGGCTGAGGCCTTCCCCTGATGTTGCCTCCTGGCTCTGTGATTCAGAGGATTAGTGCCTCTGATGTGGAGCTTCCCCTCAGTCACCATGGCTAGCAGACACTGATAGACTTATCCTCCATGAATCTATCTAATCCCCTTTTTAAAAGCTGTTTATCCCTGTGGATGCTGTGGAGAACCATTGCCAGTCCAACTAGAACTATGAGAGCCAGATGAACTGATTTCCTCAAGTCAGCTTCATATATGATCACAGATAATGCTGCTAAGTTAAAGCACAATGGTATGTCCGTCGTAATTATCAACTGTTTTTTTTAAAAAAAAAAACTGACATAAGCACACTTTTTAGTCTCTTCTTCTCTTCCCCCACCCCAGTTTTTATGTGCAGGTATAAAAGCCCTGCATACCCCAGGATAGCCCAATCCCATCAGATCTTGGAGGCTAAGCAGAGCTGACCCTGGTCAGTGTTTACAAGGGAGACCACCAAGGAACATCAGGGTCGCTAGGCAGAGGCAGGCAATAGCAAACCATCTCTCTTACTCTCTTGCTTGAAAAATAGGATTGCCAGACTGCCCCAGTGGAGGTGGGGTTCCCCTGCTGACAGGCCCCACCTCCCCACCACTGATCAGCTGGCAGGCGGGGGGAACTTACCCCCCAAAAGAGGGAGATCCGTCCGATGCACAGCAATGTGTCCACATCATCACATGAAGGATGTTGGGCCAACGCTCTGGTATTTGGGCAATAAGTCTATGGTGGAAACCAAATTTACCTCCCTGCTACTCCCAGTAATCCCCCCACGGGGTTGCCATAAGTCAGCTGTGTCCCTGACAGCTACATACATACTTACATACATATATACAAACATACATAAAAGAAGAAGAAGAAGAAGAAGAGAGGTGGATTTATACCCTGCCCTTCACTTGGAGTCTCAGAGCAGCTTACAAACTCTTTTCCCTCCCCCTCCCCACAACAGACACCCTGTGAGGTAGGTGGGGCTGAGAGAGCTCTGACAGAAACTGCTCTTTTTCAAGAACAGCTGTGCCAGAACTATGGCTTGCCCAAGGTCATCCAGCAGGTGCAAGTGGAGCAGTGGGGAATCAAACCCGGTTCTCCCAGATTAGAGTCCGCGCACTTAACCACTACACCAAACTGGCTCTACACTACACCAAACTGGCACCAAATACAAAGAGGCTCTTTAAGTGATCTTGTGTGATATCTCTTTTTCTTGCAGCAGATTCTGTAGGGATACCTTTCCTATTATATAAAGCTGTTTTCAAGATTCCATGGGGCAAGATTCCATGGGGCGCCAAAATCAGTTGGCTGGATGGACTGCCACTCAAAAGGGGGTCCCTGGCCACTGGCTGCATTCTCTCTCCGCTTTGCCTCAGTCCCGCCCACAGAGCCACCGGCCAGCATCTCGGCCTCAGTCTGGAGGGAGCCAGCGAAGGGGAAGGACCGACTGGGTGCTGGGTCCACTCTTCTCCTCTGCCCACTGCCAGGTGGGCCTAACTGTCCCCTCAGTGGCCTGCTTCTGTCAGTGAAAAGACAATGGACTTTCAACATAAACCCCCTCCCCTGCGCAGTGCTAGCATGCCCAGAATAAACTGTCAGAATAAACTGTCAGAAACGGGGCATTTCACACGGCACCCCGTAGTGCTTCAGAACTGGTACAAGAACTGAAGAACGCTTGGGAGGAGGTTTCAAGGTAAACCAGCTCAGGAACGCTTCCCCAATGAGAGAGGCACATTTCTGTGTGAAAGGGCCAATATGTTCCATTAGGGAACCAGTACTAATATGGTTCTGTGTGAAATGCCTGACAGAAACCGTTACTGAAGAGTTCCTGAAACGGAACATATTGGCTGTGTGAAATTCCTCAGGCTCTTTCTCCTACTTAGTGCCCGTTGCTAGGCTACCAAGCTTGCTTCTCTGAAAGCCCCTTTCCACACCTATGTTGGGCTCTGGGAGAAAACTCATTAGGGCCAGCTGAACAGAATGCCATAGAGGCCACCCTCCAAAGCAGTCATTTTCTCCAAGGGAAAGGGGAAGATCTGTGTCTGGAGTTCAATTGTAATACCTGGCTATCTTCAGGCTCCACCTGGAGGTTGGCTACCATAGGCGTAGCAGTCAGTGCTTCAGAGCAGGATCTGCTAGACCCAGGTTCTTGCTGAGTGGGTGATTTCGGGCCAGTCACAGACTTTAAGCCTAACCTACCTCACAGGGTTGTTGTGCAAGTCAAAAAGGGGGAGAGGAGAATGATGTCAGCTGCTTTGGTCCCCATTGCAGAGAAAGACTACTTTTCCTCCAGGGGAAGTATGGTTGTCAATCTCCAGGCAAGGGCTGGAAATCACTCAGAATTACAAGTGCTCTCCAGATGGCAGAAATCAGTTCCCCTGGAGAAAATGGTGGACTCTACTTCCTTATACCCTGCTGAGATGGACCCTTTATGACAGCCAATGTGACATAGCAGTCAGGGCTTCAGAGCACGGTGGAGGCTGCGGGGGGGGGGGGGGGGGAATGGAAGAAGAGTGAGGTTGATAATTGGCTGGGAAGGAGATAGGGTTGCTAACTCCAGGTGGAAAATTCCTGGAGACTTGAGGGATGGAGCCTGGAGACAGTGAGGTTTGAGGAGTGGGACCTCAGACAGGTACAATGCCATAGACTCCACCCTCCAAGCCAGCAAGTCCCTCATGGGGAACCATTGTTGCCAATCTCCAGGTGGAGACTGGAGATCACTCAGAATTACAACTGTTCTCTAGGGGGGAGGGGGGAGGAGATGGAAAACTGAAGCCAGGGGCAGATAATGATACATTTACAGTTGGCTGGGAGGTAAGGTTGCCTACTCCAGGTTGGGAAATTCCTGGAGATTTGAGGGGTGGACCCTGGAGAGGGTGAGGTTTCAGCAGGGGTGGGACCTCAGACAGGTTCAATGCCATAGACTCCACCTTTCAAACCACCTGTTCCCTCATGGGGAACCATTGTTGCCAATCTCCAGGGGAGGGATGGGGATCATGCTAAATTACAACTGCTCTTCAGATGGTAGAGATCTTCCCCTGGAGAAAATGGTGGACTCTGTGTTATTATACCCTGCTGAGGTTGCCACAGCAAATTGACACTGAGTGCCCAAGGCCAGGGAACTCTCCCAGAGCCTCTTTCTAGAGCCCATTGTATTTATTTCCACAACGGGCCTTATTCCTAGTTATTTCATGTTTCTGTCATAACCATAGGGGTGCCTTAAGATATGAAACTCTGCCCCTCACCAGAATGTCACCTTCTTAGGAAGCCATGGAAGCTTGCTGGGTGACCTTGGGCTATTCACACGCATTCAAATGAACATATCTCACAGGGCTGTTGTGAGGATGAACCAGGGAAGAAGAGAATGTTGGGTCCCATTGGGGGAGGGGGACGTGGGGTATACATGAAGTAAACAAATAACATAAATGCCGTAATAGTGACAGAAAGTGGCAGGCAGCCGAAAACCAGCACAGTGACCACACTTATTAATAATGCAAGAGTCTTCACAGCCTAATAGCTCAGATTTTGTCAGAGCTTGGAAGCTAACCAGGATCAGCCACAGTTAGTATTTGGATGGGAGACCACCAAGGAAGACCGAAGCTGCTACACAGAGGAAGGCTCATCTCTTGCCTTGAAAACCCCATGGTCCTGGGGCTATCCTGAATTGTTTGAACTTGACGGCACACAATTATTATTTTAGTCTTAGGGCTAATGGAAATGCCCTCTAACAGTATAGACTATCCAATTGCACTATTTATCCTTTTCAGAGCAGGCCGGCCAAAGCATTTGCAACCACTGGACGAGGCTGGCAAATGTGAATTTCCTAGCCAGGGGGTTGTTCTGTACTGTCCTATGCTTCCATTAACACGCCGAGGACATTTGCTGCATTAGAAATGTGCCAGCTGCTATTCTATGGGGCTGCAGAATCCCAATGTGAACTTTCCTCAGTTTCTGCGCCAGGTTCCCCACCCCCTCGAAAGCAGTAAATGAGTTTTCTATTTCAGACTAATTAAGAGAAATTAAACAGAGGCAAAAGAATGAAGACGTAGTGCAGAACAATTTGGGCCCTCCAGGTATACCCCAAAGTTTAAAGTTTGCAAATACTATGATCCGTGGGGACCCAATGTGAACTTGAGTTCCACAGCAAGCAGTAAAGTTTAAAAGGAACAGGGGGAAAATCAGTTGACAGAGTTTAGAAGGATACGGTTGGAACCGAAAGGGGGTGGGTTATTGCTTGGCTTGCCTGTGATTGGTCAGGTTGGTAAGCAGAGTGCCTGATTGGTGGAAATTTGAAAATTCAAGGGTGGAGATGAGTCTGTTAGAATCCGTTAAAGTCAGTTGGTGGCAGTTGGGAAAACAGAGAGTTGAGGAGAAGAAATCTGAGAAGAAAAGCTGTAAGTCCTGGAAATTCTTGGTAAACAGAGCAGCCAGGAAACATGTGTGGGGTGGGTACAAATGCAATGGAAATAGAAAGGTTACGGTATCAAAACATATACTAAATGGTATGGTATATATACCGTAACATGGTACATAAAGAGACAGGAGTTTTTTTTTCTTACATTATTTTTGTTGTCTTAATATACTCTCAGTTTGTTCTGTTATTTAGGTCTTCATAAATCCATTAATTTAATGAGTCCCTACACCTTGCACTTAATTATATTAGCTACAATGTTATTAGAGTTGCAGAGGGAAGGGGATTGGGGCCATCCCCAAAAGTGATGAGTAACACCCTCGGTATCTCTATGGTAAAGGCCCCATTTTCTATGCTAAAGGCCACAGAGATTTGAGGGGACTTCTAGAGAGTCACCTGTCACTTCCAGGTTCAGATGCAAATCCACCTCATCTATATATTCTCTCCTGCCATGACAATAAGCATAAAAAAATCCCAAGAAGGGATCACAGGTATCCATGTAGGAAAAACAACAAACAAGCAAACCCTGTGATTTGAATTGATAGGACATTTAATAAGAATCATATCATATAAATATAAAACTTTACACAATTACAAGGAAAAGTCCATCATACTTGACATTTAATGAGGATCGTATTATATTTTTTCAAAATTACAAGGAAAAGTTCATCATACTCAATGAGAACCCGGATATAACCTCATTTCATCCCAATCTTCCTCAGGAGTAATCCTATTGTATTGAAAGGTCTAGGTTATATTGTCTAGGTTTGCCATCGCTTTTCTTCCAAGGAGCAGGCGTCTTTTAATTTCATGGCTGCTGTCACCATCTGCGGTGATCTTGGATCCCAGGAACGTGAATTCTGTCACTGCTTCCACGACTTCCCCTTCTGTTTGCCAAGGAGTGATGGGGCCGGATGCCATGATCTTAGTTTTTTTGATGTTGAGTTTCAAGCCAACTTTTGCGCTCTCCTCTTTTACCTTCAGGAAGAGGCTCCTGAGGTCCTCTTCACTTTCTGCCATTAGAGTGGTGTTGTCTGCATATCTGAGGTTATTGATGTTTTCCCCAGCAATCTTAATTCTGGCATGTGATTCATCCAGGCTGGCATGTTACAATTATATTAAGAACCATGGTCTGAGAGCCAGTGTGGTGTAGTGGCTAGAGTGCTGGACTTAGGTCTGGGAGACCCAGGTTCAAATCCCCACTCTGCCGTAGAAGCTTGCTGACTGACATTGGGCTCATCACACACTCTCAGCCTAGCCTACCTCACAGGATTGTTATGAGGAGAAAATGGAGAAAAAGAGAACTACATAAGCCACTTTGGGTCCCCATAACCTGCCTTTCTCCCCTGTGGGGTGTCCTGGATGGTACTTTTGGAGAAAATGAACAGAAACCTCCCCGGTGGCAGGAACCTTGACTGACTATATGTCACAGCCTGTATCCTACCATTCCACTTGGCAAAGTCTGAAGTCTCTCTCCAACAAAAGAGGCTCTTTCACCAAAGGGAGAGCCACTTAAGTTGGAAGAAGTCTCCTATTACTGAAGGAAGGCTTCAAACATTGCTGAGCCAAATGGTAAGATATAGGTACTTGCCTGTGGCATCCCAACAAGCATTTGGAGCCAGTTTGGTGTAGTGATTAGGAGCGTGGACTCTAATCTGGGAGAACCGGGTTTGATTCCCCACTCCACCGCATGCAGCTGCTGGTGTGACCTTGGGTCAGTCACAAGGTCTCTCAGAGCTGTTCTCTCAAGACCAATTCTCTCAGAGCTCTCTCAGCCCCGCCTACCTCACAGAGTGTCTGTTGTCGGGTGAGGAAGGGAAAGGAGTTTGTAAGCCGCTCTGAGACTCCTTTGGGTAGTCAAGGGCAGGGTATAAATCCAGTTGTCATCGTCGTCATCTTCTTCTTCTTCCTCTTCCTAGCTGCTGGTTTCAGAGCCACTGGGAAACTTATTTCTCCACACAAGGGTAAACCACAAGGAATCTCAGCCAACCAGGATTTCCTTCCACCGCATACCAGATGTTTAAAAATGTGTCTGAAAGATAAACCTTTTGCTATAGCATGTACGATATAGCTACATGTGAAAACGAGCACTGCCAGTTTTAGCCATCTGACACATGGATTAATCAGTCAGTTGATCTATTCAAGCTTTTGTAGATTCAGCCATAGTGGTGGACAACATCTCCCTTGGGCTATTTACCAATGTTGGCACTTGGTTTCTCCAAGCTCAGTTCCAAGCTGGGAGCTAAGTTCCAAACTGGGCGTAGGACTCTCTTTGCCTGCCCTCCCTCCTGCTCCTTCTTCCTTCCTACTTTCCTCTTCAACCCTATTCACAAGTTTCAGTGAACACATGCACAATCCACGTACAGCCTACGCTTCGTTGTCCTTTGTACATGCACTGAGTAATTCTCACCATACATTGAATTCATGTACAGCTGAGCATGTGATTGAAATGCCACCTGTATTCAGACGCTGGTCCCTAGTTTCATTTGTAAAGTGAACACGTGTTGGCTGTTTTGTACGAACAGGTATGAACACACATGTGCAGGTTGCATGAGCATTTGCTGTTAAGTTACATGCAAAAACAGGTCTTGCATTTGTGTGGTGTGGCAGCAGGGCTGGCCCAATGGTGTGGTGATTGCCATGCCCACTCATACTGCCACAGCTCCAAGGAGCTATGGAAGCTTTTCTGCAACCCAATCGCAGCAGCGCATGACTCCTCCCATGCTGCTCTGTGGCAGACTGCAGATGGACTCCGCAGCCCGTATTGGATCTAATATGAGAGTCATCGACAGTTTCAAGTCTCCCCTGTCACCTCCTCTGTGGGGGTGCCACCACAGAGGAGGTGATGGGGGAGACTTGAAGCTGCCAATGACGCCCAGATTGGCACCCCCTGCTGATTTGACACCCCAGAGCAATCTCATGTGTTTATTTGAAATCTTTGTAGCCCTCTTTTTCTTTCAGGGAACTGGGACCCAAGGTGGAGCAACGCCAGCCGTGCTGATATTTGAGCCAGTTTTCTCTTCTTATTTGTTTGCTTATTAAAACATTTATATCCTGTCTTTCCTCATGGCTCATGGTGGCTTCATACATAATGAAACCATCAAACAACAATACGCTCCAAATTCCTCCCAACCTGATAAAACCTAATAAAATGTAAAAAATAAAGTGCAATCAAATGCCTCAACCTACACACCACGGGGAAATGCTGGTGAATAGCACACCTTTGCAGAGCCTCCCATAGGGATTTTTTTTTTAAGGACAGAGCTCTCCTCTCCTTTGCCGGGATCTGGGCTCACAAAGAGGGGAGCAACCACAGAGAAAGCACAGGGTCCTCGTGAATGCCAGCTGGTCCCCCTTTACTGAGGAAGCAACCAGAAGGTGGCAATCTGAAGACCGTAGCTGGCAGGTGAGGGAGAAATGGCCCTTTAGCTATGGAGCTGGAAGCTAGCTCCTTTGGTGTAGTGGTTTGTTTGGTGTAACGGTTAAGAGCGCGGACTCTAATCTGGGAGAACCGGGTTTGATTCCCCACTCCTCCACATGCAGCTGCTGTTCTCTCAAGGGCATATTCTTGAGAGAGCGCTCTCAGCCCTACCTACCTCACAGGGTGTCTGTTGGTGGTGGGGGGGGGAAGGAGACTGTAAGCCGCTCTGAGACTCCTTTGGGTAGTGAAGTACGTGTTATAAATCCAGTCTCCGCTCCTCTCCTCTCCTCTTCTCAACGTAAGAACATAAGAGAAGCCAATGTTGGATCAGGCCAGTGGCCCATCCAGTTCAACACTCTGTCACCCAGTGGCCAAAAACACCAGGTACCACCAGGAGGTCCAGCAGTGGGGCCAGGACACTAGAAGCCCTCCCACTCTTGCCCCCCCCCCCCAAGGATCAAGAATACAGAGCATCACTTGCCCCAGACTGAAGAGTTCCTATCTATACTTTGTGGCTAATAGCCACTGATGGACCTCTGCTCCATATGTTTATCTAATTCCCTCTTGAAGCTGTCCATGCTTGTAGCCGCCACCACCTCCTGTGGCAGTGAATTCCATGTGTTAATCACTCTTTGGGTGAAGAAGTACTTCCTTCTCTTCTCTTCTCTTCTCTTCTCTTCTCTTCTCTTCTCTTCTCTTCTCTTCCTCTTCCTCTTCCTCTTTCTCTTTCTCTACCCTACTCTACTCTTCTGCTTGAATTGAACGTGGATATATTCTGGCAGCCCATGAAGCTGTTTTAAAATAGGTATGATGTGTCGGCCCTGACTTGGATGGTTCAGGCTACCCTGATCTCGTCAGATCTCAGAAGCAAAGTTGGGTCAGCTTTGGTTAGCACTTGACCAAGACAAGATCTGAATCGGGGCCTTCCCAGCTCATGCTCTTAGCAGCTATGTCAGGGGTGGCCAACCTTGCTTAACGTAAGAGCCACATAGAATAAACGTAAGAGCCACATAGAGATGTCTGAGAGCCGCAAGACAGGAACAAATATCACACACATGTTTTTATTTTTTAAAATATGCAAATTTGCTTTTTATTAACGTTAAATGGGACTGCCAAAAATAAAAACAAACGAGGAAAACCGGTTATAAGAAAGAGAGAGAGAGAAACTAGGAAAGTGAATAGATGGGTGGGAGGAGGGAAGGAAGGAAGGAAGGAAGGGAGAAAGAGAGAAAAAGCATGCCTCCCCTTTGCTTCCCCAGCCGCCCTGCCAGGAGCCGTACAATATGTGTGAAAGAACCGCATGTGGCTCCCGAGCCACAGGTTGGCCACCCCTGAGCTATGTAATGCCGGCTCTCAATGGAAGACGAGTATTCCAGCACTGGAGTTGCAGGCCAGTGGAGCGTATTGTAGCAGAGAAAATGTTTTCATCACTTATGCCCTCACAGACGCTGTCCAATAGGAGCTTGTGAAACCATCACCACCATACCCCACACGGTGTACCAAACAGTAATGGCCACCCTAGCGGGATCATACAGGTATCTGCAATCAAGTCGCAACCAATTTAAAGTGACCCCAGCAAGGGGCATTTAAGGCAAGTGAGAAGCAGAGGTGGTTTGCCATTGCCTTCTTCTGCAGTCTTCTTTAATGGTCTCCCATCCAAGTATGGACCCTACTTAGTTTTTGAGATTGGGCTATACCATGCTGCCTTCCTTTCCACGAACGGAACACCGCAAAGGAAAATGACAGAATTTCTATGTGGGCGACCCATCTGGATCATCTGTAAGCCCCATCAAGTCGCAACCAATTTATGGCGACCCCAGCAAGGGGCTTTCAAGGCAAGTGAGAAGCAGAGGTGGCTTGCCATGGCCTCCCCCTGCAGGGTTTTATTTGGTGGTCTCCCATCCAAGCACCATCCCCGCTTAGCTTCCGAGATCCAAGGAGATTGGTCTGTTATACCAGGCCGCCTTCCCTCTCCCCAGCAGGAGAAAGAATCACATTTTTTTTCCCCTCATCGACCGAATATTGTACTTGGAGTACTGGGAAAATACCATATCCCTGCCGCCGAAACGTTCTCTATTGAAAAGATGTCTGGGTGCCTACAACAAAGGAGCCGCAATTGTGCATGAATTGCACTGTAAACTGACGGTCGAGACAGAACCACTCTTTCACTGGCGCTTACTGGCAATCTGAAGCGGTCAGTCATTCAAAGGGTCAATTGTGCCATTTTGGAAAATTGCTCCTAGCGCCTTTCATGATGAAAGAGGCTGGCTGTTATCCTGTCTCTGCCTTGCCCCCCCCTCCCATTTTGCCTTTGCATTCTGCCGCCAAAGGGATTTCCACCTCCCCCCCACAGTCATGCAATAACTCTGAACAGAGTCCTCTTACTGTGTCCCTTGTATCAGATAGAAAGTCTGCACACAGCAAGAAAAGCATTCAGCGATGGCTGTTAGGCTTAACACACACACACAAATACTCTGAGCAAGCTGGCAGCAGAAAAGGTGGCCGGCGGCTTCCTATCTCTCCTGAGGTACCTTCAAAAGAGGGCTCTCGCTCAAGGTGAAGACTCTTTCATGTACGAAATGACACACGCGCTCTCTCTCTCTCCCACTTTTCAGAAGAGCCGGGCATTCTTCATCCAGAGCCTAGCGGGGAGTGGAGGTTAATAGATATTTTACAAGCGATTCGCACTTGGCTCAGAGTCTGTGCATCTCCCCCACCTCTGCTTTCTTCTTTGATTGCAGCTCAGAACTAAAAGAATGACGGGTGGGGGGAGAAGCCGCTCCTGGTCCTTCTTGCACATGGAGGGGATTAGGGTGCTAAAGAGAACCATGGCAGAGCAGGAAATCCAGTCTGGTTGAAATATACTGGACTCGGGAGGCCATGGTGTGATTTCAAACAAAGCTCTTTTTATTAGGTGGTCAGTGGAAGCATGAGGGACGGTGGTTGGGAGGCCTGCTTATATTTACAGGTAAGCCACACCCCCGACCACGCCCCCCCATGGGGGATTGGGTAAACAGGGATGAGGTTCCCGCCAAAGGCTATCATAGGTCTATTTGAATATCCTTAGCCTCTGATAGGGGGACAATCAGGATCCTAGGGTCTATTGCTCTTTGAGACTGAAGCGCAGGTCGGTGTCTCGGCCAGGCGCTCCTGGCTGATCTGAATACCATTACAGGAGCACCTGGCGAACATGTCCAGACATGTAGCAGGGTACATTACAGTGGGGTAGCAGTTAAAGTGCCTGGCTAGGATCTGGGAGGCCCCGATTCGAATCCCCACCCACCCTGACACGGAAGCTCGCAGGGGACAGTTACATACTTGCTGCCTATGCCACCTTGCAGTGTCGTTGTGAGGATAAAATGAAGAAGAGGATAATGAGGAGAAAAGTGGGACATACAGGAAGTAAACCTCAGATAAAGAAATCCTTGACTGGGGAGACCTTCCAGTTTCCAGTCAGTTAGAAGTGACTGTCGCTCAGCCTAACCTAACGTATAGGGCTGTTGTGAGGATACAATGAGCTAATGCCGTGCAGGGTCATAGCCAGTCTTTTTCATTTAGAATCATAGAGTTGGAAGGGACCACCAGGGTCATCTAGTCCAACCCCCTGCACTATGCAGGAAATGCATAAATACCTCCCTCCCACAGCCTCAGTGACCCCTGCTCCATGCCCAGAAGATGGCAAAAAACCGCCAGGATCTCCAGCCAAACTGGTCTGGAGAAAAATGGCTTCCTGACCCCAAAGTACTGATCAGCATTTCCCTGGGTGTGTAAGAAAGGGCCACAAGAACTAAGCACTGAGGCAACTCTTCCTGCCCTCCCTCTCATGATCTGCCTAAGTTCACAGAATCTGCATTGCTGTCAGATGGCCATCTAGCCCCTGTCTGAAAACCTCCAAAGAAGGAGAGACCACCTCCTCCCGAGGAAGCCTGTCCCACTGAGGAACTGCTCTAACTGTCAGGAAGTTCTTCCTAATGTTAGCTGAAACTGGTGGGGCTGCCCCCTTTCCTCGTGGGGCTTTACAAATGGAAAAATCATTTTCATTTTCCATTACAAATGGAAAAATCATTCCTCATTTCATCTTTGCATTACCCCATCTCCTGGAGTGGCCAGGACAGTGGCAACTTATTTGCAGACCCTCCTCCCCCTGGTAGTATTTCCCTTAGTAATCTCCCCCCAGTATTATGGGAAATTGCTTCCTTTGGAGATCAGGGATAGAACTACCTTTTGAAGGTTGTGTAAGGTAGTATTTTTTTTTACGGATTTTGGTTGATGCTGCAAGAACTGGTGTACTGATTGGACTGCTTTTTAATATTAATTTATTCTATTTAAAAAATTCTTAGAACATTTTATTTGATGGCTCTCCTGTTGATAGTTTAGGAAGCTGCCGTGTTCCCCCTTTGGGGAATAAACGAAAATAAATTACATCTATGAAGTGAATTCCTATGCTCATGTGTCTCAGTGCATTTGGTGCCTAGGAACTGTTAGTTGAATAAAAACAATAGTTATTGCTTCCAGAATTTTGGCCCTGCTTACAAAGAACATCTTTTTTAAATAAATAAGGACCCTCAGTTACCCCACAACCCACCCCACTCTCGTTTAAGCACCTTGCCAGGCTAACGGTATATTCCAGTGTATAAGCTAAGATCATGGCATCTGGCCCCATCACTCCTTGGCAAATAGAAGGGAAAGTCGTGGAAGCAGTGACAGACTTCACCTTCCTGGGATCCAAGATCACTGCAGATGGTGACTGCAGCCATGAAATTAGAAGACGCCTGCTCCTTGGGATGGCAAACCTAGACAGCATAATAAAAAGTAGAGACATCACCCTGCCAACAAAAGTCTGTATGGTCAATGCCATGGTATTCCCAGTAGCAATGTATGGCTGCAAGAGTTGGACTATAAAGAAGGCCAAGCGCCCTTGGACTGCAAGGAGATCAAATCAGTCAATCCTAAAAGAAATCAACCCTGACTGTTCCCTGGAAGGCCAGATACTGAAGCTGAAGCTCAGATACTTCAGGGATGGCAAAGGATGAGATGGTTAGACAGTGTTATCGATGCAACGAACATGAAGTTGAGCAAACTCCGGAGGACGGCGGAAGACAGGAGGGCCTGACGTGATGTGGTCCACGGGGTCATGAAGAGTCGGACTTGACTGTGTGACTCAACAACAACAACAAAAACAACAACAAACTATATTGGAGTAATCTCCACTGAATGCAGGGGACTTACTTCTCCATAAACTTACATAGGGTTGCCAGCTCTGGGTGGGGAAATAACTGGAGATTTGTGAGGTGGAGCCTGGAGAAGGTGGGGTTTGGGGAGGGGAGGACTTCAACAGGACACAATGCCATAGAGCCCACCCTCCATTTTCTCCAGGGGAACTGATCTCTGTTGCAAGGAGATCAATCATAAGCAGACCCCACCTAGAAGCTAGCAGTCCTAGAGTTTGCAGTTGTTAATATCTTAGTAGCCAGGAGGAAGGGCTTTGATTCAGTATAACTTAAGAATGGTAAGGGCACAAGGAACTTGTGAGGTAGGAGGCCCAGCTCCAGTGACAAAGTGTCTGGAACATGTCTTGTTCCTCTGTCATGCCACCTCACAGTCATTGTTCTCCAAGCTAAAGAGCCCTAACCTCTTTAACTTTTCTTCACAGGAAAGCTATTCCATCCCCTTAATCATTTTAGTTGCCCTTTTCTGCACTTTTTCCAATGCTATGGTATCTTTTTTGAGGTGCGGTGACCAGAATTGTACACAATATTCCAAATGAGGCTTCACCATAGATTTATACAGGGGCATTATTCTTCTTGCCTCAACCCTTTACTGGTGTGCCAAAGGTTCAGAGGGGCTGCCAGGGGAAAAGATGGTTAAAAAAAATCCTTTCCCACAGCCACTCCCTTCACAAAGTTCCTTCAAAGTTGCTCGTGCAGACGCTGAGGGGGGGGGAAAGATACTCTTGCCATTGACTTCAGAAGGACCAGGATTCCTCGGCTCCCCCTTCCCCACTGTTATGGATTCATGCAATAATATCTATGAGAATTTCAATTACAGCAAATATATAATTCTTTATAGAGGCATCAGGAGCATTGCACAGGAAGTAAAGTACCCACAAAGGATCATGGGAATTGTAAGCAAACATTGCAGAATTATTCCCATTTGGCCCAGGCAAGGAGACTGAAGGAAATATCTGTGCTCTTGGGAGAGCTGCCAGTGCGGGGAAAGAGAAGAGAAATGTTTCTGGGAAGATCAAACTCGACACTTGGCATGTGCCAAAAAGCATCTGCTGTTTACGGCAGATTTCCTTTTTCATAGTCATCATGTAGTCTCATTAAGGTGCCTCAGTAAGATGAACCCAGTTATCTGAAGCGAGACATTAAAGGGTACTGTCTCGTTTTAACCATTACATTTTTGCCTCTCTCCCCCCACACACACTTTTGGAAAATCTTTTTTCTGTCACACACAGGACATAGTTAGTTACTTTAGTTAGTTTATTCGACTTGTATTCCGCTCTCCCCAATGAAGCAGGCTCAGGCAAAGCTTGGGGGAGTAGTCCTAGGCAGATCTACTCAGAAGTAAGTCCCATTTTAGAAGAGAAGAAGAAGAGAAGAGATTGGATTTATGCCCCACCCTTCACTCCCCAAAGGAGTCTCAGAACGCCTTACAAACTCCTTTCCCTTCCTCTCCCCACAACAGGGGCATAGAATTTTGAAAGTGCTGGGGGGGGGGCGCCGCCGCACCAGGCTGCCTCCACTGCTGTGCCAGGCCGCCGGGCGGCTGCACTGGGCCGCCCCTGCCACCAAGCCACTGCCGCCACCACTGCACCAGGCCGCCACCACCACTCTCCTGGACCAAGCTGGGGGGGAAGTCGGTGGGGAGAGTGGCTCTGGCAGTGGCGGCGGCTCTGGTGATGGTGCGGGGGAGTGGTGGTGTGCGGTGGCGAGGAACAGCAGCCGGGCACGCGGGTGCTCCATTTCCTGAGGGGCTCAGTCCCCCTGGGAAATTTCCGGGGTGGCCCGTGCCCCCGAGCCCCCCCCTGCAGTTGATGCAAGTGCCCCACAACAGACATCCTGTGAGGTAGGTGAGGCTGAGAGAGCTCTGAGACAACTGTCCTTCAGATAACAGCTCTGAGAGAACTATGGCTTGCCCAAGGTCATCCAGCAAGTGCAAGTGGAGGAGTGGGGAATCACACCCAGTTCTCCCAGATTAGAGTTCGCGCACTTAACCACTACACCAAACTGGCTCTTTTAGTAGATTGGGGCTTCCTCTCGGTGTTTTTAGGATTACAGCCTGATTTCAGTGAGCTTAGAATGGCAAAGCTCTGTTCAGGTTTGCACTGTAACCGCATCACCCTATGCAGAGTCAGTCCCGCCTTTTAATTCCAGTGGTCTTAAACTGGAGTAACTCTCCAATAGGATTGCACTCAGAAAGAGAGGAGAAGCTTGGAATCTGGGGCAAGGAAGACGGAGCGCCATCTGGCACCATCTGGAGAACAGAGGGCATCGATGCCAGCCAGTGTTTGCTGATACAACCAGTAAAACTGTGCTCTGCCAGGTATGCAGTTTAGAAATCCGAGAAACCAGAAAATGGTAGATTCTGTCAAGGTCAGTCCCGTCATGCCATATCCTGCAGGTCACCTGCCAGTTTCTGGTCTGCTTTCCTCCCTAACCGAATAGATCCCATCCCACCTCCACCGGTGACCTACTAGTTTTCTCCATTCTTTTCTAGCTTCTGCTTGAAAGCAAAATGTGCCAGTACTAAGCCAAACTGACAAAATGGTGAATGGAATGGTGGGGGGAAGATTCACAGTAGGACTGTAATTCTAAATGGTACAGACCTGACAAGCTTCTGGCAAAAAGCCCATCACTCATCGGGAGCTAATATTCTGTACTGAAATCTGGACTGCCGAGAAGAGAAAGAGGAACCAGCTCAATACCCAAGGAGACCTCCATGCTTGAGTGCTAGAGCAGTGATCGCCAACCTTTCCAGACCCAGGTCCCATGAAGCTGCAAGCACATGATGGGAAGTTGTAGGACACCAGTCATGTGACTGGAAGGGGGGACACAGAGATATGATCTCACCGGATTTTGAGCTGCTGACCACTGATGCCAAGGGCAGACAACATGAGAGAAGAAGAAGAATTGGATTTATACCCCACCCTTCACTACCCAAAGGAGTCTCAGAGTGGCTTACAAATTCCTTTCCCTTCCCCTCCTCACAACAGACACCCCGTGAAGTAGGTGGGGCTGAGAGAGCTCTCTCAAGAACTGCTCTTTGAAGAACAGCTGTGCCAGAGCTATGGCTTGCCCAAGATCATCCAGCAGGTTCAAGTGGAGGAGTGGGGAATCAAACCCAGTTCTCCCAGATTAGAGTCCACGCACTTAACCACTACACCAAACTGGCGAGCGCCAAGATATGTACCATAGCGAGGAAAAAGCCAAGAGTCAGGGCCAGGGATGAATCCTCTACATGACTGAGTAGCCTCACTTTGCCACTCTGTTGCTCGCCTGACCATGCATACAGACCGAGGCAGGAGACACGGTACGACCCACACCAAGCCAGTTTGGTGTAGTGGTTAAGTGCATGAACTCTAATCTGGGAGAACGAGTTTGATTCCCCACTCCTCCACTTGCAGCTGCTGGATGACCTTGGGCAAGCCATAGTTCTGTCAGAGCTGTTCTCTCAAGAGCCGTCCTTGAAAGAGCTCTCTCAGCCCCACCTATCTCACAGGGTGTCTGTTGTGGGGAGGGGGAGGGAAAGGAGTTTGTAAGCCTCTCTGAGACTGCAAGTGAAGGGCAGGGTATAAATCTAATCTCTTCTCTTCTTCTATGGCACAATTTGCCCTAGCACCACGGACCTGCCGAAAAGTAGCAAAAAATGGCAGCTTTATAGAATCTCATCATCATTCACCAGGTGAGACTGTGAAATCCATCTGATGGTCTCAGACAAGAAGATAAACTGAAGCTTTGCTCATCTGATGGTCTCAGACAAGAAGACAAACTGAAGCTTTGCTCTGACAAAGTCCCATGAGCATTCATGTCCCCCCCCCAACAAGCTTTTTTTTTTTTTTTTGCCATCAAGTCGCAGCTGATTTCTGTCAACCCTGTGGGGTTTCAAAGGCAAGAGACGACTGGAGGTGGTTTGCCACTGCCTGGCTCTGTGTCGTAATCCTGATATTCCTTGGTGGTCTCCCTTCCAAATACTAACTAGGGCTGACACTGCTTAGCTTCGGAGATTTGGTGAGATCAGGCTAGCCAGGCCAGGGTCCAACAAGCACACACTGTTCCATCTGGCATGTGAAGTCATGAACCACAATTCTCAGGCGCACCATTCAGTGTAAAGCAGAGGTGTCGAACGCATTTATTACAAGGGCCGGATCTGACATAAATGTCACTTTGTCGGGCCGGGCCAGGTGTGCCATAAAACGTAATGCCAGGTACTGGAGATGTAAACTGTATAAAGGACAAAGGAGGGTGCAAAGGAAAACCTATATGGAGAGCCAGCGGTGCAGCACTGGGCAGAAGCTCCCACGCTGCTTGACTGCTGCAGATGAGGTTGTTCCACCATGCTGAGGCCACAATAGGAGTGGCTCCGCCCACTCCCCCCCCCCCACCAAGCAGTCTCCTGTTCCCTCCCTTAAACTAGTTGCTCATGAACAGCATAAGAGCCCTGGATAGGCTGCTTCCGGCCCCCGAGCCTTATGTTTGACACCCCTGGAAGGGTTTTAGGGCCTGCAGTTTTTCATATTTAAAAATGTACATTGCACAGCCTTACGGTTTGTTTATAGTATTTCATAGCTTGCTAGATTTCAACGGCTGCCCTTCAGGTTTCTCCATTTACAGATGTGGTACCCTGGAAGACAACAAGACAGAAACTAAAGCCCAGAGACAGAAACTAGAGCCCAACACAATATCAGGCATCATGGAGAGATGGATTGTGAGATGCAGCTGTCCTAGAGAGAGAGAGAAGCAGGGGGGGGGGGGCGGGGACCCAAAGACAAAATGTTGAGTCCAGCAGTTTAAAAAGACAGAGGAAGTAGAGAGATACCACAAAGATACAGAGAAGATAAAAGAAGAGGCCACAAGTACATAAAGCAGAAGTTGGGGGAGAGAGAATTTGACTGGATAACGTCAGCTGAGAGTGGAGATTAGAGTTCGAGGGCTGTTAACTCCTTCTGGCACCCCGGGAGAGGCACACTCTTCATAGCTCTCCTAAACCAGGGTTTGAAGGATTTTCAGAGATCAAAACATGCTTTAATAATACTGTTTTGTTTCACTGTCCCTGAGTGATGTGGAGTTGAGGATCATCTTTACAGGGTCAGTTTTCTTTGGAGAAGGGAATACTGCAGACTTATGGTGTTTGCAAACGGAGATGGAAAAAGAGAGGAAAAGATCTTCCTACAGAATCCCTGGAGGGAATGTATGAAAAGGGAACACCAAGAAAGAAATGGATGTTATATTTAGTGTATGCTTACCATTGGAGATATGAAATGGGGTGGGGGGAATCAAGCAATACCCGATATGTATGTGCGGCAAACAGCTATACTGAATACCTACATTAAAACAGGGGTCCTTTCGAGCAGGAGCTCGGGGGAGTGCAGCTCCGGGAGTTGGTGCCAGCCCCCCCCCCCCCTTCGGGGAATGCCTGCTTGTGTCATGGCTGCAGCAAAATGACCCCGTCCCCTGGAAAGGTCCTCGTTCCTCTGACCAGCCCTCTGAAGGCTTCAGCCACCACTGAAGCTATCCTCCCAGAATAGTGGTATTTCTGAGGCTTGGGTTTGTAGCTGTCCCCTCTCTGCCAGCTCTTTCTTTCTTTCTTTCTTTCTTTCTTTCTTTCTTTCTTTCTTTCTTTCTTTCTTTCTTTCTTTCTTTCTTTCTTTCTTTCTTTCTTCTCTCTCTTCTCTCTCTCTCTCTCTCTCTCTCTCTCTCTTTCTTTCTCATTTTCTCACTTTCTCTCTCTCTCTCTTCTTTCTTCCTTGCCTTCTGACATACTTCCGGTGATGTCAGGTGGTGTAGCAGATGCAAATAAGTTATACTAATGAGTTATGCTAATGAGCTCCAGCATGTCTTTTTCTACGAAATGACCCCTGCATTAAAATAACACCAAACTGCAAGAAAGACATTATTTAAACAAACGCAAAGCAAAATGAGAGTGGAAGTCAGTGGATCATCAAGTCATACGTGGAAAACATAGAAACACAGAGCTGGAAGGGACCTCAAGCACCATCTAGCCCAACCCACTGCACAATGCATGAAATTCCCAGCTGTTTCTCCCCCCCCCCCCCACTCCCCCAGTGACCCTGCTCTATATCCAGAGGAAAACAAAACACCTCCAGGATTCCTGTCCAATCTGGTCTGGAAGAAAATTCCTTTCTGACCCATGGATCAATGTGACAAAAAGGAGAATTCTGTGATGATGAAGAATTACCAAACACTATCCCACTGTTCCAAAATCCTGAAGACCTCCAATGCTCCATCTTAGGCTTGTCCATCATTCTGTTTTGGAGATCTTTATTCAAACAGACTGATGTGTCAGCTTGCTTCTTGCGTTAAATGTTGGCTTTGTCCATAGCTTAATTGGGGGGGGGGGGGTTTAAAAAAACACTGAGGATCATCATCCATTTTGAGTATTTATGGGATATGAAGGAGAAGAGGGCTGGACTAAAGTTGGAGCAAAAGGGGGGAAATGGTGCAGTGGATAAAAGAGTTGTTTTAGTCAGATACACTGCTCCTACGTATGTCACTGATGCTTCTTTTTCTGGGGGATCTGTATAATTGCATCGAGCAGTTCCCACAGCAACAGAATTTAAGATCTAACGTCTTTGTTCACTGCGCTCTTTTTTGTTGCTCTTTTACTCCATTTGTTGGGGGGAGCCTGACGTTTTTGCAGGGAGGTTTAGATGTCATGCAAGTGATCCTGAGGCTCATACATGTCCTCCTCCCCTTCCCTCTTCTCTGCCTCTATCAACAGATAATTAGATTATTTCCTAGGTCATCATGGTAAATCATAGTCATTGCATCCATAACCAGCAAAACATGGTTTGAATTTTCCCTGAAAATCAGAACTCCAGTTTATTCCCACTTTGGACTCCTGCTTTGCAAAGTAGTAGCAGTAGTAGAAGAAGAAGACGAAAAAGAAGATGAAGAAGAAGAGGAGGAGGAGAAAGAAGAGGAGAAGGAAAAGGAGGAAGTAGTAGTAGTAATGGTGGTAGTGCAAAATATAGTTTGGATGCACTGGAAATCTATGATTTTTCATGAAAGCAGAACCCTCTAATTAGGTGACTGCACATAAGATGGAAAGGAACATGTTCCAGAATCCCCCCTAAAGCAAATGCACATGGCAGAATCGACACCAAGCCTTAATTTTGCTGAATCCTATTGTGAGATAACTCGATGATCCACAGACAACAAATCCAACTTGCCTGTTTGTTTGTCTCTTTAGACAACCTCTGGCACGCTGGTTTTACATCAGCAACACAGCAGTGGAACCTGGCCGCATTTAACATCTGGATTCTAAATGTTATTTACCTGGAAATTAAATCCCATTGAATTCAGCTGAGCTTACTTCCATGTTAAGAGTCTTCAAGACTGTAGTCGGAGAGCTCTGCTGCCGGACAGCAATCACCCATTTTTCTAGCCCTGCAAAATAAATCTTCAAGTTCAACCAAAGGCAGCGACTGTGTACAGTACACGGAGATCTCTGGAGCAGTGCCAGCTGTGTCTCCAAGAGAGCTGAAGGTGAAGTGCTTTAAAAGACTCCCCCTTCCAGGTTAAAATATTGGTGTGCAGATGTTCTACTGAGTTTCTATTTGCTTCTTGGAATGAGCAATATAAACTTCCTGATTTAGCTGTCATTCAGTGGGTAAGGATGAGGATTTCTCTCTGGCTTAATCTCTGGGAGTTAGTGTTCTGCTGGGTGCTAATGATGCTGATGACAGTGATGAAGAAGAGTTAAAAAGATACTGTGAAGAAAATTAAATGGAGGCAACATGGTAGAGCAGTTAATTCATGGTCAGTCTCAGTTCTAAGATACACAGCTAGCATTATTGACAGGAAACAAGAAGAATTAGAAACAACAGATCTCAAAACTCACAAGGTAATGACGATAGATCCAGGTGGTCAGCTGTGTTGGTCTGAAGCAGTAGAACAAATTTAGAGTCCAGTGGCACCTTTAAGACCAACAAAGTTTTATTCAAAGTATGAGCTTTCATGTGTATGCACACTTTTTCCAATACAGCAGAATGGAAGGTAAAGTTCAAACTTATAGATGGGCTGAACAGCAAATTAGCATGTAACATTATGGAGATGTTTTAAGATATGCAGAAGACTAAACTAAATAACAAGCTAAGGTTATAAGGTCAACAGTTGTAATGCAATAAATATGTCAAAATAAGACTGAGACTCTCCATTCACTCCTCTTAGGCATGGAAGTCACTTAACTGCATTTTTTTCTTTTTTGCGGTGGGTGTAGTGTTATGTCAGCCAAACATTCCAATATTCCTTGTATTACTTTCAGCATTCTAATATTCTTTTCTGAAAAAGAAATACACTAAAATACAGAGGATGTATAGATAATGACAATGCATCATTCACTACACCTTAGAAGTGTAGAAGGAGGAAACAAAGATTCCTTGGAATTTCCAATTGCAAACAGATAAACACCTGGATCATAACCGCTCTGAGCCTGCTGTGCAGGGAGAGCGGCCTAGAAATTGAATCAAATAAATAAAATAACACCCCTAATATCACAAATGTAGAAAATGAGAAATAGGGTTTGGATCATTAACACTGCAATCCCAGGAGACAGCAGAAGAGAGAAGAGAGAACAGGAGAAGACCAGTACATACCAAGACCTACAAATAGAGTTAGAATTCTTCTGGGAGAAGGAAGTTATCATCATGCCAGTTGTTACTGGAGCCCTTGGAGCAGTGCCTGGAAGTCTCAAGAAACACCTGGCCATTCTGGGCATTGAAAAAATAACACCAGCTCAGCTCCAGAAGATAGCTTTGCTTGGACCAGCAATAGGGATGGGCACAGAACGAAAAAAAATGGAGGTTCATGGAGGTTTGTGGTGTATGGGTTTCACAGACCATGAACACTCATGAACTTTTCCATTTTCTGAACCAATTTGTCAGGTTCATGATGGGGGTGCTTTACAAAAGAACAGGTCCCTTTAAATGACTTTTGCAAGCCCACCACCACCACCACCATGGTGACACCATGTGGAAGTCAACTCAGAAGGCATTTAAATGCCTTCTGAGTCCACTTCCATGGACTACTCAAAGACCAAACGAACCCCAAGAAAACCCTGAGCAGTCCGTGGGTAGTCCATGGAAAGCGGGAGGGCACAGACCAGGCAAACAAACCATGAACTGGGCCCCAGTCCATGTAAAAAATTGTCCAGTTTGTGCCCATCCCTAAACAACAAGAATCCTGTGACATTTCCAAGAACTTGGCTAGATCTCATATTGCAGAATATCATCTACCAGTCAAATATCTTGCAGTGACAAATCATAATAATAATATACCACAATATGCCATCATATTGTAACTGACTCACGGTGACCCCAGGACCATGGGGTTATCAAGGCAAGAGATGTACAGATGTGGTTTTCCATTGCCTTCCTCTGCATAGCAATCCCAGTCTTCCTTGGTGATCTCCCACCCAAGCTCTAACTGCAGTTAACCCTGCTTAGCTTTCAAGCTCTGATGAGTTCAGACTAGTCAAGGGTATTCAGGATACTATACTGGCTGCTAATAGTCAGAAATATTGTGGTGGGGAGCAAAGGGAAAAGAGAAGTCACTGCTATAGTACCTCTGGTCAGGCTGGGAATCCCTCTCCAGGCTTGACCTCAGGGAGAACAGTTGCTGAACCCATGAAGTTGCTTCATACCCAGTCAGAACATTGGTCTATGAAGGTCAGTATTGTCTACATTGTCTAGCAGCGGCTCTCCAGGGCCTCAGAAGTCTTTGGCATCTCCTGAGCCTTTTAATTGGAGATGCCTGAGACCAAATTTGGAACTTCTGCATGCAAAGCAAGAGCTCTTCTGGTGAGCCACCGTGGCGCTCCTTCCTGACGGACAGGTGTACTCCAGACAACTGTTCATGGGAATGTGTCACTTTCCAATCTCTCCCTGAAGAACTGCTAATCAAAATATTGAGTAAGATAGACCAATGATCTGGCTTGGTATGAGACCGTTTCATATGCCCTTCCCAACTTTCTAATTCAGAATTACAAGGACAGTGGTTGAGCGGCACACCCTTATTTTACAACCTAGGATGTGTAGTCTAGGATTTGGGTCCTGAAGGTACGGTTCAGCTTCTCAGACTGAACAGCTTTCCCATCTGCAGAGACGAGGAGGAGGATTTCTGCCAGTTCCCCCTTCTCATTGCAGACTCCCAGTTTGCTCCGCACCATGTTCATTCAGGTTTACTGAGCCATAGGAGCAGAATTTCAGGGGGAACAGAAGGCTGCCGTGAGACAGGGAGGGGAAGCGGGCAAGCTCCCTCCTTGTAGCGCGACTCCACTCATGCTGCTTGGTCAATACCCAGATCCAACACTCTAGCCACTAGACTTCACTATCATGGCTCAAATTATCCTCTCTTGTAGCTTCAGAATCAGGAAGTGCCTCAGTTAGGCCTCAGCGGCTTGCATGGGCTCATGTGTGCGCACTCTCTCTCTCTCTCTCAGACACAGCATCTCTGCTCCCCAAAGCGCACAGTTTAAAGCAATGACCTCGAAAGCCCTCCGTGGTCTATTAACTCAGTTAGTCAGGAGACTGGCTTTCATCTGCTGTCCCATCCGGTGGGTTGAGCTCAGCCTGGAGCTTTCAAGGTCATTTTCTGAGCATTAAAAAAAAACTTTCCAATGTCAGCAGTCCTGCATTTTACTCTTGGCAAAGACAATTCCTGAGTGAATGGACTGAGCACTAAAAAAAAATGTGGAACAATTTTTTGCTTTTCTAGAAGTATTGCTTTGCAAGAATGTGGGAGACATTCAAGTAGTAGTAGAAGAAAAAGTAGAGATTGGATTTATACCCTGCCCTTCGTTACCTGAAGGACTCTCAGAGCGGCTTACAAACTCCTTTCCCTTTCCCGCCCCACAACAGACACCCTGGAAGGCAGGTGGGGCTGAGAGAGCTCTCTCAAGAACTGCCCTTGAGAGAACAGCTCTGAAAGAACTTGTGACTGGCCCAGGGTCACACCAGCAGGTGCAAGTGGAGGAGTGGGGAATCAAACCCAGTTCTCCCAGATTAGAGTCCGTGCTCCACTACATCAAACTACAAATTACTGAAGCCTGCATTTGATTTAAGTCATGCCAATGTGGTGTAGTGGTTAGAATTTTGGACTGGGGCCTGGGAGACCCAGGTATTGATCTCCACTCCACTTTGGAAGCTTACCATGTTGCTTTCTCTCAGCCTAATCTATCTCACAGGGTTAGTGAAGGACTTGCACACGAGACAAGTGAGTTGGAAGGACAAGAACCCAAGTCTGCCCCTGGCAGTGAGCGGTTTATTTTTAAACATACACAGACTTACACACCACGCCCTTAGGTTGCTGCGTCAGCATTCAGTAGACAATAATCAATCAACAATCATGGAATCCACATAGGGAATAAGGAGGAGATGAGACAACTGTCTCAGGAGCCTGCTGTTTGCAGAAGGGCTTATCAGCCAGCCAGCTTCAGGAGGACAATGCTAACTGTATAGCAGGGAGGGTGGAATCCACATGAATGAGAGACATATGTCTCGAGAGTATACTGTTTGCAGGAGGGTTTATACAATGCTCATTGTGTAGCAGGGAGGGGGGAGAAGCATAGACTTTGACCCGGCTAGCATCCCAGTCTCAGATCTTCCCTACAGGTTAGGGTTGCCAGGTTCCTCCAGCATTTCTGGTGTTCCACCCTGGCGCCAGTCAGCTGGCTGGCGGGGGAGAGTTACCACCCCAAACACGACATTCCTACATCACCCTGAAGTGATGTAGGCATGTTGGTGATGTGTGTGTGTGTGTGGGGGGGGGGGGTTGACACTCTGGTTTTGGGGCAAGACTCTATGGTAGAATTTGCTTCGAACCATAGAGTTTTGTCCCAAAACCAGAGCGTTGCCAGCAATGTTCCTACATCACTTCTGGGTGAAATAGCTGTAGAAAGAGACTATAAGGATTAGAAATGTACTGCCATTACTGTAGTGACAGGGTAAGGATTGCCAGGCAACTGAGCCTGGAAACAAAAGAGAGGGTTGGGGGCAGGGATACTGGAGGCATGCAGTGTCAATGACATCGCTACATCGTGTCCAGGGAAAACCTGGGCATGATGTAAGGTAGCTCTAGTAGTCACCAGAAACTCTATGGTAAGACTCCAGGGTAAAATGGCAAAGAGGGCTGCCAGCAGGAGTCCTATGACAGGGATTGGATCCAACCAGCTTTTCAAGTGGTGAAAAAGGGAGGAGAGGGCCCCTTAGGCCATCTAAAAGGGCTATGCTGCAGAGCATGGGACCTGCCTGGAAAAAAGTAATGCGGAAACAGGAAGCATTACTACTGTTCCCATTTCCAGAAGCAGAGTTTCCTTCACTGTGGGTAGGAATCTGAAGGAGCCATTGGAATGGCATCCATCCGTAGGGATGGTCACGACCTTCCATTTTTGCAGTTCGGTTCGTGATTTGTGTCTGAACCACAAACCAAACCATGAGCTGATACCTTGGTTCACGAATCGAACCGGTTTGTAACGGCTCATGATCCCTTTCTGCTCCCCGCTGCTTTTCATGGGGAGTAGAAAGAAGGGGGTTAAATGGCTCCGAGCCATTTAACCCCCTGCTTTTTGCTCCCCACGATAAGCAGTGGCGAGCAGAAAGCAGAGGGTGAAATGGACCCAGGCTAGAACCCCAGTAGGCCATCTTGTTAGGTCTCAAAAGCTAAGCAGGATTGGTCCTGGTTGATACTCGGATGGGAGACCACCAAGGACGTTCAGGGCTGCTACACAGAGGCAGGCAATGGCAAACCACCTCTGAATATCTCTAGGCTTGAAAACCCTATGGGTGTCACCTAGGGTTGCCAGCTCTGAGTTAGGAAATACTTGGAGATTTTGGGGGTGGAGCTTGAGGAAGGCGGGGTTTAAGGAGGGGAGGGAATACACTGGGGTGTAATGCCATAGATTCCACCTTCCAAAGCAATCATTTTCTCCAGGTGAACTGATTGCTGTCGCCTGGAGATCTGTTGTAATCCCAGGAGATCTCCAGCTATCACTTGGAGGCTAGCAATCCTAGGGTTGCCATAAATCAGCTGGGACGTGACCACTTCCCACTACCGGTTTTACCTGTGGGTCTGCTCGAATCTTGGCTTATCCCGCTTTTCTTCCTGGACACTTCCATTATCACAATGCAGGCTAGGATTCCAGTCAAGTCACTGTTGAGGAGACAGTGTTGACACCAGAATTTGTTGAAGCAAACGTGTTAAAATGATTTGTGATTATGGCTTATCTGCCCCAAGTCCAATGCTTTTGGGAAGTGGGTTTTCTCCTGCTTCTCCACAGCATCATGGTTTATTTGTGCACCTCTTGGGGTTTCCTTGGCTTTTCTCTGCTCTTTCTCAAACCCAATTACCCCTGAAATTTTAGGGAAAATCTCAATAAAGACTGGGTGGCTACCAAGTGGGTTGGAAGATTCAGATTTTCCAGCCAACTTGTCAGCCACAATTTTTTATTTAAAAAACTAGCACTAGAAAATTTCATAGCAATACACTGTTGAAACCATAAGTTCTCTTAAATCAACAGCTTTCATTTTTAAAAAAGAGTATCTAGGCTCTTTCCCTTGCAAAGATATAAGAGAAAAAGCATATTTTGCAACCAAATTGATAGAGACTTCATTTTTTAACAGAAAAAAAGTTGCAAACGCCCTGGTAGCTCAGTGGAAGGAGGATAGATGCTGCTGGGGGTTTGGGGCAGCCAGTGGGGTGTAGTGGTTAAGAGACTAGTAACTGAGAGACCTGGGTTCGAATCACCACTCTACCATGGCAGCTCAGACTCCCTCAGGCTAGCTTATCTCACAGGAGTAGAAAAGAGCAAGAGTCCAGTAGCACCTTAAAGACAAACAAAATTTGTGGCAGGGGAGGAGCTTTCTGAAGGAGTGAGCAGTGACTCACGAAAGCTCCCACCCCGCCACAAATCTTGTTAGGCTTTAAGGTGCTGCTGGACCCTTGCTCTTTTCTACTGCTACAGACAGACTGACACGGCTACCCATCTTGATCTGCCTCACAGGGTTGGTGTGAGGATAAAATGGAGGAAGGGAGAATGGTGTAAGCTGCTTTGGGTCCCCATTAGGGAGAAAGGTGGGAGTACAGATGCAGTAAATAAAGAAACTGGGGCGGGAAAACTAGGGGGGAACCTGCCATGGGGAAGCCCTGTCACTGCTGCACTCTGTCTATAGCCACACAGCAATGGGGAATTAAGGCTGCGGTCACGCACGCCAGTTGAAGCGGAGGGGAAGAGAGGCTATTTCCTCCGGAGGAATTTGACACGCAGTTGCAAGATCACACAGTCATTTGAAGCTGCAGATGCAGCTCATCACTGTGTGATCAGACACAACTGTGGGTGAGTCATTTTTTTATTTTGCAGACGACTGCAGGGCGCTTCCCAGATGTTGCCGTCTGATCACTCCCTGTAGATCCATCAGGCATTCGCACCTATGTCGGATCTAAAGGAGCGTGTGATCGCAGCCTAAGAATCCCATCCAGTGTGGAAGTCACTGAGCCGAATTCTGGTTTCACGGACCAACCACAGTTCAAATAAACCTCAGCGCGTACCTGCTGCTTCCGAAGATGGCACAAGAGAAACAAATGCGCCATAAATGAAGACAGTCTACTGAATCCTTTTTGCAGCCACAGTGCATGGGGAGGCAGGGATCAGGCACCGAAACTTTTTGCGGAAGAGGTGTCTTCCAAGTACAAATAGTTGCCCGAATTTTTGCCCTTGAAATTTACTCTTTTCTCCCAAAAGAAAAAGGACCAAAAGTGACTCACTACACAGTTCTCCCCTTCCTCCATTTTATCTTTACCGCAACAGTCCTGTGAGGTAGGCTGAGAGTGACTGGTCCAAGATCACTGCATGAGTTTCAATGGCATGAGTGGGGATTTGAATCTGGGTCTCCTGGTTCTTAGATCTCCACGCTAACCACCACACCATGATGGTTGTGTTCCCTCTAAGCTGTGGAGTCTTGTGAGCAAAAAATTCTACTTTGTGAGCTGCTGGCATTAAAGTTGTGAGCGAGCGATTTGGCTGCTGCATAAATTAGTGTGCTCTGGAGCCCGTCTTCCCGAGCCGAGACAAAAATGTGTGAGCCGGAGGCTAAAAAACTGTGAGCTGGCTCACACTAACTCAGCTTAGAGGGAACACTGGTTGTCACACGATACTGATATAGTGTTCTGTTCTTTCAGTGGAACAAACTTTGAGTCCAGTGTCCTCTTTAAGACCAACAGAGTTTAATTCTGGGTATAAGCTTTTGTGTGCATGCACATTTCTTCAGATATATTGAAACATGTGCACGAAAGATTAGTGTAGTGGTTAAGACCGCAGACTCTAATCTGGGAGTACCGGGTTTGATTCCCCACTTCTCCACAAGTAGCTGCTTGGGTCAGTCATAAGTTCTTTCAGAGCTGTTCTCTCAAGGGCAGTCCTCCAAAGAGCTCTCTCAGCCCCACCTACCTCACCCAGGTGTCTGTTGTGGGGACGGAAGGGAAAGGAGATTGTAAGCTGCTCTGAGATTCCTTTAGGTAGTGAAGGCCGGGGTATGGATCCAATCTCTTCTCTTCCTCTCTTAATAAAGTGCCGACAAGCTCTGGGTAGTCTGGGTTACTCAGACTGACGTTCTTTCAACAGACGATATTTATTATTTTTCTAGCAATTATTTTTCTAGCAACCCTATCCAGTGGTGTATTTTCTACTTGCACGGCACTATAAGGTTGTGCTCACATGCGCCAGAAAAAATGGGGGGGGGGGGGAGCAAGGCTATTTCCACCAGAAAAAAATTGACCTGCAGTTGCAGGATCACACCTTCCTTTGAAGCTGCAGGCACAGCCCGTCAGTGTGTGATCAGATGCAACTGTGGGTGAGTTGGGGTTTTTTTGTGCTGCTTTTTCCCCATGCCCTTAAACAAGGGATCGATGAATCGCACCTCCACACCGAAGGCTCCCTATGGATTTTGCGATGATGTGTGTACTGCAAAGGGGGGAAACAATGGCATGGCCTGATGAGACCATCCCGACGCCACGAGAGCGTACTGGAGCAATCAGACATGGGCAAGTCTGTCCGTGGCCCATCGCAACCCGTTTACTACCGGATTTCCCCCATGTCTTTTAACTCCGCTTCTGTGGCAGAGCAGAATGGGTTGCCAGTGGCTGTGGGGAACTTCCCAGATGTTGTTGTCTGATTGTACCCTTTAAATCCGCCCGGCATTCGCACCTATGTCGGAGCTAATTGTGCGTATGATCGCAGCGTAAGAGTATTTTCACGGACTGGAACCTAATCCCCCTTCCGTGGTGAGAAGGGGCAAGACACCTGCACCTTCATCAGAGTTGACAGGAGACTTTTCTCAAGGGCTCTCAAAACTTTGCAAAAGAACCTGATCTATTCCGAGTGGTTAAGGGCAGGAGGCCGAGAGAGGAACCATCCGGCAATGGAAAATAATGAAGTGTCTATAACTGTGAAATGTGGCTCTTAAAAAGAGCAGAGCGGGCTGACAAGCGTGTTTGGGGAGGGTTTTTACGACAGCGTGGCCAGTGTTGAAGGATGGACAGCTTTGTAGGGTGACACGTTGCAATGTCAATTGGCGAACGGGTGTTTTTTGTAGCGGATTGGAAGAGGGAGGGGGAGCCATGATTCAAGCCCCCCTGACATCCGCAAGGAACCTCTGCTTGGTATAAATGGTGGGGCCGGTCGCCCGCCTGCTGGAATGGAATGCAAACCATGCGGTCATGTACCAGGTGAGACAGGTCAGTGAGCCAACTTGTCTTACTCTTGGACAATTGAATTGATTTGTCTTTGGCTTTCTGGTTTTGTTTGGAAAGGATTTTCATAAAAGAAATAGATCTACCAGGCTGCAAAATTCCACCATCAGGGCCGGATTTTTGAAAGCCTCCAAAACGGCCATTTGCAGCACAACTGATCCAGGGCATTAAGAAAAGGGGGAAGCAATTGCACCAGCTTTTTTTTTATAGAAGAAAGAGAGAGTTTGCCAAGCAGTGGCTGTTGTGCTATTAGAAAGGCTGCCAACTCTGTTGGAGAATTACTGGAGATTCGGGGGTGGAGCCTGGGGAGGGCAGGGTTTGGGGAGGGGAGGGATGATATGCCACAAAGTCCACCCTCCCAAATGGCCATTTTATCCTGGGGAACTGATCTCTGCAACTTGGAGATCAATCATAATTCCCGGAGATCTCCAGTCCCCTCCTGGAGGCAGCCACCCTGGCTCTTGGCCTAGGGTTGCCAGGTCCTAGGGTTGCCAAATCTCTCCAGTGGGGGGATTTGGGGGGCATTTGGGGGTAGGTGGGGACACCCCAAGCCCTGTCCCTGAGCCCTGCCCCCAAGCATGACCACCTACCCAGCCACCCCTCTCCCTCCCCTTCTGCCCAATTTAAAGGGCTTCAGCTGATCGATGGGGACTGGGCAGGAGGGGAGGCAGAGGGGTGACTGGGCAGGCGGACTTGCGTGGGGGCAGGGCTTGGGGTGGGGCTTACCCCATAGATCAGCTGGCTGGGGGTGGATTGAAGTCCCCAGAAGCGGGGGAACCCCACCTCCCGAACCTGGGGGTTGGAAACTCTATGTTGGCCGTCAATAGGTGCTTCAGGGCTTTGTCTGAAGTAGGATTGCCAGCCAATGAGACACAGGGAGGGGAAAACAAACTTGAACCAGAATCAAGAACCACAAGGATAAGAAAGAAGTCTAACAGAGGGCCAGTATTAAAAACCTAGTTAACACTTATACAAAAATACATGTGTTTATTAGAAAGGTAGGATTGCCAGCCTCCAGGGTCTGGAGATCTCCTGGAATTACAGCTGATCTCCAGACTACAGAGATCAGTTTCCCAGGAGAAAATGGCTGTTTTGGAGGGTGGATTCAATGACCTTATATACCCTGCTGAGGTTCCTCCCCACCCCAAAGGCCCCACTCCCAAATTTCCAGGGATTTCCCAACCCAGAGCTGGCAACCTTGAAGACACATGGTGTAGTTCTAGAAGACAAAGCTCTGGACACAGCCAAGATGCAAGGCCTCCTGGGAATCATCTGAGAAATCTTCCAGAGCCCTATGGAGGCAAAGTGGAGTTAATAGCACATGCCTGAGTTTGCAGTGGAGGTGTTCCTAGCGTTGGCTGGTTCCTACTTTCTTTTCCCCCAAAGTATATCTTCCCCTATCCTGGCTTTCTCCTTCCCCTTGGAACAGGAAATGCTTCAGTTTGGTGTAGCGGTTAAGTGCGTGGACTCTAATCTGGGAGAATCGGGTTTGATTCCCCACTCCTCCACTTGCACCTGCTGGATGACCTTGGGCAAGCCATAGTTCTGGTACAGCTGTTCTTGGAAAAGAGCAGTTTCTGTCAGAGCTCTCTCAGCCCCGCCTACCTCACAGGGTGTCTGTTGTAGGGAGGGGAAGGGCTAGAAGATTGTAAGCTGCTCTGAGACTCCTGTGCGTAATGAAGGGCGGGGTATAAATCCAAACTCCTCCTCCTCCTCCTCCTCTTCTTCTTCCTCCCCCCAATTATATCTTCCCCTATCCTGACTTTCTTTTTTCCCCTTGGAACAGGAAATGCTTCAGAAGAGCCCATTGACTTCAAAGGACTCAGGATCCCACCTGTAGTGTAGGAGACCAAAATAAAATTGATCAAGGCTTTTTCGGCTGTGGAAGCATGCATCTTTGGGGGGGACACAGAACGATGCTTAAAGAGGAAAAGAGGGTTTTTTGAGCTGTGGAAAACAAAGGGGACAGAGGGGAATGCCATTGACTGAGGACTTCCACCAACGAAACAGGCCGAAAAGCTGCACATAGAGCCTAAGTGAGCAACTTTTAAAATATGCATTCTCCGACGGCCAGGAGATGGTGTGTCAAACTTCTGTGACAAGCAGCCGTCATGTGAATTTTCCACTGTGCAGTGCAAACCTGCAAACGTTCACCGCGCAAAAATACGCAGAGGGGAATGCCATTGACTGAGGACTTCCACCAACGAAGCAGGCCGGAAAGCTGCACGTAGAGCCTAAGCGAGCAACTTTTAAAATATGCATTCTCCGATGGCCAGGAGATGGTGTGTCAAACTTCTGTGACAAGCAGCCGTCATGTGAAATTTCCACTGTGCAGTGCAAACCTGCAAACGTTCACCGCGCAAAAATACTGCTTGTTTTTCGTTTCAAGGAAATCGTTGCGGATCAAGAGAGAGCCTCGACTTGATCCAAAAAGGGGCATTTTGAACAAAGTGAATTTGAATGTTGGCCCAGCCTGGCCCAATTTTGGCAAATCTTGGACGCGAAGCAGGATCAGCCCTGGTTAGTTCTTGGACGAGAAACCTCAGAGGAAGTCAAGGGTCGCCATGCAGAAACAGGCAATGGCAAACCACTTCTGTTCATCTTTTGCCTTGAAAAATCCATGTGGGGTTTCCAGAAGTCGGCTATAACTTGACAGCACTTTCCACTGTCCAGTTCTGGATGTCAGCTATTTAATTATTTATTGCAAAGTCCTCAGTATTCTACGGTCATCATCTCCTGCTGACAGCCTCTAATGAAGGAGGATGTTGCAGCATGAAGCAGCCCTCAGCAGTACACCTGCCCATTGGAACACTCTGCTCTTGGCTTTCAATTAGCACAGCCTCACTCGGGCGATTTAGTACTATTCTCATCACTGACTGTGAATTTCTGGACATTTTTATTTGCCTTATTAAAAGGTGACTTCTAAAGAACCGTAAAACATTAAAACAATAGCCAGTTTCCAATCTAGCCAAACCAAAACATAATAACGAGAATAAAATCTGTAGTAACCAAGCTATCGCCCTGATCTGGATCGAGGAGGAGGAGAAGGAGAAATCGGATGTATACCCCACCCTTCACTCAAAGTCTCAGAGCGGCCTTTCCCTCCCCACAACAGACACCCTGTGAAGTAGGTGGGGCGGAGAGAACAGCTCTGCAAGAACTTGTGAAAGATCCAAGGTCACTCCAGCAGCTGCATATAGCTTGATGTCATCAGATCTTGGAGGCTAAGCAGGGTCGACCCTGGCAAGTATTTGGATGGGAGACCTCCAAGGAATACCACGGTGATGCAGAGGCAGGTGATGGCAAACCATCTCTGAGTGCCTTTTGCTTTGAAAACCCCAGGGGGTTGCCATACGTCATCTGTGACTTGATTTCCGTTTCACCCACCACCAACTAAACCATCACATTTTTACCCTACTGTTCTACCCAGGAGCTTGGGGAGGTTCTCTCCTCTTCCATTAGGCCTCTACAGCAGCCCTGTGAGGTAGGTTAGGCTGTGAGAGAACAACTGGCCCGAGTTCATCCACGGAGCTGCAGGTCATGACAGGGATTTGAACTCAGGTCTCTCCAGTCCTAGCACTGCAGTCACTGCAGCATATATCCCTACAGCTAAAATAAACTAAGCCAAATTCCAGAAAAGGCCAGGGGAAATGAAATAATTTTTGCCGAATGTTGAATGGTACAAAGGAACCTCTCTGGGCAGGGTATTCTATCAGTGGGGCATGCCACAGCCAAGACAAACATAAGAAGCTATCTTACTCTGAATCAGACCATTGATCCACTGGAGTCAGTACTGTCTACCTGGATCAGCAGCAGATTTCTCCAGGTTCTCAGGGTGAGGACTTTCACATCACCTCCTGCTTGAAGGAGCTGGGTATGTTTAGCCTGAAGAGGAGACGACTGAGAGGTGATATGATCGCCCTCTTCAAGTCCTTGAAGGGCTGTCATATAGAGGATGGTGCGGAGTTGTTCTCCGTCGCCCCAGAAGGTCGGACCAGAACCAGTGGGTTGAAATTAAATCAGAACAGTTTTTGGCTAAACATTTGGAAGAACTTCCTGACAGTTGGAGCTGTCCCTCAGGGGGAGAGGCTTCCTCGGGAGGTGGCGGGCTCTCCTCCTTTGGAGGCTTTCAAGCAGAGGCTAGATGGCCATCTGGCAGCAATGCTGATTGTGTGCACTTTGGCAGACTGTGAGAGGGAGGGCAGGGAGGGTTGCCTCAGGGCTTAGTTCTGGTGGCCCTTTCTTATAGGAAAATGGTGATCACCCCTTTGGGGTCAAGAAGCAATTCTCTCCAGGCCAGTTTGGCTGGGGATCCTGGAGGGTTGTTTTTTTTTTGGCATCTTTTGGGCATGGAATGGGGTCACTGGGATGTGTGGAGGGGTGGGAAGGTATTAGCAAATTCCCTGCATTGTACAGGGGCTTGGACTAGATGACCCTGGAGGTCCCTTCCAACTCTATGAGGCGATGCTTCTATAGTCCTTTTCACTGGAGATGCCGAGGATTGAACCTGGGACCATCTGCATGCCAAAGAGATGTCCTGCCACTGAGTCATGGGACCTCCCCCCCCCCCCCAGATGAACCTGTCTCAAGTCACCCCCCTCTACACTTTCAGAAATGGTACAGCTGGGCTTAGATTATGCGAGCAAGAAGATTTGTAAGTCCCCAGCCTCCAAGCCACAGCTCTGTAATTACTTTGTTTTTACTTTTTAAAACTTTGTTTCTATCCCACCCTCCACCCCAATGGTTCCCCTTCCATCCCAGTGGGTCCCCCAAGCGGCTAACTGCATTCTCCTCTCCTCTCTTTTATCCTCACGATGTGTCAGTGGACCCTTGATCTGATCCAACAGGGCTCTTCTTATGTTCTTACAGATAGATTCATGGCTAGGTCTATCAGTAGCTACTAGTCATGGTGACTCAGGGAAACCTCCATGTCCAGAGGCACTAAACATCTGAATCCCAGAGCCAGGAGGCAACATCAGAGGAAGGCCTCGGCCTCTATGCCCTGTTGTTGGCCCTCTGGAGGAACTTGTTGGCCACTGTGTGAGACAGGATGCTGGATTAGATGGACCACTGGTCTGATCCAGCAGGGCTCCTCTTATGTTCTTATATTCTGAACCCTGTGAGGTCAGTTTGGCTGAGAGTATGTGACTGGCCCCAGGTCACCCAACAAGCTTCCACGGCACAAGTGGGGATCTGAACCTGGATTTCCCAGATCCTAGTCCAACCCCTTAACAACTGCTTAGAGCTAGAACGAACTGCAACACCACCTTCTCCTCGGAATATTCTCCTTCAGAAGCTTCGGCCGTTCAGTATTCGTTGTCTATTCCACGACTGTTCGTCAGATATCTTCAGATATCTCACGGTGGAATTTGACACCACTGTATCTAATAGTAAGTTGGCTATCTCCTGTGTAGATGAACGAGCCACTCACAGGCAAGGTGGGGGTCTCTATGTCCTGGGGGGACTCCCCTCCCCATGAAGAAAAACCTGACTTTGCAAATTAACCCACAGAAAACAAAAGATAAAGATTACTTGGTTGGCTAAGTCTTTTATATTAAACGGAGGTAGGACATCTCCTCTCCTCCCCCCCAGCACCCTTGAAGGTTCACAGTGGCAAACAACCCGCAAAGTGGTGAGGCCTGGAGATGGGTTGTATTTTTTTTTTTATTTTGCAGCAAGGATAATAATAATAACAGTGTCAAGGACACCATTCAAGATGATGCCTGGAGAGCTATTCAGTATAGTCCTATTTACGGCCATTATAAAATGCCTGTGGATAGTTCAGCAACCGATTTTCAAGAGTCTTTCCCCCCCACCCCACCATTTGAAGGATCAGGAAAAATCTATCAGCTGGAGAAATTAAGTGATTTTTCTTCAGGGGGAAAGAGATGGAGCGGGGGAAGCTTCATACATTAAAATGCTGGCTGTAGATTCGAGATGAATGAAAAATTGGCCTGCATAATAATGAGTCCCCGAGATAGATTTTTAAAAGGTTGGAAAACCGGCTGGGTTGCAGAGGTTGTTTACAGTGGGTGGAATTCCAGGCGGCCCAAGAATGATCAAACCTGGTGGGGGATTATTCGCCCCCTCTTTCGATCACTGTTTTGTTGTCTCTGGTGGAGATTTCATTTTTTTTTTAAAATGATGGTTCCGTTTACCAGGGTTGCACAGACTAGCACAGGATGACATGCTAAAGTGATTGTAAGCAAGCAAGTACTAGATGCAAGACAAAGGCACAGTGCTGAGAACAGAACGTTCAGGAATATTCTACGCTGTAGCCCCTGGATGACTATTACTGCAGAATGTAGGCGCGAGGGTGGATTTCATGATTAAATGTCCTTTGTGTTGTTGTTTTTAAAAAATAAAAGCTCCTTGGCCACAGAGAGATAACAAATCAGGGAAATATGCCCCAGCCTAACCTTGGCTTTCTCGTTTTCTGTGTGCAGAGAACATGTAGGGAAGAGCCATGGCTTGGTGATAGAGCATCTGCTTTGCATGCAGAAGGTCGTGAGTTCAATCTCCAGCATCTTCAGTTAAAGGATCAGATGAGAAAGGCCTCTGTCTGAGACTCTGGAGAGCTGCTGTCCATCTGAGTAGACAATATTGACCTCAATGGACCAATGGTCTGATTCAGCATCTGGCAGCTTCATGCATTCATGTGATATTCTGATATTCGGATGTATAATGGGAGCCAGTTTGGTGTAGTGGTTAAGTGTGCAGAGTCTAATCTGGGAGAACCAGGTTTGATTCCCCCCTCCACTTGCAGCCAGCTGGTGTGACCTCGGGTCAGTCACGAGTTCTCTCAGAGCTGTTCTCTCAAGAGCAGTCCTCGAAAGAGCTCTCTCAGCCCCACCTACCTCACAGGTTGTCTGTTGTGGGGAGAGAAAAGGAAAGGAGACTGTAAACTGCTCTGAGACTCCCTTGGGTAGTGAAGGGCGGGGTATAAATCCAATCTCTTCTTCTTCTTCTATCTACATTATAAAAGGAAATACTGGCAGGGTGGGATACAAGGATCACATCGCTCCAGTGCTGAAAGATCTACCCTGGCTGTCCATTTGTTTCTGGGCATGGTTCAAAATGCTGGCTCTTATATTTAAAGGCCTCAATGGCTTTGGTCGGAAAGTAAATGGGTCACAGTCAAAAACAATGACTAGCAAATACCATGACAGTATGCGCAGAATATATAAAGGGAATATATTCAAATAATTTTCACATCAACTTTTCCCTACTATTTTTAAAGGACAATGACAAAGAAGCTTTGTTTCTGTGAGGTAGGTGGGGCTGAGAGAGCTCTTCCAAGGACTGCTCTTTACAAGAACACCTCTGACAGAACTACAGCTTGCCCAAGGTCATCCAGCCGCTGTGAGTGGAGGAGTGGGGAATCAAATCCCAGATTAGAGTCCGTGCACTTAACCACTACATCAAACACCGAATGTTCTAAACAAACGTAAAAGAAATTCCCAGGAGGGCATTGCATGTGTATAGTGCCGTGAAGTCACAGCCGACTTACGGTGACCCCAGCAAGAGGCTTCCAAGGGAAGTGAGAGGCAGAGATGGTCTGCCACCGCCTTCCTCTGCAGAGTCCTCCTTGGTGGTCTCCCTTCCAAGCACGGACCCTGCTTAGCTTCCAAGATCTGATGAGGACAGGCTATATACCATGCTAACTTCCCTCCCGGGAGGGCATTCAAACAATGTATTTTTGAATATTTTTAGCTAATCTCTGATACCTATCTGAAGATTTGGGGGGCGGAGCCTTGGGAAGGTGGGATTTGGGGAGGGGTGGGATCTCAGCAGCAATGCTCCCTCTAAGCTGTGGAGTCTTGGGAGCAAAAATTCCACTTTGTGAGCCCTACTGGCATTAAAGTTGCGAGCGAGCGATTTGGCCGCTGCATAAATTGGTTTGCTCTGGAGCCATCCCTGCCTGAGCGAAGACAAAAATGTGTGAGCCGGAGGCCAAAAAACCATGAGCTGGCTCACAATAACTCAGCTTAGAGGGGACACTGCTCAGCAGGCTGTAATGCCAAAGAGTCCACCCTCTAAAGCAGCCATTTTCTCCAGGGGAACTGATCTTGGTTGTCTGGAGTTCAATTGTAATAGTGGGAGATCTCCAGGTGCCACCCGTAGGTTGGCAATCTCAGAGACTCCTCATTTCACTTTTCCCGGGCTCTTTTGGCCTTTGAAGGAGGACTAATTGGAGCCAGGCCCAGCAGCAGCCACCAGGAAACTTGAAGCTACACAACTTACACGAGTCTGGGAGACCCAGGTTCAAATCTCTGTCTTGCTATGGGAGGTCATGAGGTGACCTTGAGCCAGTCACATACTTTCAGCCTAACCTACCTCATACTTTTGTTGTGAGGATAAAAAGGATCAGGAGAGAATTATGTGAGCTACTTTGGTCCCCACTGTGGAGGGGGGGTGTATAAACGAATATGATCACAATTATCGTGTGGCAGTGTGTGTAGTGCAGCCAGGAGATCCTAAGATTGTCTGGCAGCCAAAAGTTCTAGCTCTTTTACAGTTATGCACCACTAGGTGGCGAGCTAGACTTGTTGTTTTTCTAAAGGCAGGAGACATTTCAGAGGTGGGTTGCCACTGCCTGCCTCTGCTTCAAACCCGGGCGTTCCTTGAAGGTCTCCCATCCAAATACTAGCCAAGGCTGACCTGCTTAGCTTCCAAGATCTGACGAAATCAGGCTAGCCTGGGCTAGCCAGATCAGGGCTGATATAAATTAAATAAGTAAATAATAAATATAGCAGAAGATGGGAAGCAGATAAAAGATGAGCCAGTGAATGGCTGAGAAGGAGAGAGTAAGGCAGGGAAAGGGAAGAGGAGGTGGGGATTGTCAGGAGGAGGAAAGGAAGAGGTAACCCCCTCCCACATGTCCTTGTGGATTCCCTACCATGTAACTGGGCCTGGGCCAGCACTTGAGCCCATACAACTGAGCCATAGTTTTCCTAGGCAGAAGCTGCCAGAGGAGGTGAAAGGAAAGCTGAAGACAGAAGGGCAGCTCCAGTAGGCTGGGTGTTGGGTGGGAAGGAGAGATGGAAGCAGGGAAAGGGGAGAGGATATGGGGGCTCAAGGAAAGGGAAAGAATGCTCGAGGGGGAAATGAGAGACCCCTAGTGTTCCCGCTAAGCTGAGTTAGTGTAAGCGAGCTCACAGTTCTTTAGCCTCCGGCTCACCCATTTTTGTCTCAGCTCAGGAAGGAGGGCTCCAGAGCAAACTAATTTACGCAGCAGCCAAATCACTTGCTCACAACTTTAGTGGCCAGTAGCGCACAAAGTAGAATTTTTGCTCACAAGGCTCCACAGTTTAGAGGGAGCATTGCCGGTCCCCCGCTTGTAGACTTTCTTCAATGGTGTGGCCTCTTTGACACATGGAAGTCATCAAACGATAAATGAGAACACACGGCCTAGACCTTCACCTCTCTCCTCCCTGTAGCCATTAAAGTTTTTTTTGCGCTTGCACTGGGGTTTACCCCGGCAACACATAATAAACACCTCTTTGGTGTCTTGCCAGCTGGGGAAGGAAAAGCATTCCTGTGGGGTTTTCTACATTTCATACATATTTTCTCACCTCTTCTTGTAGGCTCCCAGCTGAGAAATGGCAAGATGCCACCCTGAAAGATACCATCCTGAGGGGAGGAAATTTTGCTTCCCCTTCCCCCGCAACACGCACACAGGCCTCTCTCCTTTGAGATGTCCTTTGCGCAGCGTACTTTTCATTTGGGGTTACCGTTACCTCGCACCTCCTTGTCTTGGCTTGTTTTGCTCAGCATCATAATGCACTTGGAACTATTTTATAAAACTGAGTATTTTAGGATTAAGTGCCAGGCGTGAGTCATGTGTCTTAATTAGTCACATTACAATTAAAAAGTTGATCAATACACAGAATAAACGGCTCTCCCCAGCTACCCAAATGGACTCCAGTCACGATTTTTGTTATCAAATGGTGTTCTTTGGCCACTGTCTCTATAAATGGAAGTCCATTTTCTTTCCCGATGCCTCTAGTTACATTTAATTGACTGGGAAAGACATCTATTATGATTTTTTTAAAACAAAAAACCCCTCTCCAGCCATGCCAGAACCCTGCAACGGATAACCACAAAAAGCCTCTTCTTGGGATCTTGTGAGATGCCGGCGTCTGCATTCCCTCAGCACATCCCAAGACTGGTGTCTTAATGCCCCGAGTTCTGAGGAGGAAGGTAAGCCAACCTAGGACACCGTCCCCCAGTTGCCCACTCCCTCCTCCCACCCCTGATAGATTTGTCAAGGAACGAAAACAGCACAGTAATCTGTTTAGCTTTAAATGATCTCACAACACTTACCGAGTGTGCGCCTTCCATTTTACTTTTATAGCGTATGAGATCTCACCTGATGGGAATGGATGTACCACGAGGTGCCCAAGCCGTAAATTCATGCCTTTGTTATTAAATGTGACTGTCCAGGTGGCGTATAGGAAATCTCTGCAGTGTGTTTTTGCTTCTCGCAGGGCAAGTTATACCTAACTGGATTCCCGAGGCTCTTGGAGCCACACACATCTAGGGATGCCAATGCTGGGTTGGGAAATTCCTGGAGGTTTTGAGGGGTGGAGCCTGGGAAAGGCAGGGTTGGGGAAGGGAAGGACTCAGCAAGGTGTAGTGCCATAGAGTCCACCCTCCAAAACAGCCATTTTCTCCAGGGGAACTGATCTTTGTCGTCTGGAGATCGGTTGTAATCCTGGGAGATCTCCAGGCACTGCCTGGAGTTTGGCAACCCTAATGCACATCTGCAAAAGTTTGGGCTTTGGGTAGGCGATCCATGCCACTCATAAGCAGAGTAGGAGAAAATGGCAGGGTTCCAGCGGCAGAAATTCCACTTTGGTCAATATTTTCCTAAAAACTGTACCATTGCTGACGTGGATAGCTATCCATCTAGCACAGCTGTGCAAACGCCCATGGAAGGGGTTTAAAAATTCACCCAAGCAATTCCCCTGAATTTGTTCTCTTTCCCCCCATCATTACAAAAGGGTGTATTTCACATTGATAACTACACAGAAGCATCATAGATGCAAATTTTTAGCCATGTCAGCCCCCAGATGGGACTTGGGGATCCCCCAGAATTACAACTCATCACCAGAATACAGAGATCAGTTCCCCTGGAGAAGATGGATGCTTTGGAGGGTGGACTCTATGGCACTGTACCTCGCTGAGGTCCCTGTCCTGCCCAGGCTCCACCTCCAAATCTTCAGGAGTTTCCCAATCAGCGGCCAGGCTAGGATGTGGCAACCCTACCTCACCTCTGGAGGAAGGTGACCTCAGTCATAAATAGCAGAGATGTGCAGCAGCTCTGTCTCTCCACATCGGAACATGTGATTGCAGTGATTTGTGCGACTGTGGCAGTGCCTCTTTGAGGCAGCATCGATTGTGCTCTGCTTGCATCCCTTAGGGGGTCCCGTTGCCTGCACTGAAAACCATAGTGGTTTTTTTGTGAAAGGCGGGGGGAGTGTCTCTCGGTTTTCTTCTTTGAATAAGCAAGACATTCTACCGAATGCAACTGTTCTTTGAGCCATTACTTTTGACTGACTTAGGAATTATGTTCGAATGACAGCCAAGCTGTCCAGCAATAGAAAGATAGAATCATAGAATCATAGAGTTGGAAGGAATCTCCACAGTCATCTAGTCCAACCCCCTGCACAATGCAGGAAATTCACAAATACTTCCCCCCCCCCCCCACTCCTCCAGTGACTGCTGTTCCATGCGCAGAAGATGACAAAAAACCTCCAGGATCCCTGGCCAAACTGGCCTGGAGAACAATTGCTTCCTAACCCCAAAGTGGCAACCAGCATTTCCCTGGGAATGTCAGAAAGGGCCACAAGAATGAAGCACTGAGGCAACCCCTCCTGCCCTACCTCTTATGATCTGCCTCAGTTCACAGCATCAGCATTGCTGTCAGAAGGCCATCTAGCCTTGAAAACCCTCCAAGAAGGAGAGCCCACCACCTCCCAAGGAAGCCTGTTCCACTGAGGAACTGCTCTGTCAGAAAGTTCTTCCTAAAGTTTAGCCAAAAACTCTTCTGATTTACAATGCTCATCTTTCAGGTCGGTAGAGCAAGATACAAGTCCAGGAGCACTTTAAATAGCAACAAGATTTTCAGGATGCCCACTTTAACGAGCCAAAGCTCCCTTCACCAGAAGCAAAACTAGAATCTTGCTCTTCTGCAGTGGACCAACACTGCTACCTTCCTGAAAGCATCAGGTCTGTGTTCTCAAAAACCATTCATGGCCATGAGCAAAGGATCCCTTCCGGTTCTCAAGAGCAGTAGAAAAGAACAAGAGTCCAGTAGCTCCATAGGGGAAACTCTGTGGTTACTCCGCTGCACCAAAGGTGAGACTTGCTAACCTTGCTCTAGGTACACATTCATCCAAACACTTTGTCCTCATAAAACCATGTGAAATAGCTTAGGATGAGAGAAGGTCCCACGGTTAGCCACTCAGTTTCATGGCTGAGTGAAGACTCATGATCGAGGTTTACAAGATTCTGCAAGGGATAGAGGAGAAGAAGAAGAAGAGGAGGAGGAGGAGGAGGAGGAGGAGATTGGATTTATATCCCGCCCTTCACTCACTCGGAGTCTCAGAGCGGCTTACAAACTCCTTTCCCTTCCCCTCCCCACAACAGACACCCTGTGAGGTAGGTGGGGCTGAGAGAGCTCTGAGACAACTGTCCTTGAGAGAACAGCTGGTCCAGAGCTATGGCTTGCCCAAGGTCATCCAGCCAGGTGCAAGTGGAGGAGTGGGGAATCAAACCCGGTTCTCCCAGATCAGAGTCCGCGCACTACACCAAACTGGCTCTCAGGTAGAGCAGGTAGAGAAAGAAGTACTTTTCTCCCTTTCTTACGTTACAAGAACTCGTGGGCACTCCATGAAATTGCTGAGAACAGATAAAAGGAAGTACTTCTTCGCCTGAAGAGTGATTAACACGTGGAATTCACTGCCACCGGAGGTGGTGGTGGCTACAAGCATGGACGGCTTCAAGAGGGAATTAGATAAACATATGGAGCAGAGGTCCATCAGTGGCTATTAGCCACAAGGTATAGATAGGATCTCTCAGTCTGGGGCAAGTGATGCTCTGTATTCTTGGTGCTTGGGGGGGGGGCAACAGTGGGAGGGCTTCTAGTGTCCTGGCCCCACTGCTGGACCTCCTGAGGGCTCCTGGTGTTTTTGGCCACTGTGTGACTGAGTGTTGGACTGGATGGGCCATTGGCCTGATCCAACATTGGCTTCTCTTATGTTTTTAACCCAGGCCTTTAGGTCCTGGCCTGACTCTCTAGCCACTGGTCAAAGGGGATGGTGCAGGCCTAGTATTCCATAATGATGCATAGATCCAGATGGTCACCTGTGCTGGTCTGAAGCAGCAGAACAAATTTAGAGTCCAGTGGCACCTTTAAGACCAACAAAGGTTTATTCAAGGTATGAGCTTTCTATTTGAATTTGAAATTGGTATTTGTATTAATTAATTAATTAATTATTTTATTTATTTATTGTATTTATACCCCCCCCCCTGCAAACAGGCGCAGGGCGGTTTACAATGGTCAGTACGATGTACCTGGTCTGCATAAAACATTTAAACAAATTAAAGCAATCCTACATTTAAAGTGCTTGCAATGCTAGTCATTCATTCATTAAATTAGATGGCACCCTCTAAGACCTACTATCAGAGTTCCCAATTCAGCGATTTTCTGGCCTCCTGCAGAGCTATGGCTCTTTCTCCACACTGGGGCCAGTCCTGAACCACAGATATTCAGATGGTGGTAATTGGTAGTAGTGGTGGTGGGCGTCTCCTAATTCAGGGGTGAGCAATTGTTTTGGCTTGGGGGCCACTTTGTGGGAGCGGAGGTTAGCGGAGGGCCACACCTTTTAAAAGGGTTAGCGAGGGTGGGGGCAGGCAGGGCTTCCCCAGAGCGCTGCACTTTGGCGCGGCCCGGGGAAGGCGAAGGTGGGGGCGGGCAGAGCTTTCCCAGAGCACTGCAGCCCCAGGAAAAGGAGGATGGGGGAGGGAAGGTAACTTACCTTCCTTCTTCTGCCTCCTCGTCGCCCAACAGGGCTGCTGGGAGCAGGGGGTGGGGCTTGGTAATGTGCCCGCCCCCTGGACGCTTCACTCACGGAGCACCGCTTCTCTGCACTTCGGGCCCAATGGAGGTCTGACTGAAACAAGACAGTCGGGCTGCAAAAAAACTCTGTGGTGAGCCGCATGTGGCCCGCGGGCTGCAATTTGCCCACCCCTGTCGTAGTTGAAAGCCTGGCGGAAGAGCTCCGTCTTGCAGGCCCTGCGGAACTGTAAGAGGTCCCAGAGGGCCCTGATCTCTTCTGAGAGAAAAAGTGTGCCTTGCACACAAAAGCTCACACCTTGAATAAACCTCCATTGGTCTTAAAGGTGCTAGTGGACTCTAGATTTATTATAAAGATGGATAGTTGCCATGATAGCAAATAGGACAAACCAATAACTGATGTCTGTCCATGCACTGTGCATATTAATAATGATAATTTGCTATGCACAAGGTTCATACCTGCAGACTTGTGCTGTTCTTGTCTGGGGTTGTGTGTTTGTGTGTGTGCTCAGCCTTCCCAATGTTTGCTTTCTTTCTTTTTCTTCTTTTTTATTTCTACTACAGACAGTCTTGTTTCCTGTTAGGCTGTGTCTAGGAAACAATTTCAAGGCGTTCCTGTGGGACAGTAACTTCGATGGTGAATTTCCACCACTGACATTATGAAATAAATGCTGCGAGGCCCTGCAGGCCGATCTTCATTTCGCTTTGCAGTAACGCTGCTCGCCTACCAAGACAAGACCCTGGGATGGTAGGAAATCTCTGCCCAGCTTTGCAGTGCTGCTCCATAAGAGTCTTTTATGTGATAGAATGCCACCATGGACAGATTAGAGGCTGGGATCCCCACTATCCCCCACCACCGGGCCCTGACCCCCCTAGCCACCAATTAGCTGGCCAGCAAGGACTTACCAAGATAAAGAGGAAGGTTCAGGCCATGTTGCCAGTGTCACACAGGAAGTGACATCATCACACCACTGACATTCAGGAGATGCTCTGCTATTTGGGCAAAACATCTCTGATTAGTGTTCCCAAGTCCCCCCAGGGGGCAGGGAATCCCCCGCTCCAGCAGCCCGTTTTCTGCTGGCCCAGATTGGGCCACCGGGGGGAACCCCGCCCCAAATTGTCGGGCTCCAAGGACGTGCCTGGTGTGATTGCGTCACCCGGAGGTAACGTAATTGTATCGGGCACGTTTTGGGGGGATGCTCTACAATTCGAGGGAAAACTCTATGGTTTTCCCTCGAATTTGGGAAGTCCCGCGCGCCCAGTGTGCCCGATGTGATTATGTCACTTCCGGGTGATGCAATTGTGGCATGCACGCTTTGCGTGCACACCAGGAGGATCCCGGTGACAGACAGACTTCCCCCGCTCCAGGCCAAGGTGGGACTTGGCAACCCTATCTGATAGAAGCCGTTTTTACCATAAAGATTTTTTCAAAATACTAGAGCATTGCAGTGGAGCTGCAGCATGATGACATCATTTTCTGTGCAACAGCAGTGACATGGCCAGTAGTCAGGAGGGACCTGGCAACCGTAGATCCCCCAAAGGCCACCCTTCCTGGCCTAGTTTCAGGTGGATAGCTGTTAGGGCTGCTCCTGCCCTGAGCTTTTGTTGCTCACTACCTCTCCAAGCAGCAGCAGGGGACAAACCCTCACCAGCATCACAGGTGTGATGACATCACTTCTGGGGAAAACCCAGAAGCGATGGCAGTAGCTTTAGGAATCACCAGAAACTCTATGGCAAAACTGTAGAGTTTCTGGCAATTCCTAGAGCTACCTCCATCTTGTCTGGGTTTTCCCCAGAAGTGATGTCATCATGTTCGCAATGCCAACCCCTCCACCATGTCCCCACCCTAGTAGCCATGTTGGTCCCCAGTAGAAGAGGGACTCTAGTACTACTAGACTCTAGAGCCAGTTTGGTGTAGTGGTTTAGTGCGCGGACTCTAATCTGGGAGAACTAGGTTTGATTCCTCACTCCTCCACTCACAGCTGCTGGATGACCTTGGGCAAGCCATAGTTCTGGCACAGCTGTCCTTGAAAAAGAGCAGTTTCTGTCAGAGCTCTCTCATCCCCACCTACCTCACAGGGTGTCTGTTGTGGGGAGGGGAAGGGAAAGGAGTTTGTAAGCTGCTCTGAGACTCCAAGTGAGTGAAGGGTGGGATATAAATCCAATGTCCTCCTCCTCCTCCTCTTCTTCTTCCTCCTCCTTAAAGACCAAGCAAATTTGCAGGGTATAAAGTGTCAACAGTCAAAGCTCCCTTTGTTATATAGTCATAAATGGGGCTCTTTAAATACTGCCATTCCTTTCCCTCACTTTCCTCCCTTTATCTCAAAGCTGGGTCACAGCACACACATCAGTCGCTTAAAACACTGCCACAACAGAAGGTTCTCTGCATTGTGTAAACAGGTGACCACAGATAGTACTTCTGATATATTACACTGGTGGTGTCATATAGCAGTTCACCGAACTGTGATCCAGAGGGCCTCCGGTTCAAATCATGCCTCTGCCTAGGTGGCCTCGAATGAATCCTACGCAATTCTAAGCAGACTTTATTTATCACTGACTTACTGTATTAGTTATGTATATTATTTACTTACAGTTTATGCCCTGCCTTTCTCCCCAACGGGAACCCTGTGAGGTAGGTTGGGCTGGGTGTGTGTGATGGGCCCAAGGTCATCCTGCAACTTTCCGCCACAGAGTGTGGGTTAGAACCTGGGTGTCCCAGATCCTTGTTGGACACTCTTATCAGTACACTACGCTTGTTCTCATCCTTCCGTGAAATCAGTGAGTGTAGAAGTCCGTAAGGTCCAATCTGCATTGGTCTTTCCTGCCGCTGTGCCCCTGACCCCCACATCATCTAACGAATTCCTGTCTGCATCTCATGCCACATCCGTTCTCGTATTGTTTCATCGCCGCATCGGCGCTCTGCATCATTTTATTGCCGTTCAGTGGCGACTCCGAGGTCACTACGGCGTCTCACCGCATTATCTGGATTCGGTTTTAAGGTGGTTTCATTGCTCCTCCCCGCCCTGGAGCCGCTGTGAGTGATAAGCAGACAACTGGAGCCAAATTCTCTCCCCCCCCCCTTCAAATTCTCCTCCCCCATCTTTTTCTAAGGAGACACACAAATTGTCACAAAAAAACCAACAACAAGTGAGCTGAAAATCCAGTCGTCTGCGTTTAAAAGCAGCCAGGGAACATTTTTCTGTGATCATATTTTTTTGGGGGGGGGGGGGTTGGAAGCACGCCCACCCCTGAACCATTTGTGATTTCCTCAGGCAGTCCTCGAACACCCTGCCGGGCAACCCCCGGGTGTTCAATTTATTTATTTATTATTTAGATTTCTATCCCGCCCTCCCTGCCACTCGGCCGGCTCAGGGCGGCTAACAGCACCATTTCTATACAGTAAAATTCCATAAAAACTACCAACAATATAAAAACATACAGTACAAACTTTAAAAGACAAGACAAGACAGCGATCTTCGACATCCAGTTTGGTGTAGTGGTTAAGTGCGCGGACTCTGATCTGGGAGAACCGGGTTTGATTCCCCTCTCCTCCACTTGCACCTGCTGGATGACCTTGGGCAAGCCATAGCTCTGTACCAGCTGTTCTCTCAAGGACAGCTTGGGAAAGAGCTCTTTCAGCCCCACCTACCTCACAGGGTGTCTGTTGTGGGGAGGGGAAGGGAAGGAGTTTGTAAGCCGCTCTGAGACTCCTAGTGAGTGAAGGGCGGGGTATAAATCTAATCTCTTCTTCTTCATCATCATCCTTATCTGAGTGGTGTCAGCAGGCTTCTTCAAACTTCTGAGCTTCCAAGTTGTGGTGCAGATGATCCTGACTGGCGGACTTTGATGGTCGGGCCAGGGCTGTAGAGTCGAGGCAGCCCCTACTTGAAAGCCTGGCGGAAGAGCTCCGTCTTTTGTGTTTTTTTTACCCAGCTTGTTTGGTCTTTCCTGCCCCCTGCCTCCTCCTCCACCAAGTCACCCCCCCCTTTACTTTCGGCGGGGGGGCGGGGTTGCGGATGCCGTTTCGTCCCCACAGCACAGCTGCGGCACCCCCGGGAGACTGCTCCTCCCCTCTCTTTCTTGCACTCTCCCTAAACATGATGCAGACGGCCAGCTTTTACGCTGAGCCAAATGGGAGGCAACAGAAGCCGGCGCCAGATCTGAACGAAGCAGCGTTACACAGCTGATGCAGACTGGGCCTAACTGTGCTTCATATTGCCCAGTCAAGTCTCCTAGCTGTGGTACGGTATGCCACCATTTGTCTGCGCTCCCCAGGAACATCTGGCTGGCAACTGTGAGATACAGGATGCTGCTCTCCCGGGACTGTCCGCTGTGACCCACCAAGGCCCTTCTTATATGTTTAAACCGATATTGAACTCAAGTGCCCCCTTTAGTGTCTTCTGGATTCCAGTTTTACAGGCAGATCCGAAGCTCAAACCTCCACCCAATCAGCCGCAGAATTTTAAACGAACAAAACAAAGATCCCTGCTGTCCTGAACGTCTGCTGCTGAATCAACCTCAAGATGAGCGCCAAGCACTCTGCTACACTTTGGGAAACATGATCCGCGGAGGCGAGTCCAGCTCTGTGGCTTCGAGGCCCTCCCTGAAAATGGACGGAAAGAACCTCCAAACTCTAAAAGACAAAAGCTAATTCTGGATGCTGAGGTTAGTTAATGGCTGCGAAAGAGCCTCCCCCCCCCCCCCCAACCCCAAGTGCTGCATCACTTCACCACCCTCCCATAAACGAAGCGGAGGCCGCACTGGTATACAACGCCACAGGCAGGGCTGTTTTTAGATGACCTTTGCAGTTTTGAGTGCATCCTTTCCTTTTCTCAAATGTTTCGGCAAGAAAGCCACCGTAAACTTTAGCACAGGAAGATGTTTTTAAAGGCCTTACTAAGGAGGCACAGAATATTCTCCTGTTTTTTAATTTTCAAGGGAGCAAATGGTGAGGACATCAGAAGAGCCCTGCTAGATCACAACAGTGGTCCATCTAGTCCAGCACCCTGTCTCACACAGTGGCCAACCAGTTCCTCTGGAGGACAACCAACCGGGCATAGATACTGAAGCCTTCCTCTGATGCTGCCTCCTGGCTCTGGGATTCAGAGGTTGACAGTCCCTGAACATGGAGGTCCTCTTTAGTCATCATGGCTAGTAGCCACTAATAGACCTATGCTTCATGAATCTATCTAACACTCTTTTAAAGCTGTCTATTCCTATGGCCATCACTACATCATCTGGCGTCGAATTTCACATTTTAATCACTCACTGTATAAAGAAGTATTTCCTTTTGTCCCTTTGCTCATCCTGAACCTTCTGCCCATCAGCTTCATTGGATGCCCGTCGGGTTGCCAGGTTCCTCAGAGCAACTGGTCGGGGGATGGGGGGGGGTACACTTACTGGGAGCGGGGAGAAACACTGGAAATTAATGCAACGTGGCCTACATGACCTGGAAGAGACATAGGCAGATGGGGACACGCTGGGTTTTGGACTAAACTCTATGGTAGAATTAGCTTCTACCATAGAGTTTTGCCCCAAAACCTAAGTGTCACTCCCCAACATCCCTGATGTTCCTGTGTCACTTCTAGGCCATGTAGGCATGTCAGATGATTTTCTGGCATTCCTCCCTTGGGGGGTTAATTCCCCCCACCGGCCAGCTGGCCTGCAGCAGAGAGGTGGGGGTGAAAGCGGGACACCCCTGCCCCCATTGGGGGTCTGGCATTGCTAGATGCCTTTGAGTTCTAGTATTTTGGAAGGGGGGGAGTTCTCTTTGTCGACTCTCCCCCCCCCATGCATAATTTTTAAAACCTCTATCGTGTCCCCTCTTAGTCGTCCCTTTTCTAAGCGGAAAAGTCCCAGATTCTTCAGCCTTTCCTCACAGAGAAGGTGCTGCAACCGCCTAATCATCTTGGTTGCCCTCTTCTGAACTTCTTCTAGCTCTGCAGTGTCCTTTTGGAGATAAGCTGAGTTTTGAAGGGTAGAAAGATTTCCTGGAAAACGAGGTGCAAATATATTTTCCCCCACTTCAGTTAGGTGCCATTGTTTTCATTATCCTACATACATAATGTACGCACCAGCAAGTTGCAAACAATTTATGGTGACCCCAGCAAGGGGCTTTCACGGCAAGTGAGAAGCGATTTTGCCATTGCCTCCCTCTGCAGAGGCCTTTCTCGGTGATCTTCTATCCAAGTACTGACCCTGCTTAGCTTCTGAGATCTGATGGGGTTGGGGATAGCCTTTCCCTGGGCTATTTGTTGCTATTTTGATGATGCACCCCTCCCGTATCCTGCTGTTGCAGTTTTCTCTGGGACCATTCACATGACTGACACACACCCCGCCCAATCATATAGATCTCATCATGCATTCGAGGGCATGCCCAGGCCGCAGTGCTTTCTTCTTCCTGGAATGGGTCATGTGGGAGATCCCAGCCAACAAGACAGCACAGTGCCACACAGCCAATCAGGCTTGATTGCTGGATGACATCACTGAGAGGAGGCGGAGTCAATTGACAGCCACAGAACGTCTGGACAATGTAAATGATCAGGCAAAAATCATCAAGTCCTTACTAAGGCGATGGGCCATGGCTCAGTGTCAGAGAAAAAGAAGAGAAGAGATTGGATTTATACCCCGCACTTCACTACCCGAAGGAGTCTCAGAGCGGCTTACAATCTCCTTCCCCATCCAACACCAGACACCCTGTGAGGTAGGTGGGGCTGAGAGAGCTCTAAGAGAACTGCCTTTGAGAGAACAGCTCAGAGAGAACTTGTGTCTGACCCAAGGTCACACCAGCAGCTTGCATGTGGAGGAGTGGGGAATCAAACCCGGTTCTCCCAGATTAGAGTGTGCTTCTAACCACTACACCAAACTGGCATGCATCTGTTTGGCATGCAGAGGAATTCAATCCCTGGCTTCTCCAGTTAAAAGGACCAGGAGGTAGGTGATGTGAAAGACCTCTGCCTGAGACCCTGGAGAGCTGCTGCCAGATAGAGTAGTCTGTCTTTCTTTCTTTCTTTCTTTCTTTCTTTCTTTCTTTCTTTCTTTCTTTCTTTCTTTCTTTCTTTCTTTCTTTCTTTCTTTCCTTCCTTCCTTCCTTCCTTCCTTCCTTCCTTCCTTCCTTCCTTCCTTCCTTCCTTTATTGGGTGGGTGGGTGGGTTAGTTGGTTAGTTAGTTAAACAGACTTGTATCCTGCCCTCCCCACAATGTAGGCCCAGGGTGGGTACCAACATATAGGTCTACAATAATGCAGATCTGCAGTTAAAACTTAATACTGAGTTTGATAGACCCACAGCCCAATTCAGCACAAGGCAGCTTCGTGCGTGTGTGAGATCAGGAAAGGAGGACTTTTTCAATACGATAGAAAATATTTCTCCCACAATAGGCTTACGTTGGCCCAAGTCCATAGCCTTCATGGTTGCCTTCAAATAGGATTGGATTGTACAGTTTCCCTAGAGGAAAGATTTCTGGCCATGGGAGTCCAAATTCCCTGCCTCTGCTCTTCCACTGCAGCAAGAAATTCCCTCCAAATGCTGCTCTTGAGGGAAGGAGGAACCCCCAGATGTAGCTTGGGAGAGGAAATCAGGAGTCTGCTACAGGAAGGGGGAACATTCAAAATCGCCGCCTCCAGTGTTCCCTCTAAGCTGCATTAGTGTGAGCTAGCTCACAGTTTTTGAGGCTCCGGCTCACACCTTTTTGTCTTAGCTCAGGAAGGAGGGCTCCAGAGCAAACCGATTTATGCAGTGGCCAAATCGCTCGCTCACAGCCTTAATGCCAGGAGCTCAAAGTAGAATTTTTGCTCACAAGACTCCACAGCTTAGAGGGAGCGTTATGCAGGTGGAAATTTGTGTCAGGATCCAACCTGTTATAATTTTTAAAAAAAAAAACTGCAATGGAAGTGTGATTCCCCAAGGACCAAAACCCAAACAAAAGGGCCCAGCCCCATCGTATTAAGTATCCTGGATTTTGCTCCCTCATAGACTGGAACACCTGAGAAAGACAAGATGGTTGATAAACAGACTGCAGCATCTTAGACCATCCTGAGCTATTTTGCTGTCTGTGCAGTGACAGAGATTGTGCTGTCTGTGCAGCAAATGAAGAAGAGAAAATACTCCAAGTCTCTCCTCTGCAGCTGAACTGGCAATGCATCCTCACCCCCAAGGCTGGGGAACAGAGCGTTTCTTTTGTGCTGTGTGGGCACAGAAGGCTCTGCAGCAAAAGAAAACGGCTCGCCCGGGGATTCTTAACTCTTCCTTGGGGCTGGCAATTGGATCCTGGGAGGGACTGAGCAGCAGGATTCACTCCTGTCTATGAAGACTGAGAAGGCCGGAGAATAGGGTTGCTAACGGGCCCGCAGTGGGGCCTCTCAGGCCCACAGTGGGGCCTTTTGGGGCCCAGCCCCCAGACTTACAGCCAAGGCCCTCTGACTTCCCATCCAGCCCAGGCTCCTTGACTTCCGATTTATTTTATTTTATTTTTTCATTGGTAGCATTTAGAGTTGCCAGGTAAGTCTAACAGGCCGGGGGGAGGGAGGGGAGACTTTCCAGGAGCCTCCGGGAGAGGGGATGGAAGAGGCGTGCTTAAACTCCAAAGGAAGTTCTGGCTGTCACATTTAAAGGGACGGCATTCCTTTTAAATGCCTTCCCTCCATTGGAAATATTGGAGGATGGGGGCACCTTCTTTTGGGGCTCATAGAATTGGACCCTCTGGTCCAATCTTTTTGAAACTTGTTGAGTTTTTTTGAGGAGAGGCACCAGATGCTATGCTGAAAATTTGGTGCCTCTACCTCAAAAAACAGCCCCTCCCCAAGCCACAGATACCCATGGATCCATTCTCCATTATACCTTATGGGAACTGGTCTTCATAGGGTATAATGGAGCGCCCAGGGAACACACCCCACCACTTCCTGATAACACTGAGGCAGGGGGAGGGCCTCCAAACCAGGGGATCCCTTGCCCCCAACTGGGGATTGGCAAACCTATGGGAAACACAGGTCTGAATTCTACCATGGAAGCTTGCTGGGTCCCATCACAAACTCAGCCTGGCCTACCTCACAGGGTTGTTGTTGTGAGAAAATGGAAGTGGGGAGAGAAGTGTTCTAGGCCATGCTGAATCCCAACTCGGGAGATAAACAGATAAATGCAAAGCGGTTTTCAAGAAATGCACAATGGCTTCATAAAGACGACCAGGGAATCACTGAGCACGCCAAGTAGCTGAAGGAATGATTGAGAGTTAACGCCAAAACAGAGACGGTGTTGCCAAATTGCAACCTGATGATTTGGCATCACTTTACCACAGGTAAAAGTGGATTCTGTAAGTCCAGGTAATGTGAATGCTACACCAGACCAGCATTGCTCTCCTTAGGAGAGTTACACCCGCCAGTTTGAAACCAGCCAGTTTGGTGTAGTGGTTAAGTGCGCGGACTCTAATCTGGGAGAACCGGGTTTGATTCCCCACTCCTCCGCTTGCACCTGGCTGGATACCAATCTCCATCTCCTCCTCCTCCTCTTCTTCTCCCATTGACTTCATTGATGTATAAAATGGCTCCGTTAAGTGGCCAGCCAACTACCTTATGAAGGTTGCCTTTTATAGGGCAGGACTCCACAACCATTGGCCCTTACCATCCAACATTTATAGGTTTACTACAGAGGCTCCATTTGGCTTATAATGGCTAAGATCTATTGAAATCTTCCATTCATTCACAAATCCCCCTTTTTAAAAAACTCATCTGAACTAAAATTACATAAATACCCCCCGCACACACACCCAATTTCTAGTTTTGTGTTGTGATTTGAGGCAAGTTTCTCACCAGTTGTTTTTACGCCGTGAGATGAAACCAGATTACTAATATAGCAAAAACTCTCCTGTCGGGTGTGCTGCCTGGACAGGATTTTCGGCAACATTTGCCCTCAAGAATATATAAACCACTCAACGCGTGTGAGGGCTGCCTTGAAGAAAGGGGAGGAAAGTGCATCTGTCTATTTTGGTTCATCTCTTTGGGGATGTTCTGGCCTCAAGAACACCTTATTGAAGACGAAGACCTGGAAACAGAGGTTAATCGCTCACTTCTTTACAAAACGGGAGCAAAAGGCATCTGTGTGTGGATTTTTGGGTTCAGGGACTGTAAGTCTTGAATATAGGAAGCTGCTTTATACTGAATCAGACTGCTGGTCCATCAAGGTCCGTATTGCCTACTCAGACTGGCAGCGGCTCGCCAGGGTCCCAGGCAGAGGTCTTTCAGAACACTTATTACATCATCCTTTAATTGGAGACACCACCATGGATTGAACCTGGGACCTTCTGCATACCACTAAGCTTGGTTCCCAGGTTCTCCTTGGCCACTAGTGGGGGGTAGGATTGCTAGCTCCAGGTTGGGGAGCTCCTGGTGATTTGGGGGGGGGGGGGTGGAGCCTGGGGAGGACAGGGACCTCAGTGGGCTACACTGCCCAGAGTCCACCCCCCAAAAGCCTCCATTTTCTCCAGGAGAACAGATCTCTGTAGTCTGGAGACAAGCTGTAGCTTTGAGGGATCCCCAGGTCCCACCTGAAGGGCTGGCATTCCCCAACACTGACCCACGACCCCTCCCCTGTCTCACCGAGGCTCCAGCTGACATGTGTGCTTTTTTCTGAGCCACACAGTGGCAATAAACAGAGGACTACTTTTAATGGAGTCAGCAAACTTCTATCTAGTCTGAACTACTTTGAATTAGCTGTTTCCCTGATGCACTGGGGGGTTTATGTGTAAGAATCCTGGTTTGGGGTTGGTTTTAATTGTTAAGGTTTGTTTGAATTTAGTTCCATTAAGTGCCCTGTGGACAGACTAGTCAAAAGACAGGCGAACTGTTATAACCACAGAAGTAGAGTTACTGACAACCTGGAGAGAAAGCATGTCCTGAGAGCCAGACTCTAATCTGGGAGGAACAGGTTTGATCCCCCACTCCTCTACATGCAGCTGCTGGTGTGACCTTGGGTCAGTTACAAGTTCTCTCAGAGCTGTTCTCTCAAGGGAAGTTCCCGAGAGAGCTCTCCCAGCCCCACCTTCCTCACAGAGTGTCAGTTGTGGGGAGGGGAAGGGAGAGGAGATGGTAAGCCACTCTGAGACTCCTTTGGGTAGTGAAGGGTGGGATATAAATCCAATCTCCTCCTCCTCCTCTTCTTCTTCTTCAACTCTTGGAGGCAAACAGTTCCATCCAGCAGCTGACTTATGGCAACCCTGTAGGACTTTCAAGGCAAAAGAGGAACAGAAGTTGTTTGACTCTGACAGAAGTTGTGCGTGACTCTGGACCTCCTCCGTGGTCTCCCATCCAAGTACTAAACAGGGCCAGCCCTGCTTAGCAGCTGAGATCTGAGAGATCAGTTAGCTTGGGCCACCCCAGTCAGGGCAATGGACTCTTGAACACATGGAGCTGCCTCTTACTGAGTCAGACCATCAGTCCATCCAGGTCAGTATTGCATACTCAGTCCAGCAGTGGCTCTCCAGGGTCTCAGGCCGAGGTCTTTCGTATCAGAGGTCTTTCGTATCACCTACTGCCTGATTCCTTTCAACAGGAGATGCCGGGGATTGAACCAGGGACTTTCTGCATGCCAGGGAGTTGTTCTCCCACTGAGCCATGGCCTCTTACATAATAAAGCCTTGATGGGGTGATGCTCTTTGCCCAGCATGCCATGAATAGCTTCACCTGCCCATTTTTGCACACAAAGCTTCTGTTACAAGGACAGGAGCTTTTCTCTCTCCACATCATTGGCCAACCTACAGAGAAGCGCCACCCAGACATGGGCTTATCACCTCAGTGAGGACGAGGCCTAAAGATCAAAACAGGCCAGATGCTGAGTGATCCATGACCAAACCTTCCCAGCATCTTAAGCTGAACTGCAGCCATATCCCCCTTCCACCTCCTTCATGGATGAAAGAAGGGGGGGGGGGCGTAAACACTTTCAGCTTTTCACAGTTTTGCAGTCTGAAGCTGCCTTCCCCACATTGTCTTGTGTGTGCGTGATAAGTGCTATCAAGTAACTTTTGACTTATGGCGACCCTGTGAATGAACGCTCTCCAAACCGTCCTCTTGTGAACAGCCTTGCTCAGTTCTTGCAAAGAGAAAGCTGCAGCTTCCTTGACTGAGTCAATCCGTCTCAGTTCGGGTCATCCCCTTCAACTTTTCGTGGCATGATTGTCTTTTCCAGAGACTCTTGTCTTCTCTTAATGTGGCGGGGGGGGGGGGTAATTTGCTTAACGTAAGAGCCGCATAGAATAAACATCAGATGTTTGAGAGCCGCAAGACATGAACAAATATTACACGTACGTTTTTATTGGAAAATATGCAAATTTGCTTTTTATTAACATTAAATGAGACTGCCAAAAACAAAAAAGGGGGTAACAACAGATATTGATACCGATATTTATTTGTCCAATGATATTTGTTTGCTAATGATATTTGGCTAAGAGGGGGGTGGAAAGAAAGAATGATAGAGGTGGAAGGAAACAAAGAGAGAGAGAGAAACAAAGAAAGCAAATAGATGGGGGAGGGCAGGAAAAGAGAGAGAGAGGAAGGAAGGGAGAAAGACAGAAAAAGAGAAAGGTGGAAAGGTGGGGGGGAGGTGCCTTTGAGAATGCATTTAAAGTTAAAGTCACTTTCGTTCTCTGCTCAAGCCTACCCAGGGAGGGAAACACTGGCTGGGGAAGGGAAAACCAATTGGGGAGGCTTGCCTTCCCAATCGCCTTCCTGGGAGCCGCACAAAATGTGTGAAAGAGCCACATGCGGTTCCCGAGCCACAGTTTGGCCACCCTTGTCCTAATGTGACCAAAGTATGATAGCCTCAGTGAAGTCATTTTAGCTTCTAGGGACAGTTCAGGCTTGAGTTGATCTAGAACCCACTGATTGACGGTCCATGGTATCCACTGTCTTAGCCCTCTAGAAAAGAAAAGAAAGATATTCATTTTTTGTTTCTCCCTCTGAAGGGCTAATAAATAATGGAGTGTAGGCTTTGGCATGAGTTCATGGAACTGCACAGGAGTTAAAAGGATTACATTCCTTTCCCTTTCCCTGCATGGCCTCGATATGAATCACAGCAGCACAAGGGCTATGATTTGTCTTTAAAAGAGAAGTGGAGACCCACAATTCCCAGGGTCGCTGGTTGGACTCCAGCAGGGTAATCCTATGCAGGTCTAGCAGAATTTCTTCCCTAAAGCATTTCTAGGGTTGCCAACCTTCAGGTGGGACCTGGAGATCTCCTGGAATTACAAGTGATCTCCAGACTAGAGAGATCAGTTCCCCTGGAGAAGATGGCTGCTTTGAAGGTAAGGTTGTCAGGTCCCCTCATTGCTCCAGTAGGGGGATTTGGGGGGCGTTCTGCGGGTGGGTGGGGAGGCCCCAAGCCTCAGCTGGCTGGGGCGGATTGAAGCCCCCAGAAACGGGGGGACCCCCCCCCCACCTGGACCTGCGGGCTGGCAACCCGATTAGGAGGGTAGACTCTATGGCATTATAGACCAGCTAAGATCCTTGCCCTTCCCAAACCCTGCCCTCCCCACACTCCACTCCCCAGTTCTCCAGGAATTTTCCAAACTGGTGCTGAAAAGCCTAAGTACTTCCTCCTGCACTTCCTGTTTGTTGCAGAAGAAGAAGAAGATTGGATTTATACCCCACCCTTCACTTGGAGTCTTAGAGTGGCTTACAATCTCCTTGCTTTCCTCTCCCCTCAACAGACACAGACAATCTCAACAGACACAGACAAGTGGGGCTGAGAGAGCTCTTTTGAGAACTGCTCTCGAGAGAACAGCTCTTAAAGAACTGTGATTGACCTGAGGTCACCCAGCTAGCTTCACATGGAGGAGTGGGGAATTAAACCCAGTTCTTTAATCAAAGAGTCCACCACTCTTAACCACTACACCGAAGAAAGCAAACAGTTTCCTCTGCCAAGTGTTAGATGGGGTATTCTGCTGGAATAACATGGGAAGCTTCAGTGAACTTGTGAAGCTGACTGATACTCATTAGACCATCAGTCCACCAAAGTTAGCACTGACTACTCGGATTGGCAGTGGCTCTCTGGAGTGCTGGGTGGAGGTCTCTCACATCACCTACTGCCTGGTACTCTTAACTGGTGCTGCCGGGAATTGAACCCGAGACCGTCTTGCATGCGAAACACATGCTCTGCCACTGAGTCACCCTCCCTCCCCTATCTGACGAAGGGAGCTTTGACTCTTATACCTGGGAGATCTTGTTGGGCTTCAAGGCGCTACTGGTCTTTGCTACTCTCCCCCATCGTTTTTTCGTCCTGATTTGAGGCAAAGCATTACCAAGGGCTCAGACCACAGGAATAGTCCAGGAAGAGCTCTCGTTCATTATTCCACATTGTGCAGAATTCCCTGCATTGTGTAGGGGGTTGGACTAGATGACCCTGGAGGCCCCTTCCCACTCTATGATACGATGACTACCATCTTCCCTCTCTTTGGCCCATCCTGCATCTAGCATTCACTCCGCTGTTTTACCAAACCCACGCTGGACCAGAAATTCCCCTCTGCATCTACATTGCATGCCACTTTCACTTCCTTTCATCGTTGGATTTAATGGAAGCCTCCACACTGCATGCCGGTTTCACTTCCTTTGATCTCTCGGTTTTATGGAATTGTCTGCATAGATTTATGGCCGTTTTATGGCCGTTCAGGGGTGACTCTGCAGCCAGGACTGCGTTGGCCCAGGGTATCTGAATGAGGTTCTGAGCCGCATCTTTTTCGGTTCCAGCGTGGGTTTGGTAAAAACAATGGAGCGAGTGCTAGATTTATTTATTTATTTGAATTTATATCCCGCCTAGCCAGCACAAAGCGGAATGGGCCTTTGTTTTCATCTCCCGTTCCCTATTTTGAGGTGCTCACCTTTGCTAACTGGGGTTTCGCTAAGCAGCCCGCAGTTGGAGATCCCCCAGCAATGCATCTGCTGCCGGAAATTGATGTATTGAAGCCATTAGTGCCAGAAAATTAACATTGCTTTGCTAACTGTCTATAGTGCACTGGTCACATGCATTACCTTCCATAACCCGCGCACTTTCTCTTGATCGCTGGAGCTTTCCACGTAACGGGGCTCAATTGTGTGTTTTGTCTTGTTGTGCAACCAATTTACTCGTCTCGCTCCTCTCTTGTGGACTGGATAATAAGCACTAATTAAGCCAGGAGACTGTGACTGGGGATGGAACAGTTTAATTCTGCGCTGACGTGCTCTGAGGTCCAGAGAGTTGGGGATTTGACTGGCTAAGGAAACATGAGGGCTGCGTCTTAGTCATACAGAGGGATGGCCAATGAGAGAAGGGTTCGGGAAGGACATTTCCTGCCTGCCGCAGAGCCTCCATGACCTGACCTGCACGACCCATGCTAGCCGGATCACTTCTGATCTCAGAAGCAAAGCAAGGTCTGCCTTGGTCCATACATGAATGGGAGACCTCCAGGGTTGCTACACAGAGGCAAGTGATGGCAAACCACTTCTGAACTCCTCTTGCCTTGAAAACCCCATGGGGTTGCCAGCTGCGACCAGGGCTGGCCCATTACTGTTAAATCTTAGACTGTCGCCTAGGGTGAAAGATCGATGAGGGTGCCATTCTGGCTGGCCTCGTCCCCTCCTCACCCCACACAGGAAGCCTCCCTTGCCGGTTCTTGCTCCGTCCCAGCAAGAGACTCCCCCCTTTGCAGCCCCCCCCCAACAAAAAGAGAAGAAGGCGGGGGGAACAGGTGCGGGGAACAGCCTGGGACGACGGGGAAGTGCTGCTCGCCCTCTGCCACCCCCGCGGTCTCTTTGGACCTCCTTTTGCAGCCTGGCACAGGCTCCCTCGCCCTCCCCTCAAGCAGTCCTCCCCCCCCCCCGCATGAATTTGCAGGTCACCCCCTTGGCCCGCCCGCTGCGGCTCCGGCACCCACCCCTGTCCCATCCTGCCCCACACGGGGGGGGGGGGGGTGCCAAAGTGTATCCTCGCCTAGTGGGCAGGAAAACCTGGGGCCATCACTGGATGTGACTTCCCACCACCAATAACAAGAGGCCCTAACCTGGAAGGCCCAGGCTAGCCCCGTCTCTTTAGATCTTGGAAGCCAGGCAGGGTTGGTTCTGGTGAACACTTGGATGAGAGACCACCAAGGAAGTCCAGGGTTGCTACGCAGAGGCAGGCAGTAGCAAAAACCACATCTGGAGATCTCTTGCCTTCAAAACCTTACCAGGGTTGCTGTAAGTTGGCTGTGACTGGCAAGCACTTTCCCACCACCAATACGAAGAGGCCCTGACCTGGATGGCCCCGGCTAGCTCAATCTCCTCAGCTCTTGGTAGCTAAGCAGGGTCGGCCCTGGTTAGTAGAAGGATGGGAGACCACCAAGGAAGTTCACAGCTGCTAAGCAGAGGTAGACAACGGTAAACCACTTCTGAACATCCCTTGCCTCCAAAACCCCATGGGGATGCCATAAATCAGCTGCAACTTGGTAGCAAGACAAAAGAAACCCAGATCCTCATGGCTGAGCATGCAGTGGGTGAGAACCAAAAGATAAAGAATTTGTAATTCTGCAGTATTTGGCCCTAAGCCTAGATGCCATGGCTGGCTTTCCCCCCATTGTGGCAGTGTAGAAGAAGCGCTTGGATTTATACCCCACCCCTTCACTTGGAGTCTCAGAGCAGCTTACCGTCTCCTTTCCCCTCCCCTCCCCACAACAGACACCCTGTCAGGTAGGTGGGGCTGAGAGAGCTCTTTCGAGGACTGCTCTTGAGAGAACAGCTCTGAAAGAACTTATGACTGACCCAAGGTCACACCAGCAGCTGCACGTGGAGGAGCGGGGAGTCAAACCCGGTTCTCCCAGCTTAGAGTCTGCTACTCTTAACCACTACACCAAACTGGCTCTCAAGGTATCTATTATTGATTCTCTTTTTATCCCCCCCCCCTTCTCCAGGGAGCTCAGGGTAGTGTTCATGTTTCTCTGCCCTCTTTTGTTGTATCCTCGCGATAAAAAATGTGAGGTAGTTTAAACTGAGGGAGAATAAGTAGTTCAAGGTCACCTAGTGAACTTCAAGGTTTATTTATTTATTTGATTTCCAGGCAGTTTACAAATGGTTTATAAATATAATTCAAGAAATACAACTTCACACACACACATACACAGATTAAAAACTAAAAACAGTGAGCCAGCAGTAAACACAACTAATCAGATGGCGTTAGACATTATATGTCCTTCCCTGGGGAGGAGATGGGGGGAGGCCAGGCTGGATGGTAGGCCGTTGCTGTCGCCAACCACAGGCCTGGTGGAACATCTCTGTCTTTCGGGCCCTGCAAAACTGTTTGAGGTCCCAGAGGGCATGGATGTCTTCCGGCCGAGAGTTCCACCAGGCTGATGCCAAGGCCAAAAAAGTTCTGGCTCTGGTTGAGGACAGCCCAATATCCTTTGGGCCAGGGGTCACCAGGAGGTTCTTATCTCCAAAGCGTAATGCTCTTCGGTGGGGGGGTTATACTGGGAGAGGTGGTCCCTTAGATACGCTGGTTTTGGTGTCGTGGTTAAGGGCATGGACTCTAATCTGGGAGAGCCGGGTTTGATTCCTCACTCCTCCACTTGCACCTGCTGGTGTGATCTTGGACAAGCCATAGCTTTGACAAGAGCTGTCCTTGAAGGGGCAGTTCTGGAAAGAGCTTTCTCAGCCCTGCCTACCTCACAGGGTGTCTGTTGTGGGGAGGGGAAGGGAAAGGAATTTGTAAGCCACTCTGAGACTCCTTCGAGTAGTGAAGGGCAGGGTATAAATCCAATCTCTTCTTCTTCTTCTTAGATATGCTGGTTGAGTGAGGAATTGAACCTGGGTCTCCCTGGTCCCTAGTCTAGCAAGCTAACCACTAAACCACACTGTCTCAGTAGGTCTACTGAAGATGACTCCACTGGACCACTCAAAACACTATTCCCCACAACAGCTAACGCAGGGGTTCCCAACCTTTTTGAGCCTGTGGGCACTTTTGGTGTTCTGACACAGTGTGTTGGACACATCCGCAAAATGGCTGCCACAAGAGGCGACACCAGTGACGAAAATGGCTGCCCTGCTTACCTTCAGTGCTTACAGTGAAGATCCTCATGCTGCGGCGACAGCTGCTGCCAAAGCAACTTTTTTTTAAAAAAAAATATCTGCACAGCCAATCAAATTTCTAGTGGCCAATCAGAAGCCTTTTCTGCCCTGGCTCCACCAGGCATTTAGCTGAGGACAGTGACGGTTTCCATTTGGCTTGCACTCTGGTCTCTCCCTCCCGTGAGGCAGTGACACAACTGAAAAGGTTTAGCACCATCTAATTAGATTAATTATTGTACTTTTATTGTTTAAACTATGCATTTAATATGAATGTTGTTTTTACTCTGATGCACACCGCCCTGAGCCCTGTTCCACAGGGAAGGGTGGTCTAGGAGCTAAAATAAATAAATAAACAAATTGCTGGGCAAAAGCCTGACCTGGTCTCACCTACTCTCTAGAAACCCTTGGCAGGCTCCACATTGGAGACCCCCTGACCTAAGACCTCTTAATATCTGGGTTCTGCTTGCTGTCAGAAACGTGACACCCAGCCAAATCCCCTGGAATGACGTCTGAGCAGAGTGCCGTAAGCCACCGGGGAGCAGCTATGACTCAGTAGGACAGCCCTTGCTTGGCATGCGGAAGGCCCCCAATTCAATACCCGGCATCTTCAGCTACAAGGACCAGGTAAAAGGGGATGCAAAAGACTTTGACCTGAGACCCCAGAGAGCTGTTAGCAGCCCGAGTACACAATAGGGACTCAGATAGCTCAGTGGTCTGACTCAGCAAAAGGATACTTCATGAATTCACGTGCACCTCTTTTAAGGCTCATTGCTTGGTGGTAGGCAAGGGACAGAGCCTGCTAGGGCCAAGGACAGCTCCGAGACGCTTCAGAATAAGTCATCAAGCCCATTGATCTGTCCAGGGTGCTGGAGTTTTCCTTCTGGCCACCTGAGCCCTGGGGAACTCAACCCCTGCCTCTTCGCAAAATGCTGCCTACAGCTATGCCTACAGTGCAATCCTAATTGGACTTCAGTGAATTTAGAAGGTTACAACTTCAGCTATGTTTATTATTTGTTTAGTTCATACACATGTGACCTATTGGAAGGAAGGCAGTGTGATATAGCCCAATCTCGTCAGATCTTGGAAGCTGAGCAGGGCCAGTACTTGGAATGGCAACCACCAAGGAAGGCTCTGCAGAGGGAGGCCATGGCAGACCACCTCTCCTTCTCACTCGCCTTGAAAGCCCCTAGCTGGGGTCACCAGAAGACAATTGCAATTTGACGGCACTTTATACATGCATACACCTCACTATCCTCCCCAATGGCAAACCAAAGAAACTTACATGGTTCTCCTCTCCTTCGTATTGTCCTTATCACAACAATCCTGTGAGGTTGAGTGTCTGGGACTGGCCCAAGGTCACCTAGTAAGCTTTCATGGCAGAGTGGGGATTCAAACCTGGGGATTTTCTCGGATCCTAAACTGAAACTTTAACCACTATGCCATGGTAGCTTTTGTGGAGAAAGGCTGCTGTTGAACAGTACTGAGCAGCCAGGCTTGGTTGAGTTGCAGAAGTTGTGTGGAAGCAACTAGCAAGTCAGCTAGTGGTTGCTGCCAGGCCTGGCCCCTACCCTCAAAGGTCAAAACAGCCCGGCAAAGGGCCTGCCCCTCCTCTTGCCTTTTAGTGACAGAAACCAAGGCTTGAGCTCTGGCAGTACTGTTGTAGTTGCCTAGCAATGACCACAGAGGTTGTTTGTTTCTTAGAGCTACAGGAATGGCTTCTATTGTTTGGGTTCTTTTTAATATCCCACTGTACTTTTTAAAGGATTTTCTGCAAACCCTTGGCTTTCTGTGGGCATTTAGAAAGATCTGTCTTGTCTGCTCATGGCCCCCGTCTCCCCCATCCACACTCGGGCCCCCTCTGAGAATTAAATATATTGACAAAACTTGAAAGAATCACAGGGGGGATCTCATCTTCTCTGGCTTAGCTCTCTTACCCTTACACGCACTCTCCAAGCTGAACATTCCCACGTCCCTTGGCCATTCCTCATAGGGCTTGGTCTCCAGGCCCGCGATCATCCTCATCACTCTCCTCTGAACCTGCTCCATTCTGTCCACATCCTTTTTGAAGTGAGGCCTCCAGAACTGCACACAATACTCCAGGTGCAGCCTGACCGAGGCAGTGTACAGCGGAACTATCACATCCTGTGATATGGATGTTATGCCTCTGTTGATACATCCCAAGACTGTATTAGCCTTTTTTGTCGCTGCATCACACTGGCTGCTCATATGTAACTTATGGTCCACCCTTACCCCCAAGATCTTGTTCCCACACACACTGCTACCCAGACACCTGTAGCAAAGGAGGGGACAGAAGCTGGCAGAAATGTTACCAAGCTTCCTCCCCGCCTACAGACACTTTGAGAGGAGGTTCTTTCCTGCCTTTTGTATCCCATATTGCAGCAAAATAGTCTCTAAAAGAAGCATGTTATTAAACCAGCCACCACATTCAGTTCCCCCTTTTTTTAAAAAAAACCAATTCAGAATGTTTTTAAGTGTTTAATTACATAATTGATCTCGTTGTGCCCATTATAGTTACAACTCAAACATTCAACATCATTTACTATTTGAATAAGCATTTACGGGAAGGGACCGGGAGGGAAGGAAATGCACCATAATGTACTTGTGTGGACAAACAATGTAAAGAGAAAAAAATCACCACTCTTTCTCCAAGAAGAAAAACCATGACAGTGATTTACCGGGGAAAGGTACTGGAAATCAGGGATTCTCTCTGGTAAATGGGGATTTGGGAAGTGTAAGATAGATATGTTTCTAGTCTGGAGTTGTCGTTAAACTCTCAGAAGAGCAGCAGCCACTGCAGCATTCCCTCTAAGTTGAGCTAGTGTGAGCTACCTCACAGTTTTTTAGCCTCCGGCTCCCACATTTTTGTCCTAGCTCAGGAAGCAGACTGAGCAGACTGATTTATGCAGTAGCCAAATCGCTCGCTCACCACTTTAATGCCAGTAGCTCACAAAGTAGGAATTTTTGCTCACAGGACTCCAGCAGCAACTCTAAGCTGAGTTAGTGTGAGCTAGCTCACAGTTTTTTAGCCTCTGGCTCGCACATTTTTGTCCCAGCTCAGGAAGGATGGCTCCAGAGCACCCTATTTTACACAGCAGCCAAATTGCTCACTCACAACTTTAATGCCAGTAGCTCAAAAAAGTAGAATTTTTGCTCACGAGACGCCACAGTGTAGATGGATAATTGGCAGCCTGTGGAAGGAAATTTAAATCTCAAATAGATGGAAGGGACCTCCTGGGTAACTGGATGCCTAGTGCGTATTGCATAGGGTTGGTGATAGTTCTGGAGGCAGTGGGCACAGCTTTCCAAGCCCCCTTGGTTTAGATCAGGGGTCCCCAACGTGGCGCCTGTGGGTGCTTTCTCAGTGCCCATCAAGTTCTTTTGGAAAGTGGGAGGGGCTAGGCTAGGTTTCTCGCTGGCTGCGTAGAGGAAAAGGCATCCTTTGAAAAGAGCTTCTGCTCAAGTCGTTGAAGGCTTCCTCTGAGAGCTCTGTGTAATTTCACTGCAGGACATTTTGCAGCTGGCTCCGCCTCCTGCAGCAGCCATTTTGTAATTGTGCCCTCTGGGAGAACTCCAAAAGTGCCCACAGGCTCGGAAAGGCTTGAGTCAGAGTCTTCTGAACAGTTGCGTGAAGCATTGGGGGGGGGGGGCGGGATTTGCAAGGTACCAAGATCCCTTCCCGCAGCAGGAAGAAGAAGAAGAGGAGGGAGGGGGAAGGAGGAGATTGGATTTATTCCCTGCCCTTCCCTCGGAGTCTCAGAGCAGCGTACAAACTCCTCTCCCTTCCCCTCCCCACAACAGACACCCTGTGAGGTAGGTGGGGCTGAGAGAGCTCTGACAGAAACTGCTCCTGAGAGAACAGCTCTGAAAGAACTCGTAACTGTCCCAAGGTCATACCAGCAGCTGCATATGGAGGAGTGGGGAATCAAACCCAGTTCTCCCAGATTAGAGTCCGTGCACTCAACCACTACACCAAACTGGAACTGTCCTTCAATCTGTCGCCGTCCCCCTCCGTTTAAACCCTCGCTAGAGCCTGGTTCCACCGTAAACCTCTGGCAAACTCATACAAGGGGGTACCAATGTCTTGGAAACAAAAGAAAGCAGGGTGCTGTTCAGATAGGGTCATGTTGCTATCCCTGTGCGGGGAGCTGCAAGACGTGACCGAATTTTTCTTCTCTCCCTTTCTTCTCCCCCCCCCCCCTTTCTGTTCCATGACTTTGTTCTCAGTCAAAAGGCACAGAGTCAAGGAAGAACGGCTGCTCTTTTGTGCCAGAGATTTGAATTTGACCCCCTCCAACCTTAAAAAAAGAAAGAAATCAATATGCACAGGGAGAAGCAGTGGGCACTGCTTTCTGAGACTCTTTCGCAGCTGTGCAGTCCTTTTTAGACAGATGTTATCTGACTCGAAGTCTTCTGAATACTTGAGCGAGGGGTTGTGTGTCCCCCCCCATGGTCTTTGCAAACTGCACTCCGCCGTATAATGTCACTGTTGTCTTTAGCCACCTCCTGAGAGTAACCATAGGTTTAAAATAAATAGGCCCACTTTGAGACATATAAAATAAATACGGTTACCTTGATGGCCGGGCGGCGGGGGGGGGGGGGGGGGGGGAATAGCCGGCATTTACATCCAGGAAGGCACTGGTGTGTGACAGAGGTCATCAGCTGACTCTGCGCGGACCCTCTGCCGGAATGAAAAATATATGAAGCAGAGAGCTGCATCGCTTGGAGGTAGGAAGGGAAACTGGAAGGATGCGGAAAGCCTGGGGTGGGCTCTCACCCCACCGAGGTTGCGGGCGGCTTGTTCGCGACCCCGTGCTGCTTTTGAGGAAGCTTCTAGGGGGAGCTGGGATGAGCCTCTTGTACATTTCAGCATCATGAGCGCGGTTTTTGCAAACAGCCACTCAGGGGGTAAATGTGTGTGCGAGAGAGCTTTGTTACTGTAGGTGTCCATTGCCCCATGGGGGGAAAGGAGGTGTCAAAGCACACTGACATGCTAATTTTCTATGTGCAAGGTGGTGGTGGTTGTTTTTGCCATCTCTCTGACACAATAATTTTCTAGCATGGTGTAGTGGTTAAGAGTGGCGGCGGACTCTAATTTGGAGAGCCGGGTTTGATTCCCTGCTTCTACTTCACACGAAGCCTGCTGGGTGACCTTGGGCCAGCTGCAGTCCTCTCAGGACACTCTCAGCCCCACCTGCTTCACAAGGTGCCTCTTGTGGGGAGAGGAAGGGATGGCAACTGTAAGCCGCTTTGAGACTCCTTAGGGTAGATGAAAAGTGGGGTATAAAAACCAACTCTTCTTCATGTGTGGGGAATTGTTTTTGCCATCTGCCTGATACACTGATTTTCAATGTGTGGGGAATTGTTTTAACCATCTCCCTGACATGCTAATTTTCTACGTGCAGGGAAATGGGTATATCATCTTCCTGACTTGCTAACTTCCTATGTGCAGGGAATTGTGTTGCCATCTCCCTGACATGCTAGTCTTCTATGGGCAAGGAATTATTTTGTAAGGAGGAAATGGTCCCTCCTTGGAACTTCGACCTGCAGTCTGAACTGGTACAGCCAAGACACATTTGCTGCCTTTATAATACTACTTTGGAGAACTGGTCTCAGACTTAGATTTTTCATGGATGGTCCTCACAGCTTGACAAGAGATACATACTTAGGTACTCTCCAGGCCTGTTGAGGTCACCTGGGGAACATCCAGAGACCAGAAGAAGACACAGCCTTGGAAGCTATCCTGCTATCGCAAAGCCCAAGGTCAACTGGAGGAGAATCTCCCAGCCTGACCAATATTATTGGGCGATTCTGATTCCAGCCACTAGAGGGCAATAGCACATACCCATGCGCTGCTCCCCTAGCATTCCCTTAAGCTATTTTGCATACAAAATCTCAGCTTTTCATCTGTGAAACTTTCACTCCGATTCCCACGCTCAGAGAAGATCTGCTACCCAATTAGTTGTACAAATACATTCATTTATGATGCTTTTGTTTCACCCTTTCACCAAGGAGCTTAGAATAACACATGGTTGCCCTTTTCCCTTATATCTTCATAACAACCCTATCAGGTAGGCTAGGCTCTGTGAGAGTAACTCGCCCCAGGTCTCCCCTTCCACTTGATAGCAGAATAGGGGCTTGGATCTATCTCTCCTTAGTCCTAGTTCAAAACGCAGGTTTTCTCCTCCTGAATACCATATCAGTGTCAAAGATCAAGAGTCCAGCAACACCTTAAAGACTAACATTTGTGGCAGGGCATGAGGTGTCATCAGTCAATGCTCAGTTCTTCAGTGTGTCCCCAAAAGAGCTCTCTCTCTTTCCTGAACATTGGTCCCATGTGTTTGGAAAAGAAATTCCCTGTGCATCCTTCATTACTGATCCAAGCCTTGCGTAATATTTACTAGGTGGTATGTCTGGCTTCGACACCCAGGTTCAAATGCTTGGCTGTAAGTCCCAAATACCACATAAGGACCCCATAGATATTGACCAAGATTTGAGTCCAGTAGCACCTTAGAGACCCACAAGTTTTCCAGGGTGCAAGCTTTCAAGGGCCACATGAACACACACAAAGCTGCCTTATATTCAATCAGACCCAGGGCTCATTTCGTAGCAGGGGCTCCTCTGCATATTAGGTCACACACCCCTGATGCAGCCAATCCTCCAAGAGCTTACAGTAGCCCCTGTAAGAAGAGCTCTGTAAGCTCTTGGAGGATTGGCTACATTAGGGGTGTGTGGCCTAATATGCAAAGGAGCTCCTGCTACGAAATGAACCCTGATCAGACGCTTGGTCCATCAAGGTCAGTATTGTCTACTCAGACTGGCAGCAGGTCTCCAGTATCCCAGACAGAGGTCTTTCACATCACCTGTTATTTGGTGCTTTCAACTGGAGATGCCTGGGATTGAACCTGGGATCTTCTGCATACCAAGCAGATGCTCTACCACCAAGCCACAACCCCTCCCACTCATTCAAAGCTCCATTAATCAGATACCTGACAAAGGCAGCTTTGACTCTCCAGAGCTTATACCCTGGAAAACTTGTTGGTCTTTTAGATCCTGTTGGACTCAGATCTTGTTCTTCTGCTGCAGACCAACACAGCTACCCACCTGAAACTACCATAGATATATAAGAGCTACCGTAGATACATGGTTCATCAGGTTCCTCCACAGCATCCTTTATAGCAAACTCCAATAACCAGAATGCAACTGGCCCTGGTCACAGTCTAATGCTAACGGTCCAATGAAATATCATCTAAATATGAAAATCAATTAATTTGGAAACCTGAAAATCCAAAAGAAAATGTTGTCTAATTTATCTTTCAGAATTTGATTCTGATTATCATTTTTTGCTAAAAAAAAATCAACAACAGAAAATTCTGATTTTGCTAGTAAATCTTTTAGGTCATTAATGTGAAGTATTCTTGCTTAATTCTGTAATTTGTGGAGCGGAGGCAGACTTAAATGAGATCATTCACATATAGATTGGGCTACAAATCTTCCTCATATACCTTTATTGATGTATCCACCCATTATAACTCTTAAGTTGTGAGTGTGGTAGCATTGTCATCAGGATTCCATGATTAACCCTTAGGCCTGAGCTGTTGAAATATTTGTGAACATTCCATAGTATCACAAAAATATTCAGTCTGTAGGCTGCCAGCTTTTAAGTGAAGTGTAGGGGAGAGGGACACCACATTTTGAAATAGTATTTTATAGACCATAACTGGACCGGCCCTCTGTAGCCAACATAGTCACTTTAAATATCCACGCCGACAGAAGGTATAGAAAGCATCAGGAACAGTATGTCCATTCCGATAAGCTATTCATGTATTGGATACTGATAAATCTCTATATCGAATGAAAGAGAGCTCTCAAACGGCTCCTGCACTCCGAAGGCCTTCTCCCCTTTACATTCTGCTCTTGATTGGTTGGAGGGGGTACAGTTAAGAAACGTTTAACTGAGTTTGATTCTGAATAGGGGGGGGGGGGGATTTACATTCTCATGATCCAGTTTCTTCTATTTTATCACACCCTTTCTCCATGGGGCCCTGTGAGGCGTACATGGAGAAGAAGAAGACTGGATTTATACCTTGTCCTTCAGAGTCTCAGAGCAGCTTACAATCTCCTTCCCTTCCCCTCCCCACAACGGAAACCCACTGAGGTAGGTGGGGCTGAGAGAGCTCTTTCAAGGACTGCTCTTTTCAAGAACAGCTCTGGCAGAACTATGGCTTGCCCAAGGTCATCCAGCAGCTGCAGGTGGAGGAGTGGGGAATCAAACCCATTCTCCCAGATTAGAGTCCACGCACTTAAACAGGGAGGGAGGGAGGGAGGAAGGAAAAAGAAAACACATGGAATAAACAGTGCCATAAGCTACAACCCAGTTCCCAAAAGCTGCCTGAAAAGAAAAAAACAGCTTAGCCATTGTTCTGGCAAGTGAACTGAAAGCCAAGACTAGGCCTGTACCCCCTCCCTGTTAGTTGCAACCCCAGAACCAAGCTCTGCCGTCGGTCTCCTCGATCAATCGGGGTCCCGGCCCAAGCCTGAGCTCAGAAAGAGCATCTGCTCATCCCGATCCCCAACCACCCCGAGATTAATCATTAGAAGCACTCTCCACCCCCACCCCTTGGAAATGCTTTTAGGTCCAGAAAAGTCGCTGAGAGTCCAAGGACAAAGGTTGGCGGGAGGTTAACAGATAAAGTACAGAGCCATGTTTACCATCCCACAGGGTTTTGGAGACAAAGCGGACCCAGGCTGAGGGGGGAGCGGGACCAAGCGACCTCATAAAACGGTTGATGAAACCTCAGGGAGTGCTGGCATTTAATTTGTGTTTTAGCATTTTGAAAGGAAACAGAAAGCAGATCCGTTCCATGCGATGCCCTCTTGGCCACTTAACTGGGCGCTCTCGCCGCTGTCCGGATGCCCCTGGGAAGATATTTTATCGAGGATCAGGCAACTGTGTGACGCCTGGGCAAATGACCATAAAAGGAAATATGCTCAGCTGGGCCATCCTCTCTGATTGGTCAGCAAGGGCCATATTTAGGGTTGCCAGCCCCCAGCTGTGGCCTGGAGATATCCCAGAATTATAAGTGATCTCCAGATGATGGAGATTGGTGCCCCTGGAGAAAATGGCTGCTTTTGGCAGGTGGACCCTTCTGAGGGCCCTCCCTTCCCGCAGTCCTGCCCTCTCCAGCTCCAACCCCCAAATCTCCAGAAATTTCCCAACCCAGAATTAATCACCTAGTTGGGGAAGTGGAACACCATATTCTGAGTATCCACTTATTTAGAATATTTCTAAGCCACATCTTCAGAGCCCTGCGGGAAGCGGCTTGCAACTGAAAATCGCAGTGTTCAAAACACAAGCCATTAAACATAAGCATAGAACTACCCCTGAAACAGAAACAGGTCATAAGGACAATTTATTTATTTATTTATTTATTCTTTCAATTTATACCCCGCCCTCCCCGCGAACGGGCTCAGGGCAGCTTACATGGGCACAAGGCCTGGAAAATACATTAAAATGATTAAAACAATTAAAATAAATTCCTATGATTAATACATTGCTAATAGCTTCCTATAACTATTTTCAGACTGGCAACCCAGTGGTAGGTCTCTAAATCCCGCCCACACCAGCAAGGATTGTTAGGGCCGATGCATCATTGATGGTATCCCTGATGGGTGGAATCCTCGGTGGCGGCTCCTATTCAAAAGCCTGGCGGAAGAGCTCCGTCTTGCAGGCCCTGCGGAACTGCACAAGGTCCCGCAGGGCCCTGATCTCCTCTGGGAGCTCATTCCACCAGACAGGAGCCACCACCGAAAAGGCCCTGGTCCTAGTTCTGGTGAGCCTGGCGGCCCTCAGGCCTAGTACCTCTAGTCGGTGGGTTGACCCTGACCTCAGTGCCCGCTGGGGAATATATGGAGAGAGGCGGTCCCTAAGGTATGTTGGACCCTGGCCATATAGGGCTTTATAGGTAAGAACCAGCACCTTGAAGCGAACTCGGTATACTATAGGCAGCCAGTGCAGTGCCGCCAGCACAGGCCCGATGTGTTCCCGACTCGCGAGACCCATCAGCAGCCTAGCCGTGGCATTCTGCACCAGCTGCAGCTTCCGGGTTAGCCCCACGGGCAGCCCCATGTAAAGAGCGTTACAGTAGTCCAGCCTCGAGGTGACCGTCGCATGGATCACTGTGGCCAGGTCGCCCCGATCGAGGTAGGGAACCAACTGCCGCGCCAGCCGAAGATGATAGAAGGCCGACTTGGCAGTGGCTGCTACCTGGGCCTCCATTGTCAAGGAGGAATCCAGGAGCACTCCCAAACTCCTAGCCCGCGACACAGGCACCAACGGTGCCCTGTCGAAGCTCGGGAGTGAGAGCCCCCGCCCCAACCCACAGCTCCCCAGACACAGGACCTCCGTCTTCGCCGGGTTCAACTTCAACCTGCTCAGCCTGAGCCAATCAGCCACGGCGTGCAATGCCCAGTCAAGGTCTTCTGGCCCAGAGTCCGACCGGCCACCCAACATCAGATAGAGCTGGGTGTCATCAGCATACTGGTGACAACCCAGCCCAAACCTCCGGGCAATCTGGGCGAGGGGGCGCATATAGATGTTAAACAGCATCGGGGAGAGCACTGCCCCCTGGGGCACACCACATTCAAGTGGGTGCCTCATGGACTGCTGCTCCCCTAGCACCACCCTCTGTCCCCGACCTTGGAGAAAGGAGACGAGCCACTGAAGGACCCGCCCCCCAATCCCCACGTCGGCAAGGTGGCGGGACAGCAGCTGGTGGTCGACCGTGTCGAATGCAGCCGACAGGTCAAGCAGCAGCAACACCGCCCCACCACCCTGATCCAGATGCCGCCGGAGGTCGTCAGTTAGGGCGACCAAAGCCGTCTCTGTTCCGTAACCTGGGCGGAAGCCGGACTGAAAGGGGTCAAGGACCGAAGCTTCATCCAGATATCCCTGTAACTGTGACGCCACCGCCCTCTCAATTAATTTGCCCAAATAGGGCAAATTATTTATGCAGCCCTTTGGAGTGTTGGAAGCATTTCACCCAGGTGACTCCTGTTGCTGTGTTCACACAGCATGGTGTAGTGGTTAAGAGCGGCAGACTCTAATCTGGGAGAACCGGGTTTGGTTTCCCCACTCCTCCTTCCCATGAAGCTTGCTGGGTGACCTTGGGCCAGTCACAGTTTTCTCAGAACTCTCTCAGCCCCACATGCCTCTTGTGGGGAGAGGAAGCAAAGGTGATTGTAAGCCACTTTGAGACACATGAGGCCTGCTGGGTGACCTTGGGCCAGTCACCGTTCTTTCAGAACTCTCAGCCTCACCCCCCTTAACAAGGTGCCTGTTGGGGGGAGAGGAAGGGAAGGCGATTGTCGGCCACTTTGAGACTTTGCACGGCAGAGAAAAGCGGGGTATAAAAGGACCACTGAAAGCTGGAATCCGTCCCCCAAGTTCTGAAACGGTGCTGGTACCTCCTATCTCCTTAGCCTTCTACCACCTCAGTCAATTGCACATAGGAACCAGGCCTTACAACAGGCCTTTAAGGTAGACCCGTACTGTTATTATTCTCAGAGGTCATTTTGAAGGCAACCTAAAATATGTATAGACGCCTGATGTAGAGTTTCCATCTCTTGTTCTGGTAATGTATTTGATGAATGGGGCTGAGAGTGTATATAGTTAACTATTAATGAGAATGCATCACCTGGGTGTGATTTTCTAATTTTATTGTATATTTTAATACAAAAACAGAAATAGTGGCATGGAAGAAGAACAATAGATTCGAAACGGGAGTTATTCCGGAGAATCTCGTCTCACCAACTATCTACTCATCTGATGAATACTTACATAGGAACAACTACAAAAATGATTGGACTGTAACTTTGTGGTTATACATTTATATTATTTTGAAAGCGGTGCTGTAGACATTTGGCAGAAGTTTCCTTTGGATTACATAAAAGACATTGGCAGCACATCGTCGCGCAGCTTCATTCTTGTACCTATGCTACACCACCTGACATAACTGGAAGTATGTCGGAAGGAAGGAAGGAAGGAAGGAAGGAAGGAAGGAAGGAAGGAAGGAGAGAGAGAGAAAGAGAGAGGAAAGAAAGAAAGAAAGGAAGGAAGAAAGGGAGGAAGGGAGGAAGGGAGGAAGGAAGGAAGGAAGGAAGGAAGGAAGGAAGGAAGGAGAGAGAGAGAAAGAGAGAGGAAAAAAAGAGAAAGAGAGGAAAGAAAGAAAGAAAGAAAGAAAGAAAGAAAGAAAGAAAGAAAGAAAGAAAGAAAGAAAGGAAGGAAGGAAGGAAGGAAGAAAGGGAGAAAGGGAGGAAGGAAGGAAGGAAGGAAGGAAGGAAGGAAGGAAGGAGAGAGAGAGAAAGAGAGAGGAAAGAAAGAGAAAGAGAGGAAAGAAAGAAAGAAAGAAAGGAAGGAAGGAAGGAAGGAAGGAAGGAAGGGAGGAAGGGAGGAAGGGAGGAAGGAAGGGAGAAAGGGAGGAAGGGAGGAAGGAAGAAGGAAGGAAGGAAGGAAGGAAGGAAGGAAGGAAGGAAGGAAGAGCTAGCAGAGAGGGGACAGCTACTAATCCAAGCCTCAGAAATACCACTATTCTGGGAGGATAGCTTCAGTGGTGGCTGAAGCCTTCAGAAGGCTGGTCGGAGGAACAAGGACCTTTCCAGGGGACGGGGTCATTTTGCTGCAGCCATGACACAAGCAGGCATTCCCCCGCGGGGGGGGCTGGCACTAACTCCCGGAGCTGCGCTCCCCTGAGCTCCTGCTCGAAATGACCCCTGATTATTCTTATTTTGGGGGGCCAACAGGCCTGGAGAAAAACGTCCTGTCTCTATAATAGAACTTCGATGTGTTTAAATAGGTAGCTGATGCCTCTCAAGGCACAGAGGTTACGAAGACTGCCTGGTAAAGAACATCTTGTTAAGCCTCTATTAAAGGGACAGGACATCTTTTCTCCAGGCTGTTGGCATTCCCATTGGGAAGGTCTTGATAAGGATCCAGCACCTAGCTTCTCGGTCCAGCATAGGCTTGGATGTCAGCGCTCTTTTCAGGAGACAATGGAGTCTGCAGCATAAACTCCAGTCATTGGCCGGTAGCGTGAAGGCCCTGGTTTGGCCGGCCCTGGTATAATTACCAGGATCCCAGCCAATCTCTTTGCACTCACTATTTTAGCTGCAGTAAGAAGCTCGGCTATCATCAAGTTGTGTACTTCCTTATCACATTGCAAACATCCTACTGAAATATTTCTCAAGGGATTTGGAAATAGATATACAGCTATTTTTTCCCCCTCGGAAATCTTAAACCACTCGGCCAAACCACCCCGTACGTATACGATGTGCTGATAATTTGCCATACTGGGAAATATTTAGTACGTTTTAAATCTCACCCTCCCTCCATGGAGCTCAGAGCTACATACCTGGCTCTCTCTCCATTTTCTCCTCACACCGCAACCTTGAGAGGCAGTTTAGGCTGAGCATGAGTGGCTTGCGGCCGTGCAGCAAGCTTTGAGAGCCAGTTTGGTGTAGTGGTTAAGTGCACGGACTCTAATCCAAGAGAACCGGGTTTGATTCCCCACGCCTCCACTTGCAGCTGCTGGATGACCTTGGGCATGCCATAGCTCTGGCACAGCTGTTCTTGGAAAAGAGCAGTTTCTGACAGAGCTCTCTCAGCCCCACCTACCTCACAGGGTGTCTGTTGTGGGGAGGGGAAGGGAAAGGAGTTTGTAAGCCACTCTGAGACTCCCTTCCGGTGGTGAAGGGCGGGGTATAAATCCAATCTTTTCTTCTTCTTCTTCTGTGTGAGGGAGGGGCAGTTTGAACCAGGGTCTCCCAGAGCCTAGCCTGAAACCCTCAACCTGGTGGAATGACACCATGAAACTTAAGAGGGTGACTTCAGGCCAGCCATTTTCTCTCCGCTTAAACTCCCTCACAGGATTGTTGTGAGGCAGCCCCGTAGCCAGAAATTTTTTGCTGGTGGGGAAGGGGCCAGGGTTCTGGAGCAGAGGAGTGGGGAACTTAATTAGATTAAATGGGGTAGTGAAAGAGAGAGAGAGAGAGAGAGAGAGAGAGAAGGCATGCTTGCTCGCTCTCCTTTCCCAGCCCCTCCCCTGCAGTGGTGGGGAGGCTGTGGAAGAAAAGGGAAGCTGCCCTGCCACTTCTGGTCAGTTTCACTCCAGGACAAACAGCTGTTAAACCTGTTAAACCAGCTGTTAAACCAGAGCAGCTTCCCTTTCCTTTCCCAGCCTCCCCGCCACTGCAGGGTGAGGCACACTGGGGGTGGGGGTCTGGGGGGGTCTGACATCCTCCTGGGGTGTGGCAGGGCTTGTCCATGGTGGGGCTTTGCCCCCCAATGCCCCACCATAGCTATGGGCCTGTTGAATGCTCCCTCTAAGCTGTGGAGTCTTGTAAGCAAAAATTCTACTTTGTGAGCTACTGGCATTAAGAAGAAGAAGAGAAGAGACTGGATTTATACCCCGCCCTCCACTCCCCAAGGGAGTCTCAGAGCGGCTTACAAACTCCTTTTCCCTTCCCCTCCCCACAACAGACACCCTGTGAGGTAGATGGGGCTGAGAGAGCTCTTTCCCAAGCTGTCCTTGAGAGAACAGCTGGGACAGAGCTATGGCTTGCCCAGGGTCATCCAGCCAGGTGCAAGTGGAGGAGTGGGGAATCAAACCCGGTTCTCCCAGATTAGAGTCCGCGCACTTAACCACTGCACCAAACTGGCTCTCTTAAAGTTGTGAGTGAGCGATTTGGCTGCTGCATTAAATTAGTTTGCTCTCTGGAGCCATCCTTCCTGAGCTAAGACAAAAATGTGTGAGCCAGAGGCTAAAAAACTGCGAGCTAGCTCACACTAACTCAGCTTAGAGGCTGTGAGGATAAAATGGAGGAGGCGGGAAGAATGGTGTACACTGCCCTGAGCTCTTTGGAGAGAGGGTGAGATACAAATGTACAATTAAAAAAAAAAAAAAACCCTGGGAAGTGGAGATCTGAACACAGGTCTCTCCAACCCTAGGTTGTGGTTGCATGTGCCGGTTGAAGCAGCAGGGAAGCGAGGCTATTCTCTCCAGAGAAACTAGACCCACGGTTGCAAGATCACACTGCCCTTTGTTGCTGTGGGCCCAGCCCATCACTGTGTGATCAGAAGCAACTGTGGGTGAGTTGGGGGGGGGGGTTGCCGCTTGTTTCCCATGTGCATAAACGAGGAATCGCACCTTCGCATTGGGGCCCCCCTATGGGTATGTAACGACGCATGTACTGCGAAGAGGGGGAGGAATGGCACCAAGCCAGGGAGGTCTGATCAGACCATCCCAATGGTTCAGGAGATGTGCTTGTGCCATCCGAGAGGGGAAAGTCCTTCCATGACCCATCACAACCCATTTATTACTGGATTTCCCCCGGTGTCTTTTAACTCCTCTTCTGCAGCAAAGCAGCGTGGGGCGCTTCCCAGATATTGCTGTCTGATCACCCCCTTTTGATCCGTCGGGCATTTGCGCCTATGTCGGATCTTCTGGCGTGTGTGATCGCAGCTCTAGTGTCTTTTCTTTAGACGGGAGCTTCTTCAGCTGCAAGGTCATGTCCGAGCAACTCCGTCTCCCGAGGCCAAGGAATATAACACAGGTTTGGTAAGAGAGGAGGAGGAGTTATTTTGCTTTCCAACTCGCAGGCCTGGCACCCTTCCCCTCTGCAGCTGTGCCGTGACTTCAGAGCCTGGTACAAACTGTAAGTGTTAGGAAAGTCTCTGATGGCAACAGCCCATTAAAGTTGCAGAGCTGGATTCCTGGAATTAGTAGTCGTTAGATCAAGAAATGCAGGCCTGGAATGAGCAGAAATGTCTAACGATGCCAAGGTAAGGGACAAAATATCAGGGCAACGACTCCCCGGGGGATCGAGAGCAAACAAGACGGAGGAAATGACTAAGCGTCTACATGCCATTAAAACCAGAAGCCGGGTACTGCTCGGATTAATTGCGCAGGCTCTAATGTAGAGAGGCAAGCTTTTAGCCGGGAGAGGAGTCTTGTCTTCCGCAGGGCATTCTGATGAGCGTCACTTCTATGCAACCAGATTTTTCCTTCAAAGGGAAGGGAAGCCCCGAGTGGCAGATTAGCTGAAAATCTACGACCGCCTGCCCTGTTACTGCACTGATTTAATTTGTTCGTTTCTTCCGAATCTGTATCTAGGAACAGAAGAGCTGGATTCGAGTCTAGTAGCACTTTAGAAACCAACAAGAGTTTAGGGGGTATGAGCCTTTGAGAGCTGAAGCTTCCCCAGGAGGCTTCTAAAGCCTGAACTCTCCCTAGAAGCTAAAATGACTAAACTGTGGCTATCATAGTTTGGTTACACTGGGGCTGGTTCTGCATCTGGCATTCGCTCCACATGTTCTCAGCTGGGAGGAGAAAGTGCAGCTCAAAACTGCATTCAGATACCCCGGGGCAACCCCATATTGACTGTAAAGTCACCCCTGAACGGCCATAAATCTATACAGAAGGTACCATAAAACCCGATGATCAAAGAAAGCGAAAGCGGAATGCAGTGCGGAGGCTACCATATAATCTGGTGATCAAAGGAAGTGAAAGCAGCATGCAATGCAGAGGGGGATTTCTGTTCCAGCGTGGGTTTGCTAAAACAACAGAGGGAAGAGCCAATGCAGAATCACCCTATGAGAAGACAAGAGTCGCTGGAAAGGCAATAATGCTAGGAATTATGCCAGGTTTATGTTTTATGTAGTGCTAGGATTAGGTGATACTTAGAGGTGCCAGACTTAGAGGTAAACATATTCTACAAGAAAACATGCCATTTTTGACAGTTGTGATCACTCGTTCCCCAGTGTGGTGTGGTGTTTAAAGTGTGGGACTAGCACTTGGGTTTGAATCCCTGCTTTATCACAGAAGCCGTCTGGGTGACCTAAGGCCAGTTACATACACTCTGGTGTCACCTACCTCACAGGGCTGTTGTGAGGATAGAATGGAGGCAAGGAGAATGATGTAAGCTGCTTTTGTTTGGGGGGGGGGGAGGCAGAGTATAAATGAAGTAAATAAATCCTCACCGCCCCACCATCTGACTCCAGCAGTAGCCGAACAGCTTTGCGGCAGCAGAGTCATTGTGGTGGCAGAGTTTCGTTCCCTTCCTCCTCAGGGTGGCTTTTGCATCTTCACTGTGGGTGGAATGGATTCTCCCACAGGGTCATAGACGTGTGGATTGGGTCATTTAATGGTTCGTAGAGGGAGGAGCCGTGACTCCAATAGGCCAGTGCAAAAATGCACATGGGCAAAAACACCATCAATGACACAAAGCCAAGCACCAAAGGGTAAGTTTTGAAATGCACACAGTGTTTGTCAATATCCGCCACTTCGGCTTATTGGAGAGGGGAGTGGGGGGGGCTGTGAAACATTGATCCCCCTCTCTGTGTCAATATATGGGAAATGACATCATCCAGGGCTCTTTTTGTAGAAAAAGCCCAGCAGAAACTAATTAGCATAATAGGCCACACCCAACAGCAGAAAACAATTAGCATAATAGGCCACGCCCAACAGCAGAAACTCTTTAGCATAATAGGCCACACCCCTGACAGCACAGCTCCCTTCCGGGATCGGCTTCCCCAGGTACCTCATGGCTTGCGGGGCACATGGGGAACCCAAGGGAAGGAAGGAAGTTTCTGGATCGATTTCCCCAGGCGCCCCACAGCTGCTTGGAAGCCAGCCAGAACTCCATTCCTGCCCAAAAATAGCCCTGAAATCATCCCAAGTAAGGGTGCCCTGACCTGGCTAGCCCAGTCTTGTCCGACCTTGGAAGCCAGGCTTTGTTCAGACCTGGTTAGTCCTGGGTTGGGAGACCACCAAGGAAGTCCAGGGTTGCCATGCAGAGGCAAGCAACGGCAGACCACCTCGGCTCATCTCTACAAAGTCTTCATTAGTCGGCTTACAGCACTTTACACACAAACTTTAATCCAAAACCATGCCTCGGAAAGGAAAATAGATTTGGGTGGGTAGCCGTGTTGGTCTGAAGCAATAGGACAAAGTTGGAATCCAATGGCACCTTTCAAGACCAACAAAGTTTAATTCTGGATGTAAGCTTTCATGCACAGGGTATCTAAAGACGTGCACGTGCATAGGAAAGCTTATACCCAGAATTAAACTTTGTTGGTCTCAAAGGTGCCACTGGACTCCAGCTGTGTTCCACAGAGAAAACGTTTGCACTAGCACTATTTTCTTGTTGATTTTATTGCTCTCAACACCGTGACAAGTTGTTTACTCTGTTCTGGGAAGGTTTTATTTACCTGGGCATCGGTACCTCCGCTTTTGGCTCCGGGAAGGCCCAAAGCACCTTATGCACACCATTCTTCCCCTCTCCATGGGATGTAGGTTAGGCTGAGAGAGAGTGAGTAGTCCAAGGTCATAGGGCAGAGTGAAGTTTTGAACCCAGGTTTCCCAGATCCTTGTCTGACTCTCCAACCCCTACCTGATCCTGGCGATGTGGAGCGGCAAGACAGAAATGTCCCCCCCCCCAAAGTAAAATATTAACAACCACTGTGATATGGCAGGGACGGGAGGGTCACCAGCCCTCTACGCAGGACATTCTTGTGCAAGTTATAAGGGACACGGTGCCAGCTCCGCCGTCCATGCTGTTCATTTTGGACCCAGCCATTCCGCATGGAAATGCTGTAGATCTCAGGCACTGACCTGTGTCTACACATTTACCAGATAGTCATCAATCAATGATTTATTTATTAGCCTGGGCATGATTGATTTATACAGGTTTTGTTTGAGCGGGTTAATTGCAGACGGTCACTTACAATGCCCGCTTTTGGAACACGCGGCCGCCCAGTTCACACCCACCCACCCACCCACCCCGGCCTGCCTCCCCTCGCCGCTTTGGCCAGTGATAACGTCATGGCGGTGATAACATGTTGACTTGTGTCTGGATCAACAATGTGACTCTTTTGGATGCCTTACCTAGGAGAGATTAGCTGCTCCCTGCCATTAATAATCTACTCAGTAAGGAGCCAGGGGTTTTAGCAATGTCAGGTGGGTAGAGATATTTCCCCCTTCTGTCCTGGGAAAGTCTAATATTTAAACTGATGTTTAATCTGGGGGCCCGTGGAGGCACCCTGCGGCAGAGGTCCACGCCAGTATCTGCAAACCCTTGTCAGCGGCCTCTGGGATGCGATTAGATTTCGGGGGCTCCCAGCTTTGGGATGTTAAAATAACATACATGGGTGTTGCTCACAGCTAGGGTGGTTATCGCAAACTGTAGCCAAGAGCTGTGATGAAACTGTTCATCCGCTTCTCTTATACGTCGTGAACTAATTTTCCAGCATTATTATTGTCACTAATTATGAAATATTATTTATTCGTGAATTATTAAGTAACTATTATTGTATTACAGATTGATCCAGGTGGGTAGCCGTGTTGGTCTGAAGCAGCAGAACAAAGTTTGAGTTCAGTGGCACCTTTAAGAACAACAAAATTTAATCAAGGTGTAAGCTTTCAAAGTATGGGACCAATTAGTAATGTCCAAAATCACTGACTCTTTACACTGATCCCAAACTGGCTCTCATACAGTGTATTCCAAATTTCTTCTTACCTGGGCCCCTGCCCTGCAATTCACTGAAGGCCATGATCTTCTTCCCTCTGACACACTTGGCTCCTCCGATAAAGTACCTTTTGATTCTTTTTAAAATTAATTTCTAGAAGGCCGTGGACTGAGCGGTGTTTAGGACCCTGCTGAGGCGTCAGGACCACCAGGCGGCGAGCCCGCGGCTGCTGTGAGCGGCGGGACTGCGACCAGCGAGACCCTGCGCTGGAGAAAAAGCCGGTGCTTGGAGGAGCCGGACGCGAAGAAGGGGTACAGAGCCAGGCACAGAGAGGAACTGGTAATAGTGGAAGATTCAGCTGTGACGGCGGTGCGGGGGGAGGCTGGGCACCTGGAGGAGCCAAGTGCCGGGAAGAACTGGTGGGGCGGGAGGACCCACTGATACAGCACAGGCCCTCGGGGCTGCTGGATCGCTGAAACCCGACCGGTCATGCGGCTAATACCACCTGACTGTTGCTTTCTCCAGCCAGCAGGGCTATCTCCTATCCCCCACATTAGAACTGCTAAAGAAACTATCAGGAACACCTGGCCTGGAACGTACCGGGATAGAGGCAATTCTATGCTGCAAGGACCCTGCCACCACGATGGACTGAGAACTAAGGCGGGAAGTGGTCCCGGACACGCCACCGCCCATGAGGGCTTTATAATTATTTTAGTCCAGTTAGGCTATTTAGGGTATTTAGGTTCCCTTTCTATAGTGCTTAGTTAGATAGGAGGGAGGGAGTTTTAGCCTTGTGCCCAAATTGGTGTGAGGGCAACAAGGAAAGAGATCAGGGAGGGGACAGGTTAGATAGGTTAGTGGGTATTAGTCGCCTAGCTGGTTAGTTCACCATTCTGTGGAAGTCTGAATGCCCACCTCAGATGGCAACAGGTAAAGCGATACCAGTGCTCTTGGGGAGGGGAAGGTATTGCGGTGGGTCCAGGCAGACATGCAAGGGAAGGGGGCAGAGAAACAGAGAAGCTCGGCCCCCTTCCAGCCTGCGTCCCATCCCGAGGGTGACAGACAGTGGGGTTGGGCAAAACCCCCCTCCGACATTGGTGTTGTGCAATGCCAGGTCTATAAGGAATAAGACCACCACCCTGCGGAACTTTATGGTAGAGCAGGGAGCAGACCTGGCATGCGTGACTGAGACCTGGGTGCAAGAGGGGGAGACAGTAGCTCTCTCCCAGATGGCTCCGCCTGGGTTCTCGGTCCTTCACCAATCACGGACTGAGGGGCGGGGGGTGGAGTGGCCCTGTTCATTCGGGAGGCTTACTCCTACAGAGCGCTCCCGCCGCTTAAGCTTGAGGGCATTGAGTGCTCCGGCCTGGTGTGGGACACCGGGGAGAGTTTGGCTATTTGGGTGGTGTACCGACCGCCCAATGCACCACCCATTAGCCTGCCATCGCTGGTCAAAGCTGTATCGGGCTGGGCGTTGGAGCACCCTCGACTTATAGTCTTGGGTGACTTCAACGTCCATGCTGATGATGCGGCCTCTGGGCCGGCGAAGGATCTGGTGTCGGCCATGGGCGTTGGAGCACCCTCGACTTATAGTCTTGGGTGACTTCAACGTCCATGCTGATGATGCGGCCTCTGGGCTGGCGAAGGATCTGGTGTCGGCCATGGCGACACTAGGACTCACCCAATTTGTAACGGTGCCCACGCATCAGGCGGGGCACACGCTCGACTTGATCTTTGCGGCGGGGGTTGGGGTGGGTCCGATTACTGCTTTGCCAGTACCATGGTCGGACCACTTTGCTCTGAAGGCCCGTCTGAATGTCCCACTCAGACCCCGTGTGGGCGGCGAGCATATTTTGGCTCGCCCGCAGAGCCAGATGGACCCTCAGAGGTTCCAGATGGCCCTGCGGGAACCCATTCCCCCTGGCGGCTCGCTGGATGAGCTGGTCGGAGATTGGCATGGCCGACTCCAGGCCGCCATCGACGAGATCGCCCCTAGGCGTCCTCTTCGCCCTCGTTCTAAGCGGGCTCCCTGGTATACCGGGGAGCTGCGGCAGATGAAGCGAGAGCTGAGACGATTAGAGAGACGGTGGCACCGAGCCCGCGACGAAGCGTCAAGAGCATCCTATAGGACGTTTATGAGATCCTATGAGATGGCAGTCAAGGCGGCAAAGAGACAGTTCTTTGCGGCCATGATTGCATCTGCAAGCTCACGCCCAGAACAATTATTTAGAACTATTTGGTCTTTAACAGAACTGCCACAAGGCAGACTAAATGATAGGGAATTGGATATTGGCTGTGAGGCCTTTGCGAGCTATTTTGCAGATAAAATCCTGTCGCTCCGCCACGACCTCCCCGCCACAGTTGAGACAGTAAGTGAACTTGAGGCACCATGCACGTCTTCTCGTTCCATTCTGGATTCCTTCAGCCCACTCAGCTTTGAGGAGGTTGACAGCTTGCTCTCTGCTGTACGCCCAACCTCTTGCAGCCTTGATCCGTGCCCTTCGTGGCTGGTAAAAGCTGGCCGGGAAGGGTTACGAGGTGCCGTCAGGGAGATTGTCAACAAGTCCCTCCAGGAGGGACTGTTCCCTGGGGCACTCAAGGAAGCGATGGTCCGCCCCCTCCTGAAAAAACCATCATTGGATCTGGCCGAATTGGCCAACTATCGGCCAGTTTCCAACTTGCCCTATTTGGGCAAGATTTTGGAGAGGGCGGTGGCGATTCAGCTGCAGAGCTTCCTGGATGACACCTCTGTGCTTGACCCGTTTCAGTCTGGCTTCCGCCTGGGTCATGGGACGGAAACGGCACTGGTCGCTCTCACAGACAACCTCCGACGGCATCTGGATCAGGGCGGAACGGCGGTACTGGTGTTGTTAGATCTGTCGGCCGCGTTTGACACGGTCGACCACCAGTTACTGATCCACCGCCTTGCCGACATAGGGGTTCAGGGGCTTGCCTTACAGTGGCTTGTCTCCTTTCTCCAAGGTCGGGGACAGAGAGTGGCGCTAGGGGAGCACGTGTCCCAGAGGCACCCACTGGTATGTGGTGTGCCCCAGGGGGCTGTGCTATCTCCCATGTTGTTCAACATCTATATGCGCCCTCTTGCCCAGATTGCCTGGAGGCACAAGCTGGGTTGTCACCAGTATGCTGATGACACCCAGCTATATCTGTTGTTGGGCGGCCGGTCCGGGGCCACCCTGAATGACCTGGAGCGGGCGCTTGAGGATGTAGCGGGCTGGCTCAAGCTGAGCTGTCTGAAAATGAATCCAACGAAGACGGAGGTCCTTTGCCTGAGTCGGAGTGGACCGGGGGTGGGTATCCCACTACCGGCCTGTGGGGGGACACCATTGGTGCTGGCGTCGCGGGTCCGGAGCTTGGGAGTGCTCCTGGATGCCTCCTTAACTATGGAGGCCCAGGTAACAGCCACTGCCAAAGCAGCCTTTTACCATCTACGGCTGATTAGGCAGCTGGTTCCCTTCCTCGAACGCAATGACCTGGCGACTGTGATCCATGCTATGGTCACCTCAAGGCTAGACTACTGCAACGCTCTCTACATGGGGCTGCCCTTGACCCAGCTCCGGAGGCTGCAGCTAGTGCAGAATGCCGCGGCCAGGCTGTTGATGGGTCTCTCAGCGAGGGACCACGTCCAGCCTGCACTGAGGGTGCTGCACTGGCTGCCTATAGCGTACCAGGTCCGGTTCAAGGTGCTGGTTTTAACCTTTAAAGCCCTATATGGCCTAGGGCCTGCCTACCTAAGGGACCGCCTTTCCCCATATATACCCCCAAGAGCACTTCGGTCAGGCAGTCAACATCGCCTGATCCTTCCGGGCCTGAAGGAGGCGAAGCTAACAGCCACCAGAAACAGGGCCTTCTCAGTGGCGGCCCCTCACTGGTGGAACGAGCTCCCAGAGAACATCAGGGCCCTGCGGGACCTTTTGCAGTTCCGCAGGGCCTGCAAATCGGAGCTCTTCCGCCAGGCTTTTGGGGCTGCCGCTGGGGGGAATGGCCCTTAGTAGATAGCCATCTTTGAGACATCTCTGGTGGAAACCTCCTGGTTGGTGTAAGTTAATGTGGGTATCTAGTGCTGGTATGATCTCGCCATTCTGTGCTGAATGTGTTTTATAATTTTTAAATGAATCTATTTTATTCTGTGTTTTAACTGTAATAGAGTGATTTTATGCTGTCAGCCGCCTAGAGCCGGTTCGCTGGCTAGGCGGGGTATAAATTGAAACAAATAAATAAATAAATAAATGTTAAGTATCAAAACAGGAACAACAATAATGTAAACAAATAGACATAAAAATAGGAACCATTTAACAAATGCAGTCCTCATTACATAAAGTGAAGAACTTCGTAATACTTATGTGGTACAGAATAACCTGAAAATATATCATCATTAAAAATCTTTTGATTCTGACCACTGTTGGGACTTCTCATGTTTGACTGAGTCTTTTCCCATCTATATTCCTCCTCATAAATCTACAAGACCCACCTTCTTTGGGTAATTTGTTGGAGTTCTTATAGATCTATGCAGGGTATACATTGATATCTCCCCCTGCATGCTCTGCATGCTATAGAAGCTACATAGTAGTTAATAGTTTAAGGATGATATTTGTAATAGATTTAATTCTGTAATTCATTACTCTGAGACCATATTCTGCTTCGATATTTTCATTCTGATTTGTATTGCATTCTCAGACTCAATAAAGTTTGAAAATTGGGGGGGGGGGGAGGTATATGCTTTCGTGTGCATGTGCACTGTATCAGAAGCAGTGTGCTTACACTTGAAAGCTAATACCTTGAATAAAACGTCGTTGGTCTTGAACAGGGGTGGCCAAACTTGCTTAATATATGAGCCAGATAGAATAAACATCAGATGTTTGAGAGCCACAAGATGTGAACAAATATTAGTAATGGTAAAGGTTTCCCTTGCATAAAAGCCAGTCGAATCCAACTCTTGGAGGTGGTGCTCATCTCAGTTTCCAAGCTGAAGAGCCAGCACTGTCTGAAGACTTCTTCATGGCCATTTGTATTGGAAAATATGCAAATTTGTTTTTTTATTAACATTAAATTGATAACTTTAGATGGGGATGGGGGAGAAAGAGAGAGAGAGAGGAAGGAAGGAAGGAAGGAAGGAAGGAAGGAAGGAAGGAAGGAAGGAAGGAAGGAAAGAGAGAGAGAGAGAGAGAGAGAAAGAAAGAAAGAAAGAAAGAAAGAAAGAAAGAAAGAAAGAAAGAAAGAAAGAAAGAAAGAAAGAAAGAAAGAAAGAAAGAAAGATGGGAAGGGAGGGAGGGAGGGAGGGAGGGAGAGGTGGAAAGAAAGCAACTTTAATTTTAAATGCATCCTCTAAGCTCCCCCCTGCCTCCATGCTGGCTAGCTTGGCTTGGAGATGGGATATAATGAGACAAATGCCTTCTCCAAGCTAAAGTTCATGGGGAGAGCGAGGTATAAATATAATAAAATAAATAAAGTTGGTTTCTTTCTCCGCTCCCCCCGCCACCTCAACTCTACCCAGGGAGGGGAACACTGGCTGGGGAAGGGAAGATCAATACTTCTCCAGCCACCCAGCCAAGAGCCACACAATATGTATGAAAGAGCCGCATGTGGCTCCTGAGCCACAATTTGGCCACCCCTGGTCTCCAAGGTGCCACTGAACTCAAACTCTATATAACAGATAGTTAGAGACTATTATCATCAGTTAAATAATTATAATTACTGCTTGTTATTCATGATAATCGCCCTGAACTGGGTGGCCCAGGCTAGCCCAATTTCATCAGAACTTAGAAACTAAGCAGGATCGGCCTTGGATGGGAGTCCCCCCTGGAAGTCTAGAGGTGCTATGCAGAGGCAAGCAATGGCAAGCCATCGTTGTCCATCTCTTGGCTTAAAAACCCTATGGGTTCACCCTCAGTTGCCTGCAGCTTAACACCGCTTCCTACCATTCATGATAAGCAGGCAAATTCATATAGGGTCCTTGAACTCATTCCAGTGAGGTTCCCTTGTTAGTCTGCTGCAGTGAAAAGAAAAGAAAAAAAACGCTTTAAAGGTATTATAGTACCAGGCTTTGCCATCCAAGACAACACATCCATCTGCGGGATTCTGGGAAGGATTTGCAAACGCTAACAGACATCCAAGGCCTGTTTCTCCCCCCATTGAAATTAATCAGGAGAATGGCACTGGGAGAATGCCCGAGGACCCCTTTGAAAATCCCAGCCGTGTTTGGAATGGATTTCACGCCGAAACAACACCCAGAGCCATAGTGGATCTCTGCTAATTACTGACAAGGACCAACCTCTTGGAGCGCCCACACACTGCGGCTTTTCTCCTGGCTGACAGACAACTGTCAGCCGGGCAAGAGCTACTAATTAGTAATTGATAAATATAAGTGTGCTTGTCTTCCCGGAGTAGAGTACCACTTGATGATAGTAATTAATTGTTCATTGATTCCCATAGGCTGACGTGAGGTCTGTTCGGCTGCTGTTGTGCTTTCCGCGCCGGCAGACAGAGGGGACCGAGGCTGGGTGCAGCAGATGGTCAAGGAGCAGAGCTTCAGGGGAGGCTCGGGGCAGGGAAGTGGGCAGGGAGGAGAAGCTGAGAACCTGCACAGGAGATGACGGTAAACGCAACGCAATTGAAGACCCGAAGCATCTTTGAAGGTGGCCGCCAGTGCCACAAGGTGTTCGTGTCCCTCGTTAAACCAGGAGAAATGTTTGCTCTTGGAATATTCGTTGGCTGGAAATCAAAGCGCTAGTAACGTAGGACATTTGGGAACAGGATTTCACCTTTCTCGTCAGTAGGGTGGCGATGTTGTGTCAAGACCCAAACGCATAACAGATTGAGATGGGTAGCTGTGCTTGTCTGTCTGTAGCAGTAGAAAAGAACAAGAGTCCAATAGGACCTTAAAGGCTAACAAAATTTGTGGCAGGGCATGAGCTTTCGTGAGTCGCTGCTCACTGAAGAGAGCGGTGACTCACGAAAGCTCATATCCTGCCACAGATTTTGTCAGTCTTTAAGGTGCTACTGGACTCTTGCATATAACTGATCCTGAAACTTGAGGACTGTCCAGTAAGGGGTTCAGCAGACTTTTTCGCCTGCTTCCAAGGAGCTTGGATCAGCATGTGTTCTTCCATTTATCTTCACAACAACCCTGTGAGGCAGGTCAGGGTGAGTGAGTGAAACACAGAGAGAGTGAAGGGCCCAAGATCACCCTACAAGCTCCTGACCGAGTAGACTTTGAAGCTGGATCTTCCCGAACCAAAAGAGAGAGAGCAACCAAGAAATGAGAAGGATATTGAGATTGGGAAGGGCAGCCATGAGGTATCTAGAACAGATTCTTAAAATGTAGGGATGTGTCAGGGAACCAAGATCAAGATCATTCATACCATAATATTCCCCGTTGCTATGTATGGGTCTGAAGGTTGGACAATGAAGAAAGAGGACAGGAAGGAAGTGGATTCCTTTGATGTGTGGTGTTGGAGGAGAGTTTTACAGATATGATGGACCACAAAAAAGACCAATCAGTGGGTTCTAGATCAAATCAAGCCTGAACTCTCCCTAGAAGCTAAAATAACTAAACTGAGGTTATTGTGCTCCGGTCACATTATGAAGAAGATGAGTACCCCAGTTTTCTCCACTCTAAGGAGTCTCAAAGCGGCTTAAAATCACCTCCCCTTCCTCTCCCCACAACAGGCACCTTGTGAGGAAAGTGAGGCTGAGAGAGTGCTGAAAGAACTGTGACTGGCCCAAGGTCACCCAGCAGGCCTCATGTGGAGGAGGAGTGGGGAATCGAACTTGGTTCTCCAAGTTGGAGTCCATCACTCTTAATCACTACAACACAGCAGGTCCACCTTCCAAAGTGGCCATTTTCTCCAGGGGAATTGATCTCTATTGTCTGGGGATCAGCTGTAATACTGGGGATCTCCAGGCCCCACCTATCTCCAGTTGAAGAAGAAGAGTAGGTTTTTATACCCCAGTTTTCTCTACCCTAAGGAGTCTCAAAGCAGCTTACAGTCACATTCCCTTCCCCTCCCCACCTCAGGCATCTTGTGAGGTAGGTGGGGCTGAGAGAGCTCTGAGAAAGCAGTGACTGGCCCAAGGTCACCCAGCAGGCTTCATGTGGAGGAGGAGTGGGGAATTGAACTTGTTTCTCTAGATTAGAGTCTGCTGCTCTTAACCACTACACCACGCTGGCTCTCAGGGAGTCCTTGGAAAAGACAATAACGCTGGAAAAAGCGGAAGGCAACAGGAAAAGAGGAAGACCCAACGTGAGATGGATTGACTCAGTCAAGGAAGTCGTGGCCCTCAGTTTGCAAGACCTGAGCAAGGCTGTTAATGAGAGGATGTTTTGGAGGTCATTAATTCATCGGGTCGCAGTAGACTGGAAATGACTTGAAGGCACTAAACGCGCATGTACACACTCCCAGATCCTACCCTGGCGCTCTAACCGCTATGCCATACTACCTGTCATAGAAAGCTGTGAGTCCCATGAAATGGTCCTTCGCCAGTACATTGCTCTTTTCAGCTGGCGGGTGACGGGAGCAGGTGGCCCCAGGTTCTGATTGCCCGTTAAGTGCCCTAATGAATCAGCTCATAGGATTAGCAATTTAGAGCTTAACGTGTGACTGTCGTTGCCACAGAATAGAACTAACATCAGTGTTTTGCCTTCATTAGTATTTTTCATTTCTCTTTTCGTTTAGGATGTTTTTTTATCCCACCTGGACACATGATTCAGACCACTGGTCTATCAAGGTCAGTATTGCCTACTCAGACTGGCAGCGTCTCTCCAGGGTCTCAGGCCGAGGTCTTTCCTGTCACCTATTGCCTGGTCCTTTTCATTTGGTGATGTTGAGGATTGAACCTGGGACCTTCTGCATGCCAAGCAGAGACTCTGTTATGCAGCCACAGCCCTGGCCCCAAGGTCCCCCCCTCCTCTGTTTTAACCTCACAACAGCCCTGTGGAGCAGCTTTGGCTGAGAGAGAGCAAACAGCCCAAGAAAGCAGGGAATCTTTCTGTGAATATATTTCACCACTCATCCTGCAGTAACACAAGCTGAAGTCTGAATGAGAAGAGCCCAGAAACAAAAACAATTGAATAGTTCTTTGTAGTAACAACCAAAATAACACCAAAGAGTATACAAGCTTTCAGTGGGATGGGTGTGTTTTAAAAAGGCAGGGAGGGAAGGAGAAGAAATACAATAAAGACAAGGACTACATTTGAGATATGGCAGCCATTTATTTGTTTGGTAGCAGAACATAAAAACATAAGAAGAGCCCTTGCTGGATCAGACCAGTAGTCCATCTGGTCCAGCATCTTGTCTCACACAGTGGCCAACCAGTTCCTCTGCAGGGCCAACAACAGGGCACAGAGGCCGAGGCCTTCTTCTGATAAGAACACAAGAAGAGCCCTTGCTGGATCAGACCAGTGGTCCATCTAGTCCAGCACCCTGCGTCACACAGTGGCCAACCAGTTCCTCTGGAGGGCCAACAACAGAGCACAGAGGCCGAGGCCTTCCCCTGATGTTGCCTCCTGGCAGTGGGATTCAGAGGCTGACTGCATCCAAACATGGAGTTGCCCTTTAGTCGCTGTGGCTAGTAGCCACTAGGGCAGCCAAGTCAGCCCAGGGGGCGGGGGATCCCCCGCTATAGGGGTTCTCGATCCGCCGGCCGGCATTCGGCCGGTGGGAGGAACCCCACCCCCGAAGTCGTCCAGCGTGGGAAGTGACGTCACCACGTTAGAGACAATCGCCCCATTTGGGCTCTCTTACCCCCGATCCGGCGCGTTCCCATCGCCAGCCCGGCCGGGTTCGCCGCCGCTCCGCAGTCGAGGGACCGCTTCCATTTTGGAGCCAGGCGGAAATGCCCGGCGCTGTTTGCGAGGAGCCCGGAGTTTCCCCGCGGGGCAGCGACGAGGAAGAGGAGAAAGGCCGGCTCTCACGTGGCAGTTTCCTGCTCGGAGGGGAGGGGGGGCTGTGCTTTGGCAAGCCTTCCCCGGGACTTCCTTGTCGCCTGCCTCCTGGGCTGGGGAGGTGAGGCGTGGCCGCTCCTGGGCATGCGCAGAGTGCCTGAAATCGCCGTTTGGGGCGATTGCCACAGCGTCGCCCTGGCAACGCCCCAACGTGGTGACGTCACTTCTGGGTGACATCACCGGGCGCGCGCGCGAAGTGCGCGCACCAGGGAGGCTCCCAGGCAGCTCCCAGGCGAAGAAGGACTCCCCCCCACCAGAAGCTGAGTTCGACTTGGCAACCCTAGTAGCCACTGATAGACCAAGTCTCCACGGATCTGTCTAATCCAGGAAGTATTCTAATACACCCCTTTTCATTGTCCATTTCCAAAGCAATTTACAGTTCTGAAGGAAAAAAGAAGTACCAATTACAACTCATCGAAAACCAACGCAGAAATAGCAAGACTAAAAACACTGGCCAAGACACCTTCCGGAGCAAGATGGGTAGTGCCCCCAAAGGCCCAGTAAAACAAACACTACAGGACAGATCAGATTAGGTTTTTCCTTTCTCTCTGAAATTAGCGCATTCCCCACTTCAGCCTTACAATAATTAATCTCAACGTCCACACAGCTGAAGGAGAGGTGGGATGTGGGAGTGTCTGACGCTGCCCTGCAGGGAAGCGGATTTTCCTCACTGGGCCCTGACAAGGTATTGTTCTCCGCGAGGTATTCTAGTGACAAGAAAGTACCCCAGAGAGGGAGGCTCGGCGGCAGAAACTGGGGTTGTGCCCTTTACATTCAAGCTCGCTTAATGAACTGCAGTGTCCTCAAGAGCCTGGGAGACTGAGGTCCCTATCAGCGGCTCCAGCCGACTCCCTGTCTTATTATCCTCCTCTTTCCTATTAGAGCTGACATTTCTGCGGTGGCGTAGATAGAGCCTCGCATGGCTCAGAGGCCCAGTGCAGATGAGCAGAGCGCAGCTGTCAAGAGCGTGGCAAAGAACAGGGGGAAGAGACATGCAGATATGCCTCCCATCCCCATTCCGGGTGGAGGGTCACCATCTCTGGGTAGAGAAATTCCTGGAGATTTAGGGGCAGGAAATGGAGTTTAGGGAAAGAAGAGAGCTCAGCTGGGGTGTGATGCCATAGAGTGACTTGGTTAGCCCTGGCCTGGATAGCCCAGGCTAGCCTAATCTCGTCAGATTTTCTGGAAGCTAAGCAGTGTTTGGAAGGGGGGCCTCCAAGGAATACCAGGGCTGCGGCGCAGAGGCAGGCAATGGCAAACCACCTCTGAAACATCTCTTGCCTAAAAAAACCCAACAATTCTAGCTTGCCACCTAGTGGCGCATAAGGCTAAGAGAGCTAGAACTTCTGCCTGCCAGACAATCTTAGGATCTTCTGGCTACACTATACACATGACCGTATGATAATTATTAATTACCCATCTTTGGAAGCTGCCATCTTCTCCGGGGAAACTCATTTCTGTTGTCTGGGGACCAACTCGTATTCTGGATTATCTCCAGGACCTACCTGGGCATTGGCAGCCCTAGCCGTAAAGGTGCCCGATGGTTTTTCTGTGAGGCCATGGCCCTTGTATGGTATTCCTCCACATGTGGGCTCCCTGAACAGAGCTAGCCAGTATGTGTAGTGCTTCCTCAAATGAATCATAGAGTTGGAAGGGACCTCCAAGGTCATCTAGCCCAACCCCCTGCACAATGCAGGAAATTCACAAATACCTCCCCCTCCACACCCCAGTAACCCGTGTTCCACACCCAGAAGAGAGGGGGACACCTCCAGGATCCCCAGCCAAACTGGCCTGGAGAAAAATGGCTTCCTGACCCCAAAGTGGCGATCCACTTTTTCCTGGGCATATAAGAAAGGGCCACAAGAACTAAGCTCTGAGGCAACCCTTCCTGCCCTCCCGCTCATGACCTGCCTAAGTTCACACAATCAGCATTGCTGTCAGATGGTCATCTAGCCTCTGTCTGAAAACCTCCAAAGAAGGAGAGCCCGCCACCTCCCAAGGAAGCCTGTTCCACTGGGGAACTGCTCTAACCGTCAGGAACTTCTTCCTAACGTTTAGCCGAAAACTCTTTTGATTTAGTTTCAACCTGTTGATAATTAAGTTGTTGCATATACCAGCAAGTATTTTTCATGGTAGTCCTGTACAAGGTTGGGATTGCTTGCTCCACTTGGCTGTGAGAACCTGCTTGGTGCCATGATGCACAGGTATTTCAGGTGGCCCACACTAACCTTCAGGTTATGTGAACTGGTGTACGAAGACAGCTCTACTGAAGTTGGTATTTGTAAGCCAAAGATACTTGGCTGAGTTAAACAGGGCTAGCAATGGTATTACCCAGCTCCTAGTGGGCAATGCTCCCAGAGTCTTTGTGAGCAAAAATTCTACTTTGTGAGCCACTGGCATTAAAGTTGTGAGTGAGCAATTTGGCTACTGCAAAAATTAGTTTGCTCTGGAGCCATCCTTCCTGAGCTAAGACAAAAATGTGTGAGCCAGAGGCTAAAAAACTGGGAGCTAGCTCACACTAACTCAGCTTAGAGGGAACCCTGCTGGTGGGTCCTAGAGATCTACTGGAATTACTCCAGTTCCCATGGAGAAAATGGTTGCTTTGGCATGTGGACTCTATGGCATTCCATGCTATGGAGGTCCCTCCCTTTCCCAAATACCGTTCTCTCTGGGCTCCACCCCAAAATATCCTGGAATTTCCTAACATAGCTGGCAAACCTGAACTCTGCCCTCCCCAGGCTCCACTCCCAAATCTCCAGGAATCTCCCAGCTCAAAGTTGGCAACCCTAACTGGCAAGTTACACAGGCAGTTGGATTCATATTGCACTCTGGATGCCACATCGAGGCTGCCCATAGCAATTTGAACAAAGGAATCCAGCTGCATTCCTATCTACCACATGGGAACGTAAGTTCATCCCTGCTGGATCAGACTAGTGGTCCACTTAGTACAGCATCCTATTTCACACACTGGCCAATGTGTTGCCCTAATATACAGGGCACAGAGGGCAAGGCTTTCCCCTGATGTTGCCTCCTAGCACTGGGTTTCAGAAGTTTGTTGCAAAGCATCCACCTATCCACCCCATACACATTACTTCTAGTTTGCCATGATTACGGGCACAGCGGGCTCTGTCTTGTCCAGCCTTGGGACCACCTCAGTTGAGAGAACCATGGAATCCTCCAGAGAAATGTGAGCTTTGTGGAAACCAATACGTTGTTGAAGGCTTTCATGGCCAGAGTTCATTACTTGTTGGAGATTTTCTGGGCTATATGGCCGTGGTTTTGGCATTGTAGTACCTGACGTTTCGCCAGCAGCTGTGACTGGCATCCTCAGAGGTCTAACACAGAAAGATGGAGTACTCTTGGTGTCAACGTGAGAAGAAAAATGAAAAGCAGGTAATTTATATCTACTCAGGAAGGTGGGGTAGGGCTGAGGCATTATCTTGTAGGAGTTTCCCAGGTTGTTACATGCTAATGGAGGAGCTTTCCTGAGGAGGTTCTTTTGCATGTGGATTGGCTGTTGAAATTCTAATCTTATCTGTAGTGCTGTTTTAAGATGTAGAGCATTTTGTGCTTTTCAGGACTGGAAACTATGCCCTTTTTACTTTCCTCAAAATTCCTCAGGATGATACGTTACGGTATTTTACAAATATGTGATGTGCTCTCCCAGACTTTTGCTTGTGTTTTCAAACTTCTTCTGGATTTCTTTGCATCCCACAACTCTTTTGTTTTAGCAGGACCCTCAAAATTTGTCCCAGGTTTTGCTTTCCTCTAAACTGGTTTCAGAATGTTGTTTGTGTTAAATGCCGTCAAGTCGCTTCTGACTTCTGGCAACGCTACAAATGAATGGCCTCCAAAACTTCATGTGCCTTGCTCAGGTCTTGCAAATGGAGGGCTTTTGTGTCTTCCTTGATTGAGTCAGTCCATCTCATGCTGGGTCTTCCTCTTTCCCTTCTGCCTTCAACTTTTCCTAACATTATTGTTTTCTCCAGTGACTCTTTTCTTTTCATAATGTGAACCGAAAGTACTATAGCCTCAGTTTAGTCATTTTAGCTCCTAGGGAGAGTTTAGGCTTGATGTTGCTTTGGTGAATTCCAGCAGTAACTCAGCAACCCTTTACTGAAAAGCCATTCCTTGTGGCAGGGGGAAGGGATTGGTTGAATTCAGTGTTCCCTCTAAGCTGAGTTAGTGTCAGCTAGCTCACAGTTTTTCAGCCTCCAGCTTACAGATTTTTGTCTCAGTTCAGGAAGGATGGCTCCAGAGCAAACTAATTTATGCAGTAGCCAAATCGCTCACTCACAACTTTAATTGGCTCACAAAGTAGAATTTTTCTCACAAGACTCCACAGCTTAGAGGGAGCATTGGTATTAATTTATTTTTAAAAATTTTATTTCTTGGACTTCTAGACTGCCCTCCTCCAGACAGGGCTCAGGGCGATTTACAACATTCAATGAATACATCATAGCATTTCAATCAATACAGTTACACAAACAGATTAAAACTTGAAACAACACTACAATCAACTATTCCCAATGGCATTTGAACTACATATGTCCTACCTCCACCTTGGAGGGGTGGAAAGATGAAGGAGGCCAGGCTCAATGTTAGACTGTTGCTGTCTTTAACCACAGGCCTGGCAGGAAATCTCTGTCTTGCAGGCCCTGCGGAACTGAATTAAGTCCCACAGGGCACAGATGTCATTGGGCAGAGAGTTCCACCAGGCCAGCACCAGGGCTGAGAAGGCCCTGGCTCTGGTTGAGGACAGCCAGATATCCCTTGGGACAAGGATCACCAAGAGGTTCTTCTCTCTAGAGCATAATGCTCTTCAGTGGGTATAGCAGGAGAGGTGGTCCTGTAGATATGTTGGTTCCAGACCGTTTAGGGCTTTGAAAGTTAATACCAAAAAGAGAGCCAGTTTGGTGTAGTGGTTAAGTGCGCGGACTCTAATCTGGGAGAACCGGGTTTGATTCCCCACTCCTCCACTTGAACCCGGGCTGGATGATCTTGGGCAAGCCATAGCTCTGGACCAGCTGTTCCCTCAAGGACAGCTTGGGAAAGAGCTCTCTCAGCCCCACCTACCTCACAGGGTGTCTGTTGTGGGGAGGGGAAGGGAAAAGGAGTTTGTAAGCCGCTCTGGGACTCCCTTGGGGAGTGGAGGGCGGGGTATAAATCCAATCTCTTCTTCTTCTTCTTAATACCAAAAACTTGAACCTGATCCAGTATTCAACCTGGAGCCAGTGCAGCTGGCATTAGGGGGCATTCCAGTAAGGACCTGGGCCAATACATTCTGGACCAGTTGTAATTTCCAGGTCAGTCTCAAGGGTAGCCCTCCGTAGAGCGAATTGCAGTAGTCTATCCTGGAGGTGACCGTTGCATGGATTACTGTGGTTAGGTTGGAGCGAAACAGGTCGGGGGCCAGTTGCCTGATCTGGCGTAGTTGGAGAAATGTCAGTCTGGCAACATTTGTGACCTGGGCCTACCATCGATATGGAGGTATCCAGGAACACATTAGGCTCCTGATGGTAGATACCCGTGTTAGAGGTATGCCATCAAGAGCCGGGAATTGATACCCCAGCCCAGAAACCCCACCCACCCAGCCACAGAACATCCATCTTTGAAGAATTCAGTTTCAGCTGGCTCTGCCTCAACCATCCCAACACGGCCACGAAGCCTTTGGCCAGGATGGATGGGGTGGTATCCATCCATCCATCCATCCATCCATCCATTAATCCATCCATCCATTAATCCATCCATCCATCCATCCATCCCTCCACAGATACAGCTAGGTCTTTAGCCCCAGGAAACTACAGGGCACCTGTGCGTTCAGGGGAGCATTGTGGGGGATACACAAAGCCACTGCTTAATGTGTGAAAGCCTCAGCCCTTGTGAGACAACAGGAGACAACCGTTCAATTTCCATCAGCATTCCTACCACCGTCTCTGGCTTTAGCTCCATCTGCTCGGATTTCTGCATCCCCCTCCTTGTCCCATATACTGAGAAGATTTATGGGCGCCATAAATTGACTTTATTAAATTGACAGAGTCAGGCCTTTGACATTGTCTCACATGACTTGCTCCAGCGCAAATAAAGGAAACGGTGGGGTGGGTTTTGCCACAATAAGGCTGCTCCGAAACTAGCCCGAAAATTACGTGCAGAGAATATTTGTCAGTGATCTACCTAGACGCATGCAATGAGGGAGGATTAGAAATTTCAGTCTGCAATACATATGTCCAGTAATGATTCGGGGGGGGGGGGGGGATGAAAACCATATAGTGTAAGCCAGAGCAACATTCTTTTGGACTTTTCTAGTGATCTATGAGAGCAGTGAATGGACTATGCTGCCAGTTATGTGAGTTAAAATAGTGCACATGGTGACCAGTGGGGAAATGATAGCAAATGCCACAAGGTGTCTGTAGTGGGGAGGGGATGGGGAAGGGGAAGAAGATTGTAAACCACTCGGAGACTCCTTCGGGTAGTGAAGGGTGGAGTAGAAATCCAATCTCCTCCTCCTCCTCCTCCTCCTCCTTCTTGCCAGCCAACTGCAAAGACAGTCCAGCTAGTCAGCTGAATAGCAAAAGAATGGCATTTCTTAAAAACCAGCTTGGTTGTTTTAGAATATTTTTGATACCCCCCTTCAGTCTCAGCTTTTCCACAACATTTCATTTATTTCTGGTGGCAAGTGGCCTCTTTTCTAGGTTTATTTTGTGAAAATGAGCCATAATAGCATAATCAACCCACTGAATTTCTGCCCCGAGGAACTCTTTTAAGGGCAATTTTACTTTTTAAGGGAGAATAGATGGGTAGCGTGGACTCTACTTGAAACCATGCAGTGAAAAGCCAGCTCCATGTTCTGCACAACATCTGCATTCATTTAGCGTGACTTCTCTGCGTGACAAAAACAATTTAAAATTTAGTACTGTTAATTTTCAATATTTTAGTTTCATTAGTTTTCCATGCTATCTCATTTCTTCCGTTAGGCTAATCTTGATTCTCCATCCAGCTGTGACATAGCAGCACCAGACCATTCGTAGGTGGCTCTGATCCCAAAATACAAAACATTGTGCACGCGCGTGCACACACACGCACACACACACATGTCCAGAGGCTCAGCAAAGTTCAAGTCTCAAGTTTTTGCCAACAATCTGGAGGAAAAGGTGTCCTGCCCCTTTAACAGAAGCTTAATAGGATGCTAATTACTAGGTGCCATTATTTACCCCCAGGGGTCATTTCGTAGAAAAAGAGGTGCAGGACCTCATTAGCATAACTCATTTGCATAACTCATTTGCATATGCCACACCCCCTAACATACCGGAAGTGTGTCAGAGGCAACACCCACCCCTAACGCTCCACTCCACAGGTGAGTGAAACTGACCTGCTCTTCCTCCATCCCCTTCCCCATCCAATACTTTGTGCAATAAAAATAAGCGTAAAGGACACACCCTCATTCTCTTCCTGCTCCTTTGAAACCACCAGGTTTCAAGTAGACTAGAGATACCCAGAACATGTGTACCACCCATCCCTTCCCCTTCCCCTCCCCACAACAAGACACCCTGTGAGGTAGGTGGGGCTGAGAGAGGTCTTTTGAGAACTGCTCATGAGAGAACAGCTCTGAGAGAACTTGTGACTGGCCCAAGGTCACACCAGCAGCTGCATGTGGAGGAGTGGGGAATCAAACCTGGTTCTCCCAGATTAGAGTACAACTCCTGACCACTACACCAAACTGATGGGGTAGAAGCTGCTGAAGGGGTGGTGAAATTTCTCCAGTACTTTTGTGCCATGTGCCCAGATAAAAAATGGTATACTTAGAAAATTTATATGCCACCTTGAGCAAGTCTCTGGAAAAGTAGCACACAGTCATAAAAGGAACAATGATAAAATTATCAATATTAAAACAAAACATTAAAACAATAAAGACCCTAGCAGGGCTTTCCCCGGGGTGCTGCGCCTCTGCACTGCTCGGGGAAGCCAAGGAGGAGGCGGGGCTTGGTCATGTGCCCGCCCCCTGGGCTCCTCACTCCCGGAGCTGCGCTCCTGTGCGCTCCTGCTCCAACGGACCCCTGTTTACCCCTGTTGTGTATTAAGATCGCGGTCGCCATGTACTCAGGTAATGGCGACCGCCACATGGCCTGAATCTACCTGAGCTTCGGCCAGGTAGAAAAATAGCCGGTCAGATCCTAAACTACCACCAATCATGAGCCTAGGCTCCCCTTGCCCGGGAACCTATGAAATGTAACCACTATCTTAAGTTCCTATCAGGGAATGTGGGTGAGGTCAGAGGATTATCTCTGGCCGACAAAAAGAGGGCTCTGAGCCCGGGGTTTCTTATGTTCCATCTTGACCCGCAATAAACTACTATGCTGATTTCACTGTTACCGGCCTCCCGACTCCAATACTTTCCAACCCCCATGCTATGAAAGCCTTCAGCTGCCCAGTTCCATACACCATGCTTCTATTAAAGGGACAGGATATTTTTTTCTCCAGGATCTTGCTGAGCAGTCGGGTTAGAACAGATAAAAGGAAGTTCTTCTTCACCCAAAGAGTGATTAACACATGGAATCCACTGCCACGGGAGGTGGTGGCAGCTTCAAGCATGGACAGCTTCAAAAAGGAATTTTTAAAAAATTATTTGTTTGTTGTACTTATAGGCCGCTCTCCCTGCAAGCAAGCTCAGAGTTGCTCACATAGCTTGGCCAAGGAGCCAAGGTTCATATAAACATCTAAAACATCTAAAATCAATTAAAACAACCACAATTTACAATTAAAGTGCTCACGATTAACACAACAGATGGCATGATATATATTGCTCAGCAGTCTCCAGTTCTCTATATAGGATGGCTTGATAACTACTGCGGCCAGCCCCAGCCACTGATATTAATTATTTGTGGCTGTTGATGGTAATGGGGGGGAGGGCAGCAGCTCCTAGTTGAAGGCCTGGTGGAAGAGCTCAGTCTTGCAGGCCCTGTGGAACTGCGTAAGGTCCCGCGGGGCCCTGATCTCCTCCAGGAGCTCATTCCACCAGTAAGGAGCTGCCACTGAAAAGGCCCTGGCCCTGGTGGCAGCGAGCCTGGCTTCTCTGGGGACTGGGATCACCAGGCGATATTGTGCCCCTGACCGTAGTGCCCTCTGGGGTATATATGGGGATAGGCGGTCCTTCAGGTATGTCGGACCCTGGCAATTTAGGGCTTTAGAGGCAAGCACCAGCACCTTGAAGCGAATTCGGTATGCTATTGGCAGCCAGTGCAGTGCCTTTAGCATCGGCCGGATGTGCTCCCATCTAGGGAGACGCATCAATAGCCTAGCCACAGCATTCTGCACTAGCTGCAGCCTCCGGATTTGCGACAAGGGCAGCCCCATGTAGAGAGCTTTACAATAGTCTAACCTCGAGGTGACCATTGCATGGATCACTGTAGCCAGGTCGTCGTGGTCCAGGAAGGGAGCCAACTGCCAAACCAGCCGAAGATGGTAAAAGGCCGACTTGGCAGTGGCTGCTACCTGGCCCTCCATTGATAAGGAGGGGTCCAGGAGCACTCCCAAACTCCTAACCCCCGGTGCAGGCACCAACGGTGCTCCATCGAAGGCTGGGAGCAGGAGTCCCAACCCCGAACCACCCCGACTCAGGCACAGGACCTCCGTATTCGCTGGATTTAGCTTCAGTCTGCTTAGCCTGAGCCATCCAGCCACAGCATGCAATGCCCAGTCCAGGTCTTCCGGTCCAGAGCCCAACTGGCCACCCAACATCAGATAAAGCTGGGTGTCCTCCACATGCTGATGACACCCCAGCCTGAACCTCCAAGCACTCTGGGCAAGGGGGCGCATATAGATGTTAAAGAGCATCAGGGAAAGCACCGCCCCCTGAGACACTCCACACTCAAGCAGGTGCCTCCAGGACTGCTGTTCCCCTAGCACCACCCTTTGTCCCCGACCTTGGAGAAAGGAAGCAAGCCACTGCAAGGCAAGCCCCTTTATCCCCATGTTGGTGAGGTAGTGGGTAAGTAGCTGGTGGTCAACTGTGTCAAAGGCGGCCGGCAGATCGAAGAGCAACAGGACCACCACACTGCCCCAATCCAGATGTCTCTGGAGGTCATCAGAAAGGGCAACCAGCACTGTCTCTGTCCCGAAAGGGCAAATTGGAAACTGGCCGATAGATGGCCAATTCGTCCAGATCCAAAGATTTTTTTTCAAGAGAGGACAGACCATCGCTTCCTTGAGTGCCCCTGGGAAGCGTCCCTCCATGAGGGACTGGTTGATAATCTCCCTTAGGGCACCTTGAAACCCCTCGTGGCTGGCTTTAATCAGCCAGGAAGGGCACGGATCAAGGTTGCATGTGGTTGGGCATACAGTCATGAGCATTCTGTCGACTTCCTCCAGGCCGAGTGGGCTGAAGGAATTCAAAGCCAGAATCAAGGACATGCAAGGGGCCTCAAGTTCACTCATTGTATCAACTGTGGTGGGGAGGTTGCTGCAGAGCGCCAAGGCTTTATCCGCAAAATAGCTCGCAAATGCCTCACAGCCAATGTCCAATTCTCTACTGTTTGGCCTGCCCTGTGGCAGAGCTGTTATAGTCCAAATTGTTCTAAATTATTGAGCTGGCCATGAGCTTGCAGATGCAATCGTAGCTGCATAGAACTCCTTTTTAGCAGCCCTGACTGCCACCTCATAGGATCTCATAAACGTCCTACAAGATGCTCTTGTTGCTTCATCCTGAGCCCAGTGTCACCGTCTCTGTAACCATATAAGCTCTTGCTTCATAAGCTGTAACTCCTGGGTAAACCAGGGAGTGAGCCTAGAGCGGGGGCATAGAGGGCGCCAGGGCGCGATCTCGTCAATGGCTGCAGCGAGTCGGCCATGTCAGTCCTCCACAAGCTCACCCAATGAGCCACCAGGGGTTCTCAGATCCCGCAGGGCCATTTGAAGCTGCACTGGGTCCATTTGACTCCGTGGGTGAGCTAAAATACACTCACAGCCTAAACAGGGTCGGGGTGGAATGTTCAGATGGGCCCTCAGTGCATGGTGATCCGACCATGGTACTGCCGAAGCAGTAATCCAGTCCACTGTTACCCCCACCATGAAGTTCAAATCGAGCATGTATCTGGCCCAGTGAGTGGGGGTCGTTACAAGTTGGGAGAGTCCCAGCGCTGCCATGGATGACACCAGGTCCGCCGCCTGAATGGAAGCCGTGTCACCAGCATTGAAACCACCCAGACAATCAGCCTAGGATGCTCCAGCGCCCAGTCTGATACGGCCTCCATCAGGGCTGGCAGGCTATCGGCCAGCGCATTAGGCAGTCGGTTTACCAGCCAAATCACCACACTCTCCCCGGCCTCCAATACCAGACCGACACACTCCAGGCCCATGATCTCCAGTGATGGGAGCACCCTGAAGGAGTAAGCCTCCTGAATGGGCATATCCACTCCTGGATAAACCTATGGAGCAAAGGTCCATCAGTGGCTATGAGCCACAATGTATAGATAGGAACTCTCGGTCTGGGGCAAGTGATGCTCTGTAATTTGGTGCTTTGGGGGGGGGCAACAGTGGAAGGGCTTCTGGTGTCCTGCCCCCACTGCTGGACCTCCTGAGGGCACCTGGTGTTTTTGGCCACTGTATGACAGAGTGATGGACTGGATGGGCCATTGGCCTGATCCAACATTGGCTTCTCTTGAGTTCTTGTGTTCTTGTAGGCCATCTGGTCATTTGGCCCAGAAATCCAAATTAAGCCAGGCTGTTCCTGAGAAGCTGCCCAGTCTTTGCCTGAATACTTACTTACTTTATTTATTTATTTATTATATTTTTATCCCGCCCTCCCCGCACGCAGGCTCAGGGTGGCTCACACTCATAAAAAACATTACAAGGCACATAAATGTGCTTAAATAACATTATAAAACCCCATAACATCCTAAAAACAATACAAGCAGAGGATGATGATGATGATGATGATGATGATGATGATGATGATGATGATGATGATAAAGGTGCTGATTGATGTTCACAATTTCAAAGATGGCATGCGATATTGTAGATATCTCGGCATCACGATGTTATACTTTCAAGCCGACTATTTATTTATTTTTTATTTATTTATTTATTTATATATTATATTATTTATTTATATATTTATTATTTATTTATTTATATATTATTTATCTATCCAAGCCTGGTTTGGTGGTGGTAATAGTGGGGCGGCTCCTAGTTGAAAGCCTGGTGGAAGAGCTCCGTCTTGCAGGCCCTGCGGAAGTGTAATAGGTCCCACAGGGCCCTGATCTCCTCCAGGAGCTCATTCCACCAGTATGGAGCCGCCACTGAAAAAGCCCTAGCCCCAGTGACAGCGAGCCTGGCAACCTTAGGGCCAGGGAGGGTCAGCCGATGTTGAGACCCTGACTGTAGTGCTCTCTGGGGTATGTACGGGAAAGGCGGTCTCTCAGGTATGCCGGACCCTGGCCATATAGGGCTTTAAAGGTAAGCACCAGCACCTTGAAGCGATCAATTATAGATTCCAGCAATGAGAAGCCTATCGGTTATTGAACTGTTCGGGTTTTTCCTAATGTTCGGTTAAAATTTTTGTTGTTGTTCAGTCACAGTCAAGTCCAACTCTTCGCGATCCCATGGACCACATCATACCAAGCTCTCCTGTTTTCCACCTGGGGTTTGCTTAATTTCATACTCGTTGCATCGATGACACAGTCCAACAATCTCATCCTTTCCCATCCCTTTCTTCTTTGACCTTCAATCTTTCCCAGCATCAGAGTCTTCTCCAGTGAGTGCTCCCTTCTCATTTGGTGGCCAAAATATTTGAGCTTCAGCTTCAGGATCTGACTTCCAGGGAACAGTCAGGGTTGATTTCTTTTAGGGTTGACTGATTTGATCTCCTTGCAGTCCAAGGGACTCTCAGGAGTCTTCTCCAGCACCATAATTTAAATACATCTATTGCTACGTTTCTGTAAAGTCCATGAAATCTAATCCTGCTTTCCAGAACAGTAGAGAACAAGTCTTTGCTCTCTGCCATAGGACAGTTCTTCAGGTATGTGTTTATAACTGTATAATGTGACATGTGGCTTTTACCTCCCACAAGAGGAAGTTCTGAAGTCCACTGAAATCCCTATACTTAACTGTAATTCTTTTCTTCTAATAATAGTTTTTATTATTTTTGGAATAAACAGCATATATCCAACTATAACCGAACATTTTTAACATAATAAACATAAAAGGAATCAAAACAACCATATTATCACAGTATTCGACAACGTTACGATTTCCACATTATATATAGTCTATTAACACAGAGGAGAGCCGCATGAAAGTTTAACTCTTTATTCAAATGCAGAAGAAAAGTAAGTCCTTGTAATACTTGTTTTTAGGAATAACCTTGTGTTCCTTCAAATATTCTATCACAGGGAACCATACAGCTAGGAAATCTTCTAAGAGTTTCTCCGACTGAGACCTAAAAATACCGTTCAAGATCTTATTTAACACAAAGACCAATTTCCCACGAGGTACTGCTCCAGCATCGTTCTTCCTTTGCCCCGATTGCACGCTTGAATTTCCCACTATTTGCCGCGGGGCACATTTTGACCCGCAGCTTTGCATGATTTCCTGATTTCTGCGGATCACTGAAGCCGCAGAGGAAACCGGAGGAAAGGGGGTGCAGCCGCGGGTCAAAATGTGCCCCACGGCAAATAGTGGGAAGTTCAAGCACGCAATCGGGGCAAAGGGAAGAACGATGCTGGAGCAGTGCCTCGAGGGAAATCGGTCAAAGTGATCCCATAGTCTAGAACACCGCATTCACAAAGTAGGTACTTTTTTTAATCTTTCCAGGTATGTGCAAGCGATATCCTTGCCACTGCTAGGGGGGTAGAAATCAGTGCATTTTTCGCCTTTGAATGGGACGCATCGACCCATCTATTCAAGAAGGCTGTCTCCGGGAGCAAAGGGAATTTGTGTCCTGTAATCTTTTGTATTTCCTCTATTAGGGCCCAGAAGGAGTGAATTTGAGGACACGCCCAAGAAGGCTGTCATTCTTCTTGCTCACCTGGATGACCCAGGCTAGGCCAGTCTCATCATATTTCAGCTGCTCAGCAGAGTCGGCCTTGGTTAGTCCTTGGATGGGAAACCATCATGGAAGACCAGGGTCACGATGCAGAGGAAGGCCATGGCAACCCACATCTGAATGTCTCTTGTCTATAGGGTTGCCATAAGTCAACTACGACCTGATGGCCCTTTATGCACATGGTTTTAGCTAGGATGGCACTGCTTAGGAGTGTAGCTACATGTTACATTTCATCCTTGACTTTTGCAGGGAATTCTAGTCAAATGTCATCTCTAAGTTCTCTTTTGGGAACTCAGTTTTCATGGTTGCAGCGCCCTGATTCAGACTCCTGCGGCCTGTAGTTACAGCTGAGCTCTATACAGCTGAGCTGAGGTTGCCAACGTCTCAGTGGGGCCTGGAGTTCTCCCAAAATCGCAACTTCCAATGAAATGGCAGCTTTGGAGGGCAGGTTCTATGGCATCTCACCTCCATTAAGCTTTCAAATTCTACCCTCCCCAGGCTCTACCCCCAATTTGGTATAGTGGTTAGAAGCGCAGACTCTAATCTGGGAGAACCAGGTTTGATTTCCCACTCCTCCATAAGCAGCTACTGGGGCAACCTTGGGTCAGTTACAAGTGAATTCAGAGCTATTCTCTCACGAGCGGTTCTTAAGAGAGCTCTCTCAGTCCCACCTACATCACAGGATGCCTGTGGTGGGGAGGGGAAGGGGAAGGAGATTGTAAGCTGCTCTGAGACTCCTTCGGGTAGTCAAGGGTGGGGTATAAATCTAATTTCTTCTTCCAGGAATTTTCCAGCCTGAGAGGGGATTGCTTCTTTCTGGACCTCAAAGAGGCCCTGAGCAAGTGCTGCGTTTGTCTGACACTTGGACCATATAAAGTTGCTTGACCTGCACTAGGTGCTACAAGCTGAAGGGAAAGAAAGGGACAATGGCTTGGGGGGGGGCAGTCCTGTCTGCAGCGTCCCCCTCAAAAGTGAGCTGACTCACAGTTCCTCCCATCCATCTCTGTAGCCACTGTGCCACACTGTCTCCATAGCAACCTGATAGAGAGGGCTTTGTGCTTTTGAGCTGTTGAAGGCTGGGCTGGGTGGTCTTCTGTTCCCTTTGAAAGTCTGTTGTTCTCTGGAGGGGTGGTCTTGCAGTTCTCCAGGCCGAGGAGCTATATTTGCCAGTGGCCGAAGCTGAAGAAGATGGAAATTTTATTCATTCACTCCTGTAAGTTTTGCTTTAAATTTCCTAAAGAATGTCAGCGAAAGAGGCGGGGAGGGTGTGTAGATCTCTCCAGCCCACAACATCTTCTTGGTGTCACTTCAGTTTTTCATCAAGATATGCTTGGGGCAATATTGTATTTCACCAGATCAGCTGGAACAGGATGGAGGGATGGAGTCGAAGCACCAATTTCATTTCTTTGTCTTAGAAAATGAACATGCTTTTCTCGCTGTCTCTCTCTCTCTCTGTCTCCTTTTCTTTCCTACCCCTCCCCTCCGTGCTTCTTATCTTCTTCAAGATACCAGTAGAGAGACCTCCGTTTGTGTAATTAAATTAGAGTTAATGGCAGCCCAAAATAAAAAAAGGGAGAAGGCTTTAAAAAACTGTGTATCCTTCCCCACAACATTAATTTTATATCATGCTTTTATGTCTGTACAAGTAATTAAGTTAGGGAACATACGAGAAACTCGGAAGAGACGAGCTTTGTGGTACCGCCTGAGCAGGGCCCTGGACACACCATATTGTCATGGGAGTCACGGCGACCAAGGCCTTAAACCATCTACCAGGATTGCAGTCATTTCAACAACCCTGATGTCATTTTCTCCCAGCTCGGAGGTGGGGGAAGTTATAGGCAGGCGCGATGGCAGGAAGGATCGGGAAGGTAACAGAAAGCTAAAATCACTCAAAGGGGAAGAGCTGTCATGAAACTGGCGAGAAGATGATTGCGCTCCTTTGGGGTTTACAAACTTTCCCTTCAGGTCTGGAGATGACAAATTGGGGGGGGGGGGATGTTATTTATTGGCTTATCTGAGGGATTTGTTTGCCGGTTCCCCCTGCACACCTCCCCCCCAAAAAAGTACCAAGTGGTGGACGACAAAAACCAAAACCGTACTACAGATCCTGAACTGTATCAACCAATAGAATCAATATTATCAATTTTAAAAGTGCAGGAAAAACAGCTGTAGGAATATTAAGGTAACGGTAGAGGTTTCCCTTGCTCGAAAGCCAGTCGAATCTGATGCTAGAGGGCGGTGCTCATCTGCATTTCCAAGCTGAAGAGCCAGGGCTGTCTGAAGACTTCTTCCGTGGTCATGTAGCTGGCATGACTAGACCCCAAGGTGCATAGAACGCTGTTACCTTCCCACCGAAGCGATACCTATTTATCTACTTGCAATTTCTTGCTTTGGAACTGCTAGGTTGGCAGGAGCTGGGGCCAGAGACGGGAGCTCACTCCCTCATGCGGCACTTGGGTCTCGACCTGCCGAGCTACCAACCTTCCAGTCTGCAGCTCAGCATCTTAACCTCTCAGCCACCATGTAAACGTAGTAATATTACACTGACACAAAATTTGTGGCAGGGTATGAGCCTTCATGAGTCACGGCTCACTTGGTATCTGAAGCGGTGTGCTGTGACTCAAGAAAGCTCTTACCCTGCCACAAACGTTGTTAGTCTTTAAGGTGCTGCTGGACTCTTGCTCCAGCACCAGCCAAAATTTTTGCAATGGATCCAGCCCAATAAGCTGTGCGATGTGCACGTCTGATGTGAGAAGCAGGGAACTCTCCCTCGGCTGTTATGGCTTTCCCCTGGGAAAGTGTCATTTTCACTCTGCTTCATTCCTCAGGCTGAGGACATCAGCCCCCCTGGCTTCTCTCCCCATCCTCCCCTCCTCAGAAAAAACTCAGATTTACCCATGCTCCTCCCATTGAATTCTTCAGAGTACCAAAGACAGGGCTGTGCTCTCTGGGAAGGGAAGCCCTCTAGGATTCAAGCCACTATGACAAAAGTTCCAGAAGGGCGTCATCGATGTCTTGGAACTCCATGAAGTACGTTAGGCGTTCCACCCAGGCCTCCCATCTCTCTGGATGAGTGGGGTCAAACTCAAGCAGCAGTCCTGGAGCAGCGGCCATGGTCCCGGTTGCGATGCGATGCGTGTGGTGCTGGAGCTCGGTGCACGGTATGGTGCAGATGAGCACCGGGCTGGCTCAACAGGACTCCACCTTCGTCGCCACTGTCAAATAGTGGGCTCCATGGATGAACAGACCCCAGGTCTCATGATCAGCTCTACTTTATTAGTGATTTCAGCAAGGAGCAGAAAGACAAAAAAACCCAGGAAGCAGCCTGGTTTTTATGCCATGCAAACACCCCACCCCAAGCACGCCCCCACTCCCAACGATAGGCTATTTACATAAAACTGTTTCTCTATTGGTCTATTCTAAGTCCTGTTTGATCTGTATTAGTCTGTTCTAGGATCCTAACCAGCTATTGTTTGTGGACACAAGCTCACCCCCATCCCAGGGCTAGTTTAGGGATGACTCCTCTTGAGTACACAACACCAGTCCTAAGCAGGTCTACTCAGAAGCCTCCCGAAGTCCACCCACTGAGGCTTACTCTCAGGGAAGTGTCCTTAGGAGGGCACTGTTGGCCTGCTGCAGCTGAGATAAGCAGCGATCTTGGGAAACTGTAACATGCAAATGATGTTTTCTTCTAGCCTAAGCCTTTGCGAACAAGAGCCGACTAGGCTGGCTGAAGGAGAGGGTTCGAGTCCGCGGCTCAGTGGCGGGGCATCTGCTTTGCGAGCGGAGGGCCCAGGTTATGGTGGTCGACAGACCTGGAGGAAAGAACCCGAGGCCTGTCCCTTTAACAGAGGCTTGAAGGTATGGAAAGAGGCTGCTGAAGCCCCCCACTCCGCAGAGGCAAATAAAGTTACCTGGTAAACAACCTCTCATGATGGCTGTTGCAGAGCTGGACATTTGCCCCCAGGTTGGCTCAGACTCCTATCCCGGATTCAGTCCCTGGAATCTCCAGTTAGGGTTGCCATTGCATTGCCAGCTCCTGCTTGGGAAACATCTGGAGATGTGGGGGGTGGAGCCAGGGGAGGGTGGGGTTGGTAGAGAGGAGGGACCTCAGCAGGGTAGAATGCCATGAAGTCCAACGTTCCAAGCAGCCATTTTCTCCAGGGGAATTGATCTCGGTTGTCTTGAAATCAGTTGTAATTCCAGGAGATTATCCCCCTGGAAGTTGGCATCCCTAAATTGCCAGGACTCCTAGTGACTGGCAGGAGACTCACCTTGCTAAGGGGGTGGGGGGGTGGGGGCTCACCAGTGACATAATGATGTTGCCAGCAATGGACTGTGTCTCAGCGATGCACTGACATCACTCCCGATACGCCCAGAACTGAAAGTCAGCACAATGCCAGGGGCACTCTGGAAGAAGAAGAAGAAGAAGAAGAAGAAGAAGAAGAGGAGGAGGAGGAGGAAGATGAGGAGGAGGAGGAGGACGACAACAACATTGGATTTATACCCCGCCCTTCACTCGGAGTCTCAGAACGGCTTACAATCGCCTTCCCTTCCTCTCCCCACAACAGACTTGCCCTGTGAGGCAAGTGGAGCTGAGAGAGCTCTGAGAGACCTGTGAGCAATGCTCCCTCTAAGCTGTGGATTCTTGTGAGCAAAAATTCTACTTTGTGAGCCCCTGGCATTAAAGTTGTGAGCGAGCGATTTGGCTGCTGCATAAAGCAGTTTGCTCTGGAGCCATTTTTTCCTGAGCGAAGGCAAAAAAAACGTGTGAACCAGGGGCTAAAAGAACTGTGAGCTCGCTCACACTCACTCCGCTTAGAGGGAACACTGGCCCAAGGTCACCCAGCTGGCTGCATGTGGAGGAGAGGGGAATCAAACCCAGTTCTCCAGATTAGAGTCCTCCGCTCTTAACCACTGCACCACACTGGATAAAGCTCTATGGTTTCCTACCATTTTCCCCCATCACTGGCCAGCTGGGTAGCGACGTAGAAGTGCCCACTGGCAGCCGGGAATCCCCTTCCACCGGCAGGGTCTTGGTCAGCCTATAAAAGGATCAGGTTGTAGGCAGTGTTCCCTCCAAGCTGAGTTAGTGTGAGCTACCTCACAGGTTTTTTTTAGCCCCTGGCTCACTCATTTTTGCCTGAGCTCGGGAAGGAGGGCTCCAGAGCGAACTGATTTATGCAGCAGCCAAATCACCTGCTCAGAACTTTAATGCCCGTAGCTCACAAAGTAGAATTTTTGCCCACAAGACTCCACAGCTTAGAGGGAGCACTGGTTCTAGGTGATGTGAAAGACTTCTGCCTGAGACCCCGGAGAGCTGCTGCCAGTCCGCGTGGGCAATGCAGACCTTTAGACCGATGGTCTGACTCAGCAGAAGGGAGCTTCATCGGTTCACAAAGGAAGACCATTCCAACAGATCCCATATGGCTAAAAGCATCAGTTTGGGGCTTGGGGAAGAGCAGTGGTAATGGAAAATCTTTTTTTTTTCCCCTTCTGTTTTACCATGGCTTCAGAGAGGGCTTTTCTTTCTTATCTCCCCCCCCCCCCCCCCCGGTTCCATTATATGGCCTTTATCGCTGATGGACTTTTCTTGTTCGCTGGATGCAGTTTTTAGTGTGGTGGGATGTAGGTCATATTTGACAAAGGAGTTGTGCTGTGACCTGAATGCACAAGCAAGAACTTCTCAAAGTGAGTCTCGGCTAATGTGCAAACTTTGCAAGCTTAGTCCTCGGTGGCATTTGGCAAAAGCCAGCAGAAGTCAACACGCTGAGCAAAAAAAGAAAAAAAGAAAGAAAACCCTGCTTGGAAAAAGCTGACAATGGCCAGCAAATGAAATTCAGGCCTGAACTTCTTTATTTCTGCTTCTGTTCAGCAACTTCTGTGTTACGGCTGCTCAGATCAAAGAGCAATTAGAAATCCCAGAGCTTGCATCTGCAGAGATCCGTGCCAAAATGAAAGGGACGGGAGATTTAGTGGGAGAGCACAAAAGAGTATAGAAGGGAAAGACTTTCCTCTGGTTGTGATCCTAGAGACCTACTGCCAGCCGGAGTAGACAATTCTGGGCTGCGATCACACACTCCTTTAGATCCGACATAGGTGCTTAGGGAGTGATCGGACAGCAACATCTGAGAAGAATCCTGCAGTCATCGGCAACCCGTGCTGCTCCACCACGGAAGTGGATTTAAAAGACACTGGGGAAAGTCTGGTCCTGATGCTTGCCAATGGGCCGCAGGCGGACTTTCCCCTGTCTGATCACTCAAGCATGCTCTCATGCCATCGGGATGCCATTCCGACTCCATGCCATGTTCCGCCGCCCCCCTTTGCGGTATGCATATCATCACATACTACATAGGGGGCCCTCAGTGTGGAGGTGCAATTCCTCATCTATGCACAAGGGAAACAAATGGCAAAAAAAAAAACCAACTCACCCACAGCTGCATCTGATCACACAGTGATGGGCTGCGACTGCAGCTTCAAAGGGATGTGTGATCTCGCAACTGCATGTCAGATTCCTCCAGAGGAATAGCCTCTCTTCCCCTCTGCTTCAACTTGTGCATTGTGACCGCAGCCCAGATGGCCTTACTCCACATATAGCCATCCTGTTGGAATGCACGACCCTGCATGGTTACTATTTGGCTGTTTTCCCATTAACATCTCGACTGGTAATACAATGTGTGAATCTGCATCTTTCTGATGGTTATGAATCCATGCCTTTTTAATATCCATTGCTGTACCATGCATCTGATTCAATTTGCCGTTTGTTCTTGTGGTGTATTGCGAAGTCATGCCTTAAAGTAAACCACTTAATTCATCTCCATAACACTTTGCAGCTTCCTGCTGACCATCACATGTGTCAGGTTGTCTGAATGTTAAGCTTTCCTTTTGTTTTTAATTGTACCTCTCTACTCCTTTCCCTTGGGGAGACATAAGAGGAAAGGCATCTCCCTGCAATCATTTTTTTAAAAAGAAAACTTCTGAATCAGAGAACTGGTACACAGATTACTATAATGTTATAACAATATAAGGATATTCAACTGCCGATTTAAAAAGTAAATATGGAAAAAAAAAAGCTTTGGTGCCACAGTGCAGGGAGGGAAAGACTAGAGGACTGGGGAAAAGAAACTGTGGGGAAATCTGCCATGTGAAAGTCCCATTGCTGCCAATCCAATCCAAACTGGAAAACTGCAGAAGCCTGTCCCCATGTGGGAAACTCATCCCTCTAAATTAATCTTGTCATCTTTTTCTTGAAACATATTTTTCCCCAAAGAGCTTGTTTTTATAATCTTCCATGATAAACCATAATATACAAAGAGCTATTCGTTTATTAAAATTCATGTTCTGCCTCCCAAGCCTTACACATGATTGAAGTTTTTAAAAGAATAACAAAAAGTAATAAAGAAAACAGAGAAAAGAAAGCACCATCCTAAAAGGACAGGGACAAATTCCACAAACAGCTAACCCCCACCCTTTCTCTATCTGTATGTAATGCTTGAGGAAGTCTGTTTTAATGTATCTGACAAAGTGTGCATCTACACAAGCTAAGTCACTCTAGCCCATAGCTACAGTGGGTCATCTTGGGGCTAGCCCCCTGACTTACTGGCAAGGCCCCACGACTTCCCATCCAGGGCCCTCAAGCGGTGGCAGGTGTGGGGAAGGAGCCAGGTATCCCTTTAATTTGATTAGACAGTGCCCCCAAAGAAAGTTAAATGCCCCCTGACTTTAAAAATCCTGGCTATGGGCCTGAGTCACTCAGTTCTTATACCCAGAATTAAACTTCGTTGGTCTTAAAGGTGCCACTGGACTCACACTTCGTTCTCTCAAACTTGGTTTGTTAACTCTTTTATTTGTATGCTAATTTGTTTCTATTCACAGGCCTTACCACCTGCTTTAGTCCAATCTTAGCTATCCATATCACCCAGTTGCTTATGCATCTTGACTCTAACTAGCCCTTCCTGGCAACTAACCCCCCCCCCACACACACACACCTATATGTAGGGTTTGAGGAAACCTGTTTTAATGTATCTGAAGAAGTGCGTATGCACACGAAAACTTATACCCAGAATTAAACTCTGTTGGTCTTAAAGATGCCACTGGACTCAAATTTTGAACCATTACAAGAATGGTGGGCACTCGATGAAATTGCTGAGCAGTTGGGTTAGAACAGATAAAAGGCAGTACTTCTTCACCCAAGGAGTGATTAACACATGGAATTCACTGCCACAGGAGGTGGTGGCGGCTACAAGCATGGACGGCTTCAAGAGGGAATTGGATAAACAGGGAGCAGAGGTCCATCAGTGGCTATTAGCTGCAAGGTATAGACAGGAACTCCCAGTCTGGGGCAAGTGGTGCTCTGTATTCTTGGTGCTTGGGGGGGATGGCAACAGTGGGAGGGCTTCTAGTGTCCTGGCCCCACTGGTGGACCTCCTGAGGGCACCTGGTGTTTTTGGCCACTGTGTGACACAGAGTGTTGGACTGGATGGGCCACTGGCCTGATCCAGCATTGGCTTCTCTTTATGTTCTTATGTACTCCTGGTATTGTTCTCTAAATGCCCTCCTTAAAAAAATAATCTTATTTATTTACCGGATTTTTTTTAATCCCTTCCCCAAAGGTGGGCTCAGGGTGGAATATAGGCTCTTGGGGATTCTTCAGGGGAGGATGGCTTCTCAACACCTTCGCACCTTGAGCTGTGCCTGGAAACAACTTCAAGAGGGGATTGGATAAACATATGGAGAAGAGGTTCACCAGTGGCTACTAGCCACAAGGTATAGATATAACACTGTCTGGGGCAATGATGCTCTGTATTCTTGGTGCTTGGGGGGCAACAGTGGGAGGGCTTCTAGTGTCCTGGCCCCACTGGTGGACCTCCTGACGGCACCTGGGTTTTGGCCACTGTGTGACGCAGAGTGCTGGTGTGGATGGGCCATTGGCCTGACCAACCATGGCTTTTCTTATGTTCTTAAACACGCCAGAAATCAATATAATTGTGTCAAAATGGGCTTTGTATTCATCCAATGGCCTGTACACATATTTAAGCAAGATTAAGTCACAACCAATTTATGACGACCCCAACAAAGGGCTTTCAAGACGTGAGAAGAAGAAGTGGTTTGCCATCGCCTTCCTCTGCAGAGTCTTCCTTAGTGGCCTCTCTTCCAAGTACTAACCCTGCTCAGCTTCCAAGATCTGACAAGATGGGGCTATACCACAACACCTTCCTTCCTCCAATAGGTTATACCTGTAAAAAACCCCTCAGAAACCAACCCTAACCCTAACCCTAACCCTGAACTTTCCAAGACACCCTCAGGAACAACCCCATATACAGATATTTATTATTTTTAAGCCATGTTGGCTCAGAGGTTAAGACGCTGAAGCTGCAGACCGGAAGGCCGGCCGTTCAGCAGTTCGAGACCCCAGTGCCGCATGACAGAGTGAGCTCCTGTCCTTGGCCCCAGCTCCTGTCAACCTAGCAGTTTGAAAGCAAGAAACTGCAAGTAGATAAATAGGTACCGCTTAGGTGGGAAGGTAACAGCATTCCTTGGCGTCTAGTCATGCCAGCCACATGACCACGGAAACGTCTTTGGACAGCACTGGCTCTTTGGCTTGGAAACAGGGATGAGCACCACCCCCTAGAGTCGGATTCGACTGGCTTTCGAGGAAGAGAAACCTTTACCTTAAGCCACCCTTCCTCTGAGGCGCTCACAGCAACATACGTGAGCCTTTCACTCCCCTCTCTCTCTATCCTCACAACAAGCCTGCAAAGTAGGTTAAGCTGAGAGAGAGCCCACTTCTGAGTTTATGGCAGAGCAATAGCCCATTCCATTCATGACTGAGAGGCTGCTCTCAAGATGATTGGCAAGATGTGTTTTGTTACTGCAGGCTTTTTATTTAACCTCTTTTATTGGCAGTTTAATACAGGCATTTTATTGTAGCTTTGCAAATTGATAAAACTGAATCTTTTTATGGGTCACTCACTGGAAGCCCCTTCAGCAGGATGGGAAGTGGAACAGAAAAACATATGATACATGAATCTGTCTGACTTGGGCAGGGTTGCCAGCTCTGGGTTGGGAAATTCCTGGAGATTTGGGGCATAGAGCCTCTGGAAGGCTGGGTTTGGGGGAGGGAAAGGACTTCAGTGGGGTATAATGCCATAGATTCCCCCTTCCAAAGTGGCTGTTTTCTCCAGGGGAACTGATCACTCTCGCCTGGAGATCAGTTGCAATCCCAGGAGATCTCCAGCCACCACCTGGAGGTTGGCAACCCTAGTCTTGGGCCTTGATATTTTTTTTTTTATTCTAGGAACCAGCCCAAGAGTTTAGGAGCCAGTTTAATTTTTCAGCCATCAAGAGTTTCTTATTTCAATGACCCGGTTTTTGAATAATTGAATTATTGTTACTGCAAACCCCAATCCTAACATCTTCACAGTTTCTCATAATTTTATTTCTGTTATTTGCATTGTACATATAAGTATAGGGGTAGCCCTGGTTTTATACATATAAGTATAGGGGTAGCCCTGGTTTTATACATATAAGTATAGGGGTAGCCACTACAAAAAGCTAACCTCTAACCATCACCTAACTTCTCCCCCAGTTTCTCATAGTGCCATTATTTGCTCAGTAATGCTAAAAGCAACTGGCTAAGAAAACGAATTCCTGTACTACCACTGGATGGTGTAACATTAAGCTTACATATTAACAAGCCATGTCAGGAACTTCGGGCACATTTATTTTTATGTCACACAAGAAAACACCGCAGTGCAAAATGATAAATACGTTTGGGGTTGGATCCGGCCAGCTTTTCCACCCAGTCTCAGTCAATTCCCCTCCTTATCACATCCCCCGTTCCCCATGGCTTTTGTCCATGCAGGTCCCATGATGATGAACACGGCATATTTGGTGGTCAAAGGCAACCCCTTCCTTCCTTTTTCACCAGCACAAAAACTGGCTGGATCCAACCCTTCGTATTTCCACTGAGGATTGCTGAGAGAGGCTACAATCAAATCATTACTGAAAATATGCCCCAGTGTGTGTCGCAATGAAATTTCTAGGCAACGTGTCAACCAGGCCCCTCAGATTTCTCAGGCCCTGTACGATTTAGTATATTGGTTTGGGATCCCTCACCCCCAATGGGCACATCTCCTTGCCGCTCAGTTGGCTGGTAGAGGGGGAGATGGTGGCTTACCAGGGGATGTTGGCAGTGTCCCAGCACACTGCCATCACTTTCCATGTACCTAGAAGATCCAGGCCAACCCTTCCTGGTATTTTAGTGGAGGCCCCGATCCTGGTAGAACCCAAGTCTGTTTCTCAAACTCTGGAGCTGAGCTACAGGAAGGGAGGAATCATCTGCTGAATGCTCTACCCCCTGAGAATAGCTTTCATCTGGGTTTGCTATCATCATTGCACCAGGGGTTCCGAGGGTGATTGGGGGAGGGAGCACAGGCATGGGTCAAGGGGTGCATCTTGGGGTCCCCTTGATCCAACAGAGTCCAAAGGCAAAATGTCCTTCGTGGCGATAATTCCCCAGAGTCTTCATTAAGGGGAGTGAGGCTATGATTGCCAACCTCAAGGTGAGGCCTGGGGTTCTGCCAGCATTACAGCTGATATCTAGACTGCAAAGAACAGCTCAGCTGCCTTGAAAGGGATGGCCAACTTTGGAGGTTTGGATTCTATTATATACCATAGAGCACAGGAGGATCAGGAAATTGTACAGTGATCCCACCCTCTGTTGTCCATTCTTGTTCCATTGAGTAGGGCTGCCAGGTCCCCCAATCCAGTGGTCCATATCAGGCGGCAGGGGGAACCCCACCCCCAAAGTGCCCGGTTCAGGCCGACGTGCCCAGCGGGACGACATCACCCAGAAGAGACGTCATTGTGCCAGAACCGTCACCGGCTGATGCTCTAGCAATCAGCCTGAAAAATCTATGGTACCATAGAGTTTCCAGGCTGGTTGCTAGAGCGTTGGCTGGCGACATGCCCAACGTGGTGACGTCACTTCTGGGTGACATCATCGCACCAGGCACAAGTGAATGTCCCAGCTCTCCCCTGCTGCAGAAGGTAAGTCACTTGGCAACCCTACCACTGAGCAATGGGAGGAAAATAGGGGGCTACTACACCACTGATTGTGTTCAATCTCCACTTAAGACTAAATAACTATGGTATTTACCATAAAGTTTTGTGAATTCCTAGAGTGTCACGGGAGTTAAGCAGTGATGTCGCTTCCAGGTCTTTGCCCAGAAGTGATGTCAAAGAGTCGGTTCTGCTTTTCCTTCCCAGCACCCCCCCCCCCCCCCCCGCAAAGACCTCCCAGGGAATGCAGGCACTGGACTGGAATCCCCACCCAGACGCCTCTCCCAAATCCCCAGGCATTTCCCAAGCCAGAGTAGTCAACCCTAACAAGGGCCTGCAATGATTCTCCTTCCTCTTCTGAGAAGGCCCAGGAAGCCAGCAAGTCCTGGCAATGATTGGGGGGGGGGGGGCGCATCCCAGCTTGGTTACAGAGAATACGTGAGAGAAGCAGAAGATACTTCGGGGTGAAAGAATATTTTGCACGCCGGCTTCTCCAGTCCTCGCCTCTTGCATTTATCCGGCCTTTCTTCTCCTGCAAGAGCAAAGCTTTGCCCACCAAAGTCTGGCTGGAGCAGGCTAATTTTTAATGAAGGCAACCGCAGTATTAATAATTTATAGGCAGCCTATTAAAGTTTCTCTGTTTTAAGTTGCCGGTGTGAGAGTCTTCATTCTGAACCATATAAAAATAGCCTGATTAATTGACTGTCTCGGGAAAATATAGGCCATTCTCCTTACTTGCTAGCGGCTCGGGTATGAAAATATCATCCCATTATTATGTCCCAGTTAGTGGATATTCAGATAATTCATTGTAGTGATAATTAATGCTTGGGCTGAATCTGATATTTCTTTTTTCCTCAGGAGGTGCGCGTAGGTTGTTCAGTTCTGTGACGAAAATGTTGCTGTTTTGGTATGTAATGTAGTATGCACTGTGTAGCAACCAGCCTGCCATGTGCTCCCAGGTAATGGCGCCCGCTGCATGGCCAGAGCACATGGTCAGGCAGAGAGGGGAGCCTGAATCTGGAGGAACAATAGACATCCGGATTGAAAGCCTCCACCAATGTGGGACCTAGGTTCTCCCTGGGGAGCCAATGCAATCAAAGGCTCCTCCAGGGAACCTATGACAAACATGCGCATATGTTAAGCCCCTATCAGGTCTTTTGGGTGCGGCCGGAGGTGTGGCTCCGGCCAGCATATAATGAGGGCCCTGGAGCCCTGGAAGCATGCTTGTTCTGGGCATGCTGAATCACTCAATAAAGGCTTCATGATTCCACCGTTCCTGGTCTCCTGAGTCCAGTACTCTTCAGGTAGAAATCTATCTTGTTTTGGTCTTGTTCTTCCTTCAAGGAGTTCAGAGCAGCATACATAGTTCTCTCCTCTTCTGTTTGATCCCCACAATAGCCCTGTTTGGCAGGTAGGGATAAGCAGCCTCAGCTGGGCGCGGGGCATCCCCAATCCCCACCCAACTCTCATTGCTGCCACCATTCAGAGTGGTTACTGGATAAAAACATTTAAAGGCAGCATCCCATGCAGCTCTGCATCACTTCTGGTAAAAACCCACAAGTGACATAGGGTCACTCTAGGAATTGCCAGAAACTCTATGGATTTACCACAGAATTTTCAGCAATTCCTAGGTCTAACCTCCGGGTTGGTGTAGTGCTTACTACACCAGTTTGGTGTAGGGGTTAGGAGTGCAGACTCTAATCTGGAAGAACTGGGTTTGATGCCCCACTCCTTCACATGCAGCCAGCTGGTGTGACCTTGGTCATAAGTTCTTTCACAGCTGGTCTCCCAAGGGCAGTTTTCAGGAAACCTCAGCCCCACCTACCTCACAGGCAGTGTTCCCTCTAAGCTGAGTGAGTGTGAGCCAGTTCACAGATTTTTTAGCCTCTGGCTCACACGTTTTTGTCTTAGCTCAGGAAGGAGGGCTCCAGAGCAAACTAATGTATGTAGCAGCCAAATCGCTCTCTCACAACTTTAATGCCAGTAGCCCACAAAGTAGGAATTTTTGCTCACAAGACTCCAGTTTAGAGGGAGCATTGCTTCTTTTATGCTGTGTGGGAACCCCTTTTTTATGAGAGGAAGGAATATTCCAAGTGACAGGCTGGAGGCAGGGGTAGTCCCACCGGTGTCACACCAAACATGGGATGCCACTCCCAGTACAAAACCAGAAGTGACATAATTGTGTCCAGCCGATGCTCTAGTTAAACCATAGAGTTTGGGGCAAATCCTAGAATGTTGCCCAAAAAGACTTTGCTGCCTTTAGGAAGGTGGCTGATCTCTGAAGTTTGTAGCTGTTAGGAATACCCTGCTTATCTCTTAGTTGGGCTGAACATATGAACTGTGGTAGAACTGTCTTATTGCTTCAGACGCCTGGTAAGTAGGGTTGCCAACCTCAAGGTGAGGCCTGGAGATCTCCTGCTGTTACAACTAATCTCCAGACAAGAGAGATCAGTTCCCCTGGAGAAAATGGCTGCTTTGGAGGGTGGACTCTATGGCATTCTACCCTACTTAGATCAAGATGGGTAGCCATGTTAGTCTGTCCATAGCAGAAGAAAAGGGCAAGAGTCCAGTAGCACCTTAAAGACTAACAAAATATGTGGCAGGGGATGAGCTTTTGTGAGTCATTGCTCACTGTATCTGAAGAAGTGAGCAGTGACTCGGGAAAGCTCATCCCCCACCAAGTATTTTGTTAGTGCTACTGGACTCTTGCTCTTTTCTATTCTCTGCCTGAGATCCTGAGGAGCGGCTTCTGACCTGAACTGACGATACTGACTTTGATGGACTGATGGTCTGATTCAGTATAAAGCCGCTTCATGTATGTTCATGTATGGAGGTATTATGGCCATCTGTGACAGAGCCAATGAAATACTGACCAGCTTCCTTCTCATTTCCCGGGTCTGAATTGAGTGCATTAAATTCTCTCTATATCTGAGTTTATTTCTTTACTTACCCTGGAAGTCAAAGCAGAGATTGCTCCCACCACCACCACCAATACACACAACACACACACACACACACACTTTTAATTAATTGACATTCTATTTTTATCCTTGTTTGGGTCAGATGCCTAAGTGTCTATCTGTTTGATAGCTCTCCAGAGACTCTTTTGTTCCAAGGAGGTGAAAAATCGTACCCACAAAAAGAGTTTCCTCATCCGATCAATTCTCTCTAACAACTTTATTGATTAGCTGCAGCAACATTTTTCATTTATTAATTATGAAGAAGATGTTCCGGGGGGTTTCTTTAAGTTAACTATTCTGATTGCCCTCGACCCCCCCCCCCTTGTCCATATTAACTGTGACTGACTGGAGCTCTAATTCCAAATGAACACCCCCTATTAGTAATTTATAGGAAGTCTATTAAACTTTCTCTGTTTTAAATTCGGGGAGTGAGAATCTTCGTTCGGAGCCACATAAAAATTGCCTGATTAATTGACTGCCTGGGAAAATAAGTATCGGTGCATTTAGATCCAGTAACACAGCCTGTGTAGAAATATCCTCCTGCATTCTCATTATTACTGAAATTCCCAGTCTGCCGGCTGGGGCGCACTAGAGTGCCACAAGAGAACTGACAGCACGCTGTGAGAAATCGATGGATCACATCATTATTGCTCCCATAGGCCCAAAAGGACCTGTTCTCAGAGGAGTTTGACCACTGAGTCTCTGCATGAATCACTGATCTGAACATATCTGCTTCCAGTCACCTGCCATTTGGGGCATGCTTTTTCCCCCCTGCTGTGTATCTTCCTTGGGTGAGATCAAATATTTCAATATTTACCAATGGAGAACTTCAGTAGGATTACCCACTTTCTGAAAAGGCTGCCTTTTGCCTCTCTGTGTGAATTCCTGTTCTGGGCTTGTTTCTTTCTGATCAGAAGGCATACCCAGATCAGTGACAACTAAGGCCCAGTTCTCACCTGCAGGAGAATGCAGTGGTAGAATACTAAAGTAGCAGAATGAAACCCATCAGGTCACACAGTTTGGAAGGCTGCCCTGTGATAAAGTTAAGGAAAGCTCCTTGTGCCTGTCGCTCTCTTTCACCCTCAGCCTCACTGGGTTGTTGTGATGCTAAAAGGAGGGAGGGAAAACAATGCAGAATGTTCTGGGTTCTTCGCAGGAAGAGTGGAATGCAAATGGCAGATCACAGAACTGCCTCGCTTCTACAAAGTCCCCCATCAAATGATATCAGACTGAATCCCGGACTGTTCCTAGGTCTCAGTGAATAGATCTCCAAAGAATTTTCTCACAATACAAGAACTCGTGGGCATTCCATGAAATTGCTGAGCAATCAGGTTTGAACAGATAAAAGGAAGTACTTTTTCACCCAAAGAGTGATTAACACATGGAATTCACTGCCACAAGAGGTGGTGGCTAGCAGCTACAAGCATGGACAGCTTCAAGAGGGAATTGGATAAACATATGGAGCAGAGGTCCATCAGTGGCTATTAACTATAAGGTATAGATAGGAACTCTCAGTCTGGGGCAAGTGATGCACTGTATTCTCAGTGCTTGGGGACAGGGCAACAGTGGGAGGGCTTCTAGTGTCCTGGCCCCACTGCTGAACCTCCTGAGGGCACCTGGTGTTTTTGGCCACTGAGTGACAGAGTGTTGGACTGGATGGGCCATTGGCCTGATCCAACATTGGCTTCTCTTATGTTCTTATGTTCTTAGTTAATAAATCCCTTCTTTTTTAAAAATAAAAGTGAGACAGAGACTGGATTTTAGCATCTATTTAAATTATTTTTTTAAATAATGATTGGAAGAGCTATTTATTGCTTGAGTTGAAGGGAAGGTCTGCTTGCTTCTCCAGGGGAGGAGGCCAACCTTTCAGAATCTGATGCAAACCAGACCAAGATTCCCAATCAGCGGAAAAAGAACAACGAGCCTTAGACAGACAGACAGACAGCTGCTTGTACCATGGACCTTTGGGGAGGAACAATGGCTCAGTGTTAGAGCATCCGCTTGACATGCTGAAGGTCCCAAGTTCAATTCCCGGCATGGTCAGTTAAAAGGACCTAGTAGTGACTGATGTGAAAGACCTCAGCCTGAGACCCTGAAGAGCCACTGCCAATTTGAGTAGACAATATGGACCTTTATGGGAAAAGGGTCTGGTTCAGTACGAGGCAGCTTCATTTGGACTGCCAATCCAGGTAATAGAAGTAGCTCCTTGTTTTGGCCTTCCAAGGCCTTGTTTTGGTCATTCAGCAGGAAATGTGTCTGGATAGCAGAACACTTGGCTTCATGGTGTTTCCTATCAGAAGCGTCACTGGTGGCGACAAACTGTATGAGTCACCCCAAACAGAGGACCATTCATCAACATCTGTATAAGCGCCTCTACAAAGATGCAGTGCTGGCCACCGATAATATCTGAAAGGCCTCAAGTTTCTTGCTGAATTGCTCTTGAGAGCCCAAGTTATCTGTTCACAAAAGAGGCTGCCCATGTGTCTCTGCATGACTCACTGATCTGAAAGAGCAGGAAAGAGGTCAAGGGTAAGGTGAAAAGCTATAAAAGTTTGGGGATTTTGGCACGGAACACGACTGAAGTTGTCAAAGTGGAAGTAGGCTCCATAGAACATATTGGGAATTAGTTCTGAGTATAGGGTTGAACTATAAAACATATTTGGTAGTGGTCGGGGGGCAGGATTGGATAAAGAATTTTTTCTTTCTCTTGTAACACAAGGCCTCAGGGCCATTAAGTGAAACTGATGGGGTTAGTTGATTTTTCACTAGTAAAGGGAAGTTCTTCATCACATATATATCACAACTGACATGGCCACTCCAGCTAGAAGCTTCCAAGGCAAGTGAGAGGCAGAGGTGGTTTGCCATTGCCTTCCTCTGCAGAACCTCCCTTGGTGGTCAGAGCTCCCTCTAAACTGTGGAGTCTTGTGAACAAAAATTCTGCTTTGTGAGCTACTGGCGTTAAAGCTGTAAGTGAGCAATTTGGCTACCGCAAAAATTAGTTTGCTCTGGAGCCATCCTTCCTGAGCTGAGACAAAAAATGTGTGAGCCGGAGGCTTAAAAACTGTGAGCTAGCTCACACTAACTCAGCTTAGAGGGAACACTGGTGGTGTCCCATCCAAACACTGGCCCTGCTTAGCTTCCAAGATCTGACAAGTTCAGGCTATACCATTCCACTTTCCTTCCCATTCATCTCATACAACATAAGAGAAGCCATGCTGGATCCAGTCCAACACTCTGTGTCACACAGTAGCCAAAACCCAGGTGCCCTCAGGAGGTCCACCAGTGGGGCCAGAACTCCAGAAGCCCTCCCACTGTTGCCCCCCCCCCCAAGCACCAAGAATACAGAGCATCACTGCCCCAGACAGAGTGTTCCCTCTATACGTTATGGCTAATAGCCACTGGTGGACCTCTGCTCCACACGCTTATCCAATCCATACATTTATCCAATCCCAGTTAACATTTGGAAATCATTGCCACAAAGGGCAGCCTCTACCCTTCATTGGTTTTCAAAACACACAAATCACCAGCTGGTCCAGAATTATTAGCTATTACAGGTGGGACTTCCTTGAACAGAGGCCGTATACCCAGGGGTCATTTCGAGCAGGAGCTCGGGGGAGCTCAGCTCCGGGAGTTGGTGCCAGCCCCCCCCCCACACGGCAGGGAATGCCTGCTTGTGTCATGGCTGCAGCAAAATGACCCCGTCACCTGGAAAGGTCCTTGTTCCTCTGACCAACCTTCTGAAGGCTTCAGCCACCACCGAAGCTGTCCTCCCAGAATAGTGGTATTTCTGAGGCTTGGATTAGTAGCAGTCCCCTCTGCCAGCTTTCTTTCTTTCTTTCTTTCTTTCTTTCTTTCTTTCTTTCTTTCTTTCTTTCTCTCTCTCTCTCTCTCTCTCTCTCTCTCTCTCTCTCTCTCTCTCTTCTTTCTTTCTTTCTTTCTTTCTTCTCTCTCTCTCTCTCTCTCTCTCTCTCTTCTTTCTTTCTTTCTTTCTTTCTTTCTTTCTTTCTTTCTTTCTTTCTTGCCTTCTGGCATATTTCCAGTGATGTCAGGTGGTGTAGCATATGCAAATAAGTTATGCTAATGAGTTATGCTAATGAGCGCCTGCACCTCTTTTTCTACGAAATGACCCCTCTGCGTCCCAGGAGCTGGAGACATAGAACAAGAAGGACTGTTGCCTTTGTGCTCTTTGAGCTTCCAAAAGCATCTAACCACGAGATCAAGGACTCTCAGTACAATTTGGCAAAACTATTCTTTACACGCTTTGGTCCTTATGTCGCAATTGTTTTCCCCTTGGTTTAGAATTGTGGGTTGACCTCTTCAGCCTGCAGCTTTAACCCTTAGAAGATTCATCTCCTGCGGGGTCTAGGAGAACGGGTAAAGAAAAACCTTCCCTCTTTCTCTTTCCCCATGGCCACTCTTCCTCCAGCACACCATGTTTAGTCAAACTAGAAGACAAGCCAGAGAAAAAGGCTCTAATTTTGAGCCTCAAATAAAGGTTCGATTTGGGGCTTAGTTTGGTTTTTGTTTGTTCAAAGGATCGCGTTGGCAGTGTATTTAACCTAAACGAGTTTGCTCATCCTGGGGGGTAAATACAGATGCACACAGCGATAAATATATGGGCTCTGGCCCTAGATAAATATATGGTCCCTGCCCCCAGCTCCCTGGTGAGTTGATAACAAAACTCCCATTCATTTCAGCCTCATTATGGGCTTATCCCATAGGGGAGGATCCAGGCTTCCAATCTGGGCCAATCATTTTGTTATTTGACTGGTTTCGTTATCGCTGCAACTTTGTTACATGAATCGGGTTTGTGGTTTGACTTTTCCCCATGCCCCAAGAAAAAGATAACAAACGTCCCCCCACTTCTCTCCGGCACCACCACCCCTAATCCATTTGACATTTTCGATATCTTTGGCAGAAACCGTCTAAGCAGGGGCCCGCTTGGCAAAGCACTGCTGGCAGGCCAACTCAAAAAGTCCAACTCGGCCTTGTAACAAAACGGTCAGGAGAATCGACTCCCCCCCTCCACTGCCACCAGGTCGCCCCTTGGCTGAGATTGCTCTTCCTGAACTGAGCTGAGGTAACTTCTGTCCCTGCGGCTACGAGACAAAGTGAGAGAAGGAACTCGTTTGAGTAAACAAGGAAACCAAAGTGGCTCAGAGGGAAATGAAAAAACACACTGGCCTATATGAAGCCAGCAAGTATTCTGATGAGTTAGATATTACAGTTTAATGCTCAACCAGCGCACCGTGGGGAGGGTAGTGTGAGCTCGGTGGGCTCCTGAATGCTATTAATTTTCAAAGTGTATTGCAATTATGGGAGCACCTGGGCTACAGAACTTTGAGGCGAGGCACCCAGAAGCACCGCAGCTTCTAATAGCCCTCGAAATATCTAATTTCATGCTCACGGCGGGGTGTCCGCAGCTGGCGCTTCCAACGGCAGTGGCAAAGAGAACCGAAAAGGACATCCGTGGCGTTCACAGGTCCTTGATCGAACATGGACGTGTGTTCGTGTGTGCATTTTGCTTTCAACATTTTCAGCTTCATCCCAGGGCCACTGGTTTTCTGGAAGATGAATATTTGGTTTATGGGGCACTAGGGTGCCGTGGTGGTGTACTGGGCACTGTAAGTCTCTGGCACCTCCTGGACAGGGTACCATATAGGTGCCAAGGACCCTGTAAGATATTCACTATCATTCCAGTGCATTTTTTAATCCCACACTTTTTGAGGGGAGTGCGGGCCTGGCTGGCATGCATGGTCCCCCCGCCCTGTTTTTATTCTTTCAACAACCCGCCAAGGTTGCTGGCAAAGATTTGCCGACTGAACTGGGTTTGCCAGCCTCCAGGTGGGGTCTGGAGTTCTCCTGGAATTGCAATGGATCCCCAGACTATAGAAGTTAGTTCTCCTGGAGGAAACGGCCGCCTTGATGGGAAGAGTCTGTGGTTTACCATAAAGTCTGGGAGAAACAGAAGTCCTAGAGTGACATCACCTCTGCAATGAGCTCCCTTCCCCTCCAAACTCCACCTATGCCAAGCACAACCCCCAAATCTCCAGGATTCTGCCAAGCCAGAGTTGGCAGCCCCATAATTGAACTGCATTGCAGGGTGAAGATTTGAGCCTGTGTCTCCTAGAGTCTAGCAGAGCAGTCCAACCACTAGATCACAATGACCCCACCCCCAGCTGGGCTGCCATACCAAACAGTTTTCAAAAGAAAACAAATTAAACTAGCTGATGTTTTCATCTCATTTGAAATGTGATGTTTGAGGAGAGTTTTACAGATGCCATGCCCCAAAAGACAAAGAAGTGGGGTTTAGCTCAAACCAAGCCCAGATTCTCCTAGAAACTAGAATGGCTAAACCGAGGCTATCATACTTTGGTCAATTCATGAGAAGAAAAGACTCACAAGACTCAGTGGAACAGGCTTCCTCGGGAGGTGGTGGGCTCTCCTTCTTTGGAGGTTTTGAAACAGAGGCTAGATGGCCATCTGACAGCAATGCTGATTGTATGGACTCAGGCAGATCATGAGAGGGAGGGCAGGAGGGGCTGCCACAGTGCTGAGTTCTCGTGGCCCTTTTCTTACATGTCCAGGGAAATGCTGATCACCACTTTGGGGTCAGGAAGCCATTTTTCTCCAGGCCAGTTTGGCTGGAGATCCTGGAGGGTTTTTGTCATCTTCTGGGCATGGAACTGAGGTCACTGGGGGGGGGGGGTCTGGGAGGGAGGTATTTGTGAATGTCCTGCATTGAGCAGGGGGTTGGACTAGATGACCCTGGAGGTCCCTTCCAAAGCTGTGATTCTAAATGAGTCATACCACAAACCCAAATTGGGCTGTAGGAGTAATATCATATTCATTTTTATTGTCTGCATTTTTAAGGGTGAGAAATACAGGGGAAGGGAGGAGTACATACAAAGAAGGCCAGGCCCTTCGTGGCTTTAACCTTTGCACTGAAGGTAGCATTGCCGAAGTTGAAGCTTTACTCCTCTCTGCAGGACAAGTTCCTGTTTTGATGCAACTCTTAGGCAACCGGCCACCCTACAGAGGAAAGTCAGGTTGTGGCTCAGTGGGAGAGCATCTGATTCATATGTAGATGGTCCCAGGTTCAATCCCTGACATCTCCCATTGAAGGGATCAGGTAAGTAGGTCCTATGCAGGGGGAACCTCCACCAGAACCCTGGAGAACTGCTGCCAGTCAGAGGAGGCAATAGTAACCTTGAGAGATCAGGAGTCTGACTCAGTTATAGGCAGCTTCATGTGTTTCTTACCCAAACTTTAGGGGGAGAAGCTGAGGCTAAAGGGAAAAGCATGTTGAAGGTCCTGGAAAAGGACAGAGGAAAGTAGGGTTGTGGCTCAGTGGGAGAGCATCTGATTCATACGCAGAAGGTCCCAGGTTCAATCCCTGGCATCTCCAGTTAAAAGCACCAGACAGTAGATGACGTGGAAGACTGGTACCTAAAACCCTGGGCAGCCGTTGCCCGTCTGAGTAGATAATACTTCTTAATCCGGGTTTTTCCCCCATTCCGCACTAAAACTGAGTTCAACCTTCTTTTTATTCCAGGTTTTCCCCCCTATGACCCTACTCCTTTTTACAAGCTGTGGTTTGAATTTTCCCTCTGAGGGAACAGATCGGCCCAGCGGTCTATGAGTACTACTCAGGTCTTTCTCTTCTTAACTAGTCTCTTCGGGGATTGGGTTTTTTTAAAGTATGAGTCAGGCACCAAGGTTTTCTCAAGATAAAATAAAACTGTAATTTATTGGCAGAACACAACAGGGGAATATCGGTTGTTTGTACAGAGGACTCTTTGTTGCTGAAAGGGCTGGCACTGGTCCTCAGACTACGTTCAGGCCGTATGCTTATGGTTTTGTTGTTGTTGTTGTTGCATACAGATGGTTACATGTTCACTCAACTCTTCTATTATACTCTTTCCTGTCCTGCTTTGTGGTTCCTCTATAGCTGTGTCTTACTGGCCTCTTTGCGTCACAGCTGGCCTCTACACAGCTGTCTAGACCCTGCCAGAGTTCAGCCCTCCCACAACCACATCTCACAGGCTTGCCAGGATTGATGTATGTTAGTGTTTGTGTTCGCTTAGTTCACTATGATTGAGTCTGTTCCTTCCTAGAAACAGAATTCTCCACAGAGTCTCTTCAGAAGGTGAAAGTCGCTTCACTCCCTCAGCGCTTCCCTTCTGAGTCTGTCAACCGACAATAACCGAGAGCCCTGAGCCCAAACGGCCCCCTCCTCCCTCTGTCATGTGACTCAGCAGGGTTCTATGAACACACTCTGCTGGTCATAGGGTTCCCCCCCCCTTTAATCCCGTCACACCCCCATTCTGCATTATGTCACCTTCCTTCAGTGGTCAGCCCGGTTTCAGCCTGCTGTTGCCTGCTGTTATTTTGGATGCTGTTTTGCCATGGACTTAAATTTCCTTGACTTGAACACTGAGAAAATCCAGACTGGGAGGCAAATGTGGAAAAGACCTAGAGCTGTTCTACCGCAATCCAACACAGCTACCTTTGGAAACTAGCTTTGGGAAAGAAGTCCGTGGGCATCAGGAAACCCATCATGGATCCCCGGGTGCCACATTGGGGGACGATTGCCTTTTAAAAGCCCACACTGCCCGGCGTCCACAGACCAGTGGCTGGCGGGCCTCGGGCAGAGGATCCGGTTCCTCCTTCCGACTGCACAGAGCTCACCAACAAAGCCCTGGAGAAGGCGCCGCAGCACACCCAAAGGATGAAAAATGAAGGGGAAAGAATGAAATAAGGGGAAAAAACATTTCAAAGCAACATCAATACGGGAGTGGGGGTCTTCCACCGAGATTTGATTGCCTTCAAATGGAATTTGCTACGAACAGTCCAAGAGAAAACCTCAGTATCAATATGCTGTAATAAATTTTTGAGGAGATGGATGACTCCAGCGCAAGTTATTGCAGAGGGGAAGAGAGTTGCTAATGATTTGCTGAAATCGCTGCAGCTTGGGCAGCCGTGCCGGAGAGACAGAAGAAAGCAGGCACACCCGGGGGAGGGGGGACACACCACCAAGAGTCCACACATGAAAAAGAGGAGATTGGGATGAGGGGGCCACAAACATTTGGGGAGGTGGGGGGAATCCATTGGAGTTAATTCGAAGAGGAAATGTCGACATGGAAATGTGTTTGGGGGGGGGGGGGGGAATCTCTCTCGCTGCAGGTTTTCCACAGCTATCCTCCACCTGAGAAAAATCAATGCGGCTCATTCCCTTTCGCCCTGATCCAGCGAAGGGCCAGCTGTGCACAGAAGCAGGCTGAGGCATGCGTAGCTCTCCAGCTCGAATGGGGAGTCATGCATGCAAGGTCTTGCTGTGCACCTCTCCCCACTCTCGTCCCTGCTGTGCGTTTGTGGCCCTGGAAGAGAAGCTGGAATTGCGTTAATTAGCTATCTGGGAGATGGCAAAGGGACTAGGTGCATTTCCTTGGTCCCTGCCGAATAGTCAACCGGCTTGAGTCCAGCTTCTTTAAAAGCAGAGCTAAGCATGGGCTGTGCTGGATGCTGTGTGCACACACGGTTCCACCGAGGCCTTTGTCTTCTTGCATGGTTGCCAATAGTTTGGATTTATGGTGGATCTGAGATGGCATATTTCACTTCGGCTGCAGCTCACCTCCACGTAATAAAAGGGGCGTCTGCCTATACCAGACTGGCAGATAGCACACTCCTAAGAAGTGACTTACACCCTTCTGTGCCCATTGAGATCAATGTGCTTAATGTTGTAAACCCCCCCCCCCCAAAAAAAAGGCCATCAAAGCCAATGGGCTAGGAAGGGTATAATTCTGCCTAGGGTCCTTTCTGTATTTGCCTGCCGCTCTGGATTTTCTCTGTGTTCAAGTCAAGGCAATTTAAGTCCATGGCAAAACAGGCAATTCTGCATTGGCCTTTCCCTCTGTTTTTTAACCAAACCCACCTTGGAATAGAACTTCCCCTCTGCATTGCATGCCACTTTCACTTTCTTTGATCATCAGATTTTAGGGTACCCTCTGCATCACATGCCGCTTTCACTTTCTTTGATCATCAGGTGTTTTTTTTTATGTTACCTTCTGCACAGATTTATGGCCATTTTATGGCCATTTCAGGGGTGATTTTGAAGTCAGTATGGCATTGGCCCAGGGTATTTGAATATGGTTTTGAGCTGCAGCTTTTCCGCAGTGTTGAGAAAATGTGAAGCGAATGCCAGATGCAGAACCAGCCGACAACATCCAAAAAAACCCAAGGGCAACAGCAGGCTGAAACTGAGCTGACCACTGAAGGGAGGTAACATAATGCAGAACGGGAAAAGAAACTAGAATAAGAAGAAGGTTGAATTTGATTTTAATGCAGAACGGTTGGGGGGGTGCAAAATAAAAAGAAGGTTGAATTCAATTTTAGTGCAGAATTGCTTGGAGGACACTGTGGTGAACATGGACTAAAAGGAGAGTGCAGAAAGGGCCTAGGATTGCGCTGTAACAGAATGAGCCACCATCTGGGAGGTTCTATGTGCCATTCTTGCTTCTGCTGGGGGCCCTCAGTAGGGATGCCAGCCTCCAGGTGGGACCTGGGTTCTCCCGGAATTACAGCTCATCTCCGGACTACAGACATCAGTTTCCCTGGAGAAAATGGGTGCTTTGGAAGGCGGGCTCTGTAGCACTCTCCCCCACTGAGGTCCTTCCCATCTGCAGGCTCCATCCCCTAATCTCCAGGAGTTTTCCAGCCTGGATCTGGCCACCCTAACCCGCCATCCCCCACCAGTTTGAGACCCAGTTTGGTGTAGTGGTTAAGAGCAGCAAACTCTAATCTGGGAGAGCCAGGTTTGATTTCCTGCTCTTCCACATGCAGCTGCTGGTGTGACCTTGGGTCAGTCACAGTTCTCTCAGAGCTGTTATCTCAAGGACAGTTTTGGAAAGAGCTCTCTCAGCCCCACCTACCTCACAGGGTGTCTACTGTGGGGAGGAGAAGGGAAAGGAGATTGTAAGCCACTCTGAGACCCCTTCAGGTAGTAAAGGGCGGGGTATAAATCCAATCTCTTTTTTTTTCCTGCCAGTGGATGTGGGGGGGACTTGGCAAACCTAGACCTTAGACAAGTCATTTTCTCTCAAATGTAGCTGCCATCTGCTATGCAAGGATAACAGCACATAAGAACATAAGAACATAAGAGAAGCCAATGTTGAATCAGGCCAGTGGCCCATCCAGGCCAACACTCTGTGTCACACAGTGGCCAAAAATACCAGGTGCCTACCTTTACAAGGCTGTCATCATCAGGGAGATAATGTATGTGAAGCATTTTGAATACCTGGAGTGCAGTCCTGCATAAATGCAAAGTAGTAGCCAATTGTTGTTATTCCAGAATACAAAAGCTGGTCATGAAGGATCGATGTCTCCAGGCCAAGAGCTTGGGAACATGCAGAGCCACTATTCTGTGGAGTCACCTTCTGGGTCCATCTGCGCAGGACCCAACTGCAAGTCTGTCCCCACAGTCCATGTCTGGAATGGCCAGGAATCTGTGTGGCTGTGTCAGGCCCAGAGCTCATTCAAAGACCCGTTTCCCTGTAGCTTCTAATCTTGATTATGGCTTCTGGCCTACAATATAGTAATGACAGAAATAACCTGTCCATATCCTTGGATGTGATTGCTGATAATAATTTGTATTGAATTGGGACTGTACGGATTGGGAAGCTGCCGTGAGCCTTTGCTTCCTGATGAGTTTTGCCAGGTCTGGGTTGGGAAATACCGGGAGATTTTGGGGGTGGAGCTTGAGGAGGGTGGGGTTTGGGGAGGGGAGGGACTTCAATGGGGTATAACGCCTTAAGAGTCCACCTTCCAAAGAGGCCATTTTCTCCAGGCGAACTGATCTCTGTCACCTGGAGATCAGTTGTAATCCCAGGAGATCTCCAGCTACCACCTGGAGGTTGGCAACCATGCACTTCTGAAGACAGCCATGTGCACTGCCATTTTTGGAAATGGCATGACTGCCACATGAATAAATAGACCAATGAGCTGACCACTAAGAACAACCTCTGAACATACCAACTGGACCATCTCTAAATAATACTATTAGGATAGGTTTATTGTCAGTTTTTGGACTGTTTTTAGCAGGGGTCCTTTCGTAAAAAAAGAGGTGCAGGAGCTCATTAGCATAACTTATTTGCATATGCCACACCCCCTGATGTCACCGGAAGTGTCAGAAGGTCACACACCCCTGACGTCACTGGAAGTGTGTCAGAAGGCAATACCCACGCTCAGGCTCCACCCCAAAAATCTCCAAGGTATTTCCCAACTCAGAGCTGGCAAGCCTATCTAATGGCAAAGGAAGGAAGGAAGGAAGGAAAAAGGAGGGAGGAAAGGAGAAGGAAGGAAGGAAAGGAACAGGAAAGAAGGAAGGAAGGTAGGTGGGGGGAGAGAGAAGGAAAGAAGGAAGGAAGGAAGGAAAAGAAAGAAAGAAAAAGGAAGGTAGGTAGGTAGGTAAGTGGGAGAGAGAGAAGGAAGGAAGGAAGGAAGAGAGAGAGAGAGAGAGAGAGAGAGAGAGAGAGAGAGAGAGAGAGAAAGAAAGAAAGAAAGAAAGAAAGAAAGAAAGAAAGAAAGAAAGAAAGAAAGAGAGAAAGAAAGAGAGAAAGAAAGAAAGAGGAAGGTAGGTAGGTAGGTAGGTAGGTAGGTAGGGGGAGAGAAGGGAGGAAGAAAGGAAGGCAGGTAGGCAAACAGACAGACAAAGGTAGGTAGGTAGGAAGGTGGGAGAGAGAGAGAAGGAAGGAAGACAGACAGACAGAGGAAGGTAGGTAGGTAGGTAGGTAAGTGGGAGGAGAGAGAGAGAAGGAAGGAAGGAAGCAACAGGAAGGTAGGTAGGTAGGGGGGAGAGAGAGAAGGAAGGAAGGAAGGAAGCAACAGGAAGGTAGGTAGGCAGGGGGGAGAGAGAGAGAAGGAAGGAAGACAGACAGACAGGCAGACAAGGTGTTTCCCTCCCCCCCCCCATGCTTGGGCCCCAGTGGCTTAAAGCCACTCAGGCCCAGCTCTTCCCTTACTACCTCCCCCCCCCACGACCCAGGAAGGTTGAGGAGGGGGAGGGCTGGGGGCTTGTCCCTGGCCCAGCGGCTTGCTGCAGGCCAGGAAGGGAGATGGGGTGGGTGGGTGGGCTGGGTGCTTCTCCCTCGCCCGGCGGCGTGCCCACTGGCCAGGGAGGGAGATGGGGTGGGTGGGTGGGCTGGGGGCTTCTCCCTCGCCCAGCAGCATGCCGCTGGCCAGGGAAGGAGATCGGGGGGTGGGTGGGCGGGCTGGGGGCTTTTCCCTTGCCGGCAGCGTGCCGCTGGCCAGGGAGGGAGATCGGGGGGGTGGGCTGGGGGCTTCTCCCTGGCCCGGTGGCGTGCCCGCTGGCCAGGGAGGGAGATGGGGGGGAGGGCTGGGGGCTTCTCCCTGGCCCGGCAGTGTGCCACGGGCCAGGGAGGGAGATCAGGGGGGGCTGCAGGCTTCTCCCTGGCCAGGGTGCGTGCCCGCTGGCCAGGGAGGGAGATGGGGGGGAGGGCTGCAGGCTTCTCCCTGGCCCGGCAGTGTGCCACGGGCCAGGGAGGGAGATCAGGGGGGGCTGCAGGCTTCTCCCTGGCCCGGGCGCGTGCCCGCTGGCCAGGGAGGGAGATGGGGGGAGGGCTGGGGGCTTCTCCCTTGCCCGGCGGCGTGCCCGCTAGCTAGAGAGGGAAATGGGGGGCTGGGGGCTTCTCCCTGGCCTAGTGGCCAGGGAGGGAGATCGGGGTGGGGGGTGGGCTGGAGGCTTCTATCTGGCCCTGCGGCGTGCCCGCTGGCCAGGGAGGGAGATTGGGGGCGGCTGGGGGCTTCTCCCTGGCCTCGCGGCGTGCAGCGGGCCAGGAAGGGAGATCGGGGTTGGGGCTGCAGGCTTCTCCTTGGCCCCGCGGCATGCCGCGGGCCAGGGAGGGAGATCGGGGGGGAGGGCTGGGAAGGGTGAGCAGAGGAGGGAGGGGGATTTTTCCCTGGGTCGGCGGCCTGGGAAGGGAGGAAGCTTTTCTCCGGCTCCGCACCAAAGTGCGGGCCGGGGAAAGCGAGCTGGGGGGCAGGGCTTGATTGTGCCCGCCCCCCCACCGCCTCTCTCCCGGAGCGGCGCTCCGGCGCGCCCCGGCCCCAACGGAGCCCTGGTTTTTAGAAGGTTTTTGTGATTGTTTCTAATTGCTTATCATTGTTATTTATGCATTTTATATTTTGTGTAAGCCACCCTGAGTCCGCTTCGGCGGGGAGAGTGCGGTATAAATTGAACAAATAAATAAATAAGTTACAAGGGACTTATTTTCAGCATAGCTATTTATGGTTGCGATTACACACACTAAATAGTCCACTTCCAATCCACTTTCCAACTCGATTTTTACTGTGTGAACTAGGAAAATCCAATTCAAAAGTGCACTGAAAGTAGACTGAGAGTAGATTATTTACTGTGTGTGACGGCACCCTGAGTCTTCTTCAGAAAGCCTTGCAAATCACAACCAGGACACAACCAGGGGGCATGCCAAAACGGAGTTCTGGAACCTCTTCAACAAAATTCTTTTAAAAATGTTTAAAGTTTATGAGTTTTCAGTATACAGATTGAAAACTTAATTTCCCTCTTGAGAGTTCCGGCTCCTCTTTTTCCAAAGAAAAAAAAAAAAACAACCTTGATCACAACGATGTGCCATGAGAATCAGACCACAGATTTCCACGTCCACCCTTCTGTTTCCAGCAATTGGCCAGCCTCGGGAAACTCAAAGACCTGGCTATGGCGAAAGAAAGGAAGGAAGCAAGGCTACAGACTGGGTTCTGCCCAGATATTCATATTCCACAATCCAGTTCCCACGCCACCACGTTCTTCACAGGAGCTTTCAAAGGAACCTTTGAATGGGCACCCCCACACACACACACACACTCACTAGGGCTGACTTGAGTGGCATTGCTATGCATTCCCCAAACTTAGCTCTCAAATTTGGGAATCAAATCTCTATCTGGTTTCTTAATTATTATTTTTATACTATCTGGAGCCCTATTCCAAAAGGTCACTGAATAACTTGGCAATTCGGTGCTGATTTGCAAACTCATCCCTAGCATTTGACAGATCCATTCACGCATAATCAAGTTCATTCACAGTCTGATGGCCTTCTCAACAAAATCCTGCCATTTATATACATCTACTGTTCGATGTCCTGTCTAGCACATTCTCCACTGACCTGGACGGCCCATGCTAGCTCGGTCTCATCAGGTCTTGGAAGCTGCTTAGTACTTGGATGGGAGACTACCGAGGAAGTCCAGGGTTGCTATGCAGAGGCAGGCAATAGCAAACCCCTTCTGAATGTCTCTTGGCTTGAAAACGTTATGGGGTTGCCATAAGTCAGCTGTGACGTGACAGCAAAAAAAGAAAGTGTATTCTAAACTGACCTGGATGGCCCAAGCTAGCCTGTTCTTGTTGGATCTCAGAAGCTACGCTGGGTTGGCCCTGGTTAGTACTTGGATAGGAGACCATCTGGGAAACCTAGGATTGCTATGCAGACACAGGCAATGGCAAACCATGTCTGTCTGTCTCTGGCCTTGAAAACCTTTCAGAGTTGCTGCGAGTCAACTATGACTTGAAAACGATTCCCACCGTAGTCCGCTCTCATCTTCATCTATCTATTAATCTGGAGAACACTGTACCTTGTTCTTTTTCATTTTAAATATATCTTTATTTATTTATCTATTTTTTAAAAAGAGAGAGATGAGTGTACAGGAAAAAAAGGAAATGGGGAATTAAAAAGGATTCTCAGTTTTGACAGTTATCAAAAACTTTCATCTGGTATAGTGTATAATATATAAAACACGTATGGCAACTGTAAGCTTATTCAAGAATATTTCCATTCTTTCCTTTTTTTTCTGTTCTTATCATTGTAGCTGCAACAAAAATGGGAAGAGATTTAATTTTGTTTCCATACATTATGCCCCTGTTTCTTTAAAAGACTATTGTTTTATAACTAAGAGTTCTATAATCTTCAAATATAAATATAACCTTAACATAACATTCATGCCACATTCTTCTAAACTAAAACATATCAATTCTTAGATGACTTTAGAGTATTATTTTAATCTATAATGGCAAAAAACATATGAAATGTATCAATTAAGCATTTTAATTAAGCATTGAGTATATTGGCAGATATAGATTTCTCTAACCAATGAACAACGTTTTAGTTACTTCTTGCCAGTCAGACCCAATTTAATAGTAGCTCATATCTTCTCTCTTCAAGATTTATTGGTGTACCTCTTTCTTAACAATGTCACCCCTTCACTGGTATCATCGGACTGGAATATCCAGATACACTGTGCCTCTTTATAAAATCTAGAGGGTGTGCGGCAAAACAGCAGGGAAATGGTTGGTGAGGTGAGACCAGTTCTGACATGCTGCCATGGGGCTAGGTCCAAACACAAAACATTGGAAGGCCTTATGAAATGTTAGTAGGCTGCAAGCCCAGGATGGTGGAGAGAGGTGTTTCCAAATGGGTGCCCCCCCAATAGACAGAAACATGAAGCCCCCTGGATACCTCTGAAGCTCCCTCTGTTTCGGTGAGGTGGAAGAAAGCTGGGACTGACTCTTTGTTTTGGGAAAGAAGAAAGGGGGGATCCGGAAACACACTGTCATTTCTTTCCTTTTCCCCTGAGATCCAGCGAAGTATAGCGGTTCGAGTACTGGAGTAGGATCTGGGATATCCAGGTTGGAATCTTTACTTTGCCAAGAAGAAGAAGAAGATATTGGGTTTATACCTCACCCTTCACTGCCCAAAGGCGTCTCAGAGTGGCTTACAATCTCCCCTCCCCACCCCACCCCACAACAGACACCCTGTGAGGTAGGTGGGGCTGAGAGGGCTCTTTCGAGGGTTGCCCTTGAGAGAACAGCTCTGAAAGAACTTGTGACTAACCCAAGGTCACACCAGCAGCTATATGTGGAAGAATGGGGAATCAAACCTGGTTCTCCCAGACTAGAGTCCCTGCTCCTAACCACTGCACCAAACTGACTCAAGAAAGCTTGCTGGGTGACCTTGCACCAGTCACGTTCTCAGCCTAACCTACCTCACAGGGTGATGGTTGTCAGGGTAAAAGGGAGGAGAATAATGTAAGCTGCTTTGGGTCCTTTTTAGGAGAAAGGTTGGGTATAAGTGAAGCAAACAATAGCATTGTTGGGTGCCATGCTGCCCGTGGACACCATGCTGGGCCATAGATCATAGAATCATAGGGTTGGAAAGGATCTCCTGGGTCATCTAGTCCAACCCCCTGCACAATGCAGGAAATTCACAAATACCTCCCCCCCACCCCCCCAGTGACCCTTCTTCTTCTTCTTCTTCTTCTTCTTCCTCTCTGAGCCATAGCCCCTCCCCCAAGACAAATAAGGGCTCTTGAGACAGTAGAGATTTCAGGTCTGATGTCCTCTTGTTAATACATTCTGACTCCTGCAGCCATTCCTCTTAGCTTCATCTGTGCTGTGCCTAAAACCACCAGGCAGGGTAGAAATGTATGCGGATGACGGTGTCTCACTCCTCCACCAAAGTACAGAGCATTCTTTCGACTTGCTAAGTTCCCATCTGTGACTCTGAGACATGTAGGAGTTGCTCCATCTTGCGTTTTCCAGTCGGCGGTTTTACAAGGCTCTGCTGTGTCCCCCCCCCCCCATCTCCCTGTTCCCTTTATTGGGTGCTCACTCCAATAGCTCCAGCTAGGAACTGAGTCCCTGGTGACTCACAAAGACACCCTCCCACTCTTGCGTCACCTCCGCCCCCCCCCCCCCCGCCTGGGGTGCTTATTTATTGCATTCATTTACAACTTGAAAAGCCAGATTTGGGGGCACAGTTTTCGAGGGAGTGCAAGTTTTGTCAATCAGCTCCCACCTTCCGCTTGGTCATGAAGGGAGCATATCTGCCAGACAGTTTTATAAGGAACTTTTCGCTGGCAGGTGCCTTTGTGTTGGGTGATGGATACGATTGGGGAACTAATTACTGAATCTATGAAACAATGTCACAGTGCCGAGGGTGCAGACAGACAATCTATAGGCAGGCACTCATAAGTCTTCCCCTCCCTAACATGGAGATCCAGTGTGGGGCAATGGTTAAGGGTGGTGGACTCTAATCTGGAGAACTGAGGGGGGGGGGTGATTCTCCACTCCTCCATATGAAGCCTGCTGGATGACCTTGGGCCAGTCCCAGTCCTCTCAGGACTCTCCGCACCATATGCCTTACAAGGTGGGGAGAGGAAGGGAAGGCGATTGTAAGGCACTCTGAGACTCCTTAGGGTAGAGAAATGCAGGGTACAAAACTCTTCTTCTTCCTCCTCCTCCTCCTCCCCTTCTTCTTCTTCTTCTTCTTCTGTAATTCCAGAAGAAGGATATGATACAATTCCAAGCCTTGCAAAAGTCAACACGGTCCCCATCACTGGGGAAATGAGGATGCAAGACTGATGTAGTACTATGAGCTCATGAAGCTGCCTTATCCTGAGAAAGACTCTTGGTCTATCAGAGTCTCTGTTGCCTACTCTGACTGGCAGCAGCTCTCCATGGTCTTCAGTCAAGGCCTCTCGCATCGCCTGCCACCTGATCCTTTTAGCTGGGAATGCCAGGAGTTGAACGTGGAACCTTCCACATGCCAAGCAGATGCTGTCCCTAGTGTGCCATTGCGACTCCCAGGTTGTTGCCTGCAGCCACCTTCCGGGGCTGTAAGCCATCACTCCTGTGCTTGGGACTAGCTCACACTTTATTTTTCAGCACTGAAGAATGTGTCTGCTGGAAGGCACCCAAAGCATTGTTGGCACAGTCCCCACGGGGACATTCAGAACAATTGTGGACTGCTGCTAAACTGCCATGTTCTCCCTGGTCAGATAGACTGTTCTTTCTCAATGCTTTGCAAAAAAAAACAAAAAAAAGCACCACCCTCTTGGGAAAATGTGACTTTTTTCCTCCCTCTGCACCAGCTGTTTTCAGTGGCTGAATGATAAGAGCCAGGCATTTGGTGAAGGGAGCTTTGTGTTTGGGAGCTTCTACTCCAGAAATCTTGTTTGTATCTAAGGTGCTGCGGGACTCAACTGGAGATCAACATGGCTGTACTCTGGAACTATCCTTGTGATTTGGGTCTGCATTCGCCTGTCTCTCTAATCTGCCCTGTTTTGTCTTAACAAGATGATAGATAGATAGATAGATAGATAGATAGATAGATAGATAGATAGATAGATAGATAGATAGATAGACAGACAGACAGATAGATAGATAGACAGACAGATAGATAGACAGACAGACAGACAGACAGACAGACAGACAGACAGACAGACAGACAGACAGATGATACACAACCGTCCTGCAATAATAGCCGCCCACTTTCCCTGAGGGAGCTGAGTTTCAGACCTAGGCACCATTGCCCAGCTATGAAATGGAGCTGTTCATGGTGCTGAAACTCAGCTTTACAACAATACTGGGGAAGTTTGTTTGGTCTAGAAGTCTCGTGGACTGTTTTCTGATAGAAGTTAGGATGCTTTAATTTCCCAGTGAACGTACACTAACGTGCACATGATTTAATATTTGGCTGTGTTTGATAGCTGATATACCAATAGCAATTTTTGTGTGAAACTGTTAGGAAGCTGACATGCAACAACAGTAGTAGTTAGTGGTATCCTAAAGCATTGGTTAAGGGGCTGCAGTGGCTCAAGTGGTTAAGATGCTGAACTGCAGACCCAGAGGGTTGGTAGTTCAGCAGTTCAAGACTTGAGTGCCGCATGACAGAGTGAGTTTCCATCTCTGGTCCCAGCTCCTGCCAACCTCACTGTTTGAAAGCAAGAAATTGCAAGTTGATAAATAGGTACCGCTTTGGTGGGAAGGTAACAGCATTCCGTGTGCCTCCAGCATCTAATCATGCCAGCCACATGACATGGAAATGTCTTTGGACAGCACTGGCTCTTCGGCTTGGAAACGGAAATGAGCCCCACATCCCTAGAGTTGTATTCGACTGGCTTTCGAGCAAGGGAAACCTTTACCTTTACTAAAGCATTGGTTATCGAATGTCCCATTTTGTTGATTGTATTGACTCACTGGGTGGGTGGATGGATGGAAGGGGGCGGGGGAGGGAGACAATTTGGAAATCTACGACCACCCCTCCACATCTCTCCTTCCAGGATACTCTGATTTCTCAGGGATCCGAGCAGGATTACCACCCCCACCACCCCCGTTTCCTTCAACCTATTCATCTATCTTCAACATTTCATTCCTTCTGGAACTTTTCGAGGTGGGGGGCTCATTCATTTTTTTGCTGCTGGCTTCAGTCACATTTTTCTGCATACCTGGAAATTCTTGCACTAGGTAGAGATTGGGTGCATTGTAAATAAGATTGCCAGCCTCCAGGGGATGGCTGGAGATCTCCTGGGATTGCAACTGATCTCCAGGAGACAGAGATCAGGTCACCTAGAGAAGAGGGCCACTTTGGAAGGTGGACTCCATGGCATTATACCCCACTGAGGTCCCTCCCCTTCCCAAACCCTGTCTTCCTCAGGCTCCACCCCCCCCCCCCAAATCTCCAGGTATTTCCCAACCCAGAGCTGTCAACACTAATCATGAAATAGGTGAGTCCCTTTATTTATTCTATTCAATTTATATTCCGCCCTCCCCACAAACGGGTTTAGGATGGATCACAGTAGCACTCTCAAACACATAAATGGGATTTACAGAATGATTAAGAACAATTTAAAATGGCATAGGTTTAAGAAGAAAACCCAAAACGGGTCGCACTGTTTCATTATATACATTATTTTCGAGCTGGCGCCATTGGGTCCCTAAGATCTTATTAGTCCATGCCACACTGAGGTGGTAGGCTTCAGTTTCAGCAGGGGAGGCCAAGTGTTTTATTGGACGCCCGCCACCTCAGCCAAAGGCCTGGCGGAACAGCTCCATTTTACAGGCCCTGTGGAATGGTAATAAGTCCCGCAGGGCCCTGATCTCAGACAAGAGCGTGTTCCACCAGGCTGGGGCCACGGCAGAAAAAGTCCTGGCCGAGACTAAGTGGACGTCCCTTGGGCCAAGGACAAGCAGCAGACCTTGACCAGCAGAGCGTGCAGCTGTCCAAGGCACATAGGGGGAGAGGCGGTCCCTCAGGTATGTCGGTCCCAGGCCGCACAAGGTCTGTGTGCCTGTTCTTAAAGGCCTGTGGGCCTCATACCCCAGGACATCTCTTCTTAGTTAGAAATCATTCTGCACAAGTTGAAGGAGCATTTGACCACAGGGCACCTTCGCTGTTGGCAGACCCATATAGCAGAAACCTGGGGAAGAAGGTCACAGCCCCGTGGAAGAGTATATCCTTTATACCCATAAGATCCAGTCTCCATTCTCTCCAGAAAAAATGTTCTCAAGAAGCAGAGCTTGGAAAGACCTCTGCGAGGACATCTGGAAGGCCACCACTTGTCCGTGCAGACCTTGCCAGTTCCGAGGGACCACGGGTCTGACTTGTGGCAGATTTATACGGGGGGCATTCACCTTGTTATTGTTTTTCTCCGGCAATGGGAAATTGGTTTCTTCTCCATCAGACTGATCTTTATCTCTCAAAGCTGATAGCGCAGTGATGGCTTATTGGAACTGGAGCTGCAAGGAGATCCCTGGACAGCGACGCAATGAAGGGGCTCCGGGCACTCTCTTAAGAGGCCACTCAAGCGAGACATTTCTGGGACTAACAACAGTGTGTGTGTGTGGGGGAGAGAGAGAGATGGGGAGGCATGCAACCGTGCTGGAAAGAAAGGATTAAACCCTTTCATCCTTCGCTCCACAGGCCTAGTCTGAACCAAGGCCTTGCACAGCTGCTATTTACCTCCAAAATGGCTGGGAAGAACTCATTAGAGATCTTCCACCATCATATCTAACTGGCTCCTATATTCAGCTTTAAAAGATGAGACAGATTTATGGAGGACAGGTCTATCGGTGGCTACTAGCCCCTGTAACTGAAAGGGAACCTCCATGTTCAGAGGCTGTCCACATTTGAATCCTAGTGCCAGGAGGCAACATCAGGGAAAGCCCTCAGCCTCTAAGCCCTGTTGTCAGACCTCCAGGAGAACTGGTTATCCAATGTGTGAGATGCTAGACTAGGTGGACCCCTGACTGGTCGGATCCATCAGGGCTCTTCTTGTGTTCCTATACTGATCCCTGCTGCTGTTCTTTGCTTAGTTCCTTCCCACTGCAAAAAGATTAGCGTGTGTCTGCAAAAAGAAAAAGGCTACATTGATTTTTTTCCCTCATGAAGATTGTAGGAGTGCAAAAGTAGGTTTTGGGGTGAAAATGTCCACAGACACCCCCTCTCCCCCACTTGCTCACCCTTTTTACATGCTGTTCACCATCTCCTTTTCAACTCCTCCTTTCTCTGATCTGCACTTTTGGCATTTTTAAAAAAGTAAAAAGGGCCGTATTTTTCGCTCCATAAGACACACCTGACCATAAGACGCATCTAGCTCTGCTCGGTGCCGTGGCTTGGGAAAGGTGAGGGGGGTTTAAGACGCACACACTTCCCCCCCACACACTTTTTTTGGGAGAAAAAGTGAGTCTTATGGAGCAAAAAATACAGTACATTCTTTTTCCTAAGGCAATCCCAGCCAGTCAAATACCATGTAGATGATGGGGGCGGGTGGATCCTACCCCTACCCTTGTTCTCCACTGAGGAAAGTTTACTCATTTATTCATTCATTTATTAAAATATTTATAGCCCGTCTTTCCTTTCAACTGAAGTTCAAAGTCTTCTTCCAGTTCAAGGAGCCATTTAAGTTGGAGGAAGGCTACTTAGAGGATGGTCAGACGCACCCCAGCATGACGGTATCACACTATTGTGCAGTTAATCAAATCTGGGTACATGATGATGTCACAAAGCCCAACTGGAGTGAGGGTAAACATCAACATGTTCATTCTGAAAGGGCTTTTTGATGATGTCCTATTGCTCCTTCCCTCACTCTGCATAGGTGAGCATTTCTGCTCCATTCCATAACATCTATCAGAAATGTTAATGTTTGGTACACACACTTTTCTATAGCTTCAGCCCCAAGATTACTGCCATCCTTCCTCAAGTCGTGCTGCTGAAACTCTCGGCAGATCCTCGTCAACCCTCTTGTGAGTGGGTTTGGGCATTACATTAATGCAGAGGGGGCTAGTGTACACGGTATCTCATGCTTCTGGCTTCCCAATATCTGGTCCAAAAGTAGAACTTCAGCAATTCCCCACTGCAAGGAAACTTACACACTCCTGATGCAAATGTGTCTAAGTTAGGTAATTCTAGCAGTTACCTCTTGGTCCAGCCGACTTGGAGCAAAACTTAATGAAGATTGTAACATCACATGCATCCATTGTGTCATACGGGGAAGGGCATGCATCCATTTTTCTTAACAGGGAAAGCTGAGGGATGGTGGTGTTGACAAAAACTGATCCTTACCAGGAACACTGCGAATCTAGCATTGGTGGAACATGAAAAACATGGAACACTTTCCCTATGAAGAAAGGTTGAAGCGCTTGGGGCTCTTTAGCTTGGAGAAACGACAGCTGAGGGGTGACATGATCGAGGTTTATAAGATTATGCATGGGATAGAGCAGGTAGAGAAAGAAGTCCTTTTCTCCCTTTCTCACAATACAAGAACTCGGGGGCACTCCATGAAATTGCTGAGCGGTCGGGTTAGAACAGATAAAAGGAAGTACTTCTTCACCCAAAGAGTGATTAACACGTGGAATTCACTGCCACAGGAGGTGGTGGCGGCTACAAGCATGGACAGCTTCAAGAGGGAATTAGATAAACATATGGAGCAGAAGTCCATCAGTGGCTATTAGCCACAAAGAATAGATAGGAACTCTCAGTTTGGGGCAAGTGATGCTCTGTATTCTTGGTGTTTTTGGGCGGGGGCAACAGTGGGAGGGCTTCCTTCCCCCACTTCTGGACCTCCTGAGGGCACCTGGTGTTTTTGGCCACTGTGTGACAGAGTGTTGGACTGGATGGGCCACTGGCTGGATCCAATATTGGCTTCTCTTATGTTCTTATGAGGCTGCCTTATACTGAACCAGAGCCTTGGTATTGCCCAATCAGGCAGCAGCTCTCCGGGGTCTCAGACAGAAGTCTTTCACTTCACCTACTACCTGGTCCTTTTAACTGGAGATGCCGTGGGTTGACCCTGGGACCTTCTGCAAGTTGAGCAGATGCTCTGCTACTGAGTCATGGCCCCTTCCTTTATGTTTGATAGTCAGATCCACCACATTCACCATGCTGGTCAGAGGTGAGCAAGTCACCAAGCCTGTACAGTTCAAAACCAAACAACTCGAATGCCTGTCGAACAGCTCTGTACTGGGTTTGGTGTTGTTGCTGTTGTTTTCAAAACTGTACATGTGCAACAATAGCGCTCATCCTAATAGAAAGGGAGCCATTAACATCACTATGGACTACTTAGATGAATAATGAAGATTGTTTTCTGTTGCCCCAGAAGGTCAGACCAGCATCAATGGGTCGGAATTAAATCAGAAGAGTTTTCGGCTAAACATTAGGAAGAACTTCCTGGCAATTAGAGGCGAGTGGTTCCTCGGTGGAACAGGCTTCCTCGGGAGGTAGAGGGCCCTCCTTCTTCGGAGGTTTTCAAACAGAGGCTTAGAGGGCCTTCTGACAGCAATGCTGATTCTGGGAACTTAGGCAGATCATGAGAGGGAGGGCAGGAAGGGCTGCCTCGGTGCTTAGTTCTTGTGGCCCTTTCTTACACGCCCAGGGAAATGCTGATCACCACTCTGGGGTCAGGAAGCCATTTTTCTCCAGGCCAGTTTGGCCAGGAATCCTGGAGGGGGGGTTGCCCTCTTCTGGGCAGAGGTCAGTGTGTGGGAGGGGGAGAAGTATTTGTGAATTTCCTGCATTGTGCAGGGGGTTGGACTAGATGACCCAGAAGGTCCCTTCCAACTCTTTGATTCTATCTGGCTCTATGATTCTATGAGTAGGTTTTAAAAAAAAATACAGCATTTATTTATGACTGATTTATATTAGTCGTGGCTTATTTAACTGTCTGTTTAAGCAGAGCAAGGACAGGGGGAGTAGAACCCAATCTCACTGTGGACACCTGAACAAACATGAAGCTGCCTTATAATGAAACAGACCACTCAGACTGGCAGCAACTGTCCAGGTTCTCAGGTTTCACATCACCCATGACCTGGTCCTCTCAACTGGAGATGCCAGGGATTGAACCTGGGACCTTCTGCATGCCAAGCAAATGTCCTACCACCGAGCCACAGCCCCTCCCCAAGAGCACGCATATGCCAAAAGCTGATTGTACTGCTAGAATGGACTGCAATGGTGACGCATCTTTGCCAACGTTCCACCTAGCACTTAACATTTATGTGACTACTCGAATCGAAGCCTGGAAGAGAAGGGGAAAAGATATACTTCGCCGTAAATGAAGAAAACTGTGGCCGTAGTGGACAGAGAAGCCCTCAACCAAGGTGAAGGGAAGGACAGGGAGGCAAAGGAGAAGGCTGGAACAAGGGCAATTAAGGAAATGCATCAGAAAGAAATTATACAAGAGAGGATGAGGGGGGAAGTACAATAGGTGTCAGTTCCCAGGGACATAAATCACAGGTGGTTTTGAAGGAGATGGCAACAATGTGATAGGAAACCCTGGGATGAGGGTGTACCGGAGCTGGGATATGAGCATGAAATACCGCACGTCGGCAAAAAGTGCATGGGGGGGAGAAATATAGCCCAGGTGATTTATATGCTGTCATATGCTGTGCTGGGGAAGTGGCTGTTCCACTCCAGGCGGCTCTTGAGAGACTATAACTGGAATGCAGCATTCTGTTTGGAGCACGTCGATCGCTGGAAAATAGCGGCAAATAAGCTGCAGCGCCACAAGGCATCACTGCCCGGCGTTACCAGGTCGCTTGAAAAATACAGATCGGAGGTCATTAGTATGACAAAAATGAACTTGTCTGAGGGTGTACACAACGTAATTGACATAAAGTATATCCCCTCCAGGTGAATTTATTTATTTAAGAGGCAGGGGTGGGATTTACTTCTTACTCTGTAGCGAATGTTTCCAATATGAGAACTCACTAGCATTCCTTTGGTCGTTGCAATGTTCGCTCTGGTCAGGCATTCATTAAGAGAGAAGCGAAGATGAGATGAGAGGAGAAGGGAAGGGAAGGGAAGAAAGAGAAGAGAAGAAAAGCTTGGATTTACACCCCGCCCTTCACTACCCAAAGGAGTCTCAGCTTACAATCTCCTTTCCCTTCCCCTCCCCACAACAGAGACCCTGTGAGGTAGGTGGGGCTGAGAGAGATTGTTCAAGGGCTGCTCATGAGACAACAGCTCTGAAAGTACTTGTAACTGACCCAAGGTCACACCAGCAGCTGCATGTGGAGGAGTGGGGAATCAAACCCAGTTCTCCCAGTTTAGAGTCCACGCTCCTAACTGCTACACCAAACTGCCTCTCTTAGAAAACGGGATGCTTTGGAATTTTTGGAAAGGAGCCATTTGAAAAGAACCAAACCTCCCTTGTGTTATAATGTTTGTTTGTTCTCGAGTCAAGCACCTCATACGAGCACACAGATGTGTGTGCAAATCAAAATGGGAAGCATTTCAAGGAGTTTTGCATCTGTGCTGTGGTGGAGTCAGGCATGGCAGCCGGTTAAGTAACTGCCACTGGTGTTCACTCACAATCTGTCGGCTTGCCTGAATTATGCTGAATCACCCCATGGTCATCACATGATTCAAATCAGCTACATCCCTGTATTGCTTTTGCCCCTGTGTGGTTGGTGGCACTGATCATGTTGCCAGGTGCTCAGAAAGTGCTGTACTGGACTTCCTATGTTGTTGTGCGAGGACGTGGTCAAGTAAAATCTTTTTTACAGTCAGAGTTGTTCAGCAGTGGAATCAGCTACCTAGGGAGGTGGTGAGCTCCCCCTCCCTGGCAGTCTTCAAGCAGCGTCTGGACAAGCACTTGTCAGGGATGCTCTAGGCCAGGGGTGGGCAAACTGTGGCTCGGGAGCCGCATGCGGCTCTTTCACATATATTATGTGGCTCCCGGCAGGGCGGCTGGGGAAGCTAAATATCATTAGCAAACAAATATCATTGGACAAATTAATATCATTATCAATATCTGCTTTTACCCCTTTTGTTATTATTTTTGGCAGTCTCATTTAATGTTAATAAAAAGCAAATTTGCCTATTTTTTTCCAATAAAAGCAGGTAATATTTGTTCATGTCTTGTAGCTCTCAAACATCTGATGTTTATTCTATGGGGCTCTTATGTTAAGCAAGTTTGGGCTCCCCTGTTCTAGGTGGCTCTTACGCTGAGCAAGTTTGCCCACCCCTGCTCTAGGCTGATCCTACATTGAACAGGGGGTTGGACTAGATGGCCTGGATGGCCTCTTCCAACCCTACAGTTCTATGATTTCAGTCCAATTTAGAACACTAGATTAACAGGAACACATCTTTGGCCTTGGGAATCAGGCTACTGGGTAAGACTTAAATACTAGGCTGGGGTCCCCAACCTTATTAATCTTGTGGGCATGTTTGGAATTTGGAGGATAGGGAAAGGGTGCTACCACAAAATGACTTCCATGGAGGCCTGGGGCAAATCAGAAAAATGGCTCCAGGGAGGGACCGAGGTCAGGTACAAAACGCTGGGAAGTTGTAAGCCAAACATCCTTCTACTACGAAGTCAATCGTTAATGGGTTTTCTCCAGTGAGTTGAAGAAAATGGGGGTCAGGAAGCCCAGCATGCCCCATGGATCCTGTGGGCGCCGTGGTGGGGATCACTGTACTAGACAGACCAGCCGCGCTGCTCCCCCCCCCCCCCCCCATGCACACACATCAAAAAATATTAACCGGCTTGAGACAACCAAGGAAAGAGCATGTTTTATAAGTGGGGAGGGCAGACGATGGGTAGGAGAGAAGGACATGAATAGCCCAGGAAAGCACTGCAACTACATGCAGGCAGGAAAACATTTGTTGTGCAACTGAGAAGACATTTGAGCTTCTGAGGGGGAAAGTGGACATTTCCTTGAGTGTTGAAGAGTGCTGCTTGTAAATCTGCAATCAAACTGGGGTTTGAACGGAGGGATCTTGCTTCCTTCCTAGGATTTGGATTACATCTGCTGGCCCCACTTGGTATTCCTGCAGGCTCCCATATCAAGGGAAGAAGAAGAAGAAGAAGAGGAAGAGATTGGATTTATACCCTGCCTTTCACTACCTGAAGGAGTCTCAGAGCGGCTTACAATCTCCTTCCCTTTCTCTCCCCACAGCAGACACCCTGTGAGGTAGGTAGGGCTGAGAGAGCTCTTTCGAGAACTGCCCTTGAGAGAACAGCTCTGAGAGAACTTGTGCCTGACCCAAGGTCACACCAGCTACTGCATGTGGAGGAGTGGGGAATCAAACCCGGTTCTCCCAGATTAGAGTCCGTGCTCCTAACTGCTACACCAGACTGGCTCTCAGAACGTCTATGTACAGAACATATCATAAGGAAAGCGGGATTAGATTTAGATGAAGGGGGAGTGAAAATCAGTGGAAGGATTATTAACAATTTGGGATATGCAGACAACCCCATATTACTGGCCGAGACGTCGACTAATGCAGGTTAAAGCAGAAAGTGCCAAAGCAGGATTACAGCTGAACATCAAGAAGAAAAAAGTAATGACTACTCTGGAATGACACAACTTTAAGGTTGACTATGAAGGGATTGAAATGGTTCAAGATTTTCTATTCCTTGGATCCATCATCAGCCAAAAGGAAGACTGCAGCCAAGAAATCAGAAGGAAATTGCGGCTGGGAAGGGCAGCTGAAATATACTGGGTTCAGATGCGTAGAGTGATCAGCTCATAGTTTCTTAAGTGAGTTAAGCCAGAACAAGACAACGCTAGCAAGGGCCGAAACCCTGCTTATATGCATGCAACACACTCCACCCCACATGCACCCACTCCCCGTGATAGGCTATTCACAAAACATTACTACTTGACTGGTTAACTCCAGAGTCCTGGTCAGCTATTGTTCTTGTGCTCCAAGCTCAGCCAGTCTCTAGGGTGATTCAGTCAGGGATTATTCAATCAGGGATGATTAAATCCCAATACATAACAGCAGCCATGAAGGAGCTGGAGAAGATTCTTAAATGTAGGGATGTACAGGGGTCCGTTGGAGCGGGAGCGCACAGGAGCACAGCTCCAGGAGTGAGGAGCCCAGGAGGCGGGCACATGACCAAGCCCCGCCCCCTCCTCAGCTTCCCCGAGCAGTGCAGAGGCACAGCGCCCTGGGGAAAGCCCTGCTAGGGTCTTTATTGTTTTTAATCTTTTGTTTTAATATTGATAATTTTATCATTGTTCCTTTTATGACTGCGTGCTGCTTTTCCAGAGACTTGCTCAACGTGGCATATAAATTTTCTAAGTATACCATTTTTTATCTGGGCACATGGCACATACGTACTGGAGAAATTTCACCAACCCTTCAGCAGCTTCCACCCCCTCAGTTTGGTGTAGTGGTCAGGAGTTGGACTCTAATCTGGGAGAACCGGGTTTGATTCCCCACTCCTCCACATGCAGCTGCTGGTGTGACCTTGGGCCAGTCACAAGTTCTCTCAGAGCTGTTCTCTCATGAGCAGTTCTCAAAAGACCTCTCTCAGCCCCACCTACTTCACAGGGTGTCTTGTTGTGGGGAGGGGAGGGGAAAGGGATGGGTGGTGCACATGTCCTGGGTATCTCAAGTCTACTTGAAACCTGGTGGTTTCAAGGGAACAGGAAGAGAATGAGGGTGTGTTCTTTACGCTTATTTTTATTGCACAAAGTATTGGATGGGGAAGGGAATGGAGGAAGAGCAGGTCAGTTTCACTCACCTGTGGAGTGGAGCCTGAGGGGTGGGTGTTGCTTTCTGACACACTTTCGGTATGTTAGCTGGTGTGGCATATGCAAATGAGTTATGCAAATGAGTTATGCTAATGAGCTCCTGCACCTCTTTTTCTATGAAATGACCCCTGGGGATGTATCACTGGCAAAGGAGGAGGAGGAAGAGGAGAGGAGGCTCTCCATTCCTACTTGTATCTGACGAAGAGAGTTTTGAACTTCAAAAACTCATTCCCAAAAAATCTTGTTAGTCCCTAAGGAGCTACCGGGCTCAAATCTAGCAATTTCTACTGCAGACCAACATGGATACCCCCTGAAACGATCTAATATCATAGGATGGACACACACCCCAACTGAAATTTGTGGTGTGTTTTCTGGCTGTCTGCAACCATGGTGCCGTGAAGCAGCAGAGACTCATTTCTATAAGCTAGCTGAGATGGTAGAAGGCGCACTTGGATCCTACGGCTTGAATCTGTGGATCCAGCCCTTCCCAGCTAACTCCGAGGACTGTTGCTCTAAACTCACAGCTAAGGAAAGGTTTTCTGTTTTGCTGAGATGGTGAGAATTGACTCGGCTCGAATCGTCAAGAGAATTGCTGGCCGGTGCGCGATTGCATTGTTCGAGGGTAATTGGCATAGTTTGGGGGAATAGGTCAAAATGGCTGGGAAGGAAACAGGGAAGTTGCACAGTATACAAACAAAGAGCTTTGTGAGGGAGTTATTATACTGCATACTGTTCGGTGGGGTTTAGAGGCAGAACAGAGAAAAGCTTTAGGAGACGCTCCTTGCCAGCACCGTACACCAAAGATAAACAGGGATAAAGGGTGGGGGGGGAAAGTCTTGGGGAAGGGGGGGAGAGATGTGGGAATGGACAAAGATGATCAATATTTGAAGAAAGAGAATAGAACAATTTTTGCTGTTGAGCCACAGCTGTCTCGCAAGAAGACGACTGAAGCACAAAGGTGTTTTCACCAGGAGCAAATGTAGGCACGGCCAGGGAATAGGCACGGCCGGTTTAAAATTAATTTTAGTGCCTCTAAAAAGGTTCTGCTTGAACCTTGCAAATGGATAATTGGTGCATATCGCTTTCCCTGTGCAGCAAGACAGTGGAATTTCACCGGCGAGCTCCTGGTCAGTTTCTGAAAGGTGAAAAATCACCTGGCAGTGGCATCACCCCTTCCAAATGAATCACAGATGGTCCCTCTCAGACCAGACACTTGTGGCAGACATAAAGGTCTCTTTCTGTGGCCCCTGCCTTGTGCAATGGCCTGCCAGCGGAGATCAGGAAGGCCCCCGCTTGCCTGGCTTTCTGCAAAGAATGCAAAACTATTCAAGAGAGTCTTTCTAAGCAGGCAATAGGGTAGCACTGGACAAAATGCTTCACTAAGTTACCTGGATACATTAGTAGGGACTATGGCCTGGACTACTGCGTATAGTTTGCTGAAAATTGGATCCTATCATGTAATTTTGCATCGTTTAATGTGTCACACCTACATTTTGCTTCAGTTTCTGTTTTTTCTGTTGGAATATACATAGGGCTGCCAGCCTCCAGGTGGGGCCTGGGGATCTCCTGCTTTTACAACTGATCTCCAGCTGACAGAGATCAGCTCCCCTGGAGAAAATGGCTGCTTTGGAGGCCCCTCCCCTCCCCTCCCCACCCCAAACCACGCCCTCTCCTGGCTCCACCCCCAAAGTCTCCAGGTATTTTCCCACCCAGACTTGGCAACCCTAAATATACAAGGTCTATAAGTGCACCTACTTGAAGAAGATCAGAAGGCCAGCCTATGGGGACAGCTGAAGGACTGCTAGTTAGCATAGGTAGATTAGGGACTTCCACAATTTATGTCCTTCCTGTCTCCTGATTGGCTCTTTGGAGACTTCCTGCTCCAACTGAGCCCTCCCCCTTCGTTCCTGTCTCTCAGAGCAGTTAGCTAAGCCTCTCTCTCTTTCCTCTGTTCTATCAGAGTTTATTATTTCTTTAATAAACTGAGTTATTTTTCTTTAAACTGTTGGTGTTCCGTTCCTCTGCATGTTTAAACTCTGCCAACATTTTAGACTTCTGGTTGGTTCTACCACTCTGCTTTCTATGGCACTCTTCATTGAATGACCTGTCCTGTTGATTATCTTTGACTCACCCTGTGTAATCGGCCCCGGGTCCCCGTGAGAAAGACAGACAATAAATAATGTAAGTAAAATGCCAGTTTGGTGTAGTGGTTAAGTGCGATCTTCCGGTCTGCAGTTCAGTGTGTTAACCAGCTTCCAGGCTCATTCCCCCTTTTTCCATTATCATCACAACCACCCCATAAGGTACATTAGGCTGAGAGGAAATGAGTCGCCTGAGGTCGCCCAGCGAGCTTCCAAGGCAGCGTGGGGGCCTGGACACTGACTTCCCAGCTCCTAGTCTAGGGTTGCCAACCTCCAGGTGGGGCATGGCGATCTCCTGCTTTTACAACTGATCTCCAGCCGACAGAGATCAGCTCCTCTGGAGAAAATGGCTGCTTTGAAGGGTGGACTCTATAGCATTGTATTATGCTGAGGCCCTTCCCCTCCCCAAACCCTGCCCTCTCCTGGCTCCACCCCCAAAGTCTCCAGATATTTTCCAACCCAGACTTGGCAACCCTATCCTAGTCTGACAATCTAAACCACCATACCACGCTGGCTGTTAGTTCCCGAAAGTCTGGCACATTCCCCAACAGTATATTTCCAGAGTGCCGAAGCCAAAATTAGGTTAATTACAGTAATTATATCATTACCAGATTTTGGAGACCCACAGGACAATTCCACTGTGTCTGGACTAAATGGCCCTTCGATCTCCGGCATGCTCAGAGTGCTTTTAATGTGCCGACAACAAAGTCATCCGTCTGAAAAGTATTAAAAATTCCTCCTGCTGTGGTTTGTGGACTCAGTTGTCATTAGGATGTAGTTTGACTTCATGCAAGCTTTCACCCCAGATATAAAATGTTCAAATGTTTCTAGGGGCTGCTGGAAGGGTAGTTGGGCATGTTTGTTTAATGTGCAAAGTTAGAACACCGGAGGAACAAGAGACGCTCCTTAACCACCAACTCTCCTCTAGAAGGCAATTTTTAAAAAAAAATACAGCAGCCGATACTGCTGAGAATGGCTTGCCTCCGGTTTTATTTGTGATCCTGCAACGATGCTCTGTATGCTTGGTGCTTGGAGGGCAACAGGGGTGCTTGGGGGGCAACTGTGGGAGGGCTTCTGGAGTTCTGGCCCTGCTGATGGACCTCCTGATGGCACCTGGGTTTTGGCCACTGTGTGACACAGAGTGTTGGACTGGATGGGCCGTTGGCTTGATCCAGCGTGGCTTCTCTTCTTACATCTTTAGTATTGTGGTCATGATCTTCTCCAGCTTTTTGCCGATGCAATGAATATATGGAACCTGCAGCAAAAAAATTTTTTCCCTACCTTCTCTATCCCATGCATAATTTTGTAAACCTCTGTCATGTGACCCCCTCAGTTGTCGTTTCTCCAAGCTAAAGAGCCCTAACCTCTTTAACCTTTCTTCATAAGGAAAGTGCTCTATCCCCTTAGTCATTTCAGTTTCCCTTTTCTGCACTTTTTCCAATGCTATAATATTTTTTGTGAGGTGCAGTGACCAGAACTGTACACAATACACCAAATGAGGCAGCACCATAGGTTTATACACTTATACATTTATGATACTGGCTGATACCCACTCGAAACCGCACCCTTTGTAAACCATGCACAGCTGGCTTCAAATTGTTCTCCTTCCCATTCAGTAGGAGGTGTCACCTTCCACAACCCTAGCTAGGGTTGCCAACTGCAGGATGGGAAACTCCTGGAGATTTAGCAGTGGAGCCTGAGGACCAAAAGGTTGGGGGGAGGCACCTCAGCAGGGTATATTGCCATAAAGTCCACTCTTCAAGGTTGCCATTTTCTCCAGGGGAGCTGATCTCTGTGGTCTGGAGATTACTTGTAATTCTTGGGAGATCTCCAGGCCTCACCTAGAGGTCCGCAACCCTACTTTCTATGCTGCCTCTTCTGCTTGCTAAAACGAATCCTCCCATTCTCCCTTACTTCCTCTTATGCCCAAAACACCTTCTTGAAACCATTGCTCCATGATTGGTCAAGTGACCATACTAAAGAATGAACGAACGAACCATTGCTTCTCTCTTCCGGCAAATCCCTTTTTTTGAACCACCTTTTCCAGGTGGCCAGTTTGGTGTAGTGGTTAAGTGCGCAGACTCTAATCTGGGGGAACTGGGTGTGGTTCCCCACTCCTCCACTTGCGCCTGCTGGATGACCTTGGACAAGCCATAGTTCTGGCACAGCTGTTCTTGGAAAAGAGCAGTTTCTGGCAGAGCTCTCTCAGCCCCACCTACCTCAGAGGGTGTCTGTTGAGGGGAGGGGAAGGGAAAGGAGTTTGTAAGCCGCTCTGAGACTCCCTTGGGTAGTGAAGGGCGGGGTATAAATCCAATCTCCTCCTCCTCTTCTTCTTCTTAATGCTCACCCTCCCCTGCAACCAAAACTAAGCTTTTTAAAAAAGCACATCTGCGTTTGAACCCAAATGTTCCATAGGTTCAGGTGGGTAGCCATGTTGGTCTGAAGCAACTGAACAAAATTTGAGTCCAGTGCCACCTTTGAGACCAACAAAGTTTAATTCTGGGTATAATGCATACTTCTTCAGATAACATACAAAGTTTCCCTCAAGCCTTTCATATAGGTAGAGAGGGGGTGGGAGGGTTAGTTGCCAGAAAGGGCTAGTTAGGGTCAAGATGCATAAGTAACCGGGCAATAAGTATAGCTGAGATTGGATTAAAACAGTTGGTAACACCTGTGAGGGGCCATGGTGGCTCAGAGGTTAAGACGCTGAGCTGCAGACCTGAAGGTCAGTAGCTTGGCAGTTCGAGACCCAAGTGCCGTGTGGCAGAGTGAACTCCCGTCTCCGGCCCCAACTCCTGCCAACCTAGCAGTTCGAAAGCAAGAAACTGCAAGTAGATAAATGGATACCGCTTTGGTGGGAAGGTAGCAGCATTCCATGCGCCTCAGCGTTTAATCATGCTGGCCACATGACCGCGGGAAAAGTCTTTGGACAGCACTGGCTCTTTGGCTTGGAAACGGAGATGAGCACCACCCCTGGAGTCGGATTCGACTGGCTTTCAAGCAAGGGAAACCTTTGCCTTTAAGACCTGTGAATGGCAGCAAATTAGCGTACATATACAAGAGTTAACAAACAGGTGTCTTTCTTTTGAACTCTTCCTTGTTGACCTTCCTTCCCGTAAGTCAAGTCAGAGCTAGTACCTGGAAACTGGAAAACATAACCCCCCCCCCCACACACACATACACACTTCCCACCATGGTTCTCTCTCCGTTCAGAGAAGGCTTTGCTTTGCCGTATCTCATTTCCGGACAGCTTAGTGGAAATGCTCTCCCTTGTTTTTAAGGATGTCCTACTTTTAGGCTGGCTTTATCGGGGTCTGAGCAGCTATAAAGAGGTCAAGTCTCAGGCTTGTGTGCTCTTAGCATGGAGCAACTCACCGGCCGCGGCTCGGATTAGAATCTCAAACTCACTGGCCGCTCTCAATGGTTACTACACACTGTTGCGTTTTAGGCTTCTGACTCTAAACCGGTGATGAACGGGGAAATGATTGGGAAAAGATTAATAATCACTGTCGTCAGGATGGGAGCGTCGGAGCCCGGAAGGGTCAGGCCACTGTAAGGACAATTATTTTACTTCAGGGACAAACACAAGTTGCGACGGGGCGGGGGGGATTAGGAGTCTCAACTCAAAAGGATAATGACAAATACAGCAAATGATTATTGAAATGCTTGTCTCTATGGCAACAACAGTCTGAAACAGATTACCAGCAGAAGTACATGCACACGCGCACACACACATAAATTGGGGGGGGGGGTGTTCCTGGGATGAGGTCTGTTCTGTAGGCCGCAAATGGCATCATATGACCTAGGGGGGAAACCAATTGGGTGATCATTTACACAGAGTCTATCAACGTGACAGATTCCCACTGCTTTAATAGTCATCTCCTTTCTTTGGCAAACCACAGGAACTGTAGGGGAAGAAGTCCTGGTTCCTTCAAATAACACGTCCCAGGATCCTTTGGGTGGAGCCATGATAGTTAAATTGGTGTAAAACCGGGGGGGGGGGGGGGGATGTCTGTAGTTTGGATATGCCTCTAAGGTCTTCCTTCCCCTGGGGTCTGAATATCACCCGGAATTACAACTGCTCTCCAGATGACTGTGAGATCACCTCCCCTGGAGAAAATGGCTGCTTTGGAGGGTCGACTCCAAGGGGGGGTCTAACTCTGCTGGGGACATCCCCAGGCCAAAATAGGGTGTTTCATTATAGCTTTCTAGCAGAGTGAGTGGCCGATTCTGCATCTAGCATTCGCTCCACATTTTCTCAACTGGGAAAGGAAAGCGCAGCTCAAAACCACATTCAAATGGGGCAACACCGTAGGGATGGCAAAGTCACCCCGAACAGCCATAAAATGGCCATTAAATCTATGCAGAGGGTACAATAAAACCACAGGGTCAAAGAAAGTGAAAGTGGCATGAGGTGCGGAAGCTGCCATAAAATCCGATGATCAAAGGAAATGAAAGCAGCATGCAATTCAGAGGGGGATTTCTATTCCAATGCGGGTTTTGTAAAACAACGGAGGGAAAAGCCGATGCAGAATCAGCCAATGTGTGCTAAAAACAGCTTGTTCACTACCCCAAGTGCTGGAACCCTCAAGGCAGCAGACTAGAGTGTTCGAGAATGTTTCCAAGAAGCGCTATGCTAGGGTCCATCTACACATTACAAAGTCCTCCTCGTGTTTGTTGGGGAACAACATGAGCATTTTGTTATCACACATCTGACAGGAGTTTTGTGTCCCCCAGATGCATGCCAGTTCTATTCTGCTTTGCAGTTGTAGCTTCCCCACACACCCCCACCCATGTTTTCATGTCCTCAACACCACCTCCCATGGCTCCACTATTGGCACCATTGTAAAAAAAAATCGTGTTACTTACACAGCTACATGTAAGTTTCACAAATGAGATAATGGCAACTCCACAGGGTAGTCTGGAGATGGGAAAATGGCAGGGGGGGGGAGTGATAGTGCTTCTTCCGGCATACTGTGGTCACAAACAGAAAACAGCTGGCGTGTGTTCTCCTGAAGGGAGCTTTGACTCTCGAAAGCTTACACCTGAAACTCTAACATGCTACCGGACTGAAATCTAATTGTTCTAGTACAGCCCAACGCAACTACCCTCTGAAACTTGGCTCCTGTGATAACACGGGAACTAGCCAATAGGTACCTGCAACCTCTATAGAAGCATAGTTGTTTTCGTGGTATATTGACTTGCTGATCTGTTCTTTTGACATGGATTTGAGTGCTCCCCCTACCACTTTCTGTGTCAATCATTTGTGGATTATGGGAGTATTTTGCAATGACAACTAACATAAGAGAAGCCATGTTAGATCAGGCCAATGGCCCATCTTGTCCAACACTCTGTGTCACACTGTGGCCAAAACCCAGGTGCCATCAGGTGATACACCAGCAGGGCCGGAACTCCAGAAGCCCTCCCACTGTTGCTCCCCAAGCACCAAGAATACAGAGCATCACTTGCCCCAGACATATTGTTCAATCTATACCTTCTGGCTAGCAGCCACTGATGGGCCTCTGCTCCATATATTTATCTAATCCCCTTTTGAAGCTGTCTGTGCTTGTAGCCACCACCACTTCCTGTGGCAGTGAATTCCACCTGTTAATTACCCTTTGGATGAAGAAGTACTTCCTTTTATCGGTTCTAAGCTTACTGCTCATTAATTTCATTGAGTGCCCACGAGTTCTTGTCTTGTGAGAAAGAGAGAAAAGGACTTCTTTCTCTACCTTTTCCATCCCATGGATAATTTTGTAAACCTCTGTCATGTCACCCCTCAGTCATTGTTTCTCTCTGCTAAAGAGCCCTAACCTCTTTAACTTTGTTTCGTAGGGAAGGTGTTCCAGCCCCTTAATCATTTTAGTAGCCCCTTTCTGAGTAGCATCCCATCACAGAAATGCCAGTGTAGCTTCTACGAGACAGACCTGTCAACAGAGGCTGCGACCGCACCGCTCTGCAATCATAAGTTGAAGGCTAGACGGAACTGACCACAGTGATGTTTGTACAAGAGTACAGTGACAAATAAAACATCATGCACATAGGAATTTTATTTATTTATTAATTTACATCATTTATAGTCCACCTTTCTCACTTGGACTTAAGGCAGATTACATGGAGTGAGTCAAATACAAGCTACAGGATGGGACATTCAATAAACGATGCAATAGGATTAGGGTGGGAGGACCAACCAGAAGTCTAAAAACAGAACTGAAGCAAAGCACAAGTATTAACGTGACACATTAAATGACGCAAAATTCCACAGCAGGATCCTAACTGCTGCAAATTAAACACAGTAGCATAGACCACAGTCCCTAATAAGTATTCCAAGTAACTTTGTGGATCATGTAGTAGAATGCAAGTGGAAAATAAGAATTTATAAAACTTGTAGGTACACGGCAATGCTCGAAATTGCAATGTGGAAAGATGTTCAGACCAAAAAAAGAAGAAGACAGATGCAATGCAGAAAGTGGTTTTACATCATTAGATACCAAGTAGGAAAATGGTATTATATCAGTTGAAAATAATGCAGAGGCAGCAGGATAAATGCATGCGGCAAACAGATAATGTGTCCTATACCATCTGAATACTGCCCTTACTACCTGAAAAATGTATCCAGTGTAAATGTATCAGACCTCATTCTTGGATGGTGCTTCACAGTCACTATACAGGCTGCCTTGCTAAAACCAAGTAATGTAAAGTTCAAATCAAGCGTATTTAGGTTTAATAGCCCATGGGCCATACACCGTTGAAAGAAACATTAAAGAGTTTAAAAACACAGCAAAACAAAAGTCTGCCACATCTACAATGCAGTTTTGGCTGAGGCCGCTCAAAAGTAGTCTTAATCTTGAAGTTTCAGAAGTTTCAGCAGCCATTTTCTAAGGAATCTCTCTCTTGTTACTGCGTATTTTGGACAATAGAAACCAAGTCATGTAACTGGGATGTTACATCTTTTAAGACTTGTTGTTGTTGCAATGAAAATTGTTTCTGGGAGGGAGGAGAAGCTAAATATATGAGGGGGGACATAGTAAACTGCAGCCAATCCTGACCAACTAACAAGAAAAACCAAGGCCCGGATTGATGCTGTGTTTACTTACTAAATTTCTAGTCCACCTATCTCACGGAGACTCAAGGTGAATTACACAGTGTAAATGGAACAGTAAAAAGCCCAGTAGCACCTTTAAGACTAACAGACTTTATTGTAGCATAGGCTTTTGAGAAACACAGCTCTCTTCATCAGATGCATGGAGGGTATGAAGAGACTGGCCAGAGATATATAGGTGGTAAGGGGAAGGGGGAGAGGATGCAGAAAATGTCATGTAAAATGCAAAGCAGTTGAAAAAGTCATGAAAAAAGGTTGAATGCACAATCCAGTGTAAGTGGGTGTGATCAGTAGGGTGAGACATTGAATAAACAATAGACCAGGACTGCAGTTGCAGAAATCTGAAACAAGCATCGGACATTATACCTGATTCAGAATGTAGATGCGATGCAGAAAGTGGTATTACATCATTAGATACAAAGGAGGGAAACGGTATTACATCAGTCGAAAATAATGCAGAGGCAGCAGGATAAATGCAGGCAGCAAACAGATAATATGTCCTATACCACAAAGATGTGGGGATTGCAGTTTATGGAGCATAATGCTTCTCTCTGCCCTCCCCCCGCCACATATCTATGAATATAAGGCAGGAGGAAAGGACAAAACTGCTTTGTGAGGGAGAAGCCTCTTCTTCACACACAAATATCTAAAAACTATTAATTTGGGGGCAGCAGCGAGGAAGAAATACATGAAAGGGAAATTGATTTCTATTTAAATGGTATGTTTTCATCACCTTTTTCCCGAGCCTGAACATTCATCTTTGAGTACCTGTGCTAATTGATTTCAAGTGCAATTCGACGCAATCGCTGTGGAATAATAAATCTAAGCCCAAAGAGTCCAAAGGAAGGGATATCAACTAATGCTACAGAGCTTGGAGAACAATGGCTGGAACGAAAAATACATTTTTAACTTCAGAGTCGCTTGAGGGTTGTTTGTGTGTTGTAAGGGGGGACTGCAATCCGATTGGCAAAGCCGTGTCTTGAGATTTTGGGGATGTGCGTTTCCGACGGATGCCTCTGTGTCCGTGTGGACATTCTAATTACCCTTTGGGGCGATGCCGACATAAAACACCTTGGGCACTATCATTTCCTACCGGCATAAAGTCAAACTGTGAAAGAGGGCGTTTTAATTTACAGAAATAATTCAATGGGAAGCATAATTAAAAGGGGCTGATAGTTAATATGAGAGCTGCCATTAATCTAGGTAATGATCTCCGAGTGGGAACGAATCTGAAGGAAAAACCTAAATCCGAAAAAAGAGAGAGAAGGGTAAGAGAGTCCAGACAGTTGCAATCAGGTCGTGGGGGGGGGGGGTGTATGGTGGAGGGAGATAATTACTATGCGATCCAAAGCAAAGTTATACCATTCCAAGCCCGTGGACCTGAATGGACGTGAAAGGGTGTAACTCTGCTTTGGGTGGCACTGTCAGTTGTTCAAGGCATGATTACATTTCTGGGGTGGATGAAATCTGATTACTGATTCAGCCCAACTGGCCTCTGCAATCCTCGTTTTAAAAATACGGGCAGCAACCCTGGACTTCCTTAGCAGTCTCCCATCCGAGCAATAACCAGGGCTGACCCTGCTTAGCTGACGAGATCTGAACCGATCCAGCTAGCTGGGTCTGCCCTAATCAGGGCTCACTGGACTGCATGCCAGGCCCTTCGCCAGGATCTCTCTTTTTTTCTCACTTCGGGAAGCCTCTAAATAAGTCAGGGGGCACCCTGCACACACCCCTGCACACACACCCAAGGGACCACCTGGGCTGGATGGGAAGTCAAGGGGGCCCTGGCGGTAAGTCAGGGGGCCGTGCCCCAAGATGCCCCACTATAGCTATGGACCTGCTGCATGCACCAATGACCTTACATGGTAGTGGTGGTGGTGCAAATGGTAATAGTGGTGGTGGTGGTGGTGGTGGTGGTAGTAGTAGTAGTAGTAGTAGTAGTAGAAGAAGAAGAAGAAGAATAGTGGTAGTAGAAGAGGAGGAGGAGATTGGATTTATACCCTGCCTTTCACTACCCGAAGGAGTCTCAGAGCGTCTTACAATCTCCTTCCCTTCCCCTTTCCACAACAGACACCCTGTGAGGTAGGTGGGGCTGAGAGAGCTCTTTCAAGAACTGCTCATGAGAGAACTGTGGCTTGCCTAAGGTCACCTAGCAGGTGCATGTGGAGGAGTGGGGAATCAAACCCAGTTCTCCCAGATTAGAGTTTGCCACTCTTAACCACTATACCAAAAGAAAACGTCATTGGGTAGGCACCATTTGTTTGTTTATTTATTTATTTTTGGATTTATACCCCGCCTAGCCAGCATGTGCTGGCTCACCATTATTTTATGTTGTTGCCCTGACCTGGATGGCTCAGGGTAGCCTTATCTGGTCAGATCTCAGAAGCTAAGCAGGGTTGGCCCTGGTTAGTACTTGGATGGGCGACCCCCAAGGAAGCCTGAGGTTGCTATGCAGAGGCAGGCAATGGCGAACCACCTCTGTCGGTTGCTTGCCTTGAAAACCCTGCAGAGTTGCCATAAGTCAGCTGAAACGTGATGAGACTGGCCGCTACCATTTATGTCGTTAACTGCCTGGAGTGCAGAAAAAGTGGAGTACAAATGAATAACTTGAGTCTCAAACAGGCCCATAGCGAGGATTTTGTGGCTTGTGGGGCAATTTTTTCTTCATTGGGGCTGAAGTTCTCAGTGCAGAAAGAAAGCCATTTAGCCAATAGAAAGCTGTGACCAGGATAGATCTCTAAATTGCAAGCTGTCAGCCACTTGAAATGACAGTTCTCAGCTGCTGCAAGTTAATCGCTTCTGCCAGTCTAAGCAACAGTTCTGATAACAGGCCGGCAGGTGGGGGTGATGACTTCTAAAGTCAAGAAAGCTAACACTTAGGCAGAAAAACTCTCTTAAAGGAGACCAGTTTCTTGACACAAAGTTAGAAGGGATCCTAGAGGTCACCTACTTCAACCCCTTTGTTCAGTGCGGGAATTACTCAACTACTCTGCTTCAAGGAGTGCACACCTTTAAAAAATGTTTTAAAATGATTGAAAAAAGCATTTACTGGAGAAATTCTTGTGGGGCTGTGCCTTTAAGAAAAGGGGTGGAGCTCCCAAAAGTCCCACCATAGCTACAGGCCTGGTCTCAGAAGTTCAGACAGGGGGCACACCATTGACAAGGGTGTTTTCCACACAAATAGGCTCATGTGGTTTTCCTGTTGCTTCTACAGTTGCTTATACAGAACAGTGGTAATGGGGCTTCCGCAGGGCAGGCTCCCCTTCACTTTCGCTCTTGTGGTCTCCCAGCAGTGGCCAGCACCACTATCACCCCACCCAACCACATGGGCTTTAACATTCTGAGGAAAGATCAGAGCAAAGCCAGAGGAAACTTGGTAGCTTGGCAGTCTTAAACTGCTGAGCTACCAACCTTCCAGTCTGCAGCTCAGCCTCCTAACCTCTGAGCCACAGCAGCCCCTAAAATGTTAACAGATACCAATTAATTAATATCCAATTGAAGTGGCTCTTTGGCCAACATGTGCAGTGGGGGGCATTTCAGTGGGACAAAGTGGACATCAGACACTTACACAGCTAAGTCCTCCACCCATTGGCCAGGGACCTGAATACATCAGAACACCAAAGTCAGCACTGCTGGAGAACGGAGTTTAAAAGGCCCAAAATCACTTCTAAAAACTTGATCAGCTTTGTTATGTACCCTGCTACATGTCTGGACATGTTCGCCAGGGGCTCCTGTAATGGTAATTGATACCAGCCAGGAGCACATGGCCAAGACACCAACCTGAGCTTCAGTCCCAAAGAACAATAGACCCTAGGATGCTGATTGTCCCCCATTAGAGGCTTAGGATTTTCAAATGGTCCTATGATAGCCTCTGGTGGGAACCTAATCCCTGTTTACCCAATCCCCCGTGGGGGTGAGGTTGGGGGTGTGGCTTACCTGTAAATATAAGCAGGCCCCCACTCCCTCATGCTTCCACTGACCACCTAATAAAAAGAGCTTTGTGTGAAATCACTCCATGGCCTCTCGAGTCCAGTATATTTCAAGCTTGTTCCTTGGACAGAAGCCTGAGTACTGAGGAAGAGAACTCTACCATTTTTCCTAATGGATCTCGATGAAGAGCACTCAGCTGGAAGCATTCTCAGGAGTTGGTGCATTTCTATTAAATGAATATTCGACCCCTACTTCGCCAAACTTTCTTCTGCCATCACTTGCAAAAGTAGCCAGGTGTTTCCTCTCCCCCAGACCCAGCAACCAGGAACCCCCCAAAAACCCAGAAACACCAGAAAGTGTTGAGCAGATGGGCAGTTCAAGCAAATCTTCCTTTTATTTGGGATTTTTGCATCTTCCGGTACTCTCTTTGGCCTTGCGGCCCCGCTTCACGCCGATTTCCAGCACGCTGTGATGTAAAATAACATGCCTCGCCATAATCCGGTGTAACGCCGACAAAGTGGCAAGAAAAGGCCTTCGGGTGTCATGCGGGGAGCTCCCCCTTTCGCCCCTTGCTGTCAGCCCTTGCGAAATGCAGAATTAAATTTATTGCAATAGATATTGGCTGCAGCGTCCCTTTGTGTTGGGGAGGGGAGGGGAGGAGAACAGCGAGGAGAGAATAAATAAAATTTCCTTGAGGTACGCCGGTTTGCACTGTGAGCTATCTGATAGTTTGAGAGAGAGAGAGCTCTGGGAGGGAGGGGAAACAAACCCTACAGGAAAAGTGTTTTGCGATTATTTAACTCATTTCAGGGGGAAGGGTTCTTTGTCTGGTTAAAGACAGGTAGCCCCCACCCTCACACACACACACACACATACACACACACTGTGGCTCAAGCCAATATGCTCTCCTTCTACAGTGCAAGAAATCTGAGCAGCAGAATGAAGGGGGGGGGGGAACCAACCGCAACACGAAGAGAGGCGAGATGAAAAATTTATCATTTGCCCGGAATGCCCTTATTAAGGGGAAGCAAGCGGCCTACACTAATTGGGACCAACAACCGTTCTCACCCCGAGCGGGCGCATCAAGTCAAAGTTTTCTTTGTTCTTGTGGTGGCGCAGCAGGGGGGAATCCAACATGGACCCCATTTGCTTCCGCTGAGACGGATTGGATGCGAGTGGACCTGAGAGCACCGGTTCCCGCATACAGGCGCAAACCCACTATGCTGGGGGGGGGGGGGAGGTCAGCCACAGATCACCAAGGGGGTCTGTCTACACGTGATTTTGCCCAAGCCCTGGTTGCAAAGATAATCTGCCCTTCCCCCTCCATCATGAGACAGTTCAGTTGACTCTCTCTTCAGGGGTTGTTGACCTAATTCTGAGGCATCCTCCGTTCAGGGCTAACTGACAATCCCAGGAAGTCAACCACCACCCAGGGCTTTCCGGTCTGATTCCATGGCCTGCAAGACTCGGGGAGGATTAGCCGTCGCATTAAGTAGTGCGCGGAGTAGAACCGCGGCCTCATGGGGCCATTGCCAGTGTTCCCTCTCAGCTGAGTTAGTGTGAGCTAGCTCACAGTCTTTGAGGCTCCGGCTCACACGTTTTTTGTCTTAGCGCAGGAAGGATGGCTCCAGAGCAAGCTAACTGACAGCCAGATCGCTTGCTCACAACTTTAATGCCCAGTCGCTCACAAAGTTGAATGTTTGCTCACAAGACTCCACAGCTTAGAGGGAGCACCAGCTGATGCTACATAGTCCTAAGGTTGCCAAGATGTCCCCACCACCACCACCACAGGCAAGGAGGTAGAGTTGCCAGCTCCAGACTGGAAAACTCCTGGAGATTTGAGAGTGGAGCCTGGGGTAGATGGGGTCTGGACACAGGAAGGACCTCAGCAGGGGAGGGGGCTGTGGCTCTGCGGAAGAGCCTCTGCCTTGAACGCAGAAAGTCCCAGGTTCAATCCCTGGCATCTCCGATTAGAAGAAGCAGGCAGGAGGTGTTGCGAAAGACCTCTGCCTGAGACCCTGAGGAGCTGCTGCCAGTCTGAGCAGACAATCCCAAGTGTGATGGACCAAGGGTCTGATTCAGTATATGGCGGCTTTGTGTGTGTTCATGTGTATAATGCCGTAGAGGCCACCCTCCAAAGCAGCCATTTTCTCCGTGAGAACTGTAGTCTTCACCTGCTGGCAGAAGGCAACAGTAGAGGGAGACAGATGATATAGGGTTGCCAAGCTCCCCCCTGGCAGCTGGGGGGGGGGGGGGTAGATCCGCCCGATCCAGGTTGGGAAATTCCTGGAGACCTCAGGATGGAGCCTGGGGAGGATAGAAGAAGAATAATTGGCTTTTATACCCATTTTCCTCTACCCCAAGGAGTCTCAAAACAGCTTACAATTGTCTTGCCTTCCTTTCCCCACAACTGTCACTTTGTGAGGTAGATGGGGCTGAGGGAGTTCCAGGAGAACCGTGACCGGCCCAAAGTCACCCAGCAGGCTTCACGTGGAGAAGTGCAGAATCAAACCCAGTTCTCCAGATTAGAGACCGCCACTCTTAACCACTACACCATGCTGGCTAGGAACCTCAGTGGGCTACAATGCCATACAGTCCACCCTCCAAAGCATCCATTTTCTCCAGGGGAGCTGATCTCTGTCAGCTGGAGATATGTGGTAAAACTGGGAGATCCCCAGGCCCCACCTGGAGGCTGGCATCCCTAAGTGATGGTCCTATTACTTGGGACTTTAACTAAGGCAAAGAAATGGGCCTGCCTGGCTTTCCATCATTAGGCCGGCCGAAAATCCCCTACACTACAAGGTACTGTGCTGTAGCACCCCTTTAGGGTTACCACCCCTTCTGCGTGAGCCAGTTTGGTGTAGTGGTTAAGTGCGCAGATTCTAATCTGGGAGAACCGGGTTTGATTCCCCACTCCTCCACTTGCGCCTGCTGGATGACCTTGGGCAAGCCATAGCTCTGGCACAGCTGTTCTTGAAAAAGAGCAGTTTCTGTCAGAGCTCTCTCAGCCCCACCTACCTCACAGGGTGTCTGTTGTGGGGAGGGGGAGGGAAAGGAGTTTGTAAGCTGCTCTGAGACTTCTTCAGGGAGTGAAGGGCGGCTTATAAATCCAATTTCTTCTTCTTCTTCTTCTTTTTCCTAACTTCAAGGTGGTGCCTGCAGTCCTCCTGGAATTATAACTGATATCCAGATTACAGAGATCAGCTCCCCTGGAGGAAATGGTTGCATCAGAGGGCAGATTCTATAGCATGGCACACCTGCTGAGCTCCATCCCCTCCTCAACCATCCCCTCCCCCAGGCTTCACCCCCAAATCCCCAGGAATTTCCCAAACCAAGTTTGGGGATTCCACATCCCTTCCACAAAGGGTGATGATGGGTTGAGTCCGATGAAGCCTCTGGAACCAGAGTGCTGTAGAAGCTGGGGTATCACCAAGGCTTGCCAACCTCCAGGTGGCTTACGACCATAAATGATACCCATAACAAATGGTTTTGCCACCATGCATAAATGACATCTGCACCAGTTGAATAAGTGACCTGATAGCCCTTGAAAGTACAAGTCTCTCTTCAGAATGATGCGGCCGCCAACTCATGGTGCAGAGAAGAGTTTCCAGTAGAAAACATGCACAAGACGGCAGGGGCTCAAGACTAGCTGTAGCGCGAACCAAAGGAGCAGCGACGGCATGCCTGGGTTGCTTTGCCGTTTCTTAGGGTTTCATCGGGCCGCTTTTCTAGTGATGGAGCCCAACCCAGCTCTGGCAAGATTCAAAATGACATGAAGTCCATGAGTATACTGCAAATATATAGGAATCAGGCTCCCCTCCCTAAATCCTACTCTCCCAGTCTCCACCCTCAAATCTTCAGATATGTCTGAACCTGGAGTTAGCAACCCTGCCACCAGACTAGAACTTTGGTGACCTGAGTTCAAATCCTCACCCAACGTTGAAGTTTGGTCTTGGACCTCTCTCTCTCTCTCTCTCCCTCTCTCTCTCAATTTACTGACCTTACACAGCTATTACAAGGATAAGCTGAAGAATCAGATATGCCGCTCTCAGCTCCTTGGAGACACAGTGGGATAAAAACGTGATTGTTAGATAGATGGGGTCCAGTGGTAAACAATAGGAAGCAAATATTTGCCAGGTCAACTTTAAAGTCTGCTAGCAATTTAGACCCCACCAGCAGGGTGTAATTCTCCAGGGTAGACCAGCACTGGTTAGTTGTCAGCTTGAATACACAGAAGTATTTCCTCTTTGCTTAGTTCTTTCCCCTCAGCGCTTGTCTTTTCCAGCATCCTCTTCATGCTGCCTGATGTTTCCACCCAGCCAATGCTTTAAAAACACACACGGCGATCATTTTGCATGAATAGGGTAATGTATTTTCCAGCTTTGGTACACGTGAGTTCCTACCCTCAAATAGCCTGGACTACTGATCCTATGTATTAAAGCTGGAAATTGCATACATTATCCTGTCCACACCAAATGGCAACCATGCATTTTGAGAGGATCCCACATAACGCGACCCCTCCCCCTTCTAAGGACTGAAAAGAGCTATCGTGTTTGAACCAAGCCACTGAGTGAATCAACTGGTCCATAACTGCCTCTTCTGACTAGGGATACTAACTCCAGCCTGGGAAATCTGAACTTGCTGAGACTGAGAGGGGGAAAAAAAATCTTTGTAGCAGATAGCAGAAAGTGTCAACCCAGTAAGCTGCTGCAGTGAAAAAGGCAAACTCTGTGTTAGGGATTATTAGGAAAGGGACTGAGAATAAAACAGCCAGTAATGTAACGCCCTTTGTACAGATCTATGGTTTGGCCTAATTTGAAATACTGTGTACAGTTCTGGTCACCGCATCTCCAAAAGGACACTGCAGCGCTGAAAAAAGGACAGAGGAGGGCAACCAAAGACGATTAAGGAGTACCTTCTCTATGAAAAAAGGCTGGGACTTTTCAGTTTAGAAAAGATATGACTAAGGGGCGACATGATAGAGGTTTTTAAAATTATGCATGGGGTAGAGAGAGCCGACAAAGAGAGCTTTTTCTCCCTCTCCCAAAATGCCAGACATCAAGAGTATCCAATGAAGCTGACAGGCAGTAGGTTCAGGATGGGCAAAAGGAAATACTTCTTTAAACAGAGAGTGATTAAACCGTGGAATTCGCTGCCAGAGGATGTAGTAATGGCCACAGGAATAAACAGCTTTGAAAGGGGATCAGATAGATTTGTGATTAGTCTAATCAATGGCTACCAGCCATGGTGGCTGAGGGGAACCTCCACATTCGGAAGTACTAAACTTCTGAATCCCAGATTCAGAATCCTTTAAATAAATGAATTAATATGGTGGTGATACTGACGGACTGATACCCTCCAGTACTAGAAACATTGTGCCTCTTTTTATCAGTTGCTGGGAAGCATGGGCAGGGGGCTGCTATGGCAGCCATCTTGCTTGTGGGCTTACTAGAGGTGGTTGGCTGGCCACTGTGAGAATGGAATGCTGGATTTACTGGGCCTTTGGTTTGACCCAGCATGGCTCTTCTTTTGTTCTTATGTTCTTTAAACACTAGATCAACTCTTGTCACGACATAAATGACCTGACATGCATTTTTGTGGCTGTGTGAAGCTAGAACCCAAATATGAGAAGCCTCACCTATGGAGAAAGCCAATGGGGCAGCCATGTTTGTTTATTCACATCTTTCTTTCTTTCTTTCTTTCTTTCTTTCTTTCTTTCTTTCTTTCTTTCTACCCCACCCTCCCTGCAAGGCAGGCTCAGGGCAGCTCACAATAATTAGCCACAATGTGGGGCCATCCGCTGAAGCTGAAAGGTGAGAGATTCAGGACAGACAAAAGGAAGTACTTCTTTAAGAAGCACACAATTAAATTGTGGAGCTCGCTGCCACAGGATGTGGTAGTGAAGGATGGGGTATAAATCCAATCTCTTCTTCTTCTTCTTTGCCTGTAATTCCCTTGCTCCCCTCTTGACTCCTATTTAAAAATCGGTGCAACATTTGCTAATCTCCAGTTCTCTAGTACAGTGGCTGATTTTAGTGACAAGTTACATATACTGATTAAATAAAACCCCTTACTTGAAAGCCTGGGTAAAAAGAAATGTAGGCAAGAGCCTTTATTGGGGAGAGGATTCCAAAGGCAAGGTGCCACCACTGAAAAAGCCCTGTCTTCCTTTGCCAACTACTTTAAAGGCAGGGCTTTATGTTTCACGCATTTTTTGTTTGCTTGCTTTAACTTTTAACATTCCTAAGCAACCAATCAATGTGGAACAAAAGCTTATACCCTAGAAAATTTTGTTGGTCTTTTAAGGTGCTATTGAACTCAAGGTTTGTCCTACTACTGTAGACCAACATGGCTAGCCGCCTGAAATGATCAATGTGTTTCCGAAACCTGAAACACGGCACTTCTTGTTGCATTTATACAGCACACTTGAGAACGGCCCAAAACTGAGTGGGCAACATCCTGTTGACATTTCTTTCCCTTTGTGTTGCTTCATGTCTCATGCTCAATTGCTCTTAAATGTACCCTCTGAATCCCACAATAATTAAATAAGCCTATTAAATCCACCCTCGTGGGTCCGCCCTGGTCTTTATGCTCGGGCATAATGCACAGTAACTGAGCAGAGGGGCTGTGAACAGGGAGCGTGTGGGCGTTGCATTGAACGGAACAATGTGCCATCAAGCTGAAGTGGTTCACGGCTGCCAATCCCTTTCTCCTTCTTAACGCGGGACTGAGTATAACCTTGTCAGCAAGAGTCGGTAGACCCCTCGACGACAACACACACACACACACAAAATCTGATTGCGGCAACTACAATTAGGCCTAGGAGCAGTTGGAATGTATCGATGCAGCTGGAACTGTTAAGCAAAATACAAGCCAGGAAAATAATAGCCAGTGGACAAGCAGAGACCATGGCAAGCCTATTGATTGCAACAGGGGTTCTCGCGCTACATGGCAGACGAGACGAGCTTTGGGTAATTTCTAGCAAACAATGTACCGTAGGCCTTCATTTACAGATTCAGAAAATTGAACGGAAGCATCCAGGTCTCTCCTGTGTGGAACCCTGGCAACGAGCAAGCCGTTCCCTGTCGATAGATATCATTTTGCTTCTCTCCAGGTGCAAAACCATTGTTTGGCTTTCATAAGCTGGTTCTGGAGGGAACATCTTCCCAAGCAAAAAGGGCTTTCTACCAAAGCTTGGCTGGTGCTGAACATCTGCAGTGGAAGCCGCATCCCCATCATATGAATGAAAGGGACTGGCTTTCCCCTCACCACCAGTGGACCAGCCCTCCTCAGAAATTGGGCTTCTGTTTTTTTATGGGGAGAGATCAGCAGTTCGAGCATTGCAAAGTGGGTGTACCGGGACCAAATTAAATCAAATAACCTCAGTTTAAAAAAAAAGAAGCAAAGACTATGGAGGGAGAATCTGTGAGCTGGATGGCCCAGGCTAGCCCGATCTCATCAGATCTCGAAAGCTAAGCAGGGTCGGTCCTGGCTAGTATTTGGATACTACATACCCCTGAATGTCTCTTGCCTTGAAAAGTCTATTCTAGATCTTCTACTGCAGACCGGCCTGGCTACCCTCTGAAACTAAGCCAAGAAGTTCACAGTGAAGCCTTGGCATTGCTCTTCTCTCTCTCTCTCTCTCTCTCTCTCTCTCTCTCCCTCCCTCCCTCTCTTTCTGCCTAAACTAGCTCACTGGGTCAGGGCAAAGAGATAATGTAAGAGGGAACCATGTAGGCTGCCCTGAGCTCTGAAGAAGAAGGAGGAGGAAGAGGAGGAGGAGGAGACCGGATTTATACTCTGCCCTTCACTACCCAAAGGAGTCTCAGAGTGGCTTACAATCCCCTTTCCCTTCCCCTCCCAACAACAGACACCTTGTGAGGTAAAGTGGGGCTGAGAGAGCTCTCTCGAGAACTGACCTTGAGAGAACAGCTCTGAAAGAACTTGTGACTGACCCAAGGTCACACCAGCAGCTGCACGTGGAGGAGTGGGGAATCAAACCCGGTTCTCCCAGATTAGAGTCCGTGCTCCTAACCACTACACCAGACTCTCTGAATTTATCCTCCATGGATCTATCTAAAATGCATTTAAAGCCACGGATCATGAGAACAAATGTCGTGCTGTGGTTAAGAGCGTCAGACTAGGATCTGGGAGACCCAGGTTCAAATCCCCACTCTGCCATGGGAGCTCACTGGGTGACCTTGGGGCAGACACACTCTCTCAGCCTGACCTGCCTCATAGGGTGGTTGTGAGGATACAATGGAGGAGCGGAGAGCAACATAAGTTGTTTTGGGTCCCCACTGGGAAGGAAAGCGCATCTAAATGAAGTCAATTTAAAAAATGGCCTGCAAGAAGCAAAATAGCAGCCTTGCCTTTTTTCTTTCTTTTCCTTTTGATATCATAGCCTTGAATCAAAACTTGAAAGAAGCCTCCATCTTTCAAGTCTTTTTCCCCCCTTCTATTTTTCCTTTTTCGTACCGTGCCAGTGAAAAAATAGGTCAGAAACACTGCCGGGGGAGGGGGATACAATAATCTACGGAGGTAATTGCACGGAGCCTCCTCCATATACTGGTGGGGCCTCCATCATGACTTGTCTGACATGAAGCAAAAGGGGGTGGGGGAATGCACCTGGAGTGCTTTGCATGCACACTGGGAGAAAGCATCGCCTTTTGTTCTGGAACTGCTTCACACATCGCAGGACACAAACTCACGGGTTTCACAGGTTTCTCTACGTAGCAGATAACTGTAAGGATAGTAAAAATAGCCTGGCCAGGACAGACCAAGGATGACTTCAACCAGCATTCTGCTCATAGCGGCTGCCCCCCCCCCAAAAAAAAACAATGCCTCCAGGAAGTTTAGATGCAGGGTGTTGCCAGTCATGTGCCCCCGGGTTTCAGAAAGAGTTGCCAGCCCCCCTGGTGGAGGCGGGAGTCTCCCACCACCAGGCCCTACCTCCATCTCCTGATCAGTTTGCTGATGAGGGAGCGTTACCAGGAGAACGGACAAGGCCTTGACCTTGTGGCTGGTGTTGCACAGGAAGTGATGTCATCATGCCAGCAATGTCTGGGCAATGCTCTGGTATTTGGGCAAAAACTCTATGGCAGAAGCCAATTTTACCATAGAGTTTTTGCCCAAATGCCAGAGCATTACCCAGACATCGCTGGCGTGATGATGTCACTTCCTGTGCAACGCCAGCAAACAAAGTGTAGGCCTCCTTCTTTATCCCCCTTATTCCCTGCCGGGTGCCAGGAGGGACCTGGCAACCCTTGTACATGATGGTGGAAAGTGCCTTCAGTCTAGATCTGGTCAGGCTGGGCTATCCCGGTTGGGGAAAATAAACTTCTATTAAGGAGGCAGAACCGTTTTCCTCCAGGCCTGTTGGCAACCCCGTCACCGACTGGGCCTGTTTGGGGGCTGCCTCTCCCATGTTAGGCACACGATGTTCATGTCAGGTCCATCCCAGCAAAAGCTTCCCTCCGGCATTTCATGACCGAGTGAGACACGATGCCACTTCAATTTATTTATGACCCAGGCTTCATCTCTGCCGTGACCTGCCCGTCTCATTCCAAGCTGCCTCGCAGCCAGCACTGGTCCATCCAATTAGCTAGACAACAGGGAGGCCAGGGGACAGAGAGACAATTTGGCAATTAGCCTAACCAAGGCAGGTCAAATTCTTCCCCCCCGCCCTCCCCTTCCCTTTAGCCCTCAAGAAATTTGCTAGGTAACCTGAAGGGGAAACCCATAAAAAGGCTCATTCTTGCTGAAGCCTTTCAAGCGAATTAGATGTCTAGTGAGGAAGTAACACGCAACCAAAGAGACTTTGTTTCCCCCCAGATGTAGCTGAGGCTTGTTCACCTTTCGTAATATCAGGGGATGATGTGGAGAAAGCCATTCTTTGCAGGGCAAAAGGAGCATCCTTTTGGGTTTCTGGTCCTGAGAAAAACTCTCTTACGAAGGTGGACTCAAGATCAAATTCCTTCTCGGAACTGAGAGACAATTCCCTTCCTCTGTTTTTCGTATCATCAAGCCTCGTGTAGACGAATAGGTGTATGTAACACGGGAACAGTGGCTGCATAAGTGTTTGTGTGTGCTGTTGTTGTTTGGTGTAGGGATTAGGAGCGCGGACCCTAATCTGGGAGAACCGGGCTTGATACTCCACTCCTCCACATGCAGCGGATGGTGTGACCTTGGGTCCATTACAAGTCCTTTTAGAGCTGTTCTCTCAAGGGCAGTTCTTGAAAGAGCTCTCTGAGCCCCACCTACCTCATGGAGTGTCTGTTGTGGGGAGGGGAAGGAAAAGGAGACTGTAAGCCATTCTGAGACTCTTTTGGGTAGCAAAGGGTGGGGTATAAATCCAATCTCTTCTTCTTCTTCTTGATTCATGCCCCTCACCTTCTACCATCAAGTCACAGCCAACTTACGGCAACCCTGTAGGGGTTTCAAGGTGAGGGACATTCAGAGGCAGATTGCCATTGCCTACCTCTGGGTCATGACCCCACGATTTCCTTGGAGGTCTCCGATCCAAATATTAACCAGGGCCAACCCTGCTTAGCTTCTGAGACCTGACCAGATCGGACTAGCCTGACCCATCAGGGACAAGGGCCATTCCTATTGGTGGCAGAAACTTCTGTCAAGCCACAACTGACTTATGGCAACCCTGTAGAATCTTCAAATCAAGAGATACTCAGAGGTGGTTTGCCAATCCCTTACCGGGCTGGGTGGTGCACGCAGCTGGTGTGTGGCTGGCAGGATGGCTCACAACAAACCATAACAAACAGGGGAAGGGAGGGGGGGGGGCATAGCAGAAGATCTGGCCCTTAGCAGCTGCCCTGTCTCAGAGTATGTTGACAGCAGTCTTGCACTTCTCCCCAAATCCCACTCCCTGCATGCTCCACCCCGAAATCTCCAGGAATTTCCCAAGTGGGATTTTGTGACCCTCGCCCCAACCCCCTGTTCACCCATTCTTCCGTTGCCTTTTCCCTGTTTTTCCCTGCTCAGCTCAGCTGCCCCCACCTCACTGTTCCCCCCAGGCTCCTCAGCCCCCCCCCCCCCCCACGCATGAGGACAAAAGGTTTCATGCTGCAAGCTAGGGTTGCCAACCTTCAGGTGGTCAAGTAATGAAAAATATACACTGCAAGAAACTTTTGTAAATTAACATGTTCTATTTGTAACTTACCATTCTATAAAGTGCATTATGTGCTGTTTATAACATCCTTGTCAGGTACATATATTCAGTACAACAATAACATTCAGTTCACTCAATTTAACAACTACCCGTAAATTTTGCATCAGTATTTTAAAAGTCAAGCCCCAACGGGAGTTTCCAGAATTACAAGCCCACTTCTACTTCCACAAAGGCTTCCAAAAAGTGGGGGAAGCTTTCATTTATAGTTGTGTTGATGCTTATTGCCAGTCCTAAAAAAGACACATTGCGCAGCCAAGATTCATGGATGGAGCCACTTCCTGTCATTCTCAAGGCTGCAACTTCAGGTGGTGGCTAGAGATCTCCTAGTATTATACCTGATCTCCGGGTGATAGAGAGTGGTCCACCTGGAATAAATGACCACTCTGGAAGGTGGAATCCAGTCTCCACCAATGAGCCCTCTAAGCTATGGAGTCTTGTGAGCAGCAACTCTACTTTGTGAGCTACTGGCATTAAAGCTGTGAGCAAGCGATTTGGCTGCTGTGTAAATCAGTTTGCTCTGGAGCCATCCTTCCTGAGCAAAGGCAAAAATCTGTGAGCTGAAGCCTAAAAAACTCTGAGCTAGCCCACACTAACTCAGCTTAGAGGGAACCCCCAAAATTTCCAGGTATTTCTCAACCCGGAGCTGGCAACCCTACTCCAAGCATTTGCACAGAGCATTGGTGGTGGCAGCAAGATGGTGGTGGCAGTACAATCCCAGGCGGGGGTGGGAGAAGGCAAGGGAGAGCTTTGCTGTAATCTGAGAGTCCTTGAAGCTGCCTTGGAGAAACAGGAATCTTCTCTATTGCTCAGACTCCTCCTCTTGTATCCTGGCTTGTGTGCCAAGAACAGTGGGAGGTGTGGTGCTCTTGGCTCCACTGGTAAAGGCAAAGGTTTCCCTCGCTCAAAAGCAAGTCGAATCCAACTCTAGGGAGTGATGCTCATCTCCATTTCCAAGCCAAAGAGCCAGCACAATCCAAAGGCTTTTCCATGGTCATGTGGTCAGCATGACTAAACACTGAGGCAAACGGAATGCTGTTACCTTCCCACTGAAGTGGTACCTATTTATCTACTATCGTGCTTTCGAACTGCTAGGCTGGCAGGAGCTGGGGCCAGAGACGGGAGCTCACTCCATCATGCGGCACTCGGATCTCGAACTGCCGAGCTACCGACCTTCCGGTCTGCAGCTCAGCCTCTTAACCTCTGAGCTACTCCGTTGGTAGGCCCGAAAAGCAGCAGATAAATCAAGGCTCTATAGAGGCTTCTGACCCTCAGCTAGGTCTCTACAGTCCCCTCCCTAAGAAGGGGAAGACCACTGCGCTATGTCACATTGATCCCTGTGTCAACTGCCACTGATTAATACTGCCAGGGTAAGTACTGGTGAGAATCTTCGTTCCTCAATGCAACCCTAAGCAGAGTTACTATTTATTTCAATGGTGTTAGAAGGGTGCAACTCTTGCTTAGGACTGCGCCGTTTCAAACCCGGCCCTGGCCTAGATGGGTCAGAATAATTTACTCCTTTTCTCCCACATTGTTCCGCTTTGGCAGTAATTTTGAAAATTCGGACTCACCCTCCTTTTCCATTGCCTGTCAGCGCTATATAGACCTCATAAAGCAGAAAGCCAATTGCTGCCTTACCCTCACCCTGCTTGTACGGCCATAAATACTAGGGATCCGCTTGACACTCCCTGCAACTTCAGTAATGACCTTGATTATTGCTGGCTGACCAAGCTCAGAGATTGTCTCTGCAGATTTCGTTCCAGCTTCTTTCCTTTACAGGTCCCTGTTCTCCAGTTTCTTGGAGGGTGCCCCGCCCCACCCCCCGCCAATTCTGACCGCGGTCGGCTTTGCAGATTTTGCCCATACTGAGTCGCGAGGTTAGGGATCCTTGCAAATAAGGTGTTGGGAAAGGGAACCTCCACTGCTTGCGCTGCCCACTTTTGTTCTTGAGCTGACCACTCCATATATGTGCGTTGTTGATTTGGTTTGAAATTTAAAGCAATAAGTTCTGTTAGTGCATTTGCAACGATGTCGTTGGTAATGTTCATCCTCACAAGGGTAGCCAGCCCACAGCTGCTGTTGGAACATGCTCAGATCGCCAGGATCAATGGCTGTTTTTCTTTGTCTTTCCGTGCAATTCAAGGGGCAGCAAAAAAAACTACAATTCCCATTCATAGGAAGTTATAGTGTAAGAATAATTTATAGGAATAATAGGCTTGGGGGAGGGGAGTACTGAAGTTTTCCTGGAATTACAATTAGGCATGTGCATTCGGTTTAAACCAAGCTAGAGAAATACCTGGAAAATACCTTACCAGTATTTTTTGGGTATTTTTTCAGCTGGATATCAGCCAGGATATTTATCTGGCCAGCCTGAAAAATCACAGAAATATTCAAGATTGTTTGGGGCCACTGGATAGCTGGTGTTAAAGGGTGTTTAAAGGGATTGCAGTCCCTTTAAACATCTTCCAAGTGAAGCCACAGCTTGGAGAATTTAAAGGGACCACGAGCCCTTTAAATGCCCTTGGAGTTTAGTCACGGCCGTGTTCCCTCTGGTCCAATCTTTTTGAAACTTGGGCAGGGTTGAGGAGAGGCACCCTCAGCTATGCTGCAGATTTGGTGCCTCTCTCTCAAAAAACAGCCCTCACAGAGCCCCAAATACCCCTGGATTGATTCTCCATTATGCCCTAAGGGGACCATTGACTATAATGCTCCCCATAGGGTATAATGAAGCCGGGAAAATTCAGCAGTCCTGACTATTTACCAAATCTGAATACCATATTGGTATTGGGATTTGGGAATGTCGAGAAATACCAATATTTTTGGGATCCAATATATCTGAACCTAAAAAATACCAGGGTTTTTTTTGCACACCCCTAATTACAATTGATCTCCAGACTACGAAGAATTGTTCCCAGGAGGAAACAGCCGCTTCAGAGAGCAGGGTCCCCAACTTTTCAAGCCTATCAGCACCTTTAGAATTTTGAGAAAGGCTGGTGAACACCATCTCAAAATGGCTGCCCCAGGAGGTGGAATCAAATCCAAAATGTTTGTCTCAAAAGGTGGAGGCAAATACTTCCCTCCTCACACGTCCTAGGAAGAAGGAACTCCTGAAGGGGGAGGAAGAAAGGTAGGATTTGTGGGTTGGCTAGGAAAGAAATTGCCGGGAAAGCAGTGACCATGGTAGCAATCTTCTTTCAGGCCAAGTCCACACCAGCGGTTGCCCCAGCGTCATCCCCCGATAAAATCCGCGGCAGAGCAACAGTTCCCCACTTGTTGCTCCGGGTCAGCAGTAGGCCCGAATCTAATCCTCATTCCCCCCAGATCTTCCATTTCAGGGATTTTCAGGTTTCTTTTTTTGCCACGGGGTTGAAGTCGAGACATTCTAGTGGGGAATTCGCAAATCCGGGTTTCTTGCTCCACCCCTTTAACGCCCCTCTGCTTCTTTCTCTCCCCTTTCCCACCTCTCCTCTCCTTTTCCCCTCCCTTTCCCACCCTGGCACGAGCAGGTTTTTTTGTCCCCCCCCCCCCCATCATTGCGTTATGACACCATGACACAACAACAATGGATCAGTGTTGTGTCATGGTGTCATAATGCAACGATGGGGGGGACAAAAAAACCTGCTCATGCCAGGGCGGGAAAGGGAGGGGAAATCACACTTGGGGAAGAGAGGGAAGGGGACACTAGATTTGGGGCAAGGCGACAAATGCAGAACTCCCTCATCAGAATTGGGCCAATTAGACCTGGGGGGAACGGAGAGCAAACCATTGGTGCGGAATTGGCCCTTTTGTTTATGCCTCCGTGTATACATTAGGGTGGATCTCAGAGATCCATTCCACTAATGGTGATGCTTTCCTCCAGCACAAGGGTGTTTGCATTGATACTAGAAGATCATCCCCCCCAAAAAATTACAGTGCTGTAAGTTGCCTGGATCCATGGGAATCAAACTGTTTCACAAATGCCCACTGAACATTTTTTAGTATTCAACAATATGAGCAGCATTGGGTCCTGCCCCCACTGGTGGACTTCCTGATGGTACCTGATATTTCTGGCCACTGTGTGACACAGAGTGTTGGACTGGATGGGCCATTGGCCTGATCCAACATTGGCTTCTCTTATGTTCTTATGTTCTTTTATGTCCAGCATGGCAGTATTCACCTGCCACTCATATCAAGGGTCCAATCGAGATGATCAATAGAATTGCCATTGCTTCAAATGGAATTTTCGGGGACTGCACTGTTTCAGGTTACAGGTGGGGAAATGGCATATTTGAACCTTCTCCCCTTCCCCCTCAAACAACCCCTGTCTGCACGGAAAAAAATTAGCACATCATAAGCATGTGTGCTGAGGGAGCCAAGGCTGCCCGTTTTAATTAAAGCTCCCCCTACAGGTGTGCCCTGACCTGGACGACCCAGGCTAGCCTGATGTCGTCAGATCTCGGCTGCTATGCCGAGTCACCCCTGGTTAGTACTTGGATGGGAGACCACCAAGGAAGGCTCATCTGATCTCAACTGATATTAGAAGCTATGCAGGGTCAGCCCCAGTTAGAACTTGAATGGGAGACCACCAAGGAAGTCTAGCCCAATCTGAGCCAGCTGGGCTGGGAGACAGAACCCAGGACAAAGCTGCCAGGAAAGTGAGTGGGTGTGGGGTTTTTTGTTTGTTTGTTTGACTTTCCTAAGCTGCTAAATTACTGGGGAGCATTAAGTGCCGTTGCTTTGCGAGGGGACAGAGTTTGAGGGTGAATGGGTGCTTGTAGACTTCTGGAGAGTGATGTTTTTGTCTGGGTCTGTTTTGGTCTTTGTCTGGTCTGTCACTCCTAGAGCAAGGTCTGTTTGACTGGGGCTGACTGTAGGCCCCACCTTCTGCTGTTGCTGCTAGGAGGCGAGGGCTGCGGACTTCCAAACTGTAAGGCTCCTCCTAGGCAGAGGCACGAGCCTTTGGCAAGAGCCAAAGGGCAAGAATCAAAGGGCTCTTGGCCTGTGGCTCTTAGCCTGAGGACCCTTCATCACTCCAGATACCTTAAAACCACTAATCAGTTATGAAGATAGAAAGCCAGCAGTAGAGTAGGAGCTATCCAGTGTTTTGCAGAAAGTGCCACATGTGCAATTATCTATCCACTGAGAGGAAATTGTGGGTGGGTGCTCACTGCATGGAGCTTGTGGCTCTCAGGAACCAGGTTTGTTCCCTTGTGGCAGAGAAGAGATATCTGGGGCAGAGATCCTCAGGGATAGCAAAATGAAAGTGTCAACCCAGTGTGCTGCAGCGGTTAAAAAAGGCAAACTCTGTGTTAAGGATTATTAGGAACGGGATTGAGAATAAAACGTTCGATATTGTAATGCCCCTGTATAGATCTATGGTGCAGCCTAGTTTGGAATACTGTGATCACTGTATCTCCAAAAGGACATTGCAGAGCTGGGAACAGTACATAGGATGACAATCAGTTTGATTAGGGGGTTGGAGCACTTTCCCTGTGAGGAAAGGCTAAGGAGTCCGGGACTTTTCAGTTTAGAAAAGAGACAACTAAGGAGGGGACATGATAGAGCTTTTTATAAAATTATGCATGGGGTGGAGAGAGTTGACCAAGAGAAAGTTTTCTCCCTCTCCCAAAATACTAGAACTCAAGAGCATCCAGTAAAGCTGATCAGCAGTAGATTCAGGACAGACAAAAATACTGCTTTACACAGAGAGTGATTAAAATGTGGGATTCACTGCTAGAGGATGTAGTGATGGCCACAGGAATAAACAGCTTTAAATGGGGATGAGATAGATTTGTGGAGAATAAGTCTATCAATGGCTACTAGCCATGGTGACTGAGGGGAACCTCCACATTCAGGCCGCGGCCACACGGCCCTTTAATGCGGGAGGAAGTGCTGCTTCCTCCCGCATTTAAAGGGACCGATCACACCAGCCGCGGCTAGTCCTGCGCCGAAGCGGGCTCAATTGCAGGTTCCTCCCATGTTTTACGACCCCGGGAAAATCAACTATTTTTCCAGAGATCACACAAGGAACCTGCAATTGAGCCTATCTGGACAGCCCTCTCTCACAATGATTGCGAGAGAGGGCTGTCCAGATCGCATCCCTCCATTTCCCCCCCCCCTTTTGCACTTGGGCACTCAAGCACCTAAGTGCAAAAGGGGGGGGGACCCAAACTTACCAGACGGCCGGCAGGGCTCGGGGAGGGGTGCCTCCCCAGCCGCTGCCGCTGCCAGCCGACTCCTCCTCCTCCACTGTCACCAGCCGCCGCTGCCTCTTCCTCTGCTACACGCCTCTTCCGCCGCCCACCTCCTCCACTGCTGCCCGTCTCTTCTGCCACCACCACCTCCGCCGCCACCCAACGCCGCCCAACACTGACGACTCCGCCACCAGCCACCGCCCTCCACCGCCGGGGTTGGGATGTGTATACATCCCAACCCAAAATAAAAAAACACGGCCCCTTTAAATCCGGGAGGGCTCCCAGATTTAAAGGGCCGTGTGACCATGGCCTCAGAGGCACTAGTTCTCTGGATCCCAGAGCCAGGAGACAACATCAGGGGAAGGCCTCGGCCTCTCTGCCCTGTTGTTGGCTGTCTGGGGAAACTGATCAGCCACTGTGTGAGACAGAATGCTGGACTAGATGGACCACTGGTCTGATCCAACTGGGATCTTCTCATGTTATGTCCTTCACCTTGTCAGATCTCAGGAGCTAAATAAGGTTGGCCGTGGTTGGTATTTGGATAAGAGGCCATCAAAGAATACCAGGGTTACTATGCAGAGGGAGGTAATAGCAAACCACCTTTGAACGTCTCTTACTTTGAAAACCCTGCGGGGTCACCATAAGTTGGCCATGACTTAGTGGCCAAAAAAAAGGGATATTATTTACCAGATGATGTTATTTACCTCCATGAAAAGCTTCAGCTTGGGGTTAAAAATAAGAAAAGCGGGGGGAGGGATTAAAAGTGGCTTTGTGTGTGCAATTATATCACTTCTGGGTTTTATTGAAGAGTTTCCAGCAATTCCTAGAGCTACCCTCTGTGACTTCCGGGTTTTCCCCTTCAAAGATATCACTGGGCTTCCATTCAAGATGTGGAGATCAGACTCCACCAATTTTTTTATATCACCCTTCCTCCCAGGAGATCCAGGTAATGCGTGTGGCTCTGCATTCCAGACACAGAACAAGCTTTTTAGGTAGGCCAGACGGAGAGAGAGTGACCAGTCCCAGGTTGTCCAGCAAGCTTCCATGACAAAGTGTTGGGACTGAACCTTGGTTTCCTAGATCCTAGCCTGATACTGTAACCACTACACCAGGCTGGTTAGACCTCCCTTGTTCGTGTGTCTTTGGAGTCCTCCTCAGACTGAAGGGACGGGAGTTCAGTCTTGACTTTCACCACAATATCTACTACACAAGGCTCTTTCCTCTACAGTCCACCCATTTCCACCTCCCCAATGACCCCCACCCCCCAAATCACCCGTGACAAAAACTTTTTCCAGTGCTGTCCCTGGTATATATTCTGTGTGTGTTTTCCCCCATGGCCAATAAAGCTTCTTAAATGAGAGAAATTGGTGATGGAAAGAAACTGGTTAGACCTTCTAGTATTACAGTTCACGCTCTCTTCCAGATCATTAACACTGGATCCAGCCCAAATCCCCCACGGGATCCTGCCAGACAGTTCCCCACAACTTGATACATTGCTAATAATAATTATCGACTGTTTACAGTGTTTCAACCACTCTCTCGGCTACATGACAGTTCTCATGCCCAAGCCAATTTGAAATAATTTTCCCCCCACTAAGATTTCATGATCCACATCTATTCTACAGCAGTGTGGTTTCAGATGATAACGGATGCTCAGGTCCCCTTGGAAACGTCTCGCCTTCCTTTTTTGTGTGTTTTCCAAAAAAAAGATGTTTCCAAGAAAAAGAAGAGTCGATAACAATAATAATAATAGAATTTATACGGCAATTTTCAAATTGCTATAAACACACCAGATCCTTCCGTTCTCTAAATAGCTGCTGTTGCTGCTACAAATGCAGAGGCATTTTCAAGGGCAAAAGAATAACTGCATATAGGCTGCGGTCACACACACTGAATAATCCACTTTCAATCCAATCCCAGTGCATTTTCCAAATGGATTTTACTGTCCAGTCTGCATCTAGCATTTGCTCCCTTGTTTTACCAAACCCACACTGGAACAGAAAAAGATGCAGCTCAAAACCACAGTCAAATACCCCAGGCCAACACTGTACTGACTGCAGAGTCACCCCTGAATGGCCATAAAACAGCCATAAATCTATGCAGACAGTTCCATAAAACCAAGAGATCAGATGACGTGAAAGTGGCATGCAGTCTGGACACTGCCATAAAATCCGACAGTCAATCAAAGTCAACATGGCATGCAATGCGGAGGGGAATTTCTTTCCAGTGTGGGTTTGGTAAAATAGTGGAGCAAATGCTAGATGCAGATTGGGCCCGTGTGAACTAGTAAAATTCAGCTGGAAAGTGCATTCAAAGTGGATTGAAAGTGGGTTATTTAGTGTGTGTGACCACAACTATAGTGGTTTTGCCTGGTGTTTTTTTTTTTGCCTCAAACCTACACACACACACTTACACACAAACAACAATCTCATTGGCCTCTATCACTGGAGGTCCTCTGGGGGGGGGGGGCTTTAAAAAAAATCTGCAACAGCAGTAGAGAGCAGTAACGTTTTAATGACCTACTGTCACAAATGACTCGTTTTTCTGAACCCACAACTTTCATTTTTTAAAGTAAATCTCTAACTCTTTTCACAGCCGAGACTGAAGGGGAAAGATGTATCTCCATAGCAAAAAGGACTAGAGACGCACTCTTTTTTAAATTAATGCTGGGAATTCAGAAGAACCAGCAGACTGTAGCATTTGAACAGTTACAACGCTATAGTTATCTAGCGATTACTGATGTTTTTAAAACCCCAAAAAGAGCTCTCTGGTGGCATGGCAGAAGAATGACAATCGCAAGGGAAGATGGGAAGGAAAATGGCTCCTTAGATAATATGCATCTTCCCATCTAGACTGCCTGTCAATGTGCCATTCTAAAAAAAAGATAAAAGAGAGGAAAGCCTGAGAAAAAGGGCACCCAGGGTAGAGAAAGGAAAAAGACCGGAGAGCCATTAAATCACAACTTTGTGCCCATGCTCCAAATGCAGCTTGGCAGCTGATACGGATATAAATATCCATTCTGAAGCAGCCATTTTTTTCAGTCATCTTTCCAGATTCCCAGTCCTGTAAATTGGGCCTGTATTATTACACCTGTATCACAGATGGAGAAACCGCAGTTCACAGACATGGAGTGGGTCCAAGGCTCTCTGCTGATCATAAAGCTGAGCTTCGAGCCAGGAATTTCCAGGTCACAACAATATACGTTTTTATGCTCCACTGGCTCTCTAAACACAACAGGGGTGAGAGTGTCATTGGCTGGAAATTAAGGTGAATTATTGCCTGTCGATTTGCTTTACAGGTTGTTTCCCCCCCCCCCCCTCCAGAATGAATTGAGAAGAACCAGTTGAGTCTTGCCACATTCACAAATGAAGTGACAGTAGTTATTCACGTATTTTGGAAATCTTGTCAGGTTTGATGGGCAGGGAGGTGGGTGGATGGAGAATTGCAATCCTTTCTGCAGCCTGTCTTCCCACCTGTTTCAACTTAGTCCCAGACAGCCCTCGGTCTTATTTTGTTCCTAAGAAGGAAATCAGTCCATGCCAGCATAGCCCTGTCCAGGGTTCTGTTTCTGGGTCTCTGAAGGACAGAATATGATGATGGTATCTATGTGGGACCACCAAAAAGACAAATCAGTGGGTTCTAGATCAACTCAAGCCTGAACTCTCCCTAGAAGCTAAAATGACTACACTGAGGCTATCGTACTTGGGTCACATTATGAGAAGAAGAGGAGGAGGAGGAGAAGATTGGATTTATATCCCGCCCTTCACTCACCTGGAGTCTCAGAGCGGCTTACAATCTCCTTTCCCTTCCCCTCCCCACAACAGACACCCTGTGAGGTAGGTGGGGCTGAGAGAGCTCTGAGACAACTGTCCTTGAGAGAACAGCTGGTACAGAGCTACGGCTTGCCCAGGGTCATCCAGCAGGTGCAAGTGGAGGAGTGGGGAATCAAACCTGATTCTCTCAGATTAGAATCCACGCACTTAACCACTACACCAAGGCATGAGTCACTGGAAAAGATTAGGAAAAGTGGAAGGCAGTAGGAAAAGAGGAAGACCCAGCATGAGATGGATTGACTCAATAAAGGAAGCCACAAAGGCCCTCAGTCTGAAAGACCTGAGCAAGGCTATCAACAGCAGGACATTTTAGAGGACATTCATTCCTAATGTCACCTAATGTCACCATAATGTCACCATAATGTCACCTAATGTCACCATAGAATCACCATAGAATCACCACAGAGTTGGGAGGGGCCATACAGGCCATCTAGTCCCACCCCCTGCTCAATGCAGGATCAGCCTAGAGCACCCCTGACAAGTGTTTGTCCAGCTGCTGCTTAAAGTCTGCCAGGGAGGGGGAGCTCACCACCTCCCCAGGCAGCTGATTCCACTGTTGCACAACTTTTACTGTCAAAAAGTTTTTCCTAAGATCCAGCTGGTAACTTCCCATCTTTAATTTAAGCCCATTCTTTTGAGTCCTCTCCTCTGCTGCCAACAGGAGCAGCTCCCTGCCCTCCTCTAAGGGACAGCCCTTCCAATACTTCAAGAGAACAATCCTGTCCCCCCTCAGCCTCCTCTTCTCAATAGACAAGAAGCGACTTGACAGCATTTAACACACACACACACACACACACACACACACATCTATGTGGGATGGTATCCCACCCTTCCTCTAAATAACTCACAGCAGCATACTTTCTTCCATTTTATCCTGACAGTAATCCTGTGAGGAAGGTCAGTCTGAGATAGAAGAAGAAGAAGGAGATTGGATTTATACCCCACCCTTCACTACCCAAGGGAGTCTCAGAGCGGCTTACAATCTCCTTTCCCTTCCCCTCCCCAAAACGGGCACCCTGTGAGGTAGGTGGGGCTGAGAGAGCTCTGAGACAACTGTCCTTGAGGGAACAGCTGGTACAGAGCTATGGCTTGCCCAAGGTCATCCAGCCAGGTGCAAGTGGAGGAGTGGGGAATCAAACCCGGTTCTCCCAGATTAGAGTCCGCACACTTAACCACTACACCAAAATGAGTGAGTGAGTGAGTGTTCCAATGACATCAAGCTTCTCGGTCCGTCAAGCTTCTCAGTTGAACAGGGACTTGAATCTGAGTCTCCCCGATCTCACACATCCCTACCTCATTGTTCTTCAGCTCTCCACATTCATGCCCTGTGAGGCTGGTTGACAACTGACAGGGTCTTCACTTGGTTCTGTGACATGTGATGAACAGATCAGCATGACCTGACTCCATTGTAAAGCATTTGGAGAGGGGCCATGGCTCACTGGTAGAGCATCTGCTTTCCGTGCAGAAGGTCCCAGGTTCAATCACCAGGATCTCCTGGTCTGACGATCAGGTAGTAGTAGATGATGTGAAAGACCTCTACCAAAGACCCTGGAGAGCTGCTACCAGTCACAGTAGACAATAGTGTCCTTGCCAGTTCCATGTACTGCTCATTGTGTTTGCATTTGCAACCCCTGATGTGAGTATTCAGTATCACCCAGAGGAAGAAGAGTCGTTTTTTATACCCCGCTTTTCTCTACCCTAAGGAGTCTTAAAGCAGCTTACAATCTCCTTCCTTGCCTCTCCCCGCATCAGGCACCTTGTGAGGTAGGTGGGGCTGAGAGAGTTCTGAGGGAACTGTAACTGGCCAAGGTCACCCAGTGGGCTTCATGTGGAAGAGTGGTTCAAACTTGGTTCTCCAGATTAAAGTCCGCCACTCTTAACCACTACACCATGCTGGCTCTCAAGGAAGCATCCTCAAATTGTCTGTCCAACGATGACTCCGCCAAATTCCTCTTCTTTTAATTCATATCTTTTTGGAATTGTTTTGTGTGCCTGGTTTTCTTGGCCACCTTGAGGATACTAATGGAAAAAAGCAAGATGTGAACTTAATATGGTAGTGATGCTGAGCATTTGTATGGCACTTTAAAGTTCTCCGTGTACCCTGATCCATGCTTCTGCAACCTCTAGACTGGATACTGTAGTATGCTCTATGCAGGGCTGTCCTTGAAGGCAACTTGAAAGCTTTGGTTGGTACATAAGGCAGCATACTGAGACCAGCCTCTGTGTTCACATCTATATATATAAAAGAAAGTCCCGTCACCATAAAATCAATGCCCAGGCCAAACTGCAGGACCTAGAAACACCAAATTCAGGGAGAGCGCTCCTACCATGGCATAGGTGCTCACTAAGAAGGGATTTTTTAGAAATTCAACCCCTAAGTGGGTCAAAAGGGGGAAAATGTGCTTTCCCCCATTGACTTCTATGAGGCTGCCAGGCTGCTGCCTACTTACACCCCCCACTCTCTGATTGGTCAGCTGCAGAGCTCAGTGTTCTGAGGTAAAAAAAAACAGTTACAGGAGACTACAAAGAGCTAACGGCAGTTGAGGACATTGGGATTGCCATAGCTCTGCTGCTGGCCCAGCCTCCCCGATGACTTTAAGCCATGAGGGAGCCCACCCCAGCAGTAATGCCTTGGTGATCCTGCCAGCCCTGCCTCCACAGTGGCTTCTAATACTCCTCCCCCCTCAACCTCCTACACTGGACAGGCAGCTACCTGTCAGGTGTAGGAGAGGAGGTGGGATGCTTACAGCAAAACAATCCAGGAACACAAGTAGAGAGGCCATCACTTTCGTGGAAGGTGGCAGGAGTTGACTTAACAGACGACTGCTTCTTAAATGGACAATTCTATGTGGCCTGCTCCAGAGTGAGCTCACCAAGCAGCCTGATGATCCGAGCACCTGAGGGCAGAACCACCCATGTGGTCTACAGAGAGGTCCTTCAGTGGAGAGGGGGGGAAAGTACGTATGTCTCACTTCATTTTTTACACTACAAACTTTTCCATTAGAATTCCTACAACAAATCTCACATTTCAAACTTCACATCATCAGTATTATAACTGGATTTACAAAACTTAAATACCATAGCAAAACACGAGTATCAGGCTAGTTATGCTAATATTAAAGGACGAGTATCAGGCTAGTTATGCTAATATTAAATATTAAAGTTATGCTAATATTAAATTGGCTAACTATGTGCTTCCAGGTACAAGTCAAGGTGCTATTACTTACCCTTCACGGCCTACAACTCACATACCCAAAGGATCACCTGTCCTGATATAGGAACCCTCACTCCAACTTCACTTGACTCCATAGCTCCTCCTACTGGTACTTGCCCAGGATGTGGCACAAACTGGAACCCGCTCAAGGGCATTTTCCTCTGTTGCTCTTGCTCTCTGGAATGGGCTCACTGAAGAAGTCAGAGGCGGACATGACCCTGTGGCATTTAGAAGGACTTGTAAGACTGATTTATTTGACAGGGTCTTTGGCTAAGAGCCACAAATGTTGAAACCTAGGTTCAGATTCCCACTCAGCCACGGACGTTTGTTGAGTAAGCTTGGGTCAGTCACTTACTCTCAGCATAATCTACCTTACAGGTTGTTACAGGTCCTTGTTGTGGCAGAGTTTAGGCACAGCCAGTTTGGTGTAGTGGTTAGAAGAGCGGACTCTAATCTGGGAGATCCGTGTTTGATTTCCCCACTCCTCCACATGCAGCTGCTGGTGTGTCCTTGGGCCGGTCACAAGTTCTCTCAGAGCTGTTCTCTCAAGGGCAGTTCTCGAGAGAGCTCTCTTGGCCCCACCTGCCTCACAGAGTGTCTGTTGAGGGGAGGGGAAGGGAAAGGAGATGGTAAGCCACTCTGAGACTCCTTCGGGTAGCGAAGGGGCGGGGTATAAATCCAATCTCTTCTTCTTCTTCTCTTCTACCTGCCCAGTCCATGGTGGCACTCGGATAGGACTGCCAACCCCCAGGTGGTATCTGGAGATCTCCTGGGATTACAGCTGATCTCCAGGCAACAGAGTTCAGTTCACCTGGAGAAAATGGCCGCTTTGGTAGGTGGACTCAATGGCACTGTATCCCATTGAAGTCCTTCCCCTCCCCAGCCTCCACCTGCTCCCCCCACATCTCCAGGTATTTCCCAACTTGGAGCTGGCAACCCTTCACTTGGAAGAATCTTGGAGATCAAATGAGGATTTGGAGCAGATGCTGGCAGATCAGAGATGTCACCTGGAAGACCAGAGCTGAGCAAGGATGGAATCCGGAAGGTAAGGAGTGGGGAAATCTCAGGAAGAACTGTACAGGTTATGGAAGGACCCTGGCATAGGAATGTCAGCCTCCAGTTGGGGGATCTCCCGGAATTACGACTGATCTCCAACTACAGGGATCAGTTCCCCTGGAGAAAATGGCGGCTTCCGAGCGTGGACTCTTTGGCAGTACATCCCTGCTGAGCCCCCCGCCTCCCCCAACCTGCACCCTCCCCAGGCTCTGCCCCCAAATCACCAGGAATTACCCAGTCTGGAGTTGGCAACTCTACACAATCTGGCATTGACTGGCTTTCCCAGCTGTGTGTTGCCACTCAGCCATGGGTGACAGCCATATTTGTTTTGTGTGGGTGGTGGCTGGGAGACCAGATTTGACCCAACAGTGTTCCCTCTAAGCTGAGTTAGTGTGAGCTAGCTCATGGTTTTTTAGCCTCCGGCTCACACATTTTTGTCCCAGCTCAGGAAGGATGGCTCTAGAGCAAACTAATTTATGCAGTAGCCAAATCGCTCACTCATAGCTTTAATACCAGTGGCTCACAAAGCAAAATTTTTGCTCACAAGATTCCACAGCTTAGATGGAGCATTGCCAACGGCCACCAGTTGCTAACCAGAAAATGCATAAACCAATCCAAGTTGGGGCTGACGAGTTCTTAATTAGCAGCATTTCCAAGATCCATTTTTTTAAAACCATGCAGGAAATAGTTTCCGGGCACTAATTAATTGCTTTGCTTTGCTTTGCTTTCCCCACATTTCTTAGTGATCCACATTGCAAGCAGATGATGCCGCTCTGCACCAGAATAGCTGTCAAGAAATATCAATTAGATCCCAGCACCGAGATCATACCCCGGGATGCCTCCCTCTCAGATTTTTGCAAAGATGTGGACAGAAGCCAGCCCCCCACCCCGACCTTCCCAGAACATCTCTGAAGTGGAGTTTGTAAGAAAGGATTCCATTTCCCTGTTCAAAACAAAAGAGATTTCACAGGGGTGGGGTGGCGGTGGTTGGGAAACGGGTTCAGAGGTGGTGAATTTGATAAACTGTCTCATATTTTTAAATGAAAAAATGATGCTTCATCTCTCTAATGACAGAACACTTGGGGATGGTTTACAGTAATATATGCCTTTTTTAATACATGGCTCGCCATCGTGGCCCAACAGCCGTATGAAGAATGGAGTAGCCGGCAAAAGGTTAATAGAGCACTGGTCCTTTTTTAATTGAAAAAATGACTGAGGGACCGTGTAGCAGACTGAGCGGTAATATTATTACAGGCTGTAAGTATTGTTCCAGAGACGTACAGTTCATTTGGGAGCCCCGTAATGAACAGAAAGCCGTGTTTCTCAGCTTCAACAAGAAAGTGAACTTATTCTCAAATAGGTTAATAACCGTCTCCTTGTGGTTTTTCTTTTTTTTATAAAAGCTACAATCTCTCTCTCTTTTTAAAAAAATAATAATATTTTTATCTCTCTTTTTCATGCTTCGGTGGCTGCCCAAAAATTTCTAAACCGAGAATCGTTGGGAGACTTAGAAGGGGGGTTGTTTCTCTTTCACGGCTTTGTTCTAGCAGGCCTTTCAGGCAAGGAGCTCACTCTGCCGAGATGGGCTTTTCTCCATTTCAGCCTCACAACAACCCTGCAAGGTTGCCGAAGTCAGGAAATTTTTTCAAAGAGATTTTGACTTGGGGGGGAGGAGAGAAAGTACTTGGGGCCCCAGTCATCAAAAGGACAGTGGCTCAATGGCAGACAATCTGCATGGCATGCAGAAAGTCCCAGATTCAGTCCCCAGCATCTCCAGTTAAAAAGGGAGCAGGCAGTAAGTAATGTGAAAGACCTCTGCCTAAGACCCTGGAGAACTCCTACGGGTCTGAGTAGACAATACTGACCTTGATGGACCAAGGATCTGAATCAGTATAAGGCAGCTTCACGTGTCCATAGGTTCAAAGACTACAGTATCCAAAAGTTGACAGTTACTTACATTGCGGTCCTGATGAAGGGCATGTTGACTCTCAGAAGCTTATTCCTTGAAACGAGAGCCAGTTTGGTGTAGTCGTTAAGAGCGGTAGACTGTAATCTGGAGAACCGGGTTTGATTCCCCACTCCTCCACGTGAAACCAGCTGGGTGACCTTGGGCCAGTCACAGTTCTCTCAGAGCTCTCTCAGCCCCTAAAAACAAGTCTAGCTCACCACTAACATAACACTCAGAGCCAGAACTTGCAGCTGCCAGACAGTCTTCAGATCTCCTGGCTGTTCTGTACAAAGTATCTTTGGAATAATCCTCTCATCCCGGTCTCCTTACATTTGTCTAAGATATCTGCATTCTTACACCAATGCCAGACCCATCAAGGTAAACATTAACTTTCCATGTAGAGTGAATGATCACCCATTTAGGATCATCCTGCCACACTTTAAGAAACATCACTCCTTTTGTCTGGCACCTGGGAAACGCCAGACCACTCTATTGTTCCACAATGGACACCCTTAGCACAGTCATCCAACACCTGGCTTCTATTGTTAAAGCCTGACTCTGCCCCCTCTGGAGGCTCATCTAGGTCTTGCCCATCCTGATGCCACGCACCCCTAGGACTCATCATTGGTCCAGGTGATCTATTGTTCTCACCTGAGAACAGCCCCCAAGACCTTCCATTGATCTGCATTGTTTTCCAGTGCCTATATCCGTGACCACATGGTTTTAGACCATGTGTTTTCTGCCCTGATGTCAACTGGCAGGCCACCCCTAAACTCTCTGAGTTTAGGCCATGATCCCTTTTTCATGGACCTCTGCACATCTGGACAGGTAGTATCACCCCATAACTGACCCCCCCCCCCAAGTGATCAATCACCTCTGCTTCCTTAGCTCTGTATTGTATGTGTGAATGCTTGATTTTATGTTTGTATGTTTAAGAATCCTTTAGTAAAGAAATCACTGCTTTAGTAACCTAGCCTCTGTGTCTATTTCTGGTGCTTCTGGAAGAAGCAGGACCCCTGTATATAAATGTGTTTGTTCCCTTATTGCCTATTGCTATATTTATAATATCTCAAATTCCCGAATATTAATAATAACTAAAGGCAATCAGGCTAACACCATATGATCATTCATTAATTAATAACCCCCCAAAATCTTGTTGGTCCCTAAAGTACTTCTGGACTCCAGTGTCACTCCAGTCCTAAAGCCAGTACATTACCCTGAATGGGAAGTATGAATGGAGCAGGCAGCTGATATTATGGTTTGTGTAATGACAGAAGAATGGAAAGCTTCTTGAACTCCTCTGGCTGGTCATTCCACTTCAGAGCCATTTTGGTGTAGGGGTTAGGAGTGTGGACTCTCATCTGGGAGAACCAGGTTTGATTTCCCCATGCCTCCACATGCAGCTGCTGGAGTGACCTTGGGTCAGTCACAAGTTCTTTCAGAGCTGTTCTCTCAAGAGCAGTCCTCTAGAGAGCTCTCTCAGCCCCACCTACCTCACAGGGTGTCTGTCATGGTGAGACGAAGGGAAAGGAGTCTCTAAGTCACTCTGAGACTCCTCTAGGTAGTGAAGGGTAGGGTATAAATCCAATCTCCTCTTCCTCTTCCTCTTCCTCTTCTTCTTGGTGGGAGCCACAACAGAGAATGCACCATTTACAAGGTGGAACCTTCAGGAGGCTTTGCTCCAGGGATCCTTTGGGGCTGGAGCAAGGCGGTGCACCGCTCCGCCAGCCCAGGAGTGGGCAGTAGGGCAGCCACGGGCCAAATCAGATTCTCTGATCTGATTCAGCCCGCTGCCGAATTCCTGCCGAAATTTGGTGGCGGCTTTAAAAGCGGCTGGAGGGGAGGGGTTTGAGGGAGAGGCTCCAAACTTGCAGGATACCTGCTGGAGCCTCTCCCCCAAATACCCACCAAGTTTCAAGAAGATTGGACCAGGGGGTCCAATTCTACGGGCCTCCAAACAGGTTGCCCCCATTCCCTCCATTGTTCTCTATGGTGGGAAAAAGTAACGTTTTTTCCCACCATAGAGAACAATGGAGGGGATGGGGCAACCTGTTTGAAGCCCCGTAGAATTGGACCCCGTGGTCCAATCTTCTTGAAACTTGGTGGGTATTTCGTGGAGAGGTCCCAGAAGCTACCCTGCAAGTTTGGAGCCTCTCCCTCAAACCCCCTCCCCTCCAGCCCCTCATATACCCTATGAGTTTTTGCCATTGTCTTCAATGGTCCATAGGGTATAATAGGGCTGAAACTGACATCCGGCCGGTTATGCTAATGAGTTATAAGTTATTCAGTGTCATGTCTTAGGCCGTGGTCACACCAGCCTTTAAATCTGGGAGGGCTCCCGGATTTAAAGGGACCGGGTTTTTTTATTTCGGGTTGGGATGTTTACACATCCCAACCCTGGCGGACAGTGGCAGAGGAGGAGGCGAGCGGCGGTGGAGGCTTGTGGCAGTGGAGGAGGGTTGCAGCAGCGGCAGAGGAGGAGGATTGCAGTGGAGGAGGAGGAGGCTTGTGGCAGCGGCAGCGGTGACCAGGGGCACCCTTCCCCGAGCCGCCCCCCCCCCCCCGGCCACCTGGTAAGTTCCCCCCCCCCTTTTTGCACTTGGGCGCTTGAGTGCCCAAGTGCCCAAGTGCAAAAAAGGGGGAGGAACCCGGAGGGACTATCTGGACAGCCCTCTCTCACAATTGTTGCAAGAGAGGGCTGTCCAGATCAGCTCATTGCGGGTTCCTCACATGACCACCGGGAAAACACTTGATTTTCCCAAGGTCAGAAAATGCGGGAGGAACCTGCCATTGAGCCCACTTCGGCGCAGGATTTTTCCCGGCCATTGTGGATGGTCCCTTTAAATGCGGGAGGAAACAGCAGTTCCTCCCGCTTTAAAGGGTAAGACAGCAATGCATGATGGCTCTGTGGCAGAACATCTGCTTGGTATGCAGAAGGTTGCAGGTTCAATCCCTGGCATCTCCAATTTGAAGGACCAAGACTTCTGTCTGGAGAGCCACTGTGAGTCAGAGTAGAAAATCCTAACCATGATGGACCAACAGTCTGATTCAGTACAATGAATTATGGGTAGCTCCAGACAGATCTGTAGGTATGAACCATCTAGAACTAATATTTTCTAAATCGTACTAATGGGAGATACTCAACCATGTTGTTCAACTTTTTGGGATCGCTATGTAAGGAAAGTTTGCTTGTCCCATTTTAACCATCCATTGAGTCTGAAGCTCTGCGAGAAAGCTTTATCCGCCAGAAGACATAATGAGCCCAATCAGGTAGGGAAAGCCTGCGATGGTTTAACACAAAAGGCTTTGAGACTCGAAGTAGCTGGAAGACCTGAAGGGGAAATCCAGTTCCAATAATAAATTAAAAACACACTGTGTATAAATTATAGTAGTAAACTACAGTGGGAGATTGACCAGAGAGTCACATCACCATACGAAAAGAGGAAGGGAAGCCAGTGACGAGAACAGCAAATGCAATGGCTGCTATTTCCTGAGCTTCCTCTAAGTCAGGGGTATTTTCAAAGGTTGTTAAGAACAGAAGCAGTAGGGAGGATGGGGAATTGAAGTGCATGGGTGGAAAGGAACAAAGGAGCATGCGGCTTCCCTCCCTGTTAGAGCAGCCTCCATCTTCCACTCAAAAAGGAGAATTCCCCCTCGGTTAGATGCTAGAAGTGGGGGTTTGGAGCTCTGCTTGCACAGGCCGGCTTGCAGCTAATCGGAGGCCCTGGCTGCAATCTCTGCAGTGTTCAAGCACTTCCATGGGAGCTGTGGCAAAGGAGGGAGCCAGCTTAATGAGCCTGAGGTTCAAACCGCCCAGGACTTCACGCTTATCTGCTGACATTTACATGCCCACTGGATGCTTGGAATGAAACGGCAGGATGCTGTGTGAAGTCTCAGGAGGCAGGGGGGAGCGGTCTGGATTTCTCCAGATCAGAGAGGGTAGAAATTGGGAGTCCTGTAGAATGCCAGCTTGCCCTTCCTGAGAAGAGCATTGCGTAATAAGTGAGTTGTTGCTGTTCAGTCACAAAGTGGAGTCCAACCCCTTGCGACCCCATGGACCACACCACTCCAGGCCCTCCTGTCTTCTGCCGTCCTCCGGAGTTTGCTCAATTTCATGTTCACTGCATTGATAACACTGTCTAACCATCTCATCCTTTGCCATCCCCTTCCTCTTTTACCTTCAATCTTTCCCAACATCAGGGTCTTCTCCAGTGAGTGCTCTCTTTTCATCCGGTGCCCAAAGTATTTGCACTTCAGCTTCAGTATCTGGCCTTCCAGGGAACACTCAGGGTTGATTTCCTTTAGGATTGACTGATCTGATCTCCTTGCAGTCCAAGGGACTCTCAAGAGTCTTCTCCAGTACCATAATTCAAGCACATCTATTCTTCGGTGCTCGGCCTTCTTTATATTCCAGCTCTCACAGCCATATATTGCTACTGGGAATACCATTGCTTTGACCAGTACAGACTTTTGTTGGCAGTTGTCTCTACTTTTTATTATGCTGTCTAGGTTTGCCATAGCTTTCCTCCCAAATGTCATGGCTGCAATCACCATCTGCGTTGATCTTGGATTCCAGGAACATGAAGTCTGTCACTGCTTCCATGACTTCCCCCTCTATTTGCCAAGGAGTGATGGGGCCAGATGCCATGATCTTAGTTTTTTTGATGTTTTGTTTCAAGCCAACTTTTGCGCTCTCCGCTTTCATCCTTAGCAAGAGGCTCTTGAGATCCTCTTCACTTTCTGCCATTAGAGTGGTTTTGTCTGTATATCTGAGGTATGTCATCTGTATATCTTAATTCCGGCTTGTGATTCATCCAGGCTGCCATTTCGCATGATGTACTCTACGTATAAATTAAATAAGCAGGGGGATAATATACATCCTTGTCATACTCCTTTTCCTATTCTAAACCAATCAGTTGTTCCATGTCCAGTTCTGTCGCTTCTTGACCCTTATAAAGGTTAGACACGCACAGCAGCTGGTCAAGCTTTTCTTGGCAGATATTTTTATTTATTAAGCACAGAGTAGACACACTTGGCAATGAACTGATGGCCCAGGCAGGTCTGAGCTCAGTCGATCTCAGAAACTAAGCAGAGTCAGTCTTGGATGGCAATTAAATGGGAGACCCACCAAGGGAGCCCGTGGTTGGTAAGCGGAGGAAGGCAATGGGAAACCACCTCTCTTATCTCTTGCGTTGAAAAGCCCATGGGGTTGGCTGTGAGTTGATGGTAGTTCCTACCATATATAGTTGGGCTGGGACCCAAAGGTGCCCTTCTCAGAGGAATTACGCCCTCAGGTGAAATCCTTCTGCTTGCTGAAGAAATCCTTCCTGGAACCAGGTTTTTTCAGCTCACAGAGAAGGGTTTTTGGATCCAACTCAGCTGCGTAGCTCCAACTCACCCAGGGTGGTGGAAAGTGCCTCAAGTCACAGCTGACTTATGATGACCCCGCGGGGTTTTCAAGACAAGAAACATTCAGAGGTGGTTTGCCATTGCCTGCCTCCATATCACAACTCTGGTATTCCTTGGAGGTCTCCCATCCAAATAATACCCAGGATCAACCCAGCTTAGCTGCTGAGATCTGACAAGATTGGACTAACCTGGGCTATCCAGGTCAGGGCGTATTGCCCATAGCCCCATTTTGCATGATGCTGCCATAGGGGAGACTGTGATTAAGGACCAATTCACATAAGAGTGCTTGATACTTGGGAGAATATCTATGAGAACAACAGCCATGGAATAAGTTAAGTCCAGAGAATCATACAGCTGTAACAACACACTCTCCTATTAAGGCATATTCATCAAAAATTTCCAAAAAAACATACAAAAATTATTGCAAAATATAATTAATTTAATATAATAAGTGATGGGGGGTCCAAAGTCATCAACAACGAAACATCCGGTAGATACATTCGTTTCCAACAGTCTTCATCAGGTGTGGACCAACAATTTGAATATCTTCAGACGTAATAAAAGTACTTCTACTATATCTGGCTAATTCAACAATGGCAATTTTTCAACTCACAGCATATCTGGAATACTCCTAAGTTAATACATGTCACTCAAAGGCTTTACAGTGTAATGCATCCTGCATCTAACAACCATTTAAAAGGTTGAATCAGGTTGTTGATGACTTTGGACCCCCCATCACTTATTATATTAAATTAATTATATTATGCAATAATTTTTGTATGTTTTTTGGAAATTTTTGATGTATATGCCTTAATAGGAGAGTGTGTTGTTACAGCTGTATGATTCTCTGGTCTTAACTGATACTTGGGAGACACAGCTTCAAGCAAAGATTTGCTTGTGCAAATAGGCCATCACAGACACAAACCAAGACAGAATTTTCATAATCCCCCACACCACCTCGGTCACAATGCTTTTCTATGGTGATCACACTTTAATCTGGAAACTAGATTTATTTAGACATTTAGGAGTGTAGACACCATTTTCTCCCCAATGGGAACCCAAAGAAGATATCGACATTGCTCTCCCCTCCTCCATTTTATCCTCCTAACAATGACCCGGTGAGGTAGGTTAGGATGAGAGAGAGTGGATGTCCCAAGGTCACTCTGTGAGCTTCCATGGCAGAGTGTGGATTCGGACATGGGTCTCCCAAATCCAAGTGTGATACTTTAAGTCAGTGTTTTTCAACCTTTTTCGAGCTAAGGCACATTTCTTTCATTGAAAAAATCCCACGGCACACCTGACAATATCTCACGGCACAGTGGTTGAAAAACACTGAAATACAAGATAAATGGGTCACTAGTTGCCTCAGCTCAAGTATTAACTATGACAGTATTACAAATACACGTAATAGCCACTCAACTTGAAATCGTAAGTTACAGATCCAAAGTGTAATGGCTCCTTCCCATAACATTGACCTGAGTTTCAGAAGAAATATAATGTGGATGTATTTTAATACTGCGATTCTGCTAAAGTTTTTCAAATAGAGAGTTTAAACTCTTACTCTTATGTGAACGGCATTCCGCTGACCATAAGTGATTTGAAGAGAAGCACAGTACACCCATTCTTCGCTGAGGGACAGTTACTGATTTGAACCCCACCCTGACAGAAACAGCTAGCTGTTACCATCAAACATATTCATGTTTACTGGAATGTCTTGGTGCAAATCACCCTAACTCAGGCCGGCCACAGAGCGTGCGAGCGGAATCAGCGAGACCGCGCCACTGTTCTTTCTCGCATGCGCGAATGCATCCCGGAAGGTCAGCCCGGAAGGCACATTTCTTTCATTGAAAAAATCCCGCGGCACACCTGACAATATCTCGCGGCACACCAGTGTGCCACGGCACAGTGGTTGAAAAACACTGCTTTAAGTATCTAAGTTAGATATTCCAACCACTGTCGTGGAGGCAGTAAGAACTTTGGACAGGCCAAGTGTTTATTTCTTCATTTAAGATACTTCCAATCTGTCTTTCTCCAGCATAGGACCCCCCCCCCCCAGTCTAACAATGAATCTAAAAACAAACCACTTGCATTTGCCACGTCTAAACCCAGTTCAGGGAAGGCAGCAGGGTATAGCCCAATCTCTGTTTTTAATGTCTGCTACCTTGGCGACCCTGATCGGATGGAAATGAATAACTATTTGTTCCACTTTTCTCTCCAGCGGGGACCAACTGACAGCCAGTTTCTGCTTAAAAGTGGGATAACAATATGATAAGTGAACAATATAAACAATAAACCTGCCACATCCCTGACCACCTATTACACAAACTTGTAAGCAACATCATAACAAACAACATCATAACTACATAGTAACTTCATGATAATTCACAGTGGTGTTGATGTCGCACATCTGTGATGGATAGAGCTTCACAAATACGAGCGGGTCACTGAAATTATGGATAGGTGGTTAACCCCTTTATGCTTTGCTATAGAATACAAGTCACAAATGCTGGCGGCAATCATCAAATTAAAAAAAAAAAATTAAGTGCTACGCCAGCAGTTTCCCAACCTGGATCTGGCAACCGTAACACGCCCCCCCTCCCCCGGTGTTCCCTCTAAGCTAAGTTAGTGTGAGTTGGCTCACAGTTTTTTAGCCTCCGGCTCACACATTTTTGTCTCAGCTCAGGAAGGATGGCTTCAGAGCAAGCTAATTTATGCAGTAGACAAATCGCTCGCTCACAACTTTAATGTTGGTAGCTCACGAAGAAGAATATTTGCTCACAAGACTTCACAGCGTAGAGGGAACATTGCCCCCATCCCCTGCCGATGGCCAGAGGGAACCTGGCAACCCAAGGCCTAAGCCAAGGAAAGTTCCCCGTTTGGTGTAGTGGTTAAGTGCGCGAACTCTAATCTGGGAGAACCGGGTTTGATTCCCCACTCCTCCACTTGCACCTGCTGGATGACCCTGGGCAAGCCATAGTTCTGTCAGAGCTGTTCTTGAAAAAAAGAGCAGCTTCTGTCAGAGGTCTCTCAGCCCCTCCTACCTCACAGGGTGTCTGTTGTGGGGAGGGGAAGGGAAAGGAGATTGTAAGCCGCTCTGAGACTCCCTTGGGTAGTGAAGGGCGGGTATAAATCCAATCTCCTCCTCCTCCTCCTCCTCCTCCTCTTCTTCTTCTCAATGAAAAGTGGACTCAAACCTAAAATTCTCCAGTCACAATTATATTTCCCTTTGCCTTGCTGATGCTCAAATGATACCGCAGATGGCTACAAACATTCAGGCTTGAGTAGTAAACCAACCGGCAGTAGCCAGGGAGAAGGACGTGATCTGTCCTGAGTAAAATCCATAAGATGCTACTCACAATTCTGTCTCCAGGCAACTTATCTCTTGGCTGTGATTGACAGCTTTCTCTGGGCCCCTCTCTCATGGTGTTTTCTCAGCCTGGTAGGAGGCCAGGTTAAGAGACTGCCGGGGGAACCGGCCCCGGTACAGGGCAAGCATCACTGGCCGCTCACGGACAGATCTCTGCCCAGACCTGGCTCTGAGGAGAAAAGGGAACCAATCCTGAAGCAACTTCCCCATTATGAGGGCTTAAAGAGGCGGGCGAATATTGAATAATTACTAATAGGGGGTGGGTAGCCCTCCAGGATTAATTACAGCAGTGGACGTTTCAGCCACAATTACACAACACTCTGATGAAATGTAGCATTGTAAAGGAATCCTGAGGAGGGAGCGTGAGTCCTCCTGACATCCAATAAAGCTACGTGACCCTGAGGATATTGTCTTCCCCGGAGGTCAGAAATATGAATAAATTATACTTCTGACAACCTTGAAACCGAATAAAGGGAGGCAGGGGGAGATATCTCTCATCTCTGGCAGAAAAAAAAATCTGACACATGTACCCGAGACGAACAGAAGCGTTCAAAATTAGAACGACCCAAAGCACAAAGAGGGAAAGGATGCTGGGAGGAGGGGGAGGCGGCCTTCTAATTTTACTTCGCCCAGAATTGTCCAAACGGAAGATTCCAGTAACCTCCGGAAGTTGGGTTGTGACAGTAAGTGACTGGTTCTGGATGTCAGCATTGTAGAAACGACCATAGGCAACGACCATGAAAGAATGACAGGAACTGAGAATTTTTGTTGGGGATTCTTAATTCAGAGGTTGATGGATGCATTCCAAACACAAGAGCCACGCTTTAAAAGCAAAATATCTTTACTAGAAAAGCAAATCAAACATGGGAATGGTACTTTAGATAAAAAGAAAATAAAGATTGCATACGAACTACTCTAATACATGCTACATCCTTCTGTCTCTCCTCTCCTTGTCCACCTCTCTCGTTCTCTACATCTCACTGACCGACTACTGAGCGGTTTCCATTTGTTTCACACAGAGAGTCATAAACCTTGTCAATACATGAATGCTAGGTCAAAGCATTTCTACAAACAAGATGCTAGTTGACCAATACACAAGTTACAGGTCACTTCATTAGGGTAAACAATTCCCACAAACTTTCCCGCCACTGAATACATTAAGTAATGTAATATCCTGTTTGGCTAACAAAACAATATTTAACTCTAATGCTGGAATGTAAGCAACTTGAATTCCAACAATTTTATATATGATTTTCTCCCCAGCGGATACCCAAAGCATCTTACAATGCCATTCTCCTTTCCTTCAGATTTTATCCTCACAAAAAAGACAACCCTGCGAGGTAGGTTAGGCAGAGAGAGAGAGAGAATGGCCCAAGGTCACCCAGTCAGCTTTCATAGTAGGGTGGAAGGCAGATCCTCGTATGGTGCCTTCTTTCTATGCTGGGGCTAAAAGCAGCAAAAGGAGATAGAGCTGCCAACCTCTAGGAAGAAGAAAAAGAAGAAGAGGAGGAGGAGGAGGAGGAGGAGGAGGAAGAGATCAGATTTATACCCCACCCTTCACTACCTGATGGAGTCTCAAAGTGGCTTACAATCTCCTTTCCCTTCCCGTCTGCACAACAGACATCCTGTGAGGTAGGTGGGGCTGAGAGAGCTCTTTCAAGGACAGCTCCTGAGAGACTAGCTCTGAAAGAACTTGTGACTGACCCAAGGTCACACCAGCAGCTGCATGTGGAAGAGAGGGGAATCAAACCCAGTTCTCCCAGGTCAGACTCCGCGTTCCTAACCGCTACACCAAACTGGCTCCAGGTATAGCATGGAGATCTCCTTGAAGTGCAACTGATCTCCAGACAGCAGAGATCAGTTCCCCTAGAGGAAATGGCTGCTTTGGAGTGTGAACTGGGTGGCAGTATATCCCACTGAGGCCCCTCCTTTCTCCCACCCTCCCCAGGCTGCACCACCAAATCTCCAGGAATTTTCAGGCCTGGAGCTGGCAACCCTATTAGGAGATCATTTGGGGGGGGGGAAGGTGTGGGGATGAGAGTTACCCTTCCTCCTCCAACTCCACACCCACAAGCCCCCACAGCTGGGTCTTGCCTCTAAATTACATGTTGGGAGATACAACCATTGATTTCCAATGTCACATATAATTTGGGGGTAAATGTTATGGGAATAGGCCTCACTTCCTCATTAAAGAAAAGGAAAGTACTCTATATGTTGCCAGAAGTACTTTTCTCCATGTTATTTACCTATTTGTTTCGAACATGTCTATCCTTGCTTATTTCACCCCACAGTATTTCTCAAGGAGGCCTTTGGTACAGCATCTTAGCAATGCCACTTCTCTACTAGACTAAGTCGGAGTACATATAGCTGGGATGCATATAGATTCTCAGCTTCTTTTTCTCCATGCCCACCAGTCTCCCTTTCATTTGCTGTTTATTTGCCTTTTATTTTAGACTTGGAATATAGGGTTGCCAAGTCTGGGCTGGAAAAAACCTGGAGACTTTGGGAGTGGAGCCAGGAGAGGGAGGGGTTTGGGGAGTGCAGGGGCCTCAGCATGGTACAATGCCATAGAGTCCACCCTCCAAAGCAGCCATTTTCTCCAGGGGAACTGATCTCTGCCAACTGGAGATCAGTTGTAAAAGCGGGGGATCCTCAGGCCCCACCTGGAGGCTGGCAACCCTGTAGGAATACGGCCCTTTGTGGAAATAAATACAGTGGGCTCTAGAAAGAGGCTCTGGGAGTGTGTCAAGGCCTTGGGCGCTCAGCATCAATTGCTGTGGCAATTTGCTGTGGCAACACAGAGTCCACCATTTTCTCCAGAGGAACTGATCTCTGCTACCAGAAGAGCAGTTGTAATTCTGAGTGATCTCCAGCCCCCACCTTGAGATTGGCAACAATTGTTCCCTGGGCGGGAAATGGCTGGTTTGGAGGGGGAAGTCTATGGCATTGTACCTGTCTGAGGCCCCACCCCTCCTCAAACCTCCCCCTCTCTAGGCGCCATCCCTCAAATCTCCAGGAATTTCCCACCTGGAGTTGGCAGCCCTATCTCCTTCCCAGCCAAGCATCAACCTACCTTTATTTCCCCCTCACTGTTCAGCTTTCCACCTCCCCCACACACACCTGCAGCCTCTGCCGTGCTCTGAAGCCCTGACTGCACGTCACATTGGCTGTCATAGGAGGGCCATCTCAGCACTGATCAATGCCATCTGGAGAGCAGTTGTAATTCTGAGTGATCTCCAGCCCTCACCTGGAGATTGGCAACAATGGTAACCCAGGAGGAAAAGTAGTCTTTCTCTGCAATGTTGACCAACGCAGCTTACATCATTCTCCTCTCCCCCTTATCACTTGCACAACAACCCTGTGAGGTAGGTTAGGCTGAAAGCCTGTGACTGGTCAAAAATCACCAAGTCAGCTTCCACAGCAAGAACTTGGCTCTAGCTTCCACAGCAAGAACCTCTGAAGCACTGATTGCTACGCCTAGGGTAGCCAATCTCCAGGTGAAGCCTGAAGATCGCCAGGTATTACAACTGAACTCTAGACAAGAGATCTCTCCCCCGCCCCAGAGAAAATGACTCTATGGCATTCTGTTCAGCTGAGGCCCCTCACCTCCCCAAACTCTGGCTTCCATAGACTCCAGGAATCTCCCTGGAGCTGGCAACCCTAATCAACTCTGACACTGGGTACTCCTGGAGATTGGGAGATGGTGGAGTGTGGTGAAAGAGTGGAGCTCGGGGGAGGGCAGGGAGCCAAGAGAAGATGTGATATCGTTCTAGGACTTCTGTTTCTCCTAAACTTTATGCTGTATCATACAGCCCAACCTCAGAAGCTGCCATTTTCTAACAGGGTAACTGATCTTTTTACTCTCGAAATTAGGTGTAATTTCAGAAGAACTCCAGGCACCACCTGGAAGCTGGCAACCCTATGTCCTCAACATGGCCCTAGCACTATGAAGGAGCTGAAGGCGTCCTCTGAAGTCTTCATGATTCATGATGGCTTGCCGTAGGACAGCTAGATTTGAGTCCAGTAGCACCTTAGAAACCAACAAGATTTCCATGGTATAAGCTCTTGAGAGTCAAAGATTATACCCCAAAAAAACAAAGGAAACTTTGACTCTCAAAAGCTTATGCCCCCAAGGGTAGCCCTACATAGAGCGAGTTACAGTAGTCTAATCTGGAGGTGACCATTGCATGGATTACTATTGATTACTGTAATTTTATTGTAATTTCAGTGTTTTCACCTCAAACTAGTATGGATATGGTTGTTTTCTCTATCGTTGTATGCTGCCCTGAGCCCTGTTTACAGGGAAGGGCGGTATAAAAATTGAATATAATTAATTAATCAATCAATCATAAAAATGCAATAGAATAACCAGGGTTGCCTGCCAACTGGTGGGAAGGCTGTGGGCAGGAAAGTGGGGGTGCAATCCTGGTTGTGGTGCCACGACATTCTCAGTAAAACACTTCCAGACTCCTATAATTGGAAACGCTATGACTTTACCATAGAGTTTCTGGCAGTTCCTAGAGCTACCCTATGTCACCTCAATTTTTTTGTCCTGGAAGTGACCTGAGGCTGCAGCCAATGTTGCAGAGAAGTATTTTTTCTCCCACTGCTGCTCAGAGAGGCAATAGGAGTAGGGGGTAGGGGAGTCCTATCCCATCTGAGGGCTTGGCAACCATAAGAGTACCCCACAAAGCAGAATTTTTATCTGGAATGCTGGGATATTGGTTCTTGTGTACATTTCAAAATCTGTAGATTCAAGGGCCTTATTTGCACCCAGTTTTATGTTTGCATTAGGGTTGTAAGGTGGTGATGCAGCATCCCATGCTGTTGCATTTGGCACAAAAGACCATGCTTGTAAATACTGAGGCTGTCGTTTGCAATGACCTAGAAAATGGATCAAACCAGAAAGCTGTGAATTATGACATCAGCACAGGTTGGAAATTCCCAAGATCTGATTGCCATGCTCAAAATCTCCCCTGAAAAAGTCGTCCAGTGGAAATTTTGGAACATAAACCATCGTGTTTACAAAAAAAACACAGTTGTGTGAATTGTCCCGCAGACCCCAAGCCTTTGTTGCGAGCATAATCCCAGAAGATTTCAGGCCGAGCAGCGATCCTAATTCATTAAAAATGATCCATGGGGGGACTATGTCATCCACAGGAGTTGAACTTCTGCTTGGCCGGGAAGCAAAATTGTTAAAACAGTTTGAGGCAGGTATTCGGGAGTGAGCCGAAGATTTATGTTTGGGGAGAGCGGCCCTATCTGTCATCTGTGAAAAGCCTCATTTACAGAGAGACAACACCAGAAAAGGCAATCAGCTCAAAATCTGCTAAGCTGTGAATTTATAACTGCGGCTGGGGGGGGGGGGGGAGGTTGTCTCTTGTTTCAAGGCCTGTCAGCGGGAGCCGGAGACGCTCAAATCAAGGCGGGAGAGAGAATAGAAATGAATTACAAGGCTGGCCTTGGGAGGGCAGGCTTCTGGATGGAGGGTAAGGGTCAATGGAAGCTAGATTCAGACCCATCCGTTCCACATCTGGACGATGTAGCCACGTCCCCTTCTCCCTGAGTTCAAAGAGCCAGTATCAATGGGCCATACCTAGCAAATTTGTAATTTAAGCCCCAGGTAACCGAGCTAGAGCAAAATCCCTACATCGACAAAAAAAGAAAGGACAAGATTAATGGAAGCTAGGAATAAAGAATTTCCTGCTTGGCACTTATGGGTGACCTTAAGCATCTAGATCAGGCCTCTCACTCCCAAAGAAAGGGTCGTCATCCTCACAATTAGAAAATACTGAGTAATATTTCATGGTGGCTGGCCAGCGTTCCAAATGGTGAGTGAGTGTAGTCTATGGAAAAGCCTGGAATATATATATATATATTTAAAAGCTTAGCATTTATAGATCCTGAGTGCCCAGTTAAATCACTCCCACGGACATTACTGCATCCTCTTTAAAAACAACTTTGTGAGATAGGTTGGTCGTATTACCTTTTTAACTTCAGACTGGTAGACTGAGGCGAACATAAGCTTTATGAAATTATGCATGGGATAGAGAAGGTAGAGAAAGAAGTACTTTTCTCCCTTTGTTGCAAGACAAGAACTCGTGGGCTCTCAGTGAAATTAATGAGTGGTAGGCTGAGAACAAATAAAAGGAAGTACTTCTCCACCCAAAGAGTAATTAACAGGTAGAATTCACTGCCACAGGAAGTGGTGGTGGCTACAAGCATAGACAGGGGATTGGATAAACCAATGGAGCAGAGGTCTATGAGTGGCTCTTAGCCACAAAGTATAGATGGAACACTCTGTCTGGGGCAGTCATGCTCTGTGTCCTTGGGACTGGGGGGGAACACTAGGAGAGCTTCTGGAGTCCTGGCCCTGCTGGTGGACCTCCTGATGGTACCTGGGTTTTGACCACTGTGTGACACAAAGTGCTGGACTGGATGGGCCATTGGCCTCATCCAACATGGCTTCTCTTACGTTCTAAAACGTGGTTTGTGTCAGACCACCTAGAAACAGAGTTGCCCAACAACCAGTGGGATGATTGGGGCGAGGGGGACATGGGGGGGGGCATATGATGTTGGGCATGTTAACAACATGTTAACTACATCACATCCAGATTCCTCAGTTGGTTTTCCTACTAGGGCCATTGGCATATGTATAGACGTAGAAGAAGAAGAAGAAGAAGAAGAAGAAGAGATTGGATTTATATCCCGCCCTTCACGCACTTGGAGTCTCAGAGTGGCTTACAAACTCCTTTCCCTTCCCCTCCCCACAACAGACACCCTGTGAGGTAGGTGGGGCTGAGAGAGCTCTTTCCCAAGCTGTCCTTGAGAGAACAGCTGGTACAGAGCTATGGCTTGCTCAAGGTCATCCAGCCAGGTGCAAGTGGAGAAGTGGGGGAATCAAACCCAGTTCTCCCAGATTAGAGTCTGCGCACTTAACCACTACACCAAACTGGCTCTCAAGGGTAATCTAGTAGGCAACTGAACTGGCTCCCTGCCACTTCTAGATAGCAAAAAATAAACAACCTACCCACTTTTAGAACTTACACAGGCAATTGGCCCTTCTAAGTTCAGCACTGTCTACTTTGACTGGTAGTGGTTGTCCTAGATCTCAGAGGAAGGTCTTTCAAGACATCCTTGACATCCTTTCTGTCATGGGTCAGCCAGAGTTCAGCAAGAGCGAGGACTCCTCAGGAGAAGAGGAGCCCTGTGTAGCCAGCTCTGAATCAAGAGAAGCTGGCAAGCAGGAAGGGGAGCTGCAGGCTAGTCACGATTCACAGCCAACAGTTGGTGCAGAACCACCAACACCCTCCAGCCCTGATTCAACAGGTGAAACTCAGTTGATCATTTCCAGCCCTCCAGTATCACCTACACCCTTAGAGCACCACAGACAGAGGCTATAAACAGAGCTACAGGAGAGCCGACAAAGTGCACACCTTCTAGCTCAATGCCAGCTGCCTGAGTAGTTGCAGGATTACTCCTGAGCAGCTGGCTATAAGCATGACCCTCAAGCATATGGCTATAAAAACCAGCCAAGGGAGGCTGTTAGGTGTGGAAGCAACAAGTTGAAATCCCTCTGACCACTACATGGGATCCTGCCTCAACCTTGTGACTCTTCAGAGCATTTCCTGACTCTGCCTTTGTCTTGCTCCTGAACCTGCTTGTGAGTAACTCTCAGATTCTCAGACCTTGCTGGATGGACTCTCAGACTAGGCTCCTGAATCTGTGTTTAACCTTGGACCAGACCTTGACTACGCTTCTCGAGTTGGTGCTCTTGTCTTACACACTCTGTGCTCTGAAAGCACACCCTATGGCCAGGGCTGTAGCTAGTGGGGGCTGTGTGGTGCAGCGCCCCCTTCTGAATTTGCAGCACCACCACCCTGATCCCCCACCCCAATCTTCCCTTCCCTTTCAGGTATATGCTTAAACCACTCTTCCTGCTTTTTGGTAAGCCAAAGAAATTGCTAACTAGAAGGGAGGGAGCAGTGAGGGGAGGAGGAAGGGCTGGGATGGGCCTGGCTGAGGGCAGTTGCCGGAGAAGCATCTCATGCATCTCTGCCCATGCCCACTATCAGTCATTGGGCCCTGCCTGGCTGGGCAGAGCTGAGTTCTGGGATGGGGCTCGCCTGCACCAACACCTTCAGTCAGCAGGGACATGGAAGGTAAGCCCCTGGACAACCCAGGGGTGCCGTCAGGTGGGCTGCTGAAAGCCAGGGGTTCTCTGCCTTCTGTGGGAACCATGATCCTGGCCAAGGGCCTCCCCTGAAGAGGAAGGTTTTCTCTCTCCTCCCTGCCTCAAGCACAATGCGATTTATAGCCGCATCTCCCGGCCTTCCCCACCCGAAGATCCTAAGGGTGTGGTGTCAAGAGAGCCCCGGGCAAGCTTCTTCAAGTAATTAGCTCAATTAGCAAATTTAATTAAATTTAATTCATGATGCCCCCCAGCACCCCTCCCTCCAATATCCTGGTTACAGGGCTGCCTCTGCTGTTCCTGGCCCGGCTTGCAAGAAGGAAAAGAAGAAGAGGAAGAGATTGGATTTATACCCCACCCTTCACTACCCAAAGGAGTCTCAGAGCAGTTTACAAACTCCTTTCTCTTCCCCTCCCCACAGCAGACACCCTGTGAGCAGTGTTCCCTCCTAGCTGAGTTAGTGTGAGCTAGCTCACAATTTTTAAGCTTCTGGCTCACATATTTTCTGTCTTCATTCAGGAAGGATGGCTCCAGAACAAACTGATTTCCTGAAGTAGCCAAATTGCTCACTCACAACTTTAATGCCAGTAGCTCACAAAGTAGATTTTTTTTTCTCACAAGACTCCACAGCTTAGAGGGAGCATTGCCTGTGAGGTGGGTGGAGCTGAGAGAGCTCTCTTGAGAACTGCCCTTGAGAGAATAGCTCTGAAAGAAGTTACAACTGACCCAAGGTCACACCAGCAGCTGCATGTGAAGGAATGGGGAATCAAACCCGGTTCTCCCAGATTAGCATCTGCGCCCTTAACCATTACACCAAACTGGCTCTCAAACTGGCAACACTTTTCCTGAAGATGCCAGAAGCCAGAAACTGAATCTGAGATGTCCCACAGGCAACTACTACTGAGCCCCGGCTCCTCCCAATAAGAACCTTCAGAAGCCGCCAGCTACTGAGTCAAGACAACTGCTCCATTTAGCTCAGTGTTGTCTGCTCTGACTGGCAGCAGCATTACCCAAGCGAGCAGATCCATGCCAAGGTACACCCATGTGAGCATGTCCACGATCCCAGCTCCAAGATCATTTTAGACAACAGTCCTAAGAGGGTCTACTCGGAATCCTACTCAGGTTTATTCAGTGGGGCTTACTCTCAGGAAAGTGTTCTTAGGACTACACTGTCAGCCTTGGTATATACAAATGCAGCTTAGGTTTGATATTCCACTCGAAAAGGTAAGAGGGAGGCAGATCTGAGCTTGACAAATTTTATCTTTATTGACCCAAGCCCAAGGTACAGGCTAGAAACAGAGGCAATTTGAGATAGAGAGGCAACTTTAGAGCAGTTCTAAAATTGGAGGCAGTTCTTCATGTGGACGAGTTTAAACAATCCAGCAGTAACAATTTACTCAGGCAGTTCCAACACACAGTGGCTATATTTAACCACAGATCTCTAGTGCCCAGTTTACTTTAGAATATCCCCCCCCAAAACTGTGTTCCACCCATGACTACTCCCAGAATAAACCACCAGGGGGAAATGAAAAGATGTGTGTATTATTCTCACAAGGAATAATGTGTATATTGGCGGGAGGGGGAGGAATAATTGGAGCTTTCCATCCTGGACACCCAGATCTCCCCCTCCAGGATTCTGTGAGGTTTCTGAGAGCAGGAAGAGGAAGAAGACATCCAATCCAAGCTCTCCAATTGGCATAAGATGAATCTAGCATGGCTGGATAGGTTAAACCTAATTAAATCATTTGTTTTACCCAAATTCATTTTTCTTCTCCACACTGTTCCTTTGAATATCTCCTCTTTCTTGTTGCACAAGTGGCAAAGATTATTATTACAATTTTTCTGGGCATACAAACATCATAGAATCAAAAAATCTACTTTATATAGGAGTACCGATAGAGGAGGAATAAACTTTCCTAATTTACACTACTACTACAGAGCCATTCACCTTTCACAAGTGATCAAACTGTTGCACGCAGACTACATGTCCGACCAAATACAACAGTAGGCTCTATACACAGCTCCTTTTGAGGTTCAGGAAGTAGGGTTGCCAAGTCCAGGTTGGAAAATACCTGGGGACTTTGGGGGTGGAGCAAGGAGAGGGCGGGGTTTTGGGAGGGGAAAGGAGGGGCCTCAGCATGGTACAATGCCATAGAGTCCACCCTTCAAAGCAGCCATTTTCTCCAGGGGAGCTGATCTCTGTCAGCTGGAGATCAGTTGTAAAAGCAGGAGATCCCCATGCCCCATCTGGAGGATGGCAACCCTATCAGGAAGGCATAAGGCAATCTTCCTCTAGCAGACCTAAAACAATTAAACAGAGTCCTTTACTCTCCACAATGTTAAAAACTTTGGATCGCTTGAGACCTAGATTACTACCAGCAATTTCAAGACCTCAATCCTTTCTCAATCAAGTATGGTTTCTTCCTGGTCTAAATAACCCTGCCTACAGGATGTGGAAACTGGCTAATGTAAAAACACTCCATGACCTTACTTCCAAATGGATACTCCTAACCAAGACTGAGCTAGAAAATAAAATAGATGGCAAAATCCAATGGTTGCAATATTTCCAGGTCACAACCATGTGTTCACATATTAAACTCACTTCTGTTCTCAAACAACCCCTTACAGCACTGGAAACAGTCATTAGCATAGCAAGCATTACTCGTAAGGGACTTATCTTCAAAGTACACAAAGTGTTGTTTCCACTAGATAGCCCTGCAACTTTATCATACCGGAACATGTGGCACAAAGATTGCAACAATACTCTCTCATGACACCTGGAACAATATCTGGACGTCTCCACCATTCCATTCTAAAATTACAGCAATGAAACTCTAATTGTTTAAAATTTTAGCTCTCTGGTACATTACACCTCACAAACTGGCTCGTATAAATCCCTTGCACTCCCCATATTGCTGGAAAAATTGTGACAATATCGGAAACTACCTCTATTGCTGGATATCTTGTCCTACAATCCTTCCTCTTCGGACCACAGTTCTGAAACAAATACACTCCGTTAACGGTATAGATGATCTCCCCACACCAGAACACTTGTTTTTGAACGGATGGCCTGAACAATGCTCTTCTAGCCCCATAATGGAAGGGGTCTCAATAATGTTCTTTGCGGCTAAAACTGTCATTGCCTTGCACTGGAAAACGACAGTGACACCCACGCTTTCACAAGGGCACAAAAAGATGTGGGATCTATATAGAATGGCTAAACTCTCGGATAATCTTACGCACTTTGATAAGATGCCTACCATGACCACGTTTACATCAACATGGTTTCACATACTGGAATACGTCTCAAAGCAAAAAGATATACCTACAGTCAGGGGTCATTTCGTAGAAAAAGAGGTGCAGGAGCTCATTAGCATGACTCATTTGCATAACTTATTTGCATATGTCACGCCCCCTGACATACCGGAAGTATGTCAGAAGGCAACACCCACCCCTCAGGCTCCACTCCACAGGTGAGTGAAACTGACCTGCTCTTCCTCCATTCCCTTCCCCATCCAATACTTTGTGCAATAAAAATAAGCGTGAAGAACACACCCTCATTCTCTTCCTGCTCCCTTGAAACCACCAGGTTTCAAGTAGACTTGAGATACCCAGGACATGTCCACCACCCATCCCTTCCCCTTCCCCTCCCCACAACAAGACACCCTGTGAGGTAGGTGGGGCTGAGAGAGGTCTTTTGAGAACTGCTCATGAGAGAACAGCTCTGAGAGAACTTGTGACTGGCCCAACGTCACACCAGCAGCTGCACGTGGAGGAGTGGGGAATCAAACCCGGTTCTCCCAGATTAGAGTCCAACTCCTGACCACTACATCAAACTGATAAAGTGGAAACTGCTGAAGGGTTGGTGAAATTTCTCCAGTACTTATGTGCCATGTGCCCAGATAAAAAATGGTAAGAAAATTAGAAAATTTATATGTCACCTTGAGCAAGTCTCTGGAAAAGCAGCACACAGTCATAAAAGGAACAATGATAAAATTATCAATATTAAAACAAAACATTAAAATCAATAAAGACCCTAGCAGGGCTTTCCCCGGGGCGCTGCGCCTCTGCACTGCTCGGGGAAGCCAAGGAGGGGGTGGGGCTTGGTCATGTGCCTGCCCCCTGGGCTCCTCACTCCCGGAGCTGTGCTCTTGTGCGCTCCCACTCCATCAGACCCCTGCCTACAGTGATGGATGAGCTCTGGTTATGGTAGAACTAGTTAATAGAATATTGTTGAATACGAAGGTTGATCAACGTTTAGGGCAGCTTAAGATATGGTTTACCCATGTTATAGTCACAGAAAACTCTTTTATCGCATTATAATCTATACTCGCACTGTTGAATGTACAAATCATCGTTGATTGTGTTATTTGTGATCATTTAATCCACAGCTTTCTGTAACAAACAGCTATGCTCATTTTGTTTGCTTTGTATCTGTATTTTACTCAGAACTTAATAAAACTATATTGTAAAAAAAAAAAAGGGCGATAAGATAAAACCCCTAATTAAAAGTCGGGGTAAAATGATGTGTTTTAGCCTGACGCCTAAAAAAAAAAGTAAAATAGGCAGCAGGAGAGGCTCAAGGTGGGGGGTGTTCCAAAGGCAAGGTGCCATCGCAGAAAAGGCCCTGAAAAGTACTGGAAGCAGAGGCCGGTTGACGTGATTTCAGCAAGCATTTTATTTAGCTGGTTCAGATGAGGCATCAGACAGAGGTCAGGGGGCCTTCTTATATACGCAGGTAAGCCGCACCCCTGACCTCACCCAAACAAGGCAATTGGATAAGGTAATCGAATAAGCCTCAAAGTGATTGAATAAGTCTCAAGGTAATTGAATAAGTTTCCCGCCAGAGGTTGTCATAGGACTGTTCGAATATCCTAAGCCTCTGATAGGGGGACACTAGGATCCTAGTGTCCTATTGTTCTCTGGCCCCAAGCTCAGGGCTTCACTGGGCCATGTGCTCTGTGGGGGTAGGGCTGCCAAGTCCCCCGGTAGGGCGGGGGAAACACCGATTTTTAGTCCTTCCCCCCGCTTTTTCAAAGTTGGCCACCAGGGGGACAAAATGGCTGCCTTAAAAGGGAAATGTCTGCAGAGAGCCTGCCCTGAAGTAAAAAGCCTCACCAGACATTTCCCCTTTAAGAAGTCAGCAAGAGAGCTTCCACAGCAAGAGAGGTCCGCCGAGAGATTAAGGAGGGACTGAAGGAGCTGCTTTTGCATGTGGCTGGCAAGGTAAGTTTCTCTTCCAGCTCTTTTCATTCTCTCTCCCTCTTTCTTTTTTCTGTCTGTCTGTCTCTCTCTCTCTCTCTGTCCCCATTCAGCAGAGGTCTATCAGTGGCTATTATAGCCACAAGGTCTAAATGGAAGTAAGTGCCTCTGCCAGTTTTTTTTCCTTCTCTCTCTCCCTCTTTCTTTTTTCTGTCTGTCTGTCTGTCTGTCTCTCTCTCTCTCTGTCCCCATCCAGCAGAGGTCTATCAGTGGCTATTATAGCCACAAGGTCTAAATGGAAGTAAGTGCCTCTGCCAGTTTTTTTTCCTTCTCTCTCTCCCTCTTTCTTTTTTCTGTCTGTCTGTCTGTCTGTCTGTCTGTCTCTCTCTCTCTCTCTCTGTCCCCATCCAGCAGAGGTCTATCAGTGGCTCTTATAGCCACAAGGTCTAAATGGAAGTAAGTGCCTCTGCCAGTTTTTTTTCCTTCTCTCTCTCCCTCTTTCTTTTTTCTGTCTGTCTGTCTGTCTCTCTCTCTGTCCCCATCCAGCAGAGGTCTATCAGTGGCTACAAGGTCTAAATGGAACCCTTTGTCTGGGGCAGTGATGCTCTGAATTCTTGGTGCTTGGGGGGCAACAGTGGGAGGGCTTCTGGAGTTCTGGCCCCGCTGCTGGACCTCCTGAGGGCACCTGGTATTTTTGGCCACTGTTGTGACACAGAGTGTTGTACTGGATGGGCTGTACTGGATGGGCCGATCCACTGTGGCTTCTCTCCTGTTCTTATGATATGAAAATCATATTTAGCACTTGTGTAGCACTTAGTGCTTCATATTCTGCCGAGATGAGGAAGGATTCAGTAGGGCTGTTGCTCAGTGATAGAGCATCTGCTTGACATGCAGGAGGTATCAGCTTCTTCAGCTAAAAAAGGATCAGGTAATAGGTGACATTAAAGATCTCAGCCTGAGACCCTGGAGAGCCACTACCAGTCTGAGTAGTCAATACTGACCTTGATGGACCAATGGCCTGATTCAGTATTAGGAAACTTCATGAGTTCATGTGGAAGCATGTGGAAGCAACATCACAGGATGTGACATCACAAAATGATGTCACTTCCTTTCTCCTGGCTCCACCCCCAAAGTCTCCTGGCTCCACCCCCAAAGTCCCCAGATATTTCCCAAGTTGGACTTGGCAGCCCTATGTGGGGGCCATGTGGCTTCCGCCATTACACATATTACAGGCCCTGCCTTTATTCCATTTTTTTAGTCCCCCCCCCCCGGTAAATTAAAAAATGAAGAAGTGTGAAAACAATGATACAAAATAAGTAGTGCATTTAATACAATACATGAGATTGTACGTGTGTACATTTAATACAATAAATGAGATTCCTGAATTTTATGTCAAGAAGGAAAGTGGCACGGAGTTACTGTGCAAATGGGTCCCCAAAAGTACAGTAACTTTCAAAAGAAACAAGTGGGGACCCACAGGGACCTGGGGGAGTGAATTTCCCTTTCCCCCACTATTTTCTGCTTTCTCTTCCTTGAGAGCACCCATGGCCCCTCTCCCTTTCCTGCCTCCTCTCCTTCCCATCCACCAGCCACCCTACCATTATCTTCTCCCCTTCTTCAGGTTTTCAGTCAACCCTACCCCTGGCACCCTGTATCCAGCAAAACTATCACCCAGTTGGACAGTTGCCAGGGCAGACCCAGTTCACAGTGGGGAACCTGCAAGGACTTGCGAAGGGCACCTGTGTCTCAGCTTCCCCACATTATTTCCTTTTTCCCTCCCCCTGGCAACCCCCACATCCTCAGCCTTCTCTGCTTCCTTCTCTTCTTCTCACCCAACTGACCACCAGCCTAACTTTTACCTGCTCCCCATCTTCAGTTACATTTATTATTATTATATTACTGTGTTGTTGGTATTAGTGCAGAACAAGTGGAGAGCTGCAAGAAACTTGCAGGATAGTTATCCCATTCCTCACACCTTTGCTTCCTCCCTTCTCCCCCTACCTCTCTCACACTCCTTCTCCCTTCTGCCCCCCTTTCTTACTCTCTCACTCTCCTCCATGTATGTTACTTCCTCTCTCTTTCTGACCTGTCATCATTCCCTTTGTTTTTCTGCCTCCCCACCTCATCACTCTTTCTCTCTCTTTCTGCCTCCCACCTCAAATCCCACCCTCCCCAGGCTCCACCTCTCAAATGTCTGGGAATTTCCCAACCTGGAGTAGGCAACCCTATTTCCTTCCCACCCAACAGCCAACCTACCTTTATCTGTCTTCAGCTTTCTATCTCCACCCCCCTCCCCTGCAGCCTCTACCTAGGAAAATTACAGTCTTTCTCCACAATGGGGACTAAAGCAGCTTACATTATTCTTTCCTCTTTGTTATCTGCACAACAACCCTGTGAGGTTGGTTAGGCTGAAAGTATGTGACTGGTCCAAAATTTCCCAGTCAGCTTCCACTGCAAGATGGGGATCTGAACCTGGGTCTCGCAGATCCCAGTCTGAAGCTCGAACTGTTGCACCACAATGGCTTTCATACGGTGGCTGCTGATGAACTGTAGCAAAACAGCTGGGCCTAATTAAGTCATGCAAATCAGGTGGTATCAAGTCACCCAGAGGGTGCTGCCTAGGGATGCCAGCCTCCAGATGGGACCTGGGGATCCCCTGGAGTTACTGCTCATCTCCAGACTACAGAGATAACTTTCCATGGAGAAAATGGATGCTTTGGAGGGGGGAGTTTATGGCATTGTACCTCACTGAGGTCCCTGTCCTCCCCAGGCTCCACCCCCAAATATCCAGGAGTTTCCCAGCCTGGATCTGGATCTGCTGCTGGTGGCCAGGGGGGGTACTTGGCAACCCTAGACTGCTGCCAGTAAAAACCCTGCTTTTTACTGACAAAAACAGTTAGAGCCTCCCCCCCTCCCCCGAACATTCTAATCTCCTCACAGTTGATGTCTGGAGTTGGTGCCATTTCAAAAGGTATTTTGGGGGATTCTACGGTCACTGAAGGTTTTTTTTTAACTTTTCGGATTTTTCTGCACACGGGGGGAGTGCCCCCCATGTGTAGGAAAACCTCCCTGCCTCCCAGGTGCCCCCCCCTGCGCGGATTTAGGTATCCTCACACTGGGGGCACCTTCGGAATTAGATATATAGATGTCGCAGCCAGGCTCTTGATGGGCCTTCCCGGATGGGAGCACATCCGGCCTGCACTGAAGACTCTGCACTGGCTGCCAATAGCATACCAAATTGAGAGCCAGTCTGGTGTAGTGGTTAAGTGCGCGGACTCTAATCTGGGAGAACCGGGTTTGATTCCCCACTCCTCCACTTGCACCTGGCTGGATGACCTTGGGCAAGCCATAGCTCTGTACCAGCTGTTCCCTCAAGGACAGCTTGGGAAAGAGTTCTCTCAGCCCCACCTACCTCACAGGGTGTCTGTTGTGGGGAGGGGAGGAGAAAGGAGTTTGTAAGCCGCTCTGAGACTCTTAAGTGAGTGAAGGGCGGGATATAAATCCAATCTCTTCTTCTTCTTCTTCTTCTTCTTCTTCAAATTCACTTCAAGGTGCTGGTACTCATCTTTAAAGCCCTATATGGCCAGGGTCCGACATACCTGAGAGACCACCTTTCCCCATACATACGCCAGAGAGCACTACAATCAGGGTCTCAAAATCATTTGACCCTTCCAGGCCCCAAGGATGCCAGACTGGCAATGGCCAGGGCCTTTTCAGTGGCAGCTCCATACTGGTGGAATTTGCTCCCAGAAGAGATCAGGGCCCTGCGGGATCTTCTACAGTTCTGCAGGACCTGCAAGACGGAGCTCTTCCACCAGGCTTTCAAATAAGGAGCTGCCCTCACCACTATCACCAACAATTCTGGTTAGAGATCCTGGCTCCAGCTTTGAGATCGGGCCTATGCCACCGTAAGATTTAGGAAGATCACTGAGTTGGAAAACTGTCTGCTTGTTTGCATCCTTCAGCATGCCATCTCAAGTAATTAAGGAATTACCGCTAGCACTTTATGATTTTATGATTTATCTGTTTATTTATTTGATTTCTAGGCCGCTCTCCCCACATTTCACAGGCTCAGAGCGGCTTACAAGACCTGGTACACCAGGATTCACTTTACATTTTAAAATAATTAAAACAGCATAAAACATACATAGTTAAAACATAATAACAATTCATGGTATTTCATGGTATCTGAATTGTTTTAAATTATTTTATGTAGATTTTAATGGTATCTATGTACCAACTAATGCAAGCCACCCTAAGCCTGCTTGCGGGGAGGGCGGGGTACAAATTAAATAAATAAATATTATTTATTTATTTCATTGTTCACCCCACCGTTCTCCACAATGGAGACTCAAGGCACCTTGCTTCCTTCTCTTCTTCTCCACTTTACTTTCCGACCAACCCTGAGAGCAGGGGGGGACTAGGAGTGGGAAAACCCCAAGAAAGGGCCCAGCCCCAAGGAGAGAGGGGAAAGGAAGAGGTAGTCTGCCTAACCAATTGGCCAGGTGCTGCTTCCCTCACCTTTGGCAAGCCTACTGGGAGATTGCTGGGCACAGGGACATACCTTATGGGCATCACACAGATGCCTTGGCATTACGGTTGCCAGGTCCCTCAAAGTCCCCAGCAGGGGACTTTGGGGGGAGTTATTGGAGGGGGTGAGAACGTCCCCAACATGATGATGTCGCACAGAAATGACGTCATCACATTGGGGAGCGGCAGCCCCCACCTCTCCCCAGCAGCGTTTAAAGGGACTCTTTAAATGCTGGAAAGAGGGGGAGGCCGTGTGGGCCTGCTGTGCTCCAAGACCTGAATTCAGGGTTTGGAACGCAGCTGTGCAGTCCCCGCCTCTCCCCAGCAGTGTTTAAAGAGTCTCTTTAACACTGCTGGGAAGAGGTGGGGGGAGGCCGGGTGGTGCCTCTTGGGGGCGGGGCTTCCCCCACCAGCCAGCTGACTGGCAGCAGGATGGAGCCCCCCCCCAAATCGGGAGCCCCCGCGGAACCAGGGGGTCTGGCAACCCTACTTGACATTACTTTCAGCATGAATCAGAAGTGACATCATCTCATCAGTATGATGCTCTAGGCTTCACCCAAAACTCTATGGTTTATCCTGTCTTACCTATGGTGAATCCTAGAGTGCTACAGCCACACAATGATGTCCTTCCTGTTCATGCTGGAAATGACAACATGATGTCAGCATGACACTGAGGGCACTTTCCCACACACTAAATAATGCACTTTCAATCCACTTTGCCACTGGATTTTACTGCGTGAAATGGCAAAAACCACCTGCAAACGGTCGCTGAAGTGGATCGAAACTGCATTATTTGGCATGTGAGAAAGCAAGGTGAATTACAACACACACACCATTTTTTCCCCTCTCCCCCCCACCCCAAAGGGACTGGCAACAGCACAAAATATCATTGCCCTTTTGAGCATTCACAATGTAATAGTCACTACTCTATTTAACTGCTCCTGTCCAATGAACATTATGCATATATACTCAGTCATCTGCTGTTCTTTTACTTCAGCACTAGAAAGCAAAATGCTTGTTTTAAATATAAAAAGATGAATTTGTTCATTACCTTTCCTATTTCAAGCACTGGAAGAAAAGAAAGGAACAGATTTCAGAAGCACATTCCTTTCAGCCTCTCTCTCTCTCTCTCTCTCTCTCTCTCTCTCTCTCTGGTGTCCCCCTGTCACTCAAGCGAGTTCTTTCCCTGTTGGGGGAATGTGAATGCTGCCCGTCATGGAAGTATCGATTCCTTTCACAAAATCATGGCGTAGCCAGCCGAGTTTCCACTTTGACCTTCAGCTTACCCTTCCAAAGTATGTACACAACAGAGAGACTTTAATTTTTTTTCCCCTACCAGAAAAAGACAGAAAAGCACAAAGCCAAAGAAATGCAATTTCTCCCCTTGAAAGCGACTACTCAATCCTTCTTTTACAGAGGAAGAAGACCATGACCTACAATTCTGGTCTGCTTCTGAGTTTCCCCTGCCTCGTGGTTGTTTCTCTGTCCTCTTTGTCTGCACTGTCTTTCGAAGGTATCCCAAACAAGATAGCCTCGTGCATATTCCTTGGATACAGTTTCCACAAGACAATATTCAATGGCTCCCAAAGAAGCAAGATGAGCTGTATGAGAGTCAAGCAGATATATCACAGCCAAGCTCCTTGCAAGATCACAACTGCCAGAGGAGGCAATGAAACCGGTTGCTATGAGATTTTTATTTTTGCTGTGGGAGAAGGGTGAAAAGGAGCAATCTTTTATTTAATGGAACATTCCTTAGCCTTTATACATTCTAGGCTTACATTCTATCTAAACAGCTCTATCACTGCTTCATGCACCAGTAATTCCTTCACACTATAGAGGAGGCAGTGGGATGTAGTGGTTAAGAGCAGTGGCCTCTAAACTGGAGAAGAAGAAGAAGAAGAAGAAGAAGAAGAGATTAGATTTATACCCCGCCCTTCACTCACTTGGAGCCTCAGAGTGGCTTACAAACTCCTTTTCCCTTCCCCTCCCCACAACAGACACCCTGTGAAGTAGGTGGGGCTGAGAGAACTCTTTCCCAAGCTGTCCTTGAGGGAACAGCTGGCACAGAGCTATGGCTTGCCCAAGGTCATCCAGCCAGGTGCAAGTGGAGGAGTGGGGAATCAAACCCGGATCTCCCAGATTAGAGTCCGTGCACTTAACCACTACACCAAACTGGCTCGGTTTGATTCTTCTGCTCCTCCACATGAAACCTGCTAAGACACATGAAGCACTTTGAGACACATGAGGCCTGCTGGGTGACCTCGAGCCAGTCACAGTTCACTCAGAACTCTCTCAGCCCCACCTACCTTACAAAGGGAAGGCAATTGTAAGCCGCTTTGAGACCCCTTCGGGTCGACCCCTTCTACCACTAACATTTTGTAAATAAACAGTGGATACAGACACATCGCCCGAGAGTTTCAATAGTTTCTACCGCTAACATTTTGTAAATAAACAGTGGATACAGACATATCGCCCGAGAGTTTCAATAGTCACAAAATTGTGACTGCTTTCCATTGAGAGCAATGTAGTAATTCATTAATTAGTGTTTACTATTATTTACTAATCCAAATATTCCTATCCTTCCCCTCTCTTCATAGTGGTTTAAAGTAGTAATTGTTTTTTTTAAAAAAAATTAAAAATTGGTAATTTTTTTTTTAATTATTTGGGTTAGCTGGTTGGTCTAGGGATATGATTTGAGTTTAGGGCATGAGAAGTACTCAGCTCAAATTGTGTATGAGCCCTGCCTCTATGAATAAAGAGGCTCGACCCCTCAAGCTACAATTAACTAATGGAAAGATGTGCTATAGCATGTGATAGGGGTCACTCGCTTAAATTCCTTTAAATGGGGGGGGTTACATGAATGCATGGTCTATCACTGGCTATTGGCCATGATGACTAAGTAGAACCTCCACATCTAGAAGCAGGGTATCTCAGGGTGCAGCAAGAAAAGAAGATGGATTTTTGCAAGCTTCCCAGGGATATTTGGTTGGTTACCATGGAAAAGAGGATGCTGGACCAATTGTCTGAATTTAGGGTTACCAACCTCCAGGTGAGGCCTGGAGATCTTCTGGAATCACAGCTGATCTCCGGACTATAGAAACCAGTCCCCCTGGAGGAAATGGCCGCTTTGGAGGGTGGATGCTCTGACATATAGTCCTTCCCCTCCCTAAACCCCACCACCCCCAGAATCCACCACCCAAATCTCCAGGAATTTCTTAACCCAGAGTTGGCAATGTTACTTCTGAAGCACCTTCAATTCCAATGAATTAGAAGAAAGCCAGGACTGGCTCCCTGCTTTAGAGGAAAGATGCTACAGAGAAGCAGCAAGCAAGTTCCAAAAAAGTCCATTGGTAAATGCCATGGCACCCATAAGCAGCATATTGGAATCACCAGCCATAGTAATTAGCAATGCTGGGGGTGGGGCGTGTCAGTTGAGGCCTGCAAAATAACTAGGGTTTCCAGCTCCAGGTTGGGAAATACCTGGAGATTTGGAGGGTGGAGCCTGAGGATGGCGGAGTTCAGGGAGGGACTTCTGTGGGGCACAATGCCACCGAGTTCATCTTTCAAAGCAGCCATTTTCTCCAGGTGAACTGATCTCTGTTGCCTAGAGATTAGCCGTAATCCCAGATCTCCAGCCACCACCTGGAGGCTGGCAACCCTAATAATAATGCCGGGGGGAAGGGTAAACCCCCTGCGCCGTGCCATGGCCCAGAACTGAATTGGGTGCCCCCGTGGCCACTATTTACCATTTTAAAAACCCATGGGGAAAGCCATTCATGGATCTCCCAAGTACCAGCATCTCATTTAGTTTGACCCTAAATCATTTAGTGCTACTCCTGGAAATTATGACTGCTTGGGGAAGAGGGGAGCATGTAACAATATGTTCGAGCCACAGTAACAGCACATGTTTTATCAGCAAAGAGAAAAAAGGGAGAGATAAATGTTATCGAGGGGGAGGGGAGCAGCAGATGGTTACAGCCTAGAGAGAAGGCAAGAGATGAGACAACCTGAAAGCAGAGAAGAACAATTCAATTGTCCGACAAGAGGAGACCGAAATAGAATTGTGGATCTCAAAGTAAGCTCCTTCTCTTTTATTTAAATTCACTGCCGAAGCCCCTCTAAGAACTCTTGGAGGAGCAGCCCTTTAAAGTGATTACAATAATGGATTTTGCATTCTGCAACACAATAGAATTAGGGGAAGGATTTAGTAAATGTATTAAATCTGTTAAGAGAAGTATGGAAGCAGGCAGCATCTCCAATTAATTGCATTTGATTTTAACTGCGCGTTACAGCTTTACTGCAAAGTGGTCCCTTAATAATCCAGGCATTGTTTGCCTTGGCATATCGCTTGACGTAGATGTTTCCATGAGGAGGGCCAAAACGTGTAGCTTGAATGATATTCCAAAGGTAAATTTCTGGGTTGTTTGTTGTGAGGTGCCTCTTTGCCATGAAACCCAAGCTATATCACATCACAATAGCAGAGACAATGTCATATCTGACAACTGGTATGATTTTGAGTGCCACGCTGCAGCGCTTAATTACCGGAGACATGGCTGTAATAGCCTTTGTGTCTCTGGAGTGAATAACACAGATGTCATTTAACAGAGAGAAGTCTAGAAGCAATCCTACAAAGTTTAGTTTTCCTCTGAATGACTCATGGTGTCTTGAGTCCAGTGGCACCTTTAAGACCAACAGTTTTAACTGAAGAACTGTGCATGCACACGAAAGCCAGTTTGATGTAGTGGTTAAGTGCATGGACTCTAATCTGGGAGAACCAGGTTTGATTCCCCACTCCTCCACTGGCACCTGCTGGATGACCTTGGGCAAGCCATAGTTCTGGCACAGCTGTTCTTAAAACAGAGCAGTTTCTGTCAGAGCTCTCTCAGCCCCACCTACCTTACAGGGTGTCTGTTGTGGGGAGAGGAAGGGAAAGGAGTTTGTAAGCTGCTCTGAAACTCCCTTGGGTAGTGAAAAACAGGCTCACTGAAGCCGCGAGGGAATTCGGGCGAAGCCGCGGGTCAAAATGCAGTGCGAGGCAAATAGTGGGAAATTCAAGCACGCAATCGGGGCAAAGGGAAGAACGACGCCAGAGCAGCACCTCGTGGGAAATTGGTCAATTGCTAGATTCAAGTTAATTCACAAGTTTGGAACAATGGAAAAAAACCCCACACACACACACACACACCCCAGTGCTGAATAGGGATCTAGGATTTTTATCTCACTACAGATACTGATTTTCTGCCCTCCCAGCATTTCCCCTCTGCACTAATCAGTCTGATTAAATATGAGTGGTACCTTCATATCCTTTAGAAGCATTCTTTATGTAGGGGAATTTTAGGGGTCCAGGCCTCTTCCAGTTTGGTGTAGTGGTTAAGTGCGCGGACTCTAATCTGGGAGAACCGGGTTTGATTCCCCACTCCTCCATTTGCACCTGCTGGATGACCTTGGGCAAGCTGTAGTTCTGGCACAGCTGTTCTTGAAAAACAGCAGTTTCTGTCAGAACTCTATCAGCCCCACCTACCTCACAGGGTGTCTGTTGTGGGGAGGGGAAGGGAGAGGAGTTTGTAAGCCACTCTGAGACTCCCTTGGGTAGTGAAGGGCAGGGTATAAATCCAATCTCCTCTTCTTCTTCCAGGGTCCCCCAACCCCATAAGCGTTCTTTTTTTATGGGTGGGTGGAGTCTGGCTAGGGAATTCAGGCCTCCAGAGGGAGAGAAACACAGTGAGAACAGTTGCCTTAAACTAAAAGTATTTTTTAACTCTAAAACCATACACAGGTAAAACGTATATCAGGGGTGGGCAATTGTTTTGGCTCGGGGGCCGCTTTGTGGGAGCGGAGGTTAGCGGAGGGCCGCACCTTTTAAAAATGATTGCATTCATTAGTTAACTTTGCATTTCAGAAAAGGTATAAATTGTAAAAATCATAAAAATCAATAAATATAAATTAAATAAAATCGTGGTAGTTTTATTCAATGTATTTATTGTGCTAATTTCATATCATCTATAGCTGCAAGATAATTTTAGAATCAGTTTAATGAGACAAATGTACCCTATCCCACTTTTCTACAATTTTTTTTGAAATCAGGAGTGAGATTGCTTGTTGAGATTCTCATCACAGCCTGCAAGTTAATGTCTGTCAAATGTCTGTTAATGTCTATATTTACTCTTGTTGATCTTCATGCAAGAAAAACTTTGCTCACAAATATATGTAGACCCAAATATACAGAACATTTTCCCAGCAAATTTCTTCATACATGGAAACTTTTCAGCAGACAAAGATTTGCAAAAGTCAACTAATGTCACAGCATTAAACATTTCTTTCACAGTGTGATCTGACTGCATGTCAGTAAGTTCAAGCTGCAGCTCCTCAGGTGCTGACAGTGGCCAACTGTCTTGGCGGGCCGCAAAAAACTCTGTGGCGGGCCGCATGTGGCCCCCGGGCCACCATTTGCCCACCCCTGGCGTATATTCAATATCAGTACCCAATAGCATATAGGAAAATCCCAATACCTGATATAGTGTACACTTCAGAAAGAACAAGGAATTCCTGGACTATGGACCAAGACCTCACTCAAGAGCAGGTGGGGTGTTGGCCAAACAGCCCCGAACAAAGCCGAAAGCCTTCTTTTTATACTCTTTTCAGCCAATAAGAATGAAGGGAGGAGTCAATTAAAAATATGCCAAACTTGCCCAGAAATATTTTATTAACTGATATGTTTAGGTTTTGGAGCCTGGCACTTGGAAGGCCGTGGAATGTGAATTCAGGCCAAGGTACATCTATAGGGCAAGGTTTTCATTTTTACACCTGGGCTGCCAGCAAAAGAGCAAAGGCTTATGGGATTTCTGAACCAAGAAACCAAAGTCAGTTATAGCAAAACCTACATAGCATAGAAAAACAGAAAGGCCCAGGCTCACTGAACCCCAGATTCTGCAACACTTTACAACACCCCTTCCACCTTCTGACTGGGATAAAAGGACTCATTTCCACACTATTCATGTCTGACGAAGGGAGCTCTGACTCTTGAAAGCTTCTACTCTGAAACTCTTGTGGATCTCTAAGGAACTACTAGACTCAAATCTCACAATTTTCTGTCACCTAGTTCATCATTTTTCTGTCACCTAGTGACATCATCTGGAGGTGCCAATCTCCTTTCCCTTCCCCTCCTTGCAACAGACACCCTGTGAGGTAGGTGGGGCTGAGAGAGCTCTTTCAAGGACTGCTCTTGAGAGAACAGCTCTGAGAGAACTTGTGACTGACCCAACGTCACACCAGCAGCTGCATGTGGAGGAGTGGGGAATCTCCCAGATTAGAGTCCGTGTTCTTAATCACTACACCAAACACTTAATTAGGTTGGTATTGCCATTCTCACTGAAGCATTTTTAAGGAAAAGCATATACATAGTTAAAGTCAGAACAAAGTTTAAGTCCAGTGGCACCGTTAAGCCCAACAAAGTTTAATTCTGGGTATAAGCTTTCGTGTGCATGCACACTTCTTCTGAAACACGCACCCAAAAGCTTATACCCAGAATGAAACTTTGGTGGTCTTAAAGGTGCCACTGGACTCAAACTTTGTTTGGCTGCTTCAGACCAACACAATTTCCTACCTGAACCTATTGTTAAAGTCAGTTACACACCCTAAAAATATGCATGATGCCGTTCAGAAACTGAAGGCCCAGGAATAACCCTGTTAGTTTTATCTGACATTTTATGAAAGAGATGACCAATTCACCTCTAATCACTTGCTTGGCATCTAAAGCATTATCTAAAGATCAGGTGAAAGGTAGCTTTCTTTCCATGTGGGTTTATAAATACACAGGCCCTACATGTAATAGATTACTTATAAAATAAATTTATAATAATTACTCAAAATCAAGTGACAGTTGAAACAATAAGGAGACTCAGTTCCAAAGTTCCTTGAAAGATAATGTGTGTTTTGACTCACAGCTGCCCAATGAACACTTTAATCTTACCATGGCACTAACTGGTACAATAAAAAATGGGCTGAGAAACTTATTTGAAAACTATGCAGAGTGCTGTAATTTTTATGACATCGTGTTTAACTTCCAGATGGGCCCAGATAGGCACAGATTATCTACCAAATGGGATCCTGAGGAGTCAAGGATTCGAGAGAGAGAACCAGTATGGTACAGCAGTTAGGTCGATGTTGGAATTTAACCACTAAGCTTAAGGCCAAAGGACACAGGAGACTGAAATATCATTGGCTGCCAGTTAGTTTCTAGATTCAGTTCAAGGTTTCGGTTAAAGCCCTTCATGACTAGGGTTACTGAGGAAAATCTTAGGGCTCCCAGCGTGCGTATCTTATGCGACCATATGCTTGGAGTTGAGCCAGAGACGGCTAGTTACAAAGGCGTGGATTATAACTATTAAATTTTGGCTACACCTCTATTTTAGATGTGACCCTAACAGTCTCATTATACATATGCTTTCTGAATCACATCTATCTGATTGGTTGACCTATACTGAGGAGAAAATTTTAGTATTTGGCCTTAACGTTAATGACATGGTTTTGCTCTCGGAGAAGCAGGCTTTTGCCTTTATTAACCCAGAATGAAACTGGGTTTAATATAACTATTAAATTTTGGCTACACCTCTATTTTAGATGTGACCCTAACAGTCTCATTATACATATGCTTTCTGAATCACATCTATCTGATTGGTTGACCTATACTGAGGAGAAAATTTTAGTATTTGGCCTTAACGTTAATGACATGGTTTTGCTCTCGGAGAAGCAGGCTTTTGCCTTTATTAAGCAAAGACTTGTTGATATTGAGATACAAGATCTGAAAAGCCTGGCTTCTGGACGTTGTTCCCCAGTGTGTTGGGAGCTTTCATCCGGCCCTTCCCTTCCTGAATACGTATCTTGTTTGTATGATCCTCGTCTTCATAGGGCGTTTATGTTAGCCCATTTTAATGTTCTCCCATCTATGGTGTTATATGGGAGGTTCAAGAAAATTCCATATAAACAGGGGTCATTTGGGGCCGGAACTAGGCGGAGCTGAGCTCTGCCAGCTCAGGAGTGGGCACTAGGGCAGCTATGGGCCGAATCAGATTCTCTGATCTGATTCGGCCCGCCACCGAATTGCCTCCGAAATGCAGCAACAGCTTAAAAAGCAGCTGGAGGGGAGGGGGTTTGAGGGAGAGGCTCCAAACTTGCAGGGTAGCTGCTGGAGCCTCTCCCCCAAATACCCACCAAGTTTCAAGAAGATTGGACCAGTGGGTCCAATTCTACGGGCCCCCAAACAGGTTGCCCCCATTCCCTCCATTGTTCTCTATGGTGGGAAAAAGTAACGTTTTTTCCCACCAAAGAGAACAATGGAGGGGACAGGGCAACCTGTTTGGGGGCCTGTAGAATTGGACCCCGTGATCCAATCTTCTTGAAACATGGCAGGTTTTTCGGGAGAGTCCCCAGAAGCTACCTTGCAAGTTTGGAGCCTCTCCCTCAAACCTCCTCTCCTCCAGCCCCTCATATACCCTATGAGTTTTTGCCTTTGACTTCAATGGCCCATAGGGTATAGTGGGGCTGAAACTGACATTCGGCCGGCCAGCTGGGGAAGGGGAGGGGAGGCTTTTGAAGATGCCCCCTCTTTTGCTTCCCTTTCTGACACACTTCCGGTGATGTCAGGGGGTATGGCATATGCTAATGACTTATGCTAATAGGTATGCTAATGAGCTCCTGCACCTCTTCTCTACGAAATGACCCCTGCATATACAGATAAGTTGTGTCCATGTGGGGTGAGTGAGACTGAAAATAACAATCATGTTATTTTGCACTGTAAATTTTACGATGATCTTCGTGCTGTGTTTTTAAAGCCATTCCTGCTACCTTTAAAGGGTTGATCTGAGAATCGCAAGACCTTTATACTTCTAGCCTCAAATAAGTGCAAAATCATTGAATCTGTGGCAAAATTCCTCTACCAGGCCTCTAGGAGAAAATGTTCTTTCTGACCACAGATTCCAGTGTATTTTATTTGGTTTTATGCTGTTATGCCAATAAAGGTCTGTGAAGTAAAGTGAAGTGACTAGGGTTGCTAACCTCCCGGTGGTGGCTGGAAATCTCCTGGGATTAGAACTGATCTCCAGGCAACAGAGATCAGTTCACCTGGAGAAACTGGCTGCTTGGTTTGGTGGACTCTATGGCATTATACCTCAATGGAGTCACTCCCGTCCCCCAACCTCATCCTCCCAAGGCTCCACCCCCCCCCAAATCTCCAGGTAATCTCCAGAGCTGTCAACCCTATTCATGACCCTGGGGACCCACCTATCTTTGGGACTGTCTCTTCCTAATACGTTCCACTGGGGTCCCTCTGTTTAACTGATCATTCAGAGTCCTATCTTGCTGTCAAGATTCATGGGCTAAAACTGAGACTTTTCTGTGGTAACCCCTACCTCATGGAATCGTCTTCCTGCGTCTTGTCAGGAAGGGTCCCAGCTGGCTGGTTTTTCAGAGGTAATATAAGTCTGAATTATTCCAGTATGTGTTTTACTCAAGGGCTACGTACAGGGTTGCCAACTGTGGGCTGAGAAATTCCTGGAGACTTTGAGAATCGAGCCTAGGAAGGGCATGGGGTTGCCAGCCTCCAGGTGGGGCCTGGGGATTCTCCTGCTTTTACAACTGATCTCCAGTTGACAGAGATCAGCTCCCTCAGAGAAAATGGCTGCTTTGAAGGGTGGGCTCGATGGCATTGGACCTCCCCTCACCAAATCCCGCCCTTTCCTGGATCCGCCCCCAAAGTCTCCAAATATTTTCCAACCCAGACCTGGCAACCCTAGAAGGAGAGGGTGTGGGGAAAGGACAGGCCTCAATATAGTATAATGCCATATAGTCCATCCCCCAAAGCAGCCATCTTCTGCAGGTGAACTGATATCTGTAATCTGGAGATCAGTTGTAGTTCTGGGAGATCTCCAGGCCCCACCTGGAGGCTGGTATCTCTAAACATCAAGTCTAGAAAAGTGAATAAGGATTCCCTCCCTTTTAGTTGCTGTTATGGTCGGCTTCTAGCCTGGGGACTGTTTTATGACTATAATTTTAAGCTCCTCGATGTTGTTTTATGCTGTTTTTATACCCTGGGCTGTTTCTTATGCTATTGGTTTTGTTGCAATGGTTTATTCTGCGAGTCCCTTTGAGCAGGAGAGGCAGCATATTTTTTTTTCCTAAGTAAACAAAGATATAAATAATTCTGGGCCTGGTCTGATGGGGGGGTCTGTTTGTTTATTGGAAACATTTAGTAGCCGCCTTTCTCCCTTGCTGAACTTAAGATAGCTTACAATGTAAAACATTATTAAAAAAACAACAAAAACAAACAATTATAAAAGCCATAAAAGTCAAAGCTTAAAAACGTCAATGAGGACTGCCAATAACAAAAGCTACATCAATCAAATACTGTCCTAAATAAACCTGTCTTCTCCTGCCTCCTGAACATCAACAATGAGAGGGCCAGGCGCAGTTCCCTGGGGAGGGTGCCCCAAAATTGTGGGGCTGCCCCAGGAAAAGTTGATATGCTGGGGGGGGGCTTTTTTTTAACTGTTGGTGTTTTTATTGTATTTTTATATAACATTGCAATCCACCTTGAGTTTTTTGTTAATGAAAGACAAGTTTTAAAAGTTCCTAGCAAGTCCTCACCTGAATAGCCCAGGCAAGCCTGATTTTTTTCAGATTTTGGAAGCTAAGCAGGGTCAACTGTGGTTAGTACTTGGATGGGAAACTTCCTTTGGAATACCAAGTTGGGAGGACAAGGCAGGCTTTATTCATCCACCTCTCTGAATATCCTCCAGGCCCCCAGTAGGTGCCAGTCACCAGAGGTCAATGTGACTTCCAGATGCAGGTACACATACAACCCCACGCTTCCTAGTGGGTCACATCATGGAAGAATAAGGATGCTTCCTCCACCCTCTATCTAGGACATAGGGATATGAAGCCTGGAACTAGGGTTGCCAGCTCTGGGTTGGAAAATACCTGGAGGTTTGGGGTGGGGAGAGACCTCAGCAGGGTAGAAGGCCCTAAAGTCCTCCAGGCCCCAGCTGGAGGTTGGCAAGCCTACCTGGAACAAGTTGTAGGATGGGATCAACTTGTTCCATTGTTACCCTCCCAGCTGCTTAGAGATAGTGGTCCTTCCCACCTGTCCCCCATGACTTTTGTCCATGCAGGTCCAGGTGGGGCCTGGAGATCTCCCAGAATTACAACTCCTCTCCAGACTACAGAGATCAGTTCCCCTGGAGAAAGTAGCTGCTTTGGAGGGTGAGCTGTATGGTATTATACCCCAATAAGGTCCCTCCCCTTCCCAAACCCCGTCCTCTCCAGGTTCCACCTCCAGATCTCCAGGAATTTCCTCACCTGGAGTTGGCATACCAGCATAATGAGGTTGTGACGGTTTCCCCTACAGATGCTGACTGGTTGCCCTATTAAATGTTGTAGAAAGCTGTGGCTGTTGTTAACTGTGAAAGTTTGATGAGTCTAGACAGAAGGTTTTTGCCAGCCTTTTATCAGGAGGAAGATTGATCGAAACGAAGTCCTGTTATCCGGAGTCTTTGTCATCTGTTCATCTGGACTTACCTGATTCAACTTAGACACATTGCTTTTTTAGGAAAAAAAAGAGGAGATTGGATTTATATCCCACCCTTCACTTGGCGTCTCAGAGCAGCTTACGAATTCCTTTCTCTTCCACAACAGACACCCTGTGAGGTAGGTGGGGCTGAGAGAGCTCTTTCAAGTACTGCTCTTGAGAGAACAGCTCTGATAGAACTATGGCTTGCCCAAGGTCATCCAGCAGCTGCAAGTGGAGGAGAGGGGAATCAAACCCAGTTCTCCGCACACTTAACCACTACACCAAACTGTCTCTAGACCTATTGGTCCCTTACAATAATTTTTTATTAACATTAGTGTCAGTTGTAGACCTATTATCTATTCATCTGGACTTACCTAATTCAACTTAGATACGTTGCTTTTGTAGACCTATTAGTCCCTTGTAATAATTTTTATTAACATTAGTGCCATTTGTAGACCTATTGGTCTCAGTAAATTCACATATTGGAATTGGTATTGTATTGGATACTCACCTGTTAATATATACTTACCTGTTGGATTGCTCTATTGATACTTAGTAGTTTTTGTAAGTTTCCTTGTTACCCTGTATATACTGCCTATGCAGTTATTGTGTTTTGTATATTAAGTTGTAGTAAATTGTGCACTTAGCGTCCTGGTGCACAGTTTTTGTGAGCTTTGTATATGGTCTACCTCCAGATCTCCAGGAATTTCCTCACCTGGAGTTGGCAACTGTAACTAGTTCCATGGTCTCCAGCGTAGCTGCTTTGGGTGGTCAAAGGGCCCCCTCCCCTTCTTTTTTTGACCAGGAGAAATGCTGGATGGGGCCAACCCAAGGCTTCACCTCAGGAAGTATTCAAAGGCTTGGGGAACATAGCACGGTCCAACCTGGAAATTCCCTTGTCAAAATGAACGGCGTATCTGCAAGAGATTCCCTTTTTTTATAGCTCCCATTCATTTCAGTGGGATGTGAACAGCAAGACTATTGTGTCCTTTAATTCTGTGGAGGTAAGGAAGGAAGCTGCTGTTGGTTCAGGGAGGGATATCAATTCTGGTGACCAGGAAATGTATAAAAACCCGTGTTTATTAATGCCTGCAATTAATTTTCCACTGCACTGATTAATCTGCTGCTACTTATAATTTGTGCAAACAAAAAAGGATGGGGCTATTTTGCACAGTGAATCATATTCTATTTTGCTAGATTTTTGATTCAGAGGTTACTCTTGGGGGAGGGGGGAACTGATCTACCTTGGCAAAGGGAATATTCATTCATTTTTTAAAATGTCTGTGCTGTCAGTTGTGGCAGATAATCAATACGAAACTCAACCATAATATAAAATAAAATTAGCAATAAATGCAGCAAGTAAAAAGAAAGAAGCACTAAAGAACTCTAACAAAAGGTACCCCCCCCCCAAAAAAAAAGCAAGTTAAAAAGCTTGTTATACGAATGGAAACAAAGAGTTGGGGGGTGGGAACACACGATAGCTATTACAGGCAACAAGAGTCAAATGCCTGTATAAATACCTGGGATTTAACCCCATGCCCGCACCTAAAAATATCACAAACCAGATTAATACTTACAGGGCTAATTTCACAAATGGAGAGCTACCACAGAAAAGGCCCTGTCTCTTCTCAGCCTCAGTTCAAAACATCGATCCACACAAAAGAGCCCCAGTTTACAGCCTTAACTGAAGGGCAGGCACATCTGGGAATATGGTCCCCAACAGTTTAAAGTGCTGCTCCTAACCACTACACCAAACTGGCTCTGATATTGGAGGGGGGGGGCGGACTAGCAGGAAGGAATCAGAAGGATGAGATCCCCCCCCCCCCCGTAAGTATTTACAGGTCCCCACACTTATATGTTACCAAACCACTGGCAGGTGTATTTCCTAGCTGCTGTGTTTTTGTATAACTCATACAACAATTTAGGGGGGAAAGACAACTAAGGGAGGACATGACAGAGGTTTATAAAATCAGGGTTACAGCGGAAAAAGTTGATAGGGCTTTTCTCCCTCTCCCATGCCACTTGGACTGAAGTTAACCCAATGAAATTGATGGGCAACAGACTCAGGGCTGACAAAAGGAAGTACTTCTTTACTCAACAAGTAATTAAATAGCGGAATTCCCTGCTAGTGGATGAAGTGCCAGTGTTCCCTCTAAGCTGAGTTCGTGTGAGCTAGCTCAGGGTTTTTTAGCCTCCAGCTCACACATTTTTGCCTTAGCTCAGGAAGGATGGCTCCAGAGCAAACTAATTTATGCAGCACCCAAATCGCTCACTCCCAACTGTAATGCCACTAGTTCACGAAGTAGATTTTTTGCTCACAAGACTCCACAGCTCATAGGCGTAGAGTACGGGGGGGCTCGAGGGCTCGAGCCACCCCCGAAATTTCCCGGGGGGGGCTCAGCCACCCCTGGAAAAATGGAGTGCCTGCCGCCGCGCCTCCCCGGGTCCTTCCGAGGCCTGGCCGTTGCTGCTGGAGAGGGAGAGGGAAGGGGTGGCCGGGGGGGGGGGAGAGAGTCACTGGCAGCAGCGGCTGGCGGGCCTTGGAAGGGCCCGGGGAGGCCCGGCGGTTTTCTGGGGGGAGAACATTGCCCCAGCGAGCGAGCACACTTCGCGCACACGCTAAGGAGCCCCCCCCCCCCCCCAGAATTTTCAAAATTCTACGCCCTTGCCACAGCTTACAGGGAGCATTGGTGATTGCCACAAGTATAGCCAACTTTTTTAAAGGTTAGATTCATGGAGGAGGTGACTAGCCATGGTGACTAAAGGGAACCTCCATATTCAGAGGCAGCAAACTGTGGAATACCAGCACTAGGGTGGCCTTTCACCCCTATGCCTTGTTTGTTGGTCCTCCAGAACAACTGGTGGGCTGCTGCATAAAATAGGATGCTAGTCTTTGTTTTTTTTTTTTTTTAAAAAATCTGTATCTTGTCTGTCAAGACTACAACAACCTTTGACTATCAGCAATAAATAAACTTGACTTGATTAGACGGACCACTGCTCTGATGCTCTTATCCTCATGTAACATCTTAACTTTATCTCCCTGGCTAATGCACGTCTGCCAAACACTTTCTGTGTTCTTTTCCGAAAAGAGATTTTGAGTCTCGCTGGTTTAGAGACTAATTAGAGACAATTGTCGGAATTGGTTCGTGCCTACGTAGTTTAATTGATTCATTGCCTCTGGCCTAAAAAAGCTGAGTGAAAGCGGAAGCCGGCAGCTTCCCTACACGCAATGTAGACTTGACCAGGACTCACTGCTGAGTTCTGAAAAATTTTCTGTGCTATTTTTAATCATTCCTGTTTAAAATTTGTGGCATCCAGCCTGACAAAGAGTCATAAGAACATAAGAGAAGCCAATGTTGGATCAGGCCAGTGGCCCATCCAGTACAACACTCTGTGTCACACAGTGGCCAAAAACACCAGGTGTCCTCAGGAGGTCCAGCAGTGGGGGCAGGACACTAGAAGCCCTCCCACTGTTGCCCCCCCCCCCCCCCCCCCAAGCACCAAGAATACAGAGCATCACTTGCCCCAGACTGGGAGTTCCTGTATAATACCTTGTGGCTAATAGCCGCTGATGGACCTCTGCTCCATATGTTTATCTAATTCCCTCTTGAAGCCGTCCATGCTTGTAGACACCACCACCTCCTGTGGTAAGTTAATCACAAGTTAATCACTCTTTGGGTGAAGAAGTACTTCCTTTTATCTTTTCTAACCCGACTGCTCAGCAATTTCATGGAATGTCCACGAGTGCTTGTATTGTGAACTTGAAAGTTCACGCGCCATTATGGGCGATTCTGCATTGGCTTTTCCCTCCGTTGTTTTACCAAACCCACCCTGGAACAGAAATTCCCCTCTGCATTGCATGCTCCTTTCACTTTCTTTGCTCATCAGATTTTATGGTGCCCTCTATACTGCATTTCATTTTCACTTTCTTTGCTCATCGGGTTTTATGGTACCTTCTGCATAGATTTATGGCCATTCAGGGGTGACTTTGCAGTCAGTACAGCATTGCCCCACAGTATTTGAATGTGTTTTTGAGCTGCACCTTTTCCTCCCAGTTAAGAAAATGTGGAGCGAATGCTAGATGCAGAATCACCCCAGCTGGGGATTTTGGGAGTGGAGCCTGGGAAGAGCTGGTTTTGTTGAGGAAAGGGACCTCAGTGGAGTATAATGCCATATAGTCCAGGCTCCAAAGCAGCCATTTCCTCCAGGGGAACCGATTTCTGCAATTTGGCAATCACATATATTTCCAGGAGACCTCCAGACCCCACCTGGAGGTTGGCAAGGGTAGTCCTTTGGTCCTATTAAACAATATTCTGGGGCTGGATGGCCCAGGCTAGCCCAGTCTCATCAGATCTTGGAAGCTAAGCAGAGTCAGCCCTGGTTAGTACTTGGATGGGAAACCAGCCAGGAATACCAGGGCTGCTACACAGAGGCAGGCAAGGGCAAACCTCCTCTGTTCATCTCTTGCCTTGAAAACCCTACAAGTTTGCCATTAGTCGGCTGCAGCTTGGCAGCACTTTTCCACCACCGCCAATAAAAGGTATTATGTGGATTCGGTTCTGTTTTTTATTTATTTATTTTACTTTTGGACCAATACAGTTGCTAGCAACTTCTGAACAGCTTACAAAAGTCGTTTTGTGAGTGTTGAAGGCCAAGGACTATGAATTACCAACCATGCCTTACTTGCTTGGGTCAGAGCTGCAGAACCACAGCTTGGTGACGGAAAGAGAGTTTGCAGCTGGCTGGCACAGGGAGGTCCTTTTCCAGGGCTCTTTGGGTAGGGCAGGAGACCATGTGACTTGCTTTCAGGAGAATGATTTTAAGGTATAACATGGTGATCGCCAGCTTCCACATGCTCAGTCTCTAGGTTACAGTTTCCAGTCCTCTCTCTTCACAAAGAAACTCATTCCCTTAAAGTCTGTACTCATGCCGTTAAAGTCTTCCAATGAGCCACAGCCCCTCCCCATGGGTAATGTAGTGTTAGCAAGTGAGCACCTCCCCATGGGTAGTGTAGTGTTAGCAAGTGAGCACCTCCCCATGGTAATGTAGTGTTAGCAAGTGAGCCTCTCCCATTGGGTAGTATAGTGCTAGCCAATAAGTATGCATTGGGGCAGCAGCAACAGCAGGCCCTGATAGAAACCCAGGGCCTCGGCAGCTGCCCCACCTCAGCATATGGTGATGCCAGCCCTGAATAAGGAAGAAGAAGAGATTGGATTTATACCCTACCCTTCACTTGGAGTCTCAGAGTGGCTTACAATCTCCTTTCCCTTCCCCTCCCCCCAACAGACACCCTGTGAGCAATGCTCCCTCTAAGCTGTGGAGTCTTGTGAGCAAAAAATCTACTTTGTGAGCTACTGGCATTAAAGTTGTGAGCGAGCGATTTGGCTACCGCATAAATCAGTTTGCTCTGGAGCCATCCTTCCTGAGCTGAGACAAAAATGTGTGAGCCGGAAGCTAAAAAAACTGTGAGCTAGCTCACACTAACTCAGCTTAGAGGGAATCCTGCCTGTGAGGCAGGTGAGGCTGAGAGAGCTCTGAGAAAACTGCGCGTGAGAGAACAGCTCTGAGAGAACTTCTGACTGACCTGAGGTCACCCAGCAGCTGCTCATGAAGGAGTGAGGACTCAGACCCCATTGTCCCAGGTTAGAGATACCCTCAATCTGTAATTCAGTCTACTGACTGCAGTCCAAGAAGAAAAACTCTTATTTTTCCTCCATTGCGCCCTCACTCTTCTCCCCCTCTTTCCATGCACAGACATCCACTACCATCCTTTTTGATAGCCCAGCCAATTTTTTTAAAGCAAACTGCAGCTGTCTTTTTAAACTATGATCATCTTCACGGTTACTATTCAGGACCCTGCTGGAAGTGCTAGGACAGCAACTCTTTTCCCCAAAAATATCCCACCTTTGACTCCGACTCTGACTTGGAAGGACAAACTGCCTGCGGAGTCAGAAGCTCCAGGTTCCATTTTTACAGTTGCGTGCAGCTTAATTCATTTGCGCTGAGCTAGCCGAGATGGGGGAGTTATGCAGTGGGGGTCTGGCAGATAATGTCAGTAAGGAACAGAAGTGACTGCAGAGCCTTTCCACGTAGGGCAAAAACATATGGAGACTGCTGACAATATCGTGCCATTTTGGAATAATTTGGGCCACGTTTGGGACCAGTGTTCCCTCTAAGCTGAGTTAGTGTGAGCTAGCTCACAGTTTTTTAGCCTTCAGGCCAGCCTACACATTTTTGTCTCAGCTCAGGAAGGATGGCTCCAGAGCAAACTAATTTATACAGCAGCCAAATCGCTCACTCACAACTTTAATGCCAGTAGCTCACAAAGTAGATTTTTTGCTCGCAAGACTCCACAGCTTAGAGGGAGCATTGTTTGGGACACTTGAAAAGACCATCACATTTTTATCCCACTATTTCTCCAAGGAGCTCAGCCAGTGTACATATTTTCTCCCTTCCTCCACTGTATAGAAGAAGAAGTAGAAGAAGAGAAGAAACTGGATTTATACCCCGCCCTTCACTACCCAAAAGAGTCTCACACTACCCAAAAGAGTCTCAGAGCGGCTTACAATCTCCTGTCCCCCCCACCCCCCCCCCCCACAACAGACACCCTGTGAGGTAGGTGGGGCTGAGAGAACTCTGACAGAAACTGCTTGCCCAAGGTCATCCAGCAGGTGCCAGTGGAGGAGTTGGGAATCAAACCCGGTTCTCCCAGATTAGAGTCCACACACTTAACCACTACACCAAACTGGCTCTCTCACAACAACCTGGTGAGACAGTCACAGGTTAGGTTAACATTAGGGTTGATGACCTCCAGGTAGCACCTGGGGTCCATCCTCTATTACAACTGATCTCCAGTCAACCAAGATCAGTTCCCTTGGAGAAAATGGCTGCTTTGGAGGGTGGACTATGTGACATTATACCTGCTGATGTACCTGCCCTCCCTAAGCCCTGTTCTCCACAGGGCCCCCTCCCCCCACAAATCTCCAGGTATTTCCAAACCTAGAGCTGGCAAACCTATTATGTAGACATAGAGCAGCCCAAGTTCTCCCAGGGAGCTTCATGGCAGAGTAGGAACTTGATCCTGGGACTAGCTCCTACACCACACTGGCTGTAACTCCTTTTCTGTGGGCCAGTTTCAAATGATATATATCCAGCAGCAGGGTTTTTTTTTAATATTGTGCATGGAGAAGCATGTAAACTTGTGATTCCCAGCACATACAGTGCCAGGTGTAGTTCAGTACATTAAGTTTTATGACAGAATGCTGTTGTTTGTCCATCTCCTAGAAAAAAATAAAAGCAAAAAACACTAGTTTCCACAGCCATGGAGACCTAGAGTTGGATGGGATCTTAGGTCATCTAGCCCAATGAATACAGAAAATCCAAAGCTAGAGCATCCTGACAATTATCTAGCCTCGGCTTGAAGCCCCCTACTAAAGGAGAGCCTACCACTCTAGTAGGTAATTGCTCCCAGTTTCTGTTCTTCTTCAACCCAAAACTACTCTCCTGTAACTTAAGACCATTAGCTCTAGTATTTGCCACGCTCCATATGAAGATACCACGGTGGCTCAGTGGTTAAGACACTGAACTACAGACCGGAAATGGAGCTTGGAAACAGAGATGAGCACTGCAACCCTAGAATTGGATACGACTGGCTTTTGAGCAAGGGAAACCTTTACCTTTACCTACGCTCCATATGACAGTCCTGCAGGATACCTGAAGAGCATGATAATGTCTTCCTTCCTTCTTCTCCTGGTTAAGCAGACTCAGTACCTTTCTTTCCTCACAGGACTTGTTTTCAAGACCCATAACCAGGGGTGTAGAGTTTTGGAAATCCCGGGGGGAGGCGGGGGCTCCTGAGCGTGCGCGCTTTGCGCGCTCGCTGGGACAATGTTCTTCCCCCCCCTCCGGGAAACCGCCCCGCCTTCCTGGGCCCTTCCGAGGTCCGCCAGCCGCTGCTGCCGGTGCCTCTCTCTTCCCCTGCCCTTCCCTCTCCCTCTTCAGCAGTGGCCGCCAGGCCTCGGACCCGGGGAGGCACGGCAGCAGGTGCTCCGTTTTCCCAGGGGGTGGCTGAGCCCCCCCCGGGAAACTTCAGGGGTGGCTCAAGCCCTCGAGCCCCCCCATACTCTACGCCTCTGCCCATAACTGTCTTCATTTCCCCCTCCCACTTCCTATGTGCTTCGTCAAGTGATCCTTGGCCATCAGTGCGAAGGTCTGCTTATTGGTATTCTGAACTTTAAAGTTAAAAGAGTTGATTCTGATGGTTTTTAAATGTGGTTTTTATCATGTACATTTTAAATTTTTAGCCACCTCAGTGGCCCTTTGTAAGGGCAGAAAGGTGGGATATAAATTTTCTAAATATCCACCTTCAAGTAGCACAGAGCCTTACTAGAGGCAGAAAGATATGTTTATATAGCTTTTTATAACCCTTCTTTTCTCCCCAGTGTAGACCAATAGCAGCATACAATATCATTCTCTCTTTTTCTGTGTTACCCTCATAGCGAAAAAACCCACCCTGTGAGGCAGGGAAGAGGAGGAGGAGGAGGAGGATATTGGATTTATACCCTGCCCTCCACTACCCGAAGAAGTCTCAGAGTGGCTTACAATCTCCTTCCCTCCCCCTCCCCACAACAGACACCCTGTGAGGTAGGTGGGGTTGAGAGAGCGCTTTTGAGAACTGCCCTTGAGAGAACAGCTCTGAAAGAACTTGTAACTGATCCAAGGTCACACCAGCAGCTGCATGTGGAGGAGAGGGCAATCAAACCTGGTTTTCCCAGACTAGAGTCTGCACTCCTAACCACTACACCAAACTGGCTGTGAATGGTCCAAGGGCACCCAGTCAGCTTCTGTGGTCTAGTGGAGATCTGAATCTGGGCCTTCCAAACCCTAGTCCAGCCACTAACCAGGCCATGTCGCCTTCACACGATAAGAACATTGCCTGTGATCTGATAGGTGTTTTGAGCTTCCAGTCCCCTGAGGTTTGCGCTGGATAATAAACATGTTTGATTAAACCAAAAAGAGTCACTGTTTTTTGATGCAGACTGCTGCAATACAAGGATATAAGTTCTGATCTTCCCACTCACTCGCTCCCATCTTGGCCGAGCATTGCTCGCACATGGTAAAAAGAAGGGGGGGAAACCTTTAATCCACGATAACTGATGCGCGACAGACGTTTCAGACCAGCCTGTCACCTGCCAGTACTGATGCCACTCTGTGACATCTTCCGTGGACGTCTCACTCTGTCTGTCTTCTTCCCAGTAAACTGAAACATTTTCTCTCCATGCAAGGATATCACCATGGGTTCAAGAGATGCTGTGACTGGGACCCTGCTAGAGGAATACAACTGCCATAAGGCAGCCAGCAGTTACTCGGCCATCCTGCTTGTCCAGAGCAGAGCCAGCCTTTCAGGGGAGGATGAGGGGGGGAGAAAATTGATCATAGGTTTCCAGCTATGTGAAAACAGGAGCCAGGAAAAAGGAGAGTAAAGAGGGAATTCTCCAGCTGACTTGTTGCTAGGCAACCCCAGTCTCTTTGCCAGAGTGGTCCTTCTCTGGGCGTAGGCCGCTGCTATCTCTCTTGCTCCTTTCTTTTCCCCCTCTCTTCCGTCTACAATACATACCAGAATATTTATCTTCTTGTAAATACCCACTGTATGAAAGCGATAATGACCCCTTAGTAAAGCAATCTAAAGTTCTAAATGCGTTTGCCCCCTCGCCTGGTGTGATTGACAACCCAAATCCCTCCGGCTTTGCTTTCTCTACATCCCCATCCCACCCCACCCCCGTAGCTCTTTTGTGTGTGTGTTTTTAAAAAAAAAAATACAGAGAGAAGGGAGCTTTAAAATGCATTCTGAAATCCAGCGTTTTAAAGCAAAGGCCTTTGTCAAGAAGGTTGGTATTAAACCTTCCTCGGCGCCCACCATGCCTTTCAAACCTCACCCTCTCAAAATTGTGCCGTTTGCCCTGACATCTTAAACCACAGAAAGATTTGTGTTTTGGCCCATCAGTAATTATCTGGAGGGGGGGGGAATTTGTACTTGTGAAGGAGGGACAGGTAGTGTGCCACCACAGGGATAATCCAGTGCCTTCCTCTTGTATCTATTCCCTGCTATGAAGGACAGTGATTTTATTGGCAGAGCGGCTGGAGGTCAAAGTGCTTCTAGCCCAATTAGAGCTTTGGTGAATAAAATTGACTGAAGCGCAGGCCACAGAAGACACTGTCTTTTGTCCCCACTAGCTGCGGTGATCCTCTCTCACTCACTGTGATGGTAAATACCTCACAGTCAGGAAGGGACTCGGTTTCTCCCAGTCCTGCCTCTCAGGCGACAGTAACACAGAGATTCTCTGCACGTAGGGTTGCCAGCTCCCGGATGGAAAATACCTGGAGATTTGGGGGGTGGAACCTGAGGAAGGTGGGGAGGGGGGGTTGAGGAATAATGCCATAAACTTCCAAAGAGGCCATTTTCTCTAGGTGTACTGATATCTATCTATCTATCATAGGGCTGCCAAGTCTGCCCGGGGGGCGGGGGATCCCCCGCTACAGGGGTCCCCAATCCGCCGGCCCAGATTTGGCCGGCGGGGGGAACCCCACTCCTGAAGTCGTCCGGTCAGGACGACATCCCCAGAGTGATGGTGTCACCGGAAGTGACATCATCACGTTGTGCACATTGCCGGGGCGACGCTCTAGCAACCGCCCCAAAAACTCTATGGTACCATAGAGTTTGGGGGCGGTTGCCAGAGCATCGCCCTGGCAATGTGCACAACGTGATGATGTCACTTCTGGTGACATCATCACAGCGTGCGCGCTTCGCGCACGCGCCGGGAAACTCCCGGCAAGAAGAGAACTCCCCCCCACTGGCCTGTGGCGAGTACTTGGCAACCCTTATCTATCTATCTATCTATCTATCTATCTATCTATCTATCTATCTATCAGATTTATACCCTGCCCTCCCCACCAAGGCAGGCTTAGGGCGGCTCACAAAAATTAAAACACATAAATAATCATTAAAACAACCATAAAACCTTCTAAAACAATCCAGATGATGTAAAGTGCTAGTACAGTTGATCTGGTGTAAAGTACTCAGTCCAGAGATGCCTTCAAGTGAAATCAGCTCATGGTTTATTAGGAGGTTCAGGAACACATGTCTGAGCTGGGCTCGGGGGTCTGCTTATACGTGCACCTAAACCACGCCCCAGCTTCGCCCACACACTCTGATAGGATTACAATTAATACAATTAAGTCTCCCCCAGGCCATTGGCCCCTATTTGCATCCTGGCTGTCTGATAGGTCTAAATCACAATCCGGCCAGTCTATTGTGTTCTGGAGCGAAGCTCTGACTGTGCCTGGCCATGTGCTTGCCCCGGACCGCATGGCCGGACCACATGGCCTGACCGCATGGCGGTTGCCAATAGAACACAACACCTGGCAAAAGTAATACTAGCGATATTTGGCAACGATAGCAGCATATATCAGTTGTAATGGCCAGAGACTCTCCTGCCACCACCTGGAGGCTGGCAACCCTACTCTGCAGCTGGATTCCCCTTAAGAAAAGGCATGCATTCACACATATGTTATAGGGGAGGGGGCCCCAACGTGGTACCCACAATTTTCCTGGCACCAGGTGGGACTATTGCCCATTAAGGTTTCTGATTAGCCACTGGAGACTTGATTGGCTGTGCAGATTTATAAAAACATTGCTTTGGCAGCATCTGCCATCACAGCACATACAGGCCCGGTCCCCTGACTTACTGCCAAGGCCCCCCCCCCCACTTCCAATCCAGCCCAGTCCCCCCCAAAAAAATCTTCCAATTTTTTAATTTATTTGTAGTGCTCCCTTGGGGATGTGTGGGGGTGCCTGTGTGGGGTGCCCCCCATCTTATTTAAAGACACCCCAAATTTAAAAAATCCTGGCTGCGGGCTTGAGCACAAGGACCTTCACTGTGTGACAGAAGGAAAGCTGTGGCGGCCATTTTGTGGCTGGCTCTGCCTTCTGCAGAAGAGCTGCGCCCACTGCACTGTATCAGAATCCCAAAGGTGCCTGCAGGCTCAGAAAGGTTGGGGATACAGTAAGGTCAGCATAAGGAAGATGTACGCGATGGGGGCTTTGAGAACAGGATTGTCCCAAGTAGCGTTTTTTGCTCTAATGCTGCCACTTCCAGCAAGTTGCATTTCTCACTGGTTCTACTGCTTACTCAGGTAGGGATCCAATATCTCAAGCTGCCCTCTTTCAGGAAGTGTCTAATTTTATGGCAAGTCTTGAAAATGCATCGTATTTACTAGGAATGATGACACATGTACTCTCTCCTAATTTTGCTTAGTGGCAGCTTTGACTGCTAGTGAGATATATATTCCCCCCCCACACACACACAGAGTGGAGGTCATCTAGTCTAATCCGCAGCTCAGTGCAGGACTGAACAGCTTACATAGGATACTGAGGTCACCCATCCAGACTCAGTCCAGAGCTAAACCTCCTTAGTCCAGCAAGGTTTCTGCAGCATGGGGAAAGGCTGAGGGACTTGGGAATGTGCAGCCTGGAGAAGAGGAGGTTGAGGGGGGAGACATGATTGCTCTCTTGAAGTCTTTGAAAGGCTGTCACTTAGAGGAGGACAGGGGAGCTGTTCTTGTTGGCAGCAGAGGACAGGACTCTCAGTAATGGCTTTAAATTGCAAGTGGAAAGGTACTGGCTGGAGGGGGGGGATTACAGTAAGGGTATTTCAGCACTGGAATCGGCTGTCTTGGGGGGGGGGGTGAGCCCCCTTATTGGCAGTCTTCAAGCAGCAACTGGAAGAATGCATGACAGGAATGCTTTTAGGTTGATCCTAGGTGGTGAGCTAGACTTCATAAGAGAGCACAAGAACATAAGAGAAGCCAACGATGGATCAGGCCAATGGCCCATCCAATCCAACACTCTGTCATACAGTGGCCAAAAACACCAGGTGCCATCAGGAGGTCCACCAGTGGGGCCAGGACACTAGAAGCCCTCCCACTGTTGCCGTCCCCCACCCCAAGCACCAAGAATACAGAGCATTACTTGCCCCAGACTGAGAGTTCCTATCTATACCTTGTGGCTAATAGCCACTGATGGACTTCAGCTCCATATGTTTTTAAGGCAAGAGGCACAAGGTGTTTCAGAGGTGGTTTGCCATTGCCTGCCTCTGCATCATGACCCTGGTATTCCTTGGAGGTCACCTTTCCAAACACTAGCCCAGGCCTACTCTGCTTAGCTTCCAGGACCTGATGAGATTGGGCTAGCCTGGGCTATCCATTAAGGGCGGTAGGTGATGTGAAAGAACTCTACCCTAGATCCCGGAGAGCTGCTACCAATCAGTAGAGAATACTGACTTTGATGGACCAGTGGCCTGATTCAGTATAAGGCAGCTTCATGTACATTTATATCTGCACTCCTCTCTCTCGTCCCCGACAAAAAAACCCCCCCCATTTTGTGGTATTCATCTGACGCAGTCGGCAGAATTAGAGCAGCAGGGCAAAGCCACAAGGGCAGCCAGATGGAAACCTCACCCAACACGGTTTGGGAAGAGCTTTTTATTTGGAGTTCCAATCCCGGCCTTGCAAGTCCTCCTCCCCCCCCCCCCCCCCCGCAATTAATCTCATCTCTGCAGGGATTAATTTTTTTATATACAATTATCCTAGAGTCTGTGATGATCGCTCCATAAAAAAAACACGAGAGAGATTTGGGTTTGGAAGGCACAGGATTAGGCTTTAATGCAAGTAATCTACGGGAGGTATGGCTTTGTGTATGTCGCTAATCACCCCAGCGCTATTTTTTAGCCCAGCTCTTCATCAAGCCGTGTAGCCTTCATCTATAGCCATAACAGGAAGGGCATGTAAACTATCACACAGGCTGAGCACCAGCTGATGTACCGTGTGTGTGTGTGCTGTCAAGTCACAAGTTCCGACCTACGGTGACCATATGAATTAATGGCCTCCAAAATGTCTTCTCTTGTTGACAGCCTGGCTCAGGTCTTAGAGACTGAGGATGGTGGCCCCTTGATTGAGTCCGTCCATCTCATGTTGGGTTTTCCTCTTTTCCTGCTGCCTTCAGCTTTTCCCAGAATTATCGTCTTTCCCAGTGACTCTTGTCTTCATATGATGTGACCAAAGTACGAGAAGAAGAAAAAGAGGAGGAGGAGATTGGATTTATACCCCGCCCTCCACTTGGAGTCTCAGAGCGGCTTACAGTCTTTTTTCCCTTCCCCTCCCCGCAACAGACACCCTGTGAGGTAGGCGGGGCTGAGAGAGCCCATTCCAGATCTGTCCTTGAGAGAACAGCTCTGACAGAACTATGGCTTGCCCAAGGTCATCCAGCAGCTGCGAGATCCGACAGAACATCAGAACCACCAGAGTAGTCTTTAACAACACGTGCTGGTGCCTGAGAGAGAGAGTGACAGACCCAAGGTCACCCACCAAACTTCCACAACATAGTGGGGAGCTGAACCTGGGTCTGACCTTGGTGGACCCAGGTTTTGACTCAGTGTAAGGCAGCTTCATGTGTGTTCATGTTCAAGAAAGTAGATCAACTCCCCAATAGTTCATCGGGAGAAAGTCACATGTGAGACACTCTGATGATATGGATTCAGATCCTACTAAAAGGGATGCTTCTTCTTTTTTTATGAGTGGGATCATGGCAGAGCATCTGCTGTGCACGCAGAAGGATTACCGGTCTCCAGGTGAAACTCAGTTCCCCTGGAGAAAATGGCTGCTTTTGAAGGTGGCAAACATCAGCTCCGGGGAGCTCATTTGTAAGTGGGGGAAGGGCCTGGGGAAATGAGTTCACCCCCACACCCCCCACCACCACCACCATTCTGATCTGAACCTGATTCTCTTGCAATTGCTATATCTAATCTCACCCCAGCTAGTACAAACTCACCGAGATAGCTCTAAGGAAGAAACTATTCTCTCAGCCGCAGTATCCCGTCTGTATTGTGCAGGCCATGATACTGGACTTTTTTCTCCGGGCTGCTGTAAGGATTACAGAGATAATATACGTGAAACGCTTTGAGCACTCGAACTGGCCTCCGTCACTGGATTTCAACCCATAGGTCAGAACCCTCTGGTGGGTCCAACACTTGTCCAGGATTCATTTCGTAGCAGGAGCTCCTTTGCATATTAGGCCACACACCCCTGCTGTAGCCAATCCTCCAAGAGCTTACAGTAGCCCCGGTAAGAAGAGCTCTGTAAGCTCTTGGAGGATTGGCGACATTAGGGTGTGTGGCCTAATATGCAAAGGAGCTCCTGCTACAAAATGAGCCCTGCTTGTCTCCACGCTGGGTCACGAGCCCCTATTGATCCACCATCTTTTTGGGGGGGGGGGGTAGGGTTGCCAGGTCCCCCCGGGGGGCAGGGAAACCCCTGCTCAATGGGTCCGATGGGACCCTACCACCAAAAGGTGACATCATCATGCCAGGCACATTGCGAGGGGATGCTCTATCATTTGAGGGGAAACTCTATGGTCCCCCCTTGAATGGTAGTGCCCCCCCCCAATGTGCGATAACATCACTTCCGGGCGATGCCATTGCGGTGCGCATACTTTGCACACATGCTGAGGAACTCCACGCTGGGTCACGAGCCCCTATTGATCCACCATCTTGGGTGGCCTGGGACTCCTGGGACTCCCCCACTAAAACTTCGGTAAGGCTTGGCAACCCTACTGGGGGGCCCCTGCGTTTTGGAAGAACCTGCAGCTACTGCGCATGCCTAGGGAGTAGGGTTGCCGTCTCCAAGTTGGGGAAATCTTGGATATTTGGGGGTGGATCCTGGAGAGGGCAGGGTTCCGGTAGGGGAGGCTCCTCAGTGGGGGATAATGCTACACAGTCCACCTCCCAAAGCGGCCATTTCCTCTCAGAGATCTGGTCTCTTTAGTCTGGAGATCAGTTACAATTCCAGGATTTAATTTATTTTTTTTAATTTGATTTGGTTTCTATCCCACCCTCCCGGGACAGCAGGCTTAGAGGGGGTTCCATCGCACCGAGTCGACAGTCACATAAATATGCAAAATATCAGCTGAAACCAATTAAAATGCAGCAAAATTAAAATACAAATTGAAATGTCCCCTACTCCTAACCAGAGCCTCAACAGACAAGGTCTACCACAAGTTGGGGTTCCAGATGTGGGTCACTGGAAGGGAGGCCGAATATAATGTGGACACGCACTGCCTGAACTAAATGGTATCTGATGAAGAGAGCTTTGACTTGCGAAAGCTTCTACCATGGAAATCTTATGGGTCTCTCAGGTGCCACTGGTCTAGAATCTAGCTGTGCTACTGCCGGCCAACACAGTTACCCTTGGGAACTATCTGCAGGGTAGGCAGTAGGGTTGCCAGCTCTGGGTTAGGAAGTTCCTGAAGATTTTGGGGGTAGAACCTGTGGGGGAGAGGGAGCCAGTTTGGTGTAGTGGTTAGGTGCGTGGACTCTAATCTGGGAGAACCAGGCTTGACTCCCTGCTCCTCCACATATAGCTGCTGGTGTGACCTTGGGTCAGTCACAAGTTCTCTCAGAGCTGTTTCTGTCAGAGCTCTCTCAGCCCCACCTCCCTCACAGGATGTCTGTTGTGGGGAGGGGAAGGGAAAGGAGATTGTAAGCCGCTCTGAGACTCCCGCAGGTAGTGAAGAGCGGGGTATAAATCCAATCTCTTCTTCTTCTCAGCAGGGTATAATGCCATAGAATCTACCCACCAAGTCAGCCATTTTCTCCAGGGGAAACTGATCTTGTAATAGCGGGAGATCTCCAGGTGCCACCTGGAGGCTGGTAACCCTAGCTCGGCAGTGTGGGCTCGGACTTCATTGAAATCAACAAAAACAGAAATGCAATTTTTTTTTTAAAAAACCCTCTAAGCTAGAAAGCCCAGTTCTGCTTTTTTTTCATATATATTGTGTATTTCCTCTCTCTGCACTCTTCTTGCTCTGGTTCTGCTGTGGAGAGGAAGGGGCGGCGGAGGGGTGGGGGGAGAGTTCACTTTGTAGGATGGAAAGCAGCCCCCAAAGGCCCCCGGACTGTGTGCAGCTGAGCATGGTCTAAAAATACAACTTGATTGACCATTCATCTAACATCCGTGGCCGGGCTTTTCATTTCCCAGCAACAAAAGAGTCGGAAAAGGCTTCCTCGGCATTCGGGCCATCCCAGGAGAACCCGATCTGACAGCACCACGGCTCTGGGGGTTTCGCTGCCATAGGCAAGCGAGGAAAATGTCTGCCCTTCGCCCTAAACAGGCCCTCGCGCGAAGAAAACTGCTCCTACATCTCCTATCTACACTTCCATTTTCTGCAGGAAACCGACCCACGTTTGCGGGAAGGAAGCCAAGAAAAGATAGCCTGGGTCTTCTGAACCATGTCAAAAGTGAAGGCAGGCAAACCAAAGTAAGTTGGTTGGTTGGTTTTTTAATACAGTTAAATTCAGCTCACACATTCCGTCAAAAGCAAAAAGCATTGGGACTCATCGTATCAACCATCTTGCCAAAGAAAAGGAGATCCGAGGCACTTTCTACTTATTGGAACGCACAAACGCATACACACTCTCACACACACACACACAGATTGAGTCTGTCATGAGCTTTGAAAGGAATACAGACAGGTACCCATCTTTTCCCCTTTCCGGGGCCAGCGCTACAGATCAATTCATACCACATCCTCCAAAGGGAATGCAAAAGCATGCAAGCTCTTCGATTCAACAAGCTTGCCCCCCCCCCCCCGAAAATATAGATTCTAAGCTTTATTTTCATTTTAGTATAAGCTCCATGTGTAGGTTCTAATGAGCAATAACATTTTTCTCATGGTAAACATCCTCTTTCCATTATGTTATAATAGGTAATTTGCTCACTCTGTGTTTTTAACAAACATGTAGAAAACACAATCAATAAAACGTATACATTTATACCAGCGTGCCCCAAATGAAGGCACAAGACAACCACACAACAAGTTAAGTTAGTTTATTTGAATTGCTGAACTGCAGCAATATATAACCAATTTTTAGAAGTGGGTTTGTTGCAACTCAGAAGCTCATCAGTTCTCAAGATTTTGGGCAGCTCTAATAAGACTTGTTGGAAAAGACAATAACGCTAGGAAAAGCTGAAGGAGAAGAGGGAGATGCAACATGAGATGGATTGACTCAGTAAAGGAAACCACAGCCTTCCATTTGCAAGACCTGAGCAAGGCTGTTAACAACAGGATGTTTTGGAGGCCATTAATTCATAGGGTCGCCGTAACTTGGAAGTGATTTGAAGGCACATAACACACACACAAAACCTGGCTCCAGACTTGACCAGCAATTACTACCAACCTTGTTAATTGGGAGGTGTAGGGTTGCCAACCTCCAGGTGGCGGCTGGAGTTCTATTACAATTTCCAGGCAAGGGCATAGACTTTCCAATTTCCGGGCGGGGGGGGGGGCTGGGCCAGAGGCGGTGCTATGCTAGGTCCTTAAAAGAACCAAGGCCCAGTGACATCATAGGGAGAAGCCAGTGACATCATAAGCCATTGTCACTATCTATGGAGGCGGAGCCATGTGAGATTTAGGAAGGGGCTCCACAGAAATGGGGGGGCTGGGAACCCATGGGATTCCCCCCAGCCATGTCCCTGGGCTGGGCTAAACCCTGGAAAAGGTGGGAGTTGGCCAGTGGATATAGCGGTATCTCAGCAGTCTCCTGCTGTGTCCTTTATTTAAATTCACTTTTAGAACAGTCACTTTAAGTTCTGCAAATATACATACCATGTGCATAAGACAAACAAATGGTCACAAATGTGAAAGTAAAGAGGGCAACATAGAAAAGCCTGTAGGGGGACATTTTAAAAGTTCTCCTGGGCATTCATTTACAGGAGTCTTGTTTCTGCCTTATTCGTAAGGGTAACTTTGTGCTGAAATTTACTAAATTATGGCATCACAGTGCCTTTGTTTGGTAAATGCATGGCTGAAGTCTCTGAGCCAGAATACCAAACAGTTGCTGTGAACTCAGTTTCTGAGCAATATACTGAATTCAGAGTCATTCTACTTTGCAACCTGTCGTTCCAGTCCCAGAGTACTGAGCCTATTCCCAGGGGCTGTCCTGTCATTCCACTCTGTGACCTGTCATTCTAGTCCCACAGCACAGATTATATTCCTAGGGGTCATCATTCTACTCTGGGGACTGTCATTCCAGTCCCAGAGCATAGATTCTATTCCTAGGGACTGTAATTCCACTTTGGGGGCTGTCATTCCAGTCCCAGAGTAGCCTATCTGGGCCCAAAGTCCTTCATGGAAAAACCATTCCACCTTTTCTTTGCAACTTTTTTTGTGCTGCAATGTATTTCAGTGGAGCCCATGCAAGTCAATTGGCATCCCTAGCTCCCATCATCTTCAATGGGCCTTCAGGCCTCTCCCATGGTTTCCAATGGGCAATCCTGTCATTCCTTTTATACATCCCAGTTAGTTGTCCCTTTGAAATTGTATTGCACCATTTTAAGTAACAGCAAAATGAAGAGCATGAACGTGTATAGAGTGCACATTTCTTGTCAATGTTCTTTCTGGGTGGCACACAGAACCAAAGGAAATTTTAAAAGGCCTCTGATCTGCATGTCCCCCCCACCCCCAATCTCACACAGCAGAACCAGAGTTTCCAATTTCAGCACTGGAGCTAGGGATGCCAGCCTCCAGGTGGAACCCAGGGATCCCCTGGAATTACAGCTCATTTCCAGACTACAAAGATCAGTTTTCCTAGAGAGAATGGATGTTCTGGAGGGTGGACTCTATGGCACTGTACCCCACTGAGTTCCCTGTCCTGCCCAGGTTCCATTCCCAAATAAGAAAGAAAGAAAGAAAGAAAGAAAGAAAGAAAGAAAGAAAGAAAGAAAGAAAGAAAGAAAGAAAGAAAGGAAGGAAGGAAGGAAGGAAGGAAGGAAGGAGGGAAGGAAGAGGAAGGAAGGAAGGAGAGAGAGATGGAAAGAAAGCAAATAGATGGGGAGAGAGAAGTGAAAGACAGAAAGAACGGAAGGAAAGAAAGAAAGGAAAGTCAGGCAGGAATGGGGGGGGGGAAGCAGCTCCCTTACTTCCTGCTCTCATACACCTCAGCAGAAAGAGAAAGAAAACAGAAAAAGACTGAGAGAGAGAGAGAGAAAGCCCCCCCCCCCCCCCGCACTGACTGCAGGAGAAAGTGAAGCCACCCACTGCTCACAGCATTGGCAACCGGAGGCTACAGAGGAGCACCAGTCAGCCACATTGCCAGCCCAAGGCTCCCTGATCTCCCCCACCTCCATTCTTGCCCACCTCTCCTCTCCAACCTCCATCCTTCCCACCAACTGGCACGCAGGCACACTCTGATCCCGGCTCTGCTACCTCCCCCTCCAAGACCTTAAGGATGGCTGGGTGCAGCAGCATCAGTGGGAAGGCAGCTTGGGTTTTGGCAGCAACGGCAGCAGCTCCAAAGTCGCTCCACTTTGCTGGAAGGTGGGCAGCCCCTTTATAGTTAGTGCAGGTGGCAGGGGGGAGGGGCCACTAGCCCTATGCTGAGAGGGAAATTGGTGTGCTGGCACTGGTTGCCCGGGGGGGGGGGGGGGGCTCATTCACCCCTGGAAAATTTCAGGGGTAGCCTCAACCCCCGAACCCCCCTGAAGATGACGCCTATATCTCCAGGCAACAGAGATCAGTTCCCCTGGAGCAAATGGCTGCGTTGGAAGGTGGAATCTATGGCATCGTTCCCCACTAAAGTCCCTCCCCTCCCCAAACCCCAACCTCCTCAGGCTCCACCCCCAAAATCTCCAGGTGTTTCTCAACCTGGAGCTGGCAACCCTAAGGAGGTACCATGGCTAGGATTGCCAACAACAGGAAGAAAAAAATGAGCTGCCCCTTTAACAGAAGCATAATATGTGGAAATGAGCAGGTGAAGCATTTCATGGCAAGGAGGTAAATAACCTGGTCCATAACATCCCATTCAGCTGCTGTTCAGAGGGCGGGAAACTTTTTTTCTCCATGTGGTTGGCAATCTTAGCTATGGTTCAGTTTAGAGCTGCCAAGCTCCCACTGGAGTTGCCAACTCCAGACTGAGGAATTCCTGGAGATTTGGGGGGCGGAGCCTGAGAAGGGCAGGATTTGGGGAGTGGGAGGGACCTCCACTGCGTTCAATGCCGCAGAGTTTGCCCCTCCAAAGCTGCTGGTTTCTCCATGGGAACTGATCTTTGCAGCCTGGCTCACAGTCATAATTTGGTTTCGTTTGGTTGTAGTCATTAGGAGCGCAGATGCAGCTGCCAGTGTGACCTTGGGTCAGTTACAAGTTCTTTCAGAGCTGTTCTCTCATGAGCAGTTCTCAAGAGAGCTCTCTCAGCCCCACCTACCTGTCTGTTGTGGGGAGGGGAAGGGAAAGGAGATTGTAAACCACATTGAGACTCCTTCAGGTAGTGAAGGGCAGGATATAAACCCATTCTCTTTTCTCTCTCTTCTTTAATTCTTTAATTCTAGGGAGTCTCCAGGCCCTTCCTGGAGGTTGGGTAACCCTAGCATAGGACCACAGTTTACTGGCTTGCTTGGATCAGGGCACCAAAACTCTGGAACTCTCTCCCAAAGAGACTCATCATTCTGTCCCCTTCTTTTGCCATCTTCCACCAGTGGGTAAAGATGTTTTTTATTGTGTTCCTTCAGTTATCCCTCCATCCTGCCCAACGTTTTAATTGCTGTTTTTATGATTTTTTAATGTATTTTAGTTCTGGTTTTTATTGTTTTAATGATATGTTGATGGAGGGGGTGGGTTGCTTTTAATGGTTTTACCAAGTGCTTTTATTATGTGTGTTTTAGTTTGTAAGCTGACTTTTGCAGCCCTTGTGGGGGCAGAAAGCTTGGGGTAAAAACTTTGCTGAATGAATCAATTAACACCCCAAGAGTAATCATGGGCAGGTGACACCACATTTGAATGCTTTTATACATGTGCTATCAACAGCTTTCATCAGATGACATTCCTCGTGCCGGCGCATGCCCAGGACTTACTGAATCAAACTGCAGTTTCCAGGCAGCAATGCGAAAGCATAAAAACTATTTAAAATCCTAGTAAGAACACTTGATGTGAACATACACATGACTCTCATTTGGAGCCAGGCTGGGAAATGGGGGAAGGCTGAAATTCTAAAGAGACGAGGCATGCAAAGTCTCTCCCCCCGCACCCCCATTCCAGTGATATAAAGACATCTCTTTTATATTTTTTTATTATTATTTTGTTAGGTGGATTTGGGAAGGAGATATGGGCAGCTACAGGAAATCTGTTCTAGAATGTGCAGGCTCAAACCTTTTGCGATACCGTTTAGAACAGGGGTGTCAAACATGCGGCCCAGGGGCCAAATCAGGCCCTCGGAGGGCTTGTATCAGGCCCTCCCTGGAATTGGCCTTCTCCTGTTTCCAGTTCAGTTGCTGCTGCTGCATTATAGCTTGCTTCCCCAGACTCTCTCAATCACTCAGCCATTTCATGTTTTCCCCTGGGTCCTAGACTCAGAACTCTTGTTAGCCGAATTGCTTTAATTTACCTTTAGCAATCAGCAAAATACACGGGTTCTTGCCAACTATACCAGGGTCCCACCCCTCCCGGAAGATCTCAAGGAAAGAGGCACGTGAGGCGAGTTCCAAGTTCAATGTTGTTTACTGGATCATGTAATCAAGCATACAAAAATCGTAATCATACACACACTCTTACAGGACTAATAAAATAAAGAGAGAAAATAGCACTGTTGCATGAGCAGGTTTCGTTGGTGGGGAAAGCACGTTACCTTAGATGCGTTGTCCGATGTCAAGATGAGTTGGATTTGGGAAGAAAGGTATAAAAGCTATGGGGCCACGAGGCTTGAACCGGCAAGACCACGTGGTTCTCCTGGATCGCGAGTCCAGAGAGAGAAAAAGGGTTTAAAGATGGAGGCAAGGGTTGGGGACAGAAAGCTGGACTGAAGGGTCAATAGGTAAGATAGAGGGCGATGGCTCAAGAGGCCGAGTGACTCTGGGTTTGGACTTTTATTGGGGGTCTTGGGGCGGGCTCTGCAGACCACAACCCACTAACACACCTACTAGGCGGTCCGTCCCTGTTGGACCTTGCTATAGGTTAAAGGTGAACAAAGGGAGGAGGTCCAGGGGTTTGGTCAGTGTTGTAAAAGTATGACTTCACCAGGAAACAGACACTGAGTCTGGGGTCCGATGACTCACCTGGCCAACCTATTGTCAGTTGATGGTTTTAGCCAAGTATCTGATGGCTGGCACAGTAGGTGCTAGGCAGTCTTGTTAGCATAACTTATTCAGATGTATATTGAGGAATGGGGGTTAACCAGCGGATGTCTGACAGAAGGAAGCCTCATGGCAAGAGGAATCCTTTGTCCTTGTCTTGGGTGAACTGCTTGGGGTGTCAGCCTCCTGGCTTGGGCTGGAGCTGGCTCCTATGTGGAGAAGAAAGCGCAAGTCCCTTCCACTGCTGGCGACACAGAGTTCAAACTTATGGATAAAAATCCATAAGAGCACCCAAGGGTGCCTTGCTGGCCAACATTTCCCCCCCTCGGAGACCTGAAGGCGTCAGGTGAAGGTCTCCGAATATGAGCGATACGATGATGAAAACTGAGACAGACTGCATGATGGTGACCCTGGAAGAAAGAGCTTGCAAGGGACGGACCCAGAAGATGACAAAAAATCTATCGCAATAAAAATGCCAAATTGTTGCTGGAGCGGACATAAAAACAAGGCTTTGTGCATTAGACCACCAAGGGAGCCTACGTAGAAATAGTTCATTAAAAAAAAAATAATTCTAAAAATAGCTTACTTTAAATTCATGGTAAAAAGCCTTATAGAAGCATTATAAATTTCTTATAGTATCTATACCTAAAGCATTTAATACTTATAGCGGAAGTGCACATATTTGTATCAATAAAAATACTCCACAAGGAATGTACAAGGAAATAAAATGGTTACAAACAATTCTTCGTCCATCTCTCCTGAGCGGCAAGGCTTTTCTGCTGGAACAGGGCAACTGGTGCTGTTTGAACAGGAGAGAGGCGCGCTTTACATTGTATCTAATGGAACACCAGGACTCGTATGTCTTCGGCTCTTCGGAAGCCACTCGGGTCTTAATCAATAGCTCATGAAGCTCTCGGCTACGCCCGTCCTACCTCGGCACGGACACGAGTCAGTTCGGCCGGGAAGGAGGAGACCGGTTTGCATATTGAGGAGTCGCCCCCCCTTGCTATCTAAAAGCATCATGGGTACTTACTTACATTAGGAAAAAAGGATATTAAAATAAAACATAGTTTAATGATTTTGCAAGCAGAGTGTCTAAAGGCATTCAAGAAATACGGAAAAGGTCAAAACAGGTCAGACATCTGGAATCATTGTATTATGAAAGACACATCATCTTGGGGTCCTGGCTGGAATAATCACAGGCAAGGTATTCACCCTTCGGGGTTGGCGGAGTCTCCGGGCACGCCTCCCGAACCCTGGGGAGCATTTGTGAGCCGTGTGGCTCAGACGCGCACACACTCACAGGCAGGACATGCAAAAGCTGGGTTCGGGAGTTGCGTCCGGTCGACTCCGACCTTTTTATCTGGAGCCGGGTGGCTCCGCGGGGACGCCATTAGCTGCGTACCCGTTTTAGCTTGGAGGGCTCCCTTCGGGGGGCCCTCCCCTAATACTGTACAAAAATAGAACAATCTTTCCCCCTTAAGCCTGATCCCAGTGGTACCGTCCCATATCCAATGAGGAGCGGACTGGGCAGCTAGTCACTAGGCAGAACCCCTCAAAGGTCGCGTGTTTCGGACTTGGCTGTATATGTTACGGCTGGAGGTCGTTGCGTATGCAAATGAGAGGATTGTTTGGGCATTCTGGGATACACAAACATTTCGAGAAAAATAAATTTATTACAAATCAAAAACAATCGAATTGGACACCAGTGTTGGAGCGAGGATACGTTTTAGCTTGCAGGCACTTCGGGGATAGAGCTGGCGAAAATCTCCCTTTAACTTAGAAAGATGTTAAAAAGAGGGGACAGGGGTCTTGGTCCGAGGTTCTGATCTAACCGGGGAGTCCTTCCCAGGCACTCTCCACTGCTTCGTGCAGGGAGAGCTTGCACGCCTGGTGAAAGAGAGCATGGGCCGGATTTAAATTCCGAACCCAACTTCTGCATGTCCTCCAGATCATTTCGGCTTGGAGGGGCCGCATGGCAGAGGGAGACAAAGGACTAGTTTGTCCTACTTCTTCCTCCTGAGCCGTCTCTCGGGCTTCCATGTCCTCCTTGTGCTTGTTGTCCTGCTCACTAATGATTCCCCACGGTTCGTCTGGGCCTCGGCCCTCCCAACACTGGTAAAGAATAGAAAAGCAAGCGCAGAGCAAAAGTGTTTTGGCAAGCAACCGGTTTTGCTTTGCAAACAGAAGACTTGGTTTGCAAACAAAACGGTTTGTTTCTTGCCCGTAGAGTGCACAAAAACAAAGAGGCGGAGACAAAACAAAACTGTGCACACAGTACAAAGTTTGTGGATGAGGCTACATGCTCATAAAAATAAAATAAATAAGGGAAAGTACATATGAAGACTAAATAAGTTAATGATGATTGACGTATTATGCAGATTGGGCGTCAGTAAAGGCATGCTGGGAGAAAAGATATCATGAGCAAAATATATTTTAGAAACTCAAGGGTTGAATAAGAAGCTCACCCCGAGATGGCCGAGTGTTTTGGGGTTGAGGATCGCTTGGGCAGATAGTTAGGGAGGAGGTCACTCTAACATAAAGAGATGCAGAAATATGTGGCCGGGGAGGCTCTGGCTGGAGCGGGCTAACCTTGGGGCCTTTCCCCAGGCACCCGTCGCTGCCTCGAGTGGCGATCGGATTGCACGCCTGGTGGAGATGGGGCGAGAGAGGTGGAGGATTGGAGTAACTTTCGACCCCAGCTTCTGTGCGCACCACCGGGAGAAGCCGCCTACTCAGCTTGACATTCGTGCTAGCCACAAATGCAACTACGGAGCTTTTGTCGACGGCATCTTTGAATGCGCCCCCGGCTCTTCTGATCTCCCATGAAGAAATGCTTTCGGTCCTCCCACCCCCTATCTCCCTTTTCTTTCTCTCATTGCTCCCTACGGTTCGTTAGGGCTTCGGCCCGCCCAATACTGGTTAAAGAATAGAAACAAAAAGGAAAATTCTTGGGAACAAGCAGAGGCTTGTGATAATCCTAAGATGTGGCTGGTTATGAACCGTAAAAAGGGTGTACTGACATTGGTGGGAGACTTTTTGCAAAAGTGAAACCAAAAATAAAGCAGTCCGGGGCACGGATTGGAACGGTCAAAAGATATACAACGTAATAGCACACATTTTGAGAGAACTAATTTTAAGATCCACGTGTCTGGGCGTATGCAAAATAGAGCCGCCGCAAAGCACGCTGGTTCTTAATTTCTGAAGGCCGGATTTTTGTTCAATAAGTTGTTATTTTGAAAACTGCCAATGTCACAATTAAAAATACTTTAGGAGGTTTCAAATTGGGAACCCAGGGGGAAAAGTGATTCAATATTTTTATGTCCTATAATCGAAAAAGTCCTTGCCAGGGGAGGGCTTGCACAAAAAGATCGGGGCTTGCCTTAACCTTTTTGAAAGGATTGCATTTCTCCCACTGGTTTTCCAGTAGGACCTGCACATTTGCACTCCCTTTCTTGGCCTGCTCCGTCGCGCTGGCCTCCAAACGTGACCATATTGCCACAATGGATCTCAGTCATCCTGAGAAAGCTCCACTGGCTTCCTGGCGGCTTGACAATATGGTTTTTTTGGTGCCAGCGATGCTACAGAGGAATCAAAAAGGCAGCAAGATTTAGGTCTTCTGAGTATGTGCAGGAGACTGAACCGCTTTCGGCTGCATTTGTAGTCTCGCTGATGTTCCCTTGGGTTCGATAGACTGCTGCTAAAGGCCAATTTTCCTACCTCATGGGTCTCGTCTAAGAGACCCACCCAATAACGGTTAAAGAATAGAAACACAAACATAAACACACATAAGGGTCTGGAAATGGAGGAAGACAGACAAACATAGGGAAAAGGGCAACAGGTAAGGTATGCCAAAGGCTGGAAAGGAGGGGCTAAGAATTCGAAACCTTAGATGCAACGTGCATCAAGGCTTGGAAGTCCGTGGCTTTAGATTGAGTTTCCAATTTGTGGATTTGTCGTCTCACCCAACAAGTCATTGTAATTAGCGCCACTATCAAAATAATTTGGAAGGCCAAAATGACGACTATGGGGTGGAGCATTAAATTTAAATATCCCGTCGTTGTCGGCGACCAACCAAGAAGAGATTCCCACCAGCTATGTTTGCCAGCCTCTTTTATTTCCACAGCCAGTTCCTTAATCCTGGCACCATTATGGGAAACGTTTAAGGCGGCTTTATCTCCCGCTTTCTTTAGCTGAGCCAGGCGTTCTTGGAGGTCTGGGTGAGAGAGCAATTTCCGTAGGGCTTCCAGTCCTAACCCCAAAGGCACTGGAGCAATAGAGTCATATAATTCTGGGGATAGGGCCATTTCTTGTTGTGTCCAAATGGGGGTTTCAAAATAAAAATCACACCCTCTTATGGAGGTAATATTACAAAAGCATCTGTTTATTCCAGGCAACATTTGTTGGTAGTATAGTGTATTGAGGTGAATGTGTTCGCAGGTAGTTCTGAGACAGACACAAGCTTTGCCTATGTATATAATAGTAGATCCGGTCTCACTGACTGCGTCAAATTGACAGTGAGAGATGGCGTGTTTCTTGGGAACTAGGCATGGGTGATGTTTTTCTAGGGCTTCGTCATCACAGATGAAGCCTAAGTTTTCCTTATGGGTACATCCGTCTAGATTGATCATATGCCAGCTTGATGAGCTTACTTTAGCCCATCGGTCACTGTTCCTGGCATATAGTACGGTGTCCGAATCAACTTGAATACCCAGTGGAACTACTGGATAGATGTGGAAAATTTCTTTAGCGGTCACTGTGGTTATAATCAATTGCAAGGTCTGGGTTACTGCATCAAAAGAGGCGTTTGCCAACGACCACCAGTGCTCGAGCGAGATTTCACTGGCAGTGAGATTTCCTTTAATCAATTCCCTTATTTCTAAAGGTATAACTCCAGCCATAGCTTGTTTGATTATAGTCATGGCAGTGACTACATTAAGAGTTTGTGCTTGAGTGCAAGCAAGAGCCAATGAGATATTGTTTTGTAAAGACTGAATGTCATCAAGGAGGTTGGTAAAATCTTTTTCCATGATTTGTTCCCAAGTAACCAGCAAGGGATTGGTGGAGCGTTCCACGTGGGCAAGGGAATCCAATGATTGCGTGAGAGGGAGGCTCATTTGAGAGATGTCGAATGAAACCTTGGAGGCTTTATTCGCTATCACTTCTATGTTTGCAGCATCTATGGCTGCCATGCCCGCTCCTACGGGTGCGACCCAATCAGAAAGATCGCGTTTAGTCCTTCTAGAGAGCTCTCCTTTACGCCACATTAGGATCCAATTGTCCCAACCTTGCTGGGTCGTGTGTAAATAAGAGTCACAGAGGGCATGGCTGAAAGAAGTGCCGAGCCCATTTAAGCTGACATTGACTCTTTTGACTGATATTTGCGGCTGCATCAAGACTGTTTCTTGATGATTGAATTTTAGAGTGTGTGCTCCCACTACCGGGTAGGTCAATGAGGCCAGTGCGTCTACATTTTGGATGAGTGGGTCTAAATTTAGTGTGTGATTTGTATCACCAATTATTAAAGTGTAATTCCCTTCCTGATGAGTGAGCTGTAGAATTGTTGTTCCGATAGCTGTAAGATTTACAGTATCGGTGGCATTGAGGCAGACAGACGTGTTTAAAAGTAGGGTCCAGTCTGGGGGACCTTGCTGCTTTAACGCAGAGCAGTTAAAATGCCAATTGAGCTTGCCCCATGCCAATGGCTCTAGGTCTATATCTTCGCCGAATGGGTCCGTGAGCGTTATTGGGACCTCTGTATCGTTATGGAAGTGTCGGGAGCCAATGGAAATGATTACTTTTAAAGGGTCGCCAATGTCCCATACGGCAGCTGATATTACAGCTATGTCTGTGTATAGGGAGATGGGGGTAGGAGCAGTATATTCAATGGTGGAGGTGTCGGTTTTGGCTTGTGACTGTTTACACAGGACCACTTCCATTTCATCCATAGAATATTTCCCGGAGGTGCATAGAGTCACCTTTTCTCCGGTGCGACTGTGGATGCAATGGGTAAGCTGCTGTGGTGGACATCGATCTATAGGTGTAAGTGTGACTGCTCTGTCATGCCGTCCTGTTACACAGGTAAAAATTCTAAAAGGCATGTTTATTCCCACGCATCTCCATTTGGTCAAGACTACCGTATGGTTGGCTATTTGTGTTGCTGAGGTATAACAAAACAAGGACAATCCGAATAAGAATACAAGTTTTAATGATCTTACCAATTTGTCTGCTGCTGGGGTGGAAGATCCTGGATGCATTCTGTAATATAATGTTTGAGGGGTGTGTAAGTGAAATTCCTGAACTTCCATACTGTGGTCGACATACCCAAGCAGTCACAGTATGGTTCCCTTTACCTAAGGCTGGGGGTGAGTGTAGTGGTTCCCATGCGTAAGCCCGGTGCGATTTTTACTGCACGCTCCCGCGGCTTCTCTTAAAAGGGAACACTGTTTATACACCATGGTCTCCCCCCCTTGCTTCCGAAAAGGCAACTAAAGCCATGAGGAAGCATTTAAAAGGCAAGGCATGTCTCTCCAAGGGAGAAAAGAGGCACAAGATCAAAAACATCTGTGGGCAAGTGAGGTCCGAAGGTAACAGCGGCAACAGGCTGCGAAGTTCCCCCGGGATCCGGAGTGAGGTTAGGAGGTTGTGGAACTGGATTCCCCTTCCACAGCTTGAGCTGAGAGGAATGGAAGAACTTGTACCACGTCTGACCATGCTTCCTGGGAATGGCAAGCTTGTAGACCGCAGGGCTTACGCGATCCACAATGGAGACCGGGCCAGCCCATTTGGCCATGAGAGCATGCTGATGCCTGCTAAATTTCCGGTATAGAACCTGCTGTCCGGGTTCCCAAAGCTGAGGATTGCGCACCCAGCCGAGCTTTTTATCCACTGCCAGTTGGCTTTGCCCTAACTCGTTCGCCACTTGGAGGTGAATAACCAGTAAGTCTCGGATAAGAGTCTTAACCCAGATATCGTGTGCCACTTGCGTTTCCAGATCGCCTGGCATGTCATGTTGGAGCCAAAAGGCTTCAGGCATGCGCATCTTTCTCCCGGTCATGACCATATGAGGGGAGTAGCCATGTCTGGCTGTAGTCCCTCGTATTGCCATGAGAACTATGGGCAGTTTTTCGTCCCAGGTGCGACCTGTAGACGTGACTATCTTGGCCAGAGCTTCCTTGAGGGTGCGGTTTGTAATGCCGAGAGCTTTACAGAGCTCCTGGGTGACCTCACCTAAAAAGTGGGGTCCGCGGTCGGAATCGATGACCTTAGGGATACCCCAACGGGAAAAAAGGTTATTAAAAAGCAGTTGGGCCGTAGTGGAGGCCGTGTTATTGTGGCAGGGGAATGCTTCGACCCATTTCGAGAATGGATCAATCACAGTCAAACAATATTTGTTCCCTCTGCGAGTCTTAGGCAGAGGTCCGATAAAATCAATTTGAACCCGAGCCCAGGGTCCTTCTACCCTCTGGTGCTGGATGGGGGCTTTGGGACCTGAAGAGTCCGCGTTAACCATGGCACATGATAGGCAATTATCCACCCATTGTGCCACGTCTTTGCGGATGTTTGGCCACCAGCCCGCGTCCCTGACCCGTTCCAGAGTCGGTTCTTTACCCCGGTGTCCTTGCTCATGGATAAACTGAATTAAATCGGCCCGGACTTCGACAGGGACAACCCAGTGTCGGGTCCCTGTGGTGTCAAAAGCCCAAATAACTCCCTCTTCTTCCCTGATGGTGTATCTCCCAGTGGGATCTTTGCCCTTGGAGAGGAGATCCTGAACATCGGCATCATTTGCTTGGAGTTCCCCGAGATCTATAAATACAGGGGGAATGGCAGGACGGTCGTGGAAGGTGTTTGCCTTGCTCCTAGTCACTACTGGGTTTATCGGGCAAGCGGGTTGATCTGAGGATGAGTTAAAACGTGCCGCTTCCTTGGCTAAGAGATCTGCCTGATCATTCCAATAAGCTACTTCGGTGTCTGCCTTTTGATGGCCTTTGACATGGGAAATTTGTGTCTCGGCCGAGCGTTTATGGAGGAGCCGCACGACTTCTCTCCACAATATTAAATGAGCTACTGGCTTTCCTTCCGCATTGACCCATTGCTGTCTTTCCCAGTGTGGGAGCCAAACGGTGGCGGCCTTGGCCGTCCAGTCCGAGTCCGTGAAGATGGCTACGGGGCAGTCTGAAGGTTCAAACTCAAGAACAGCCTTAAGGGCAGCGACCTCTGCGGCTTGACTAGAGTGGGGACGGACAGCCGCTTGCAGGGTGTAATTGTCGTGGACCCGGACTGCGCCATATCCTGTATGTGGGGTGCCAGCTATATGGAAGGATGAGCCATCACAGAACCAGCAATTAAACCCTTTTTGCTTGGCTTCTTCTAATGGCACTCCCCATATAGCGGGCCAAGGCAGATGTTCCACATCTGGAAGGGGGCATTCGTGCTCATCCCCAGTGATGAGCAGACCGTACGGGGCAGGTTGCTCCTTTTGCTCTTTCTTATATTCAATCCCCTTATTGACCAGGGCAAGCGTCCACTGGGCGATGCGGGCATTGGATACCTGACCGTCCTGGATCTTCCCTGAAAGGATATACTTGAGGGGAGTGTGTGTTGTTTGCACAATGACTTTGGCTCCCCCGATTATAAACTCCCAGTGCGTAAGGCTCCAGACTAGGGCTAGACATATCTTTTCACACGGGGTGAACTTTATTTCGACAGAGGAAAGATTCCTGGAGGCATAGGCTACAATTCTAGGAGCCCCGGCATGATGCTGGATGAGCGTGGCCCCGATACTTTTCTCCGTGTGGGCTAACTGAATGTAAAAGGGTTTTGTTGGATCTGGATGAGCTAAGGCAGGAGCTGAGGCAAGCGCTTGTTTCAGGCTGGCAAATGCATATTGTTGGTCAGGTCCCCAGACCCATGGAGCGTCCCTCTTAAGGAGAGCATAGAGTGGCCGAGCTTTGTCAGCGAACCCTTCCATGAAATCCCTGGAAAAATTGAAGGTTCCCAGGAGAGCACGGAGAGAAGGCACATCTGTCGGGGCGGGGAGTTTGGCGATTACGGCCATTCTCTGTGAGTCGGGCGTCCTGCCGTCGGGTCCTAGTGCTAGGCCGAGGTATTTTACATTGGTTTGAACCAGCTGTGCTTTGTCCCTACTGGCCTTGAAGCCATCAGCTTTTAGAAGGTGGAGGACTTCTCTAGTGACTTCCATGGTTTCTTCCTCAGTGGGGGCGTGGACCAAGATGTCGTCCACATACGACAACACGTGTTCCTTGGAGGAGGGGCCGAGACGATCCCACATACGGACCACATGTGCGTGGCAAATGCTGGGACTAGAATGGAAGCCTTGTGGTGTTCTTTTGAATGCATATTGCTGGCCGCGAAAAGTGAACGCGAATTTATACCAGCAAGACTCGTGTAGCTTGATCGAGTGGAACGCGTTAGCCAAATCAATCACACTATAGTATCGAGATCCGGCAGCAATGGCTGCAAGGATCTCGTGGTATTTGGCTACTACAGGTGCTACTGGTGGGGTTACAGCATTCAGAGCTCGGAAGTCCACAGTCATTCTCCAGGTTACACCGTCAGCCTTTAGGACTGGCCACAGAGGGGCATTGCATATAGACTGCATGGGGAGGATTACGTCCCATTGTAAAAGGCCTTCTATGGTTTTGGCTATTCCATTTTCAGCTTCTGCAGGGTATTTATATTGTTTCTGAGGTGGAGGATCTTGGCCTTCTATGAGAACACAGGCATCTCTCACTGTCCCACATTCTGCCTTGTCCTTGATCCAGACCTCCGGAAAATCTCGGATCCAGGGATCACTAGGCTCAATTGGGGCCAGAGGGAGAGGAGCTTTGAGGGCAGCGCATCTATGGATAGCATTGATTTCGCGAGGGCCCTCCGGAATTTGCCAGAGGAAGCCGTTTGCTAGATCAATAGTCAAGCCATGTTCTTGGAAAAAGGGGACCCCTAGGATGCCAGCATCCTCACCTTGATTGTCGCAGGCAGACACGAGGGTAGAAAGAGTTCCTACAGTTAAAGGAACGTCTTTCCAGACCGTGGCTCTGTGTGCGCCTCCAGCAAAACCGGCGAGCATAATGGCCTCCTGAGTGGGTTGACCGTGGGCAGCTAGATATGGACTTAATACATTAAGAGCGGCTCCGGTGTCGATGAGAAGAGTAGCAGGTTTACTGTTCCCTGGAGTCCCGACCCCTGCTTTCACGGTCGGTCTCCCCCATGTATCGGGCTTCAAGGGAGCCACAACGCCATTGGGGAGAGCCTGGGACTCCGGGCAGCCCTAGCTGTGCTTTGTGAGTTCCGACAGTTCCTTACTAAGCACTGGGTAGATGGGCTGACCTGGTGCCTGTGCCTTCTCCTCACTCTCCGCCAAGGCACGAAGCAGAACACTATTAGGCTGCTTGTGGAATCTTTCCATCTCGTATCCCCTTTCCCTAAGCTGCATCCATACCTGCCTCCTCAAGGTATCGGACGTTTCCGGAGGCTGATAGCTGGGGTTCGGTTCAGGTGCCGACGGCTGATACGCCTGTGGCTGGTTTGCTTGGCCTTGTGGCTGCCCGTATTGGCCTTGAGGGGGGCCCTGATAGTTTTGAGGAGGTGGTGCGGAAGGCTGGAGGTGGGCTTGGGCAGGATTGCTGCGGTAGTCTCGATATTCCCTTTTTCCTCTGAAATTTCCTCCTCCTCTCTGATAATTGTTCTGCCAAGGTTTGCCTCTCTCATACCGGTCCTGTCTAGGGTATCGGTCATTTTTGGGCTCATACTTTCCAGACGGTTGGAACTGCGAATGGGGCCCATGGTTGGCGTAAGTTATCGCCTGTATGGGTTCGTCATCCTCCCTATCCTTTAATTTCTTGCCTTTGTGGGGTTTTAGAGCTCCAGCACCTCGGAGAAGAGAGGCTATTCTTTTAATCTTTTTCTCCAGATCTGTCCAAGTAGTTGACGCACCATCTGCTATGTTTAAAGATAGTTGGGCTTGGGTTTGGAGGCCACTTACAAGTGCTTCCTTGAAATCGTCCTCCTCATAGTCAGGCGCGCCAGTGGTGGGTTTTATAGCAACTTGGTCTGCTAGGACAGCTAATAGTTGTTTCCTAGCCATATATGTCTCTGGGTCTTCATTGGGGTTCTGTCTTTCCAACACATAGAGAGCAAGTAAAGTAGTGTTGGGATTTAGATATTTAAGGACGTCCTGCATCCACTTCGTCTTTGAAGCTGCAGTTAAATTGCCACTCGCAATGGCTGCATTGAGAGTTGGAAGCTGGGGAGCTGCTACGCACTGACGGGCCACCAATGTGAGGTCTTCTCCGCTAGCGGAGTTGTAAATCATATCTACATTAGCCATCCACTGTACGGAATTTTCCCTAGTAAGAGGGCCCAATTGTTCAGCTACTGCTTTAACCTCATCGGGTTTCCAGAGCCTGGTCTCGGTCACAACCTGGGTAGATGTATCATCGCCTTCTGTGATCACCGTATGTTTTGTGCTAATGGGGTGCATAGGGGCGCTGGGTTCAATGGCCGAGATTTCTGAGAGGTTTATCATACTTCCTGGGTGTACAGTGGAGATCACTGCATTCTGTATTCCCACTTGCTTCTTTAGGGTGGCAATTTCCCTTTGGCAAGCCTCGTGATTAGCTTGCTGTATTTTAATTTGGTTCTGTTCCACTAGGTATTTTGCCGCAGCCTTAGAAGTATTTATCTCTTCTCTCGACTGAGTTAATGCGCTCTCTGTCAGTTCTACTTTACGGTTTAGGCCCTCTATTTTTTTATTAGCATCTTGGACAGCAATAGTAAGACTCTGGTTTGCCAGAATTACATTTAGCTTCTCGGTCCTCAGCCTATGCTCCTCGTCCTCGTGGGCTGCTTTCAGCTGGTTAATCTCTTGTTCTAGCTCATCTTGTTTATTGGCCATAAGTTCCTCATAATTTGTACGTTGGAACGTGAGATCTTGTTCATGCTTACTTTTTATTTCCACTAATTCCTCTTTGGTGGCCTCGAATTTAGATTCTAATCTGTCGAATCTGGCCACCTCTCTATCCACTGCTGCCTTATGTTGAACGTTTAGTTCTTCCAGCCTTTGCTGATATTCTTTGACTATGGTCTCTTGCTTCTGATTACTCTCCTTATTGGTTTCCTCTAATTTTTGGTCCCTATCTCTTATGAGTTCCTCCTGCCGGTCCACATCCGCTTGTAGGCGTGTAATGACGGCAGCAGCGTCCTGCAAAGCCGTATATAAAGCCCAACTAGCGGCTATGTCCTTGGCAGTAGAACTAGGTTTCTGGGATGTGCAATAGTCCTGGAAAGCATTCCGGGCTATTTCTAATGGATTGGGACCCTTGAAAGATCCTTCCTTCCAAGGAGACTTACCCTTTTTCACCAGCCATTTCTCTAGCTTAGGTTCGTCCTCCTTGGTACGAAACATCTTTGTAGGGATTCTCCTGTTTTCACGTACAACAGGGGCAAAGACTGGGAAGTTGTCTCTTCCGCTTTTCTTAGATTGTAAAGCTGCTTTTTGTTAGCACAAGGAGGCTAACGTTACTTATTAATTAGCACACTTTCTATGCAGTTTTTAGGGCCGGGGGACTCTCACCCCGCGACACTCAGGGATTACTTTTTAACCCAAAAACCTGGCGTTTGAAGCTGAGGAATATCCGTTCCTTCAGACTCCGGGTGCCTCCAACCCAAAGAGACTCCTTTGTCTCCGAGGTTCCTCTACCTCTTAACTTTGGGGTTTCGAGAACGGGGTGGCCAAGCCTCGCTTCTCTGACGGGATTACCTCCTAACCCGTATTATAAGGTTTCTAGGCTTCTCCTAGCCTTTCTGGATTACCTTTAACCACAGACCTGAGCTATGGCGGACTCAGTCTATAGTGAGCTATGGCGGACTCACTGAGCTATGGCGGGCTCAATACAACAACGAGCTATGGCGGACTCGGAAAATAGTGAGCTATGGCGGACTCACTGAGCTATGGCGGGCTCAACACAACAACGAGCTATGGCGGACTCGGAAAATAGTGAGCTATGGCGGACTCACTGAGCACTGGACTATCTCTAGCCAGTAGGGTTTCCAGACAATATGCCTCTCAGGGTAACCCCGAACCTAAATTACTTATTTCCACTTCGCTGAGCGAAGTAAGGCAAGGGAAGAGCAAGGATGTGTTCAAGGGAAAAGTTCTTTTTCGGACTCAGCGTGTGTATGTAGTGTTGGTGCAACTGGCCTAGCGCCCTACTCTGGTCTTCTTTGGGGTCCCTTCCCACAAAATAGACGCGCGGACGGTCACACAGTTTGACCTGGGGTTCAAAGAGAGAGAGAGAGAAGGGGGAAGCCACCCACGATAGGTTGCTCGCTAGAGCCAGGCACGCAGACAGAAACCAATCATACAGCCTCTCCAAGAGTTCCGGAAGTGGTTTTTCCCTTACGTCTGTGGGTCAAAGACACGCCTGTCGACTATGGCGCGAAGTTTAACCCTCAGGGCATATCCCGGACGAGCCCCCAATTCTGTTAGCCGAATTGCTTTAATTTACCTTTAGCAATCAGCAAAATACACGGGTTCTTGCCAACTATACCAGGGTCCCACCCCTCCCGGAAGATCTCAAGGAAAGAGGCACGTGAGGCGAGTTCCAAGTTCAATGTTGTTTACTGGATCATGTAATCAAGCATACAAAAATCGTAATCATACACACACTCTTACAGGACTAATAAAATAAAGAGAGAAAATAGCACTGTTGCATGAGCAGGTTTCGTTGGTGGGGAAAGCACGTTACCTTAGATGCGTTGTCCGATGTCAAGATGAGTTGGATTTGGGAAGAAAGGTATAAAAGCTATGGGGCCACGAGGCTTGAACCGGCAAGACCACGTGGTTCTCCTGGATCGCGAGTCCAGAGAGAGAAAAAGGGTTTAAAGATGGAGGCAAGGGTTGGGGACAGAAAGCTGGACTGAAGGGTCAATAGGTAAGATAGAGGGCGATGGCTCAAGAGGCCGAGTGACTCTGGGTTTGGACTTTTATTGGGGGTCTTGGGGCGGGCTCTGCAGACCACAACCCACTAACACACCTACTAGGCGGTCCGTCCCTGTTGGACCTTGCTATAGGTTAAAGGTGAACAAAGGGAGGAGGTCCAGGGGTTTGGTCAGTGTTGTAAAAGTATGACTTCACCAGGAAACAGACACTGAGTCTGGGGTCCGATGACTCACCTGGCCAACCTATTGTCAGTTGATGGTTTTAGCCAAGTATCTGATGGCTGGCACAGTAGGTGCTAGGCAGTCTTGTTAGCATAACTTATTCAGATGTATATTGAGGAATGGGGGTTAACCAGCGGATGTCTGACAGAAGGAAGCCTCATGGCAAGAGGAATCCTTTGTCCTTGTCTTGGGTGAACTGCTTGGGGTGTCAGCCTCCTGGCTTGGGCTGGAGCTGGCTCCTATGTGGAGAAGAAAGCGCAAGTCCCTTCCACTGCTGGCGACACAGAGTTCAAACTTATGGATAAAAATCCATAAGAGCACCCAAGGGTGCCTTGCTGGCCAACACTCTGAGCATGAGATTTCTGTGGTGAAGGTCAATAAATCAAAAGTAGGTTTGCTGCTTACAGATACACACTTGAACAGCATACTCAAGATTGCAACGGCACAGACAGTTTGATGCAGTAATTCAGAGCAAGAGGACTCAGTTATCAGATACCGTTAAATAAACAAAATATTGCAAGAGTGATAATGTTTTAAGCATGTTTTTTATTTTGAGTAAAAGAAAAATCTTTGTGTTTGTGTCCTTTATAAAGTTTATATCTCTGCTAGCTGGCATTACATTTTATGACACACATGGTCTGGCCCAACGAGGTCTCATTTATGTCAGATCTGGCTCTCATAACAAATGAGTTTGACACCCGTGATTTAGAACAATTTTACATGTTCAGTAAAAAGCAAAGGGTGTTTTTTGATTGTTCGTTTTGCATTCGGGAGTGCTGTTCAAACTGCAATACTCGTTGGTTATGGTTTGATTACAACAGCCATAGTGGTATTAAGATGTAATGGAACATATAATGTAATAATCAATGTCTAACAGTTAGTACTAATAGTAACTATTAGTAATAAATGCTAAGATTAAATAATAAATGTATACCGTATGTAAAAACTTTCCAAATACTGTGTATTTAAAATGTTTACGTTAAATGCTCTATATTTGCTCTGAAGTTGATTGTCCTTGTTATGAATAAGTTATAGATTATTATAATATCTCCATTCTCCTTTTCCCTTGTTTTTCTGCATCCCTATTTTAATTTAAAATAACAATCATGATTTTTAAAGCTACTTAAAAAAACCCTGCAGTTTGAACGAGGGAGTGTTTACGTGTTCCCATTAAAATTACTCATGTGTAGTATTTCTAAATCAACTGATGGCTGTGCAGAAACACTGGTTTACAATCACTTGCCGGTACTTGATAATGTACACCTGCTTTTTGGCCTTTACAGAACAAGACTACTAGCCCGGTAATTAGGGTTGCCAGTTCCAGGTTGGGAAATTCCTGAATATTTGGGGGTAGAGCCTGGGGAGGGCAGGGTTTGGGGAGGGGAGGGATCTCAGCGGGGTAGAATGCCATAGAGTCCACCCTCCAAAGCAGGCATTACTGATCTCTGTTGTCAGGAATCAGCTTTAATTCCCCACCAGGAGTTTGGCAACCTTAAAAGGTGGCAATGACTTTAGCAGACTTAAGAATACTTATTATTCTTATTATTAGAATACAAGCTAATGTTCCCTTACGTCTTCCCCAAGAGAAAGGGTTTTTTGCAGAGCCTACTAAAGTCGCAAACTACTAGTCACCACGGACAGTACAAGTCAGAGGATTAATAAAAACCACTCCTGGTAATGAATTCATAGAGTTTCACACCCCAGCCGAGACGGACAAGCATCTGTTTTTAAAGAGATTAAAAAAAAACTATTTTAAGCATGGCTTCTTTGAGCCAGTATCGCTCACATCAAAGGGAAATCTAGTCCTAAAAGGGTTCACTTTGGAAGGTGCAAATCTTCAAAGCAGAACTTTCCTCTGGAGTTAAAAGAGCTGTCTTATTTTTTTATGAATAAGTCAAAATACAAGAACTTTTCTTAAGTGCACACTCGGCTCCATGGATTTCTCCCCTTCTCCTTTTAATTCCACTTGCCTTCAAAGCGAATAAATGCAGTTCACTTCTTTTATGTGGGGTACCTGCATTTTTTCCCCCTCCATGAAAAGATTGCAGGGTGTGTGTGTTTTTTTCCCCTTCTCTCTGATGACATAAAACCTCACCCCATATCGGTACACATTCTGGAGAACTTGGTTCCAGCTTTCTGTTCAGGTCTGGTTAGATGCTGAGGAAGGCCTCCATTTTGACATGTTTTGCCCTTTGGATAAGTGGATTCAGGATAGGGAGGCAAATTCCGTAATGCAGATTTCTACAAAAATTGATAACCAGGCTGTGAAGTAATGGCGAGATTCAATAATACAGCTTTTCTTTAAAACAAAATTCAGCAGCCACTGAAATTCACTGTTACGATCTTGCAGTGTGGAATGTAAATGAAGTATCAAAATACACATCTTTTTAATCGGAAGCAGAACACGAGATACGTAGGCTAAGGACAGACTGGCAAAATGAAGCGCAAGGGAAGCAGGGCAAAAAGACCCGGGCCGAGTTGTCGCGGGGCTTTCCGTTCGCATTGTGTAGAGACTGATGGGGGACCATACCGGGGAGGAGGCAGAACGGAGCATTTGCACTGTGAGGCGGCCCCTGGCGGCAGCGTTGCAGTGGCGCATGGCTTTGGTCCATTCTGCCGACCTGCGTGTAGGCACATAGGCTCATGGGTGCATGGCCGCAGCAATCGGATCAGCAGTTCACATTACCAGCGCCGCTTGATGTGCAGCTTATTTGCGTCCACACTGCCAAGAAGCGGGATGAACGCACACCCAGACAGCTTGACACCGGTTTCACCAGGTACCTTTTTAAAGCGGGATGAAAGCACTTCAGGATGGGGTGAGTGCGGCACGGCAACACCAGGCAGCTGTGGCTGTGTGAACGGGCTTTCTAAATCCGCTTGCAAAGCAGGCCTATATCAAGCCAAACTGCCAGTCTGAACTCAACCGTAGGGTTGTTCCTCTGGTGGCAGGGGGAGGAGCAGTATTGCCAGCTGCAGGTTGGGAAACTCCTGGAGATTTGGGCATGGAGCCTGGAGAAGACAGGGTTTTGAAGTGATGTGTTGGGGGATTGTGGGAAATCACAGGGGAATAATCATGTTAAATAGTGGGTTCCATGGATGAACAGACCCCAAGTCTAGTGATCAGCTCTACTTTATCAGTGATTTCAGCAAGGAGAAGGAAGGCAAAAAATCCCAGGCAGAAGCCTGGTTTTTAAGCATGCACAAACCACACCCCGAACACGCCCCACTCCCAACGATAGGCTATTTACATAACATCGTTTCTCCGTTGGTCCATTTTAGGATCCTAACCAACTATTGTTTGTGGACGCAAGCTCAACCTGACCCCAGGGCTAGTTTAAGGTTGACTCATCCTTAGTACACAACAAATCCATTAGGAAATTTTCCCTTGACCCACATATTATGTACTCCAATAATAATCCAAGATATTATAATATCCAAAATACTGTAAACTCTTGGTTCCCCCAGTCCTCCCATTTCATTTTCTTTTCTCCTCCCCTTTAACCAGCAACTGTCCTCAACAATTCCTGCCTCCTTGAGCATGCTTAACCCTCATCAGGTGGGCTCAGAGGATTTAAAAAAAAATTAATATGTTCAGCATAAAAATAAGTAACCCCTTTACTACAAGTTATTACATGAAGGGCGTAGACTTTCCAGTTTCTGGGGGGAGGGGGCTGGGGCTGAGCCAGAGGCACTGCTATGCTTGGTCCTTAAAAGAACCGAGGCCCAGTGACATCATAGGGAGGAGCCAGTGACATCACATGCCAGTGTCACTATCTATGGACAGTTTCCACGTGGAACGTGAGAATCTCCTGGAGTTACGGCTCATCTCCAGATGATATCGGTTCCCCTGGGGAAAAAACTAATGCTTTGGAGGGTGGACCGTGCCTGTGGCAAGGATCTTGTGGTTTGCGGGGCAGTTTTTTTTCCTAGTGGGGCTGAGGTTCTCAGTGCAGAAAGAAAAAACAGAATTCTGAGGACCAGGGTCGCGTTCATATGGCTCTTTCAAGCCGCGCCAGTACCTATTGGATTTAAAGTGCACGTCCAGATAACAACATCTGGGAATCGTGCTGCTTCCATGATTAGCCCGTCAATCCCTGTTGGGGATCCGTACTTAAAAGATAGTGGTGAAAGTCCAGTCCTAAGCTGGCCGACGGGCCAATGGCGGACTTTCCCCTGTCTAGTTGTTCCATCAGTGCACAATCAGCCCATAGGGATAGTCTTTAGACCATCCTGCATGGCCACCATTTTAAAAAAGTCTTAGTGATGCACGCATAACCGCTTAAACATGTGACGTCTCCAGAGCTCCACTCAAACGATCCAAAATGATCCAAACAATTTTATGTTTCTGATGGTCCCGTGAACTTTATCAACTTTATTAACTGAAATGGTACCTAGAGGAAGGTACTGCTGGGTGCTTTTACCATTTTAGTCTGTGCATGCATGGACAAACAAGTATATGGTGAGGCGCATATGCACACGCACAAACAGGATTTTTTTTTAAATAAAAAAAGCCGACTGCACGGCTCCTTACGGTGGATGCCATCTAGACAATCCACCGCAGAGTCATGCGCGGTAAAGCACTTCCCAGGGGAGCTGTCTGGCTGTGCAACGCTGGATCAAAAAGATCTAGATCAAATTACAGCCGGGCCAATGGCGGGATTAGCTGCCCGTCTGAACGCGCCCTAGGACTCAGCTACTGTGGAATCAAGCCTTTTAAAATCAAAGCATAGAGGCTTCTACAAATCTTAGCCCCAGAGTGTGACAGTCGCAGGCTGAGAAGGCGGGGGGGGGGGGAGGATAAATTTTCTGGTAGATGGTAGTCATGGCACTGGAAACATTTATCTGGGTTTGGCCAGTCAACTCACTCCAATTTGTATAAAAACACGTGAAACTTTACTTATAAAAACAAAGGACAAACTACACATAGATAGGGGAAAGAATGTATACAGTTCAGCAAGGAATGCAAACCAAAACAAAAAACCTAGCTGGCTATTCGACTCGCTACTTTCCCTGTCAGGCACGTAGCTCTGGCATCTCAGCTGGCATTCCTGATGAGCAGAGTCTCCGGAAGCACAGCAGAAGGATGGGAGTTGAAGAGAGCTTCGAGGCGGTCTCTTCTCTCTCTGAGTCTTCTCAAGCTGCCCATTCTCCATAGGTGTTCTTAACCATCTAGCCAATAGAAAGCTGTTACCGAGATAGGTCTCTAAATTGCAAGCTGTCAACCCCACTGATGTCCCTCCCTCCCCTAATCCTGCCTTCTCTATGTTCCACCCCAAACTCTCTAGGAGTTTCTGCACCGAGTTGGCAGCTTTCTGTTCTCCCTAAACTCCACGCCCAGAATCTCCAGGAGATTCCCCACCTGGAGCCGGCAACATATGCCCCCTGCTCCCGGCATCCCTAATTGTCAAGTTTACTATTAGAAACAGGGGTAGAACCACCCCTGTTTCATTTGTTGTTGTTGTTCTTCTTCTTCTGTGGTTTCTGTGACAGGTGAATTAATAGCCATCTTTGGAGAAGCAACCCAGATGGTAGCAATTGCTCCCAGGCCCACTGCACTCCTTCTGATGCAAACTCGAAAACTCAAGCTGACTTCCCTGGTATGGGTCACATTCGCAAGCACCTTCCTGGAGCGCCGGTTTTTTTCATTAAAATAAATTGCACCGACATCTCGGTGACTGCACAGGTCATCTCAGATCTTTGCTCCGAGACGGGCCTCAGGTGGCCCAAATATTGTCTGCCTTGACCAAGTTAATGAAGAGCATAACAAAGACATGTCGGAATTCTTTTTATTTATTTGTGGGGGGGGGGGGGAGAAGCTGGGGCAACGTTTGAATTTTTCATTAGTTGAAATGGGTTTGGAGGGAGAGTCCGCTGCCCGCTTTCAGGGAGCTGAGCTTCAAGGCGGTTTGGAATATAGATCCAAATTCCTTTTGCCAGGAGCCAACAGTTACTTGTATATTGGATCGGACAGGGATGGGGGGGAGGAGGAGACTTGGAACAAAATACCTGTAAAATAATGATCTGTGTTTCCACTCTTGAGTCAATGCTGCATTTGCAAAGACATTTTATGGTAATTTGATTGTTATTTATGTATTTATCCTATGTAAGCCGCCCTGAGCCTGCCTTGACAGGGAGGGTGGGTATAAATCGGAAAAATAAAATAAGTAAACAACCTCTTTTAGAAGGACCATAACTTCTGAGCAGCCTCATACTGCAGTATCGCCCAGGTTTTCTGCAGTTATGGAGTCTCTTATTATAATTTCATGCATTCTTCTACAATATTCTCCAGCCAGAAGGAGCCAACCTTCTAATGAGACTTCACTTGTGGAGGTTAGCTGTCCCCCAACCACCAGGAAATGCTATACAATCTGGCTTCTACGGATTCTTTACATAATGGATCACTCAACATTGATCTCGGGCATTCATAACACAACTGCCACTCTTTTGGGAGATGCATCAAGATGGGGTAGCCATGTCAGTCTGTTTGCAGCAGTAGAAAAGAGCAAGAGTCCAGTAGCACCTTAAAGACTAACAAAGGTTGCGGTCACACGTGCGAGATAAAGCAGGGGGGAAGAGAGGCTATTTCCTCTGGTGGAAGTTGACCTGCAGTTGCGCGATCACACAATCTTTTGAAGCTGCGGGCACAGCCCACCATTGTGTGATCAGGTGCAACCACAGGTGAGTCGGGTTTTGGGGGGGGGGGGTTCTGTTTGTCTCGATGCGCTTAAACAAAGGATTGATGATTCAGACCTCAGCCCTGAGGGCTCCATATGGAGTGTGTGATAACGCACATACTGATAAGGGAAATAAAGAACAGCACGGAGTACGGATGGCCTGATCAGACCATCCCGATGCCATGAGAGTGTGCTGGAGTGAACAGATGTGGGAAAGTCCATCTGTGATTTGTAGCAACCCATTTGCTACTGGACTTTCTGAGGTGTCTTTTAACTCCGCTTGTGTGGTGAAGCAAAACAGGTTGCCGATGGCTGCAGGGCGCTTCCCAGAGGTTGTTGTGTGATCACGCCCCTTTAATCCACCCAGAATTCGCTCCTATGTCGGGGCTAATTGTGTGTGTGATCACAACCAAAATGTGTGGCAGGGTAGGAGCTTTCGTGAGTCACTGCTGATTTCTGAGCAGTGACTCAGGAAAGCTCATAACCTGCCATAAATTTTGTTAGTCTTTAAGCCAGTTTGGTGTAGTGGTTAAGTGCGTGGACTCTAATTGGGGAGTACTGGGTTTGATTCCCCACTCCTCCACTTACACCTGCTGGATGACCTTGGGCAAGCCATAGCTCTGTACCAGCTGTTCTCTCAAGGACAGTTGTCTCCAGGAAGGGAAAGGCGTTTGTAAGCCACTCTGAGACTACAAGTGATGGGCGGGGTATAAATCCAACCACCACCACCACCACCACCACCTTCTCCTCCTCCTCCTCCTCCTCCTCTTCTTCTTCTTCTTCTTCTTGGTGCTCCTGGACTCTTGTTGTTTTCTACTACCAGTATTTTTGCCTGCACTCCACCTTACAAGAATCCTAGTGTTCCCCTGCTCGGAAAGGTTTTGGTTAACAGCTGGTTTGTATATTTTGCAAAGGGGCCATCTTTTGCATCTCCATTCAGCCCTTCTCTAATACTTCATGGTCTCTTTTGCAAAAGAAGTACAAACAGTAGACTTTGGGCTTTCCCATCATGGCCTGAAACACACACACACACACACACTTTTTTAATACTGAAAATCCTGCCTGATGAAGGGTTTAGGAAAACGTGATTTCCTAATAAAAAGGTATTAGCCTGCTGGGGGAGGGTGGGCATTTCTAGTGGATTAATGATGCAATCCTACCCAGAGCGACACTCTCTGAAACCAACCAATCTGCACCCATCACACGAGGACAAATCCATATTCGTCACAGAGCACGCTGAGCAGGAAACCGCAGACCCATTCCAAACAGACATTGTTTGCCACATCCACATTTTCAGTATAACCATGAAACTTTTAAGGTGCCTGCCAAGGGGTCGTCATATGTGATCCAGCTCTCTGAGACCAATTTATCTGCATGACAGCTGAGAGAGACTGCATACCTCCAACTACCAGATGGTAACTACTAACAACAGGTGAGGTTTTTAAAATTTATGTAGTTTATTTTGATCCTATCCTTCTTGCAAAGAGACCCGAATAGTGTATACCATCTTCCTTTCCTCCATTTTATCCTCACAACAGCTTCCCTGTGAGATAGGTGACACATGGTATTCACTGCCACAGGAGTGGCTGCTACAAGCATGGACGGCTTCAAGAGGGAATAGGATAAACATATGGAGCAGAGGTCCATCAGTGGCTATTCGCCACAAGGTGTAGATCAGAAGTCTCAGTCTGGGGCAAGGGATGGTCTGTATTCTTGGTGCTTGGGGGGGCAACAGTGGGAGGGCTTCTAGTGACCTGGCCCCACTGCTGGACCTCCTGAGGGCACCTGGTGTTTTTGGCCACTGTGTGACAGAGTGTTGGACTGGATGGGCCATTGGCCTGATCCAACACGGGCTTCTCTTATGTTCTTTTATTCTTATGACTAGCTCAGGGATATCCAAGGAGTTTCATGGCAGAATGGGTTTTGAATCTTTATCTTCCCATTTGACACTCTAACCACTATGTTGGGTAATTATTATAACTCTGAATCTCTCCAGGGTATCTGGGTGGCTGCTGGAAGAAGAAGGGGCGGGGGGGAGATTGGATTTATACCCTGCCCTTCACTACCTGAAGGAGTCTCAGAGTGGCTTACAATCAATGCTCCCTCTAAGCTGTGGAGTCTTGTAAGCAAAAATTCTACTTTGTGAGCTACTGGCATTAAAGTTGTGCGCGAGCGATTTGGCTGCTGCATAAATTATTTTGCTCTGGAGCCGTCCTTCCTGAGCTAAGACAAAAATGTGTGACCCAGAAGCTAAAAAACTGTGAGCTAGCTCACATTAACTCAGTTTAGAGAGAACACTGCTCACAATCCCTTTCCCTTCCCCTCCCCACAACAGACACCCTGTGAGGTAGGTGGGGCTGAGAGACCTCTCTCGAGAACTGCCCTTGGGAGAACAGTTCTGAAAGAACTTGTAACTGACCCAAAGTCACACCAGCAGCCGCATGTGGTGGAGTGGGGAATCAAACCTGGTTCTCCCAGGTTAGAGTCTGTGCTCCTAACCACTACACCAAACTGTAGAGAGAATCCTTAATGCAGGTAGAACTCTAAAGATTCCAGAGGATGGTTATTCTAAGGTAACACCTGCCATGAACTGTTTTTGTAAACACTTACATTAAAAATAATTCAATATTTCTTTTCTTTTTTTTTAAACTCTGCTGCTCGGTTAATCAGGGGCACGTTTATAATTGATCAAAAGGCTTTTTAGTCAGTTCCTCAGTTCGGTCAGTCCTGTGCAGAGTTACTTCAATTATGACCTATTGAATCCATGGATTTAGACCAGAATAACTCAGCATAAGAGTGCACTGGAATTTTCTAGCCCAACTTCAAATACAGTTTTTTGCAATTTAATCTTCACTGTTTCAAGAATGGGCCTGAAATAGGGTTGCCAACCTCCAGGTGGGGGGCTGGGGCTCTCCAGGAATGACAGTCTCCAGACTACAGAGATGAGTTCCACTGGAGCAAAATGGCTGCTTTGAAGGATGGACTGAGGACTCCATGGCACTATACCCTGCTGAGGTCCCCCTCTCCAAACTCTGCCCTCTCAAGGCTCTGCCCCCAGGCCTCCAGGAATTTTGTACCTGGAGCTGGCAACCCTAAAAGTCTGATACCCAACTCCAGCCTCTATACATACCCTGAAATTTATTTCTTTGTTTAGGCCCTTTTTATCCCACCCTTCCCAAAAGATCAGACCAGCTAACAACAAGGACTAGATGACCCTGGAGGTCCCTTCCAACTCTAGGATTCTATGAATCTAAAATTGGAAATAGTTCCTCTGCACTGGAAAAAGTGCAGAAAAGGGCAACTGGGATAATAAAAGGGTTGGAACACTTCCCCTATGAAGAAAGGTTAAAACGCTTGGGGCTCTTTAGCTTGGAGAAATGAGGGCTGAGGGGGTGACATGATTGAGGTTTATGAGATTCTGCATGGGATAGAACAGGTGAGAAAGAAGTCCTTTTCTCCCTTTCTCACAAGACAAGGACTCGTGGGCACTCCATGAAATTGCTGAGCAGTTGGGTTAGAACGGATGAAAGGAAGTCCTTCTTCACCCAAAGAGTGATAAACACATGGAATTCACTGCCACACAAGGTGGTGGCGGCTACAAGCATTGACGGCTTCAAGAGGGAATTGGATAAACATCTGGAGCAGAAGTCCATCAGTGGCTATTAGCCACAAAGTGTAGATAGGAACTCTCAGTCTGGGGCAAGTGATGCTCTGTATTCTTGGTGCTGGGGGGGGGGGGGCAACAGTGGGAGGGCTTCTAGTGTCCTGGCCCCACTGGTGGACTTCCTGAGGGCACCTGGTATTTTTGGCCATTGTGTGACAGAGTGTTGAACTGGATGAGCTATTGGCCTGATCCAACACTGGCTTCTCTTATTATGTTCTTATGAAAGCAATTCAGCTATTTTGCTGTAGGAACAGAGACACAATCCAAGATACTGCTGATCAGATGTCAGGAATTATTTATTGACAGAAACTATCTGGAAGATCCTGGACAAAAATTGTATTGGTACATTTGGTGTTTATCTTATTCTAGCTTGTCTTGTGTGGGCCATGCTCCTCCTGCATCCTTCAGGAAATCAGCAACTTGCTGCTGCCTGAAAATATTATGTATAATTCTGAATCACAGTGTTGCAAATCTGCTGCAAAATCCTGAGCCAATCGTGCTGATATAAAACATTCTACCATAAAACACAGTGCTAAAAAATTGCAATAAGGCAGTACATCAGCAAAAAGTTATTGAGTGAAGCCAAAAAGAAAAGATCATGGCTTAGAGGTAGAGCACATGCTTTATGTGCAGAAGGTCCCGGGGTTCAGTCCCTGGCATCACCATGGATTTGCCAGGTCTGGGTGTGAAAATACCTGGAGATTTTAGAGGTGGAGCCTGGGAAGGGCAGGGTTTGGGGAGGGGAGGGACTTTCGTAGGGTATAAAGCCACCCTCCAAAGCAGCCAGTTTTTCCAGGGGAACTGTTCTTGGTCATCTGGAGATCAATTGTAATCAATGCTCCTTCTAAGCTGTGGAGTCTTGTGAACCAAAAAGTCAACTTTGTGAGCCACTGGACATTAAAGTTGTGAGCGAGCAATTTGACTGCTGCATCAATTAGTTTGCTCTGGAGCCATCCTTCCTGGGCTAAGACAAAAATGTGTGAGCCGGAGGCTAAAAAACTGTGAGCTAGCTCACACTAACTCAGCTTAGAGGGGACATTGATTGTAATAGGAGGAGATGCCCGAGTGCCACCATAGAATTGCCAGCTCCAGGTAGGGAAATACCTGGATATTTGGGGGGTGGAGCCTGAAGATGGTGGGGTTGGGAAGGGGAGGGGCTTCAATGGGGTATAGTGCCATAGAGTCCACTTTCCAAAACAGCCATTTTATGCAGGCGAACTGATTTGTGTCACCTGGAGATTGGTTGTAATCCCAGGAGATCTCCAGCCACCACCTGGGGGCTGGCAACCTTATGGCATGAATGAAATAAATAAATTCATCCATATATGTCTATATAGCCCTTTCTGGAGTACTTGGTGGGGAAAGAATGCTGGGCTGGATTGGTTTGATTCATCCAGAACGCCTGTTTCTTAGGTCAAATTTACATCTGACTTCCCCACTAGAATCATTCTAGTTTCAAAAAAACCTGTCTATACCTGTTTCTAGTTTCAAACCATACTTGTTCTGGTTTATAAATTACTGTCTACATTTGTTAACTGCCCTCCTGTGGTCAATCTAGCATTATACTGCTTATATGAGCTTGGGAAAAGACAGCGGTCAAACTACTTCAGAGGGGAGGTGTAAACTGGGCCTTAGTTCTTCAGCAGCCTGCAGGAAGGAAGGGCAATTATATCTGCTGGCCTCTAGGGTCTGTTTGTGCAGAGTCCCCCTCTTTGAGGCCTGGTCTTCTCCAGAGTCAAGAAGAAAAGAAGGAGCCGAAAATGAAATACTACATATTCAGGAAGGTGGCATGGGGTAAGGTTTACTGTGAGCTGGCCATCTTCTTCAGTCAGGAGGCAGAATATTTGCCCCTGGAAAAGGCCAGAAAAAGTCCCTCGGGCCTAGCAGCTGGGCCTGGTTGCTCTTGCATCCAAAACAAACAGGGAAATTGCCCCAAGGCATTCTTATTGAGCAATCCTAAAACGGAGCAATTCAGAAGCAATTCTGATTGGGTTGAATGGGATTTTAGGATTGCTGAAATGATCCCGATAACAGGCAATGGGCCCGCCCCACATATTTAAAACCAAACCCAGAATAGTTACCCTCCCTTGTAGATTTCACACGCCACTTGAGAAGTTGTGGCCTAGCCAGGGGGAAGGACACATGGACTTTTAGGAATCTCTTGTTTTGTGAATATGAAAGGATTTGAACAGTGATTTGGGGGTTACATTTCCTTTCCCGGTTTTCCACAGAGACCCTAGTGTAATTCCTAGGGCTGCCAACCTCCAGATGGCACCTGGAGATCTTCTGTTGTTACAACTGACCTCCAGACAATTGAGATCAGTTCTCCTGGAGAAAATGGCCTCTTTGGAGACTGGGCTGTATATGGCATTATATTCTGATGAGATCCCTCCCTTCCTCAAACCCCACCCTCCCCAGCATCCACCCCAAAATCTCCAGGTATTTCCCAACCCAGAGCTGATCACCCTAGAAATTCCTGAGTCCAAGCAGGAGTCTTCAAATGGCTGCTTTCATACTTCATGGTAATATTTAGGGGGTTGTCATAGATGGTGCTTTTTATCCCCCCCTTCATTTCCTAATGTAGTGTTTGAAATGGCCACCACATGTGTGGTAGCCACCACATGTGTGGTAGCCAACCTCCAGGTGGGGCCTTGAGATCTCCCAGAATTACAATTGATCTCCATATGACTGTTCCCTTAGAGAAAATGGCTGCTTTAGAGGGTGGACTCTGTGGCATTCTACCCTGCTGAGGTCTAGGGTTACCAGCCCTGGGATGGAAAATACCTGGAGACTTTGGGGGTGGATCCAGGAGAGGGCGGGGTTTGGGGAAGGGAGGGGAGGGGCCTCAGCATGGTACAGTGCCCTAGTGTCCATCCTTATGGACTGATTATCAGGCAAGCTAAGATTCTGTGGGTGTTTGCTGATGTTAGAACCAGATGTGATCGTTATTCCAGGTTAATGAATTTGGGATAAAGAATGCACAGGATTTTGTGTATCTGTGACATCTTGCACGTTTCTGAGAGCGGGTAATACTGATACAACAGCAGCAGTAATACTACTCCTAATAATGGCATTGCAATGCTCATTGTTAACGTTATTATCAACAATTGTTAATTGTTAATGTTATCTGCAATGTTCAAAACACCTTTCATTTCTTATCGCAGTAATTAATGCCTCACGTGTCTTGCTACCCTTCCGACTACGCAGTTCTAGCTGCTGGTGTGTGGATCTTCTCTCTGTTTTAAATCCACATCTGAAGGACCTTTCATAATACCATATTAACCTCGGTCTCTTATTCCAAATAAATTAACCTTGAACAACTCCGCTGTACTAATACAGATTAGAATTACCCTAGATTTGCCAAGTTTACTTTGAGCCAGGGCTCACCAGATCTCAACAAAGTGCAGGTCTGTTTAGGGGTGGATCAGATGTTGCTGATAACTCGAATGAGAGCGTTTCGCGTGCTACGGGCTTTATGAGTTGTAACAGTCATTCCTCGTCCCCAAAGAACTTTGGGGGACGTAGTTGTTGTCCCCACAAGCACTTGGGTTCCTAGGGTCATCAACCTTCAGTTTGGGGCTGGAGATCTCCTGGAATTAGAAGTGACCTCCAGACGGCATGAGTTGCTTATTTAGTATTTATTTATTTAAAACTTTTATTCCACTTCTTCTAGGGAAAAAAAATGGCAGCTTTGGAAGGTGGACTGCATGATATTACACCCTACCAAGGTCCCTCCCCTCCCTAGACCCCACTCTCCCAGGTCCCACCCGCAAACCTCCGGGTATTTCCGAACCCTTGACTGGCAGCCCTAGTTCTACAACAGTGTTCTAGGCCCTCTCACCAAACTACAGTTACCAGGATTCTTTGTAGGACCCCAGTTTCCCCTCGTCAAGATGTCGACATGACATTTCACTGTCCTTCCTTCAAGGAGCTCAGGCGGCCATAGTTAGTTCTCCTCTCCTTCATTGTATCCTCACAACAATCCTATGAGGTAGGTTAGGCTGAAAGAGAGCGACAGGCCCAAGATCGCTCAGTGAGCCTCATGACTAAGCAGGTCGTTGAACCCAAGTGCCCCTTTTCTTCTCTGGAATGCCAACCATTACACCACACAGATTCCATAATAATTAGAACTGCATCATAATTATAATTAATAATGTTCATAACCCATACCCTGTGAAGGGCTTCAGCAGGACAATTTCTCCTGTCCCTTTCATTTCCCCTTACCTCCCCTTCTAAGGTATGCTTTAACATTCCACGGTTAATTTATTTGTTTATTTCCTTCATTTATAGCATGCCTTCTCTCGCAGAGGCTCAAGATTACAAAATATAAAAACAATGCAATGCAGAGCCTGTAAAAGGGAGCTGTTCCGCCGGGCTTTTCGTCGAGGTGGCAGGCATCCACCCATTCCGGCCTCTACTCTTTATGGTCCTTTCCCAGTGCATTGCTGTTTTAAACAATACTATTGGACACGGGAGTTTAGGAGGGCACCTATCCTCAGCTGATATGAGGCACAGTATTTGTCGTTATTGTTTATCGGGCCATCTACTGTTTTGTTGGTTTTATTGTTTTTATTGTTTTATGGCTTTTATGTTGTAAGCCACCTTGGGCCCAATCGTGGGATCGGACGGGTTATAAATCAAGTTAATAACAACAACAATAACTAGGCTTGCCAGAGCCCTCTGGGGGGGTGCTTTAGGGGCCCCCGATCCACCAGCCAGGATCAGGCCAGCGGGGGACCCCCCCCCCAAAGTGCCTAACCAGGCCAACGTGCCCGGTGTGATGACATCACCCAAAAATGATGTCATCATACTGGGCACGTCGCTGGGGGGATGCTCTAGCATTCGGCCTGAAAACTCTATGGTATCATAGAGTTTCTAGACAAATGCTAAAGCATCCCCCTGGTGACGTGCCTAGCCTGATGATGTCACTTCTGGGTGATGTCATCGTGGTGTGTGCGCTATGCGTGTGTGCCAGAACATCCCAGGAAAGACGCTTCTCCCCCCGACACCGGAAAACAGTAAGGACCTGGCAACCCTAACAATAGCAATAATTGCCAACTCTCCATTGAGAAATTCCTGAAGATTTAGGGGCAGCACCTGCAGAGGGCACGCTGGTGGAGGGGAGGGAGCTCAGTGGGCAGGTGATTGCCCTCTGAAGGTGCCATTTCCAGAAGAGAACTGATCCCTGTTGTCTGGAGATCAGCGGCAATTCCAGGAGAACTCCAGGCCCTGCCTGGAGACTAGCAATCTTTAGCAATCAGGCGACATCAGATATCCGGCGAACAACGCAATAGGACTACGATCACAAAATCAGAAGACTGCAAAAAAAAAAGAGAAAGAGGAGAAAAAAACCCATCTGAAACATGGCATGGCATAACCAATGCGGAAAATGGATTACAAAAGCAGAAGACAAAAACAAAAGCAAGCTGATAAACAGCGCAATAGGCTATAGGGCAGTGAGCAAACGCACTCCTCATCAGGTCGTTCTTAGATTCCCCCTCCCCGTTTAATTTATGAACCCGTTTTTCTCCCTACATCTAGGGAGTGCCTTGAGTGTATGGCAACCCCTGCCTCATCGGTAGCTGGCCCCATTTTGCTATCCTCCTGATAGGCACGAGGCCATCAAACTCACTGCTGATGGAGAGATGATAAATAAATACGATGCATGCGAGCACAGTATATGCCTGAACTAATGCCTAGGTGCCGGAGGTGAGGCGATGCCCTCTGTTCAGCGCTGTGAATCCATCGAGCCACGCCATGTCGTGAGGACTGCTTAATTTTCTGGAATGAACCGTGAAAATGCCAGGCTCATCCAACTTGTTCATAGCATGGCTGTGTTTTTATTTTTTGAAAGATAGACAACTAATTGAGGCGCACCTTTGCACCGGTCAGAGCTGAGAGCAGCTTTCCCGAACGCAGGCCTCCCCATATCTTTAGCTGAGAAACCCTAAGGCAAGCCAGGCTCCTGTGTCAATTATAGAAAAATCAATGAAGCTACTGTTCGGGACTCCTTTTCACCATTCGGCGCGGATGAGATCCTTCAGTTTCTAGCAGTGATTCATTTACTTCCACCCTCTCTTGGGGGGCTCCTGACGACCTGCTATCTCTCAAGAATGTGAAGCAAAAAGAAATGCCTTTTGTTTCCTTCTGGAACACCTTTCTGAAACACAGTGTATTTATCTGGAGTAAAATCTGCTACCCTGGGCTGCTTCACTCATGAACAGTGCCATACTAAGCAGAGCGACACCCTCCTCAGTCCATTGACAATGGAATGTGGTCAAACCCACGCAGGGTTGTCAAGTCTGGATTGGAAAATTTAAGGGTTTGGGGGGGAGCTTGAGTGCGGGAGCCTCAGGAGGGTTGACAGGCACAATCCTGGTGCTGATGCGGGGATTTGGAGGACAGTCCAGGAGTGGGCGGTGATGTCCCCGATGCGATGATGTCACGTGGAAGTGACATCATCATGTCAGAGATATCTTGCGGCAACACTCTGCTTTTTGGGCAAACTCTATGCTCAAAATGGGGCTCAAACCATAGTGTGTTGCCCGAAAAAGCAGAGCGTTGCCGCGCAACATCGCCAACGCGACGACGTCACTTCAACGTGATGGCATTGCATCAGGGACATTGCTGTGTGACATCATTGTTCGGGGCTGGGGCTTCCCCTCCCGGCCATCTGGCCAGTGGTGGGCAGAAACCCCGAAAATCAGAGAATCCCCCACCCGGACTGAGGGTCTGGGAACCTGAAGCCTCAGTGGGGTATAATGCCATAGATCTCACCCTCCAAAGCAGCCATTTTCTCCATGGGAATTGATCTCTGTCATCTGAAGATCGGCTGTGATTCCGGGAGATCTCTAGGCCCCACCTGGAGGGTGGCAACACCAATGTGGCCTCAAGCCCACTGGGAATGAGAGATACTGCTGGCATGGGCCTCAAGTTGCTGGACATCAACTAGGATCTCACCTTTCTCCGGCCTCTATCCTGCTCAGTCCCTTTTCTCATTTCTTACAGCTGCTGCCACAGGCCTCTAAGAGGTTTACTGTCCTCCATCTTGGAACAGGCTCTTTAATAGACAAGAGATTTAGGATTGTAAGCAAAGTAACACTCTAAAAATATGCAGCCAGGGAATTGATAAGAAATATTCCTGGGTGGTATTATGAGAATCTATCCAAGGGATTGCATTTCTACATCCTCTGTATTTTTTTAAAAGCGAGCTATGCAGAAAACTAGATGTCACAGAAAAGTTCTAGTTTAGCCTTCGCCTTGAGATGCTGGTTTTCTATGTGTGGAGAATTCCTCTTTCCTTGGGTGGCTTGCAGTTCCTGCCTGCAACCTCTACTGGTACAGTCCAGAAGTGGCTGTATTGTAGTTGCCAATTCTGGGCTGTGAAATTCCTGAAGATTTGGGGGAGGAGCCGAGGGAGGGCAGGATTTGGGGAAGGAAGGGACCTCAGTGGTGTCCACAGAGCCAATTTCCTTCAGGGGAATTGAACCCTGAAGTCTGAAGAGGCTGGCAACCGTATGTGGACTAAGCCTGAGACAAACATTTAGCTGGTTGATTGGTAGGGTTGCCAAGTCTGGGTTGGAAAATACCTGGGGACTTTGGGGGTGGAGCCAGGAGAAGGTGGGGTTTGGGGAGGGGAGGGGCCTCAGCATGGTACAATGCCATAGACTGTACCCTTCAAAGCAGCCATTTTCTCCAGGGGAGCTGATCTCTGTCAGCTGGAGATCAGTTGTAAAAGCGGGAGATACCCAGGCCCCACCTGGAGGCTGGCAACCCTATTGATTGGTATGCTGCTTTTCAAACCCTAGTGGGGCCCTGGAGATCTTGTGGGGTTACAGCTGATCTCCAGACTACAGAGAGCCATTCTCCTAGAGAAAAGGACCTATTTGGATGGTGGACTCTCTGGCATTATACCCACTGAGGTCCCCTGTCCCCAAGCCCTGCCCTCCCCAGGCTCCACCCCCAAAATCTCCAGGAATTTCCCAGCCTACCGTCAGCAGCCCTAGTACCCACCAGTCTTACCTCTGACCGGGCAGTTTCCAGGGGAGTCCTGTTCATTGATCGGAGGATTTGGGCAGCAAGATATGGGACAATTTATTAATTTTGTAGCCACCCCCCCACCAGAAAACTGCCCAAAGCATCTTACAGCATTTCAAAATCAAGCAACAAAATTCAAAATAATCAGAAGATCAATTTGAAAGACCACAAAGCAACTCCAGAATTTAAAAACGGCACATAAAATGATAAAGACATATCCAAACCAACTGTAGAAAAGAGTAAGAGTCCAGTAGCACCTTAAAGACTAACAAAATTTGTGGCAGGGTTTGAGCTTTTGTGAGCCACTGCTCACTTCTTCCGATACAGCAAGAATGTGAATCCATATGTCCTATATATTGGAAAGTGGAGTGATTCCAGATGCCAAATGACAATAGCAGGCAAACGACAACAGCAGGCGTGACTGGATTAGATGTGATATGCAGAGAGGTAGTAGGCATGGAGAAATCAGTATTGGTGATGGCACAGGAAACCTAGCTCTCGATTCAGTCCAGGTGGATGCATTGTCTTGAGCTTCGTTATTCAGCAGTCTCTGTTTCTAATTTGCCTCTGAAATTCCTTTGCAAGATAACTGCTACTTTTACGGTATCTAACGAAATGAGCAGTGACTTACAAAAGCTCATACCCTACCACAAATTTTGTTAGTATCCAAACCAATGCTCTCTCTAAGCTGTGGAGTCTTGTGAGCAAAAATTCTACTTTGTGAGCTAATGGCATTGAAGTTGTTGAGTTGGACCGCCAAGCAAAAACTTTATGCTTCCAGATACACCCTTTGAATCCTCCCAGAAGTCTGTAAATGGTAAGGAATGAATACTTTTAAAACCTTGGTTAAGGAATATTGAAACAGCAAAGCAAATCAATCGAAACTAAACTGACATGGTAATTCTACCCATGTTATTATTTTTCTGGGGTTCCCCCCTCCCCCAGTCTGGATTTGGTCATATACTAATTTAATACCCGTGCAATTAAATAAAAATGGATTGCTTTTCAAATCAGATAATTAATTAGCTAAAAAGTTCTTCGTTAGTGGCCAGCTGTCTGGGGCGCAGAAGTATATTTTGTAATGCAGATTCATCCCCCTTATAAATGATCAGGCTCCATAATGTCAGTTACAAAGAAGCGGGACAAACCTGAGCAGAGCCAGTTTGGTGTAGAAGTGTGGACTCTAATCTGGGAGGACCAGGTTTGAGTCCCTACTCCTCCACATGCAGCTGCTGGTGCGATCTTGGGTCAGTCATAAGTTCTTTCAGAGCTGTCCTCTCAAGGGCAGTTCTCAGGACAGCTCTCTCAGCCCCACCTACCTCACAGGGAAAGAGAAAGGAAGAAGAAGAAGAAGAGATTGGATTTATACCCTTCCCTTCACTCACTTAGAGTCTCAGAGCGGCTTACAAACTCCTTTCCCTTCCCCTCCCCACAACAGACACCCTGTGGTGCTGAGAGAGCTCTGAGACAACTGTCCTTGAGAGAGCAGCTGGTACAGAGCTACGGCTTGCCCAAGGTCATCCAGCAAGGTGCAAGTGGAGGAGTGGAGAATCAAACCCGGTTCTCCCAGATTAGAGTCCGCGCACTTAACCACTACATCAAACTGGCTCTCCTTTTGTAAGGAGATTGTAAGGTGCTCTGAGACTCCTTCGGGTAGCAAAGGGGGGGTATAAATCCAATTTCCTCCTCCTCCTCCTCCTCTTCTTCTTCTTCTTCCTAAGCCCACTGACTGCACAGAAACCCTTTATACTCTTCATACGTCTCACATACAAATCCAAAAGAGGTGAAATATTGAAATGTGGAATCTTTCTGTTTCTTACAACTGGAACATGCACAACTGCTGCATACGAAGAATGTCTATCTCTGGGGAGGGGCCATGGCTCAGTGGCAGAGCATTTGCTTGGCACATGGAAGGTCCCAAATTCAATCCCCGGTATCTCCAGATAGAAGAATCAAGTAACATGTGATGTGAAAGCCCTCTGCCCAAGAGCCCTGGAGAGTCACGGCCCGTCTGAGTAGACAATACAGACCTTGAGGGACCAAGGATCTGATGCAGTATAAGGCAGCTTCGTGTGTATTGTCTGCTCTGACAGCTGTCACTGAAGGTTTTTAGTACATAGTACAATGTTCCAGGTCCACCCTTGGTCCTGTCAAGCAGGCATGCACTGTGAGTTCCCACTTTGTTTCTCAGGTTTGTGGAAGCCAGTTCAGATCAGGATCATGCCACAAAAGGAGACTGGGTTCATGCCTTCCATGCCATTTTCCCAACTTGAAATGGTCCTGGGGAACCACAGTTTGCCCAGTGGAGAAATCGACACAGGGGCTACATGTGTACCAATGGCTGTACGTAACAGGAGAAAACAGCAGCTTCCTGGGGCCATTTCAGTTCAGGAAAACTGTGCAGGGGAAGGGAGGCTTCAGGCCCTTCTTCCTTCCTGACACTGTTCCAGTCTGAATCAGCCCCCCTGTTCCTGAAAATCATTGAGGACTCCCAGCTTGACAGGACTTGGAGTACACCAGGTACAGCGTATCACGTCGTTAGGCTCTCAGGCAGACAATTTCTACCAGAACATACAAACGTAAGAGAAGCCAATGTTGGATCAGGCCAGTGGCCCATCCAGTCCAACACTCTGTCACACAGTGGCCAAAAACACCAGGTGCCCTCAGGAGGTCCAGCAGTGGGAGCAGGAAGCCCTCCCACTGTTGCCCCCCCCCCCCAAAATAACACCAATAATACAGAGCATCACTTGCCCCAGACCGAGAGTTCCTATCTACACCATGTGGCTCATAGCCACTGATGGACCTCTGCTCCATATGTTTATCTAATTCCCTCTTGAAGCCCTCCATGCTTGTAGCTGCCACCACCTCCTGTGGCAATGAATTCCACACGTTAATGACTCTTTGGGTGAAGAAGTACTTCCTTTTATCTGTTCTAACCCGACTGCTCAGCAATTTCATGGAGTGCCCACAAGTTCTTGTCTTGTGAGAAAGGGAGAAAAGGACTTCTTTCTCTACCTGCCCTATCCCATGCATACTCTTATAAACCTTGATCATGTCACCCCTCAGCCATTGTTTCTCCAAGCTAAAGAGCCCCAAGCGCTTCAACCTTTCTTCATACCAGCTGGGGCCTGGAGATCTGGAATGACAACAGATCTCCAGACAACAGGTTTCAGTTTCCCTGGAGAAAATGGCTGCTTTGGAGAGTGGACTCTGTGGCATTCTATCCCATTGAAGTCCCTCCCCTCCCCAGACCCCACCCTCCTCAGGCTCCACCCACAAAATCTCCAGGAATTTCCCAGCCTGGAGTGGGCAGCCCTGCTCTGCAGATGTTCTGCCGCTCAGCCCAAACCCCTCAAATGGTTTCAAAACACTGTTTTAGAAATGTTTCCTCCACTTGGAGACACTTTTCCATCGGAAAATAGATTATGACTCTTCTCGATAAGCAGGTAGATTTTCCTTTCTCCCGAAAGCGAAACTGTGGGTAAACTTTTATTTTACAATACTACAATTAGAATTGGGATCAGGCTGCTAGGAGACGTATAAAATTGCTTGGAAAGTCTCGTCCGACCAACTGGCCAGCAATAAGGCACCCCAGGTATCCACTACCCAACGACCTGGTATCCAGTACTCAAATGATCCGTGCTTGATGTTTGCCCTTGAAAAGTCTGTCCTCCAATGTTCAAAATGTCATGGCGTCTTTAAAAAACATTGCCCGTGCCCTGCTTCTGCTGGCTGTACAACCAGACAATCCAGATAACATCAGAAGCCACTTACAGCAAATCTTGTCTGGGAAGCAGGTTTTACAGACTGTCAAGAAAGGAAGCGCAAGAGGACTGCGACTGGCAGCGTTCCAGAATACAGCGAAACAGACAGTTTTGCTAATACCTCTGCTTGGACCACGTTCTCTCATATAACTTGAGCACGGTAGGAGACATGCGCCATCCATGTCTGATCTGCCATTCTCTCATTGTGTCCTCGTTTGAGGGGAAAGGCTTGTAGAGGCATGGGCCCCAGCGTCCGAAGGAGCACTGCCAGCAAAGCCGCGGACATGGGAGCGGATCAATGAAAGCCACTTTGGCGGAACCACAAATACTATGTCAAGTCTTTTCACGTTTTCTGCTTGACCGGTGACGAACCACATCAGGTTCATTCATAACTTTCCCTTGAACTCCGGCAACTGTGCATATTAAAGAGGATCCTCTTACAGAGGTAGCGGAAGAGGGTTTTTGTGGTTTACGCTGTAAACCAGAACGTCAATTCCATTCATAGGAAAAGGAGTTTTTATATTTTAAAAAAATAACACAACAAAGTGGCTGCAATCAGTCAATCAATCGACAAACTTTATTGTCTTAGGCATGGCCCATAACAATCAATCATAGCGATCAATAACTATAAACAATACACAGAGATAATAAAATGCTGCTATTACATCTTAAGAGTCCAGATAACAGTTCGATGCATTGGCTTTAACCAACTTTCCCAGCAGCCGTCACATACAAGGCAGCCTCTCATTTTAAGGGCTGTCACTTGTCTGTTCAGCAAGAATTCATGTCTTGGACAAGCAGATCTATAAGGAATGTTAGATTCAAGACAAAGGGTTGGACCCCATGGCTCCCTTCCACTGGGCAAGGAAGATCCTGATGGGGAAAGACATCTGTCCATTGGAGAAAGGAGTTCTTCCTCCAATGGAAGCAGCCTTCCACCCGTGAGAGATTTCTCACCTTGCAGAAGGCAACCATAGGCGCCAACCCAGCCTCTCTTCCATGCCATACTTTTGGAGAGTAGCCACAACTGACACCCACCAAGGGAAGACCATCCACAATTCATAACAATATATGCTCAAAACTGTATATTACATTCACTGAAGTACAAAGTTGGGTTAGTGTTCATAACCCAGTAGAACGAATAAGCACATACCCAACTGATCACTCATGACAAACATATTTTACAAAAAAGAACAGTAGGCTCCTCTGTAATTCCGTAGATAAAAAGTGTTCATAGACCTCCATACAGAAAGTAACTGCGGCAGAAGATGCCCAGTGTGGAAAGAATAACAGCCGTACGCCTCTCCTGGGTATAAATCAAGACGTTTTGATGATCTTCAACAGTGGCTGGTAAAACGGAACTGTGAAGCAATCATAAATACTCATAGAAAGACAAGATTGACTTTATAATATATATATCAATTCAAAAAATTTATCTCACCCCAATTTCCAAAATAACGTAGGCACAGTTCAATAGCTTCAGTGGAATCCTAGGTTTCTCTACAAGGCAACCTGCCATGCAGCATTTAACATACAAATCAATTGCAATACAGTTTCTTAAAGTGGACCCCTCCCATTTTTCAAAAACTTGCCAGAGTTTGAATGCTTTTACAGAGGACATAAAGGGAGATAAGAGACCGAAACTCCACTTTGGCATCTCCAGTATATGTACCGCCCATATTCCATCCTGGCTGAACCATCACAGTTGTGATTCTTCCAAGGGCCGATGTTTGTTTTTGGGAAATGCAGCTGCTGAGATGTAATTCGAAGGGGGAGCCATCGATGCAAAAGGGGAAGGGGATCTCAACTCCCCTTGCGTTTTTCCGTCTGAAACATGCAGCTAAAGGTTTTCGGCTTATAGTTTTCACAGCATCCCTGAAAGCTTAGCAATGAAACTGCCTGGTACGCTTCCCTGACTTCAGTCCAGCTTTAAATAAGATGTTTGAGTATGACTGATTGTGGGGAAATGTGGATCCACTATATGCATGCAAATGCGCGTCAGAGGAAATCCACAGTTTAAAAAAACACAATGCAGTGTGACCATCCAGTATGCACCCCATTTAGTCTGGCAGTTTCTCAATCTATCAAGTGGTATATGCATAAAGAAGAAGAAGGAGAAGAGATTGGATTTATACCCCACCCTTCACTACCCAATGGAGTCTCAGAGTGGCTTACAAACTCCTTTCTCTTCCCCTCCCCACAACAGACGCCCTGTCAGGTAGCTGGGGCTGAGAGAGCTCTGAGACAATTGTCCTTGAGAGAACAGCTCTGACAGAACTATGGCTTGCCCAAGGTCATCCAGCAGGTGCAAGTGGAAGAGTGGGGAATCAAACCTGGTTCTCCCAGATTAGAGTCCACACACTTAACCACTACACCAAACTGACAGTCCGTTTATGAACAGAGATCTCTTGACTTACATAGCTGTGTGTACCCTTTAAATAAATTTATGGATTTATAGATAGTGGTGAACTTCTTCACCCTCTCGGGGCCTTTCTTCCAGTGGTGTGCATGGTGTCCCATGCCTCCTCCGCTTCTGTTCTAGATCTTTGTTTTCCTGCTTCCCAGGTCATTCAGTTTCCCCCCGTGCGCTTCATACACACATCCAAACATTGCAAGAATGATTTCCTCCCTTGTCACAACCATCTTTGTTCTATTCACATTTATTTTTAGGCCATAATTCTGAAAATCAGAACTCATTGTCTTTTATGGCCTTGCATCTTTCCTTCTATCGTTGCCATTACCGCTTTTATCATCACAATAGGGGAGCCGGTTGATTTTATTCCCATTTACTTTAATGCATGATTTTACTGCTTTTTTTTTAAAAAAAATACATATTATTATTGATTGCATCCTCTATAAATAAGTTAAAAGTACAGAAACAGAGAGCAAGTTACCTATTGTAACATAATTAAAAGTCAGTGTTTACCATAAGAAAAACGCTACGGCTTATGAGAATTTACTATTAGAGCCTAATAGTGTAATATAAAAATAACTTGAATGTATTGGTAGGTAATACGGTTGATACATAGAGGCTTAATGTTTTTGCTTTTAAGTTACCATTTTAGGATGTGATCTGAATTGAACGGCAGTAATAGCCCTGAAAAGGGGAAACGTTCAAAGGCACTAAACCTCTGGATCCCAGAGCCAGGAGGCAACATCAGGGGAAGGCCTCGGCCTGTATGCCCCGTTGTCGGCTGTCCAGGGGAACTGGTTGGCCACTGTGTGAGACAGGATGCTGGACTAGATGGTCAACTGGCCTGATCCACCAGGGCTCTTCTTAGGTTCTTATGAAAAGATGAGTGCCTGTCTGTTTTCTTTTCACAGCTAATAACAATGGGGGCTCAGTGGGGGGTGCATGGGAAAATCAGGGGGAGATATGGGTCAAAATGTGGCCACACAGCAAATAGTGGGAAATTGAGCAGTACAACCGGGGGAAACGTGAGACCAAAGGCGGGACAGCTGCTTTTGCGGAATCGGTCCCATTTTGTTGTAGTGGTTAGGAGCGTGGACTCTGATCTGGGAGAATCCGGTTTGATTCCCCAGTCCTCCACATGCAGCCAGCTGAGTGACTTTGGTCAAGCCACAGTTCTCTCAGAGCTGTTCTCTCAAGAGCAGTTCTCTCAGAGGTGTCTCAGCCCCACCTACCTCACAGGGTGTCTCTTGTGGGGAGGGGAAAGGAAGAAGATTGTAAGCCGCTCTGAGACACTGAGTGAAGGCCGGTGTATAAATCCAATCTCTTCTTCTTCTTATGATAGAGGGTTGCCCAGTTATTTATCTCCACACACACACCAGAGTTCATCTGAACATGTGAGCTATGCAGGATCAGCCAGGGTCAGTACTTGGTTGAGAGACCGCCCAAGAAGACTTGGGGCTGTTGTGCAGAGGAAGGCAATTCTGGCAAACCACCTCCATTCACATCTTGCCTGGAACACCCCATGGATGGGGTCCCCGTGAGTCAGCTGGGACTTGATGGCACATTTTTCTTTTTTAATCACAACAAAGCTCACCCCGATGATCATATCAAGGTTGTGCAGACTGTGGGGATCAGATCAAGACGGGTAGCTGTGTCAGTCCGTCTGTAGCAGTGGAAAAGAGCAGGAGCCCAGTAGCACCTTAAAGACGAACAAAACTTGTAGCACGGTAGGAGCTTTCGTGAGTCACTGCTCAACTTATGGAGTTGGATACAGTGGCGGAATGGGGCATGCCACTGTTGAATGCTAGCTCATAAAACAAAACTTCCAGTAGTCGGTGGAAGCTTTCGCTAGACGCTCAGAGGTATTCTGGTAACTGAAAGGGTTATAGTATACATTATTGCTTGCGCATGTTTGGGAGGGTGCCCAGGGCAGGCGGTAGCCGTGCGGCTCTTTTGGTTGATGGGAATTGCTATTGTGGCTTTCCGTGATCCGCGGAATGCATACCACTTTGAGCTCTACTAGTCTTTGCATCACAAGACTCTTTGATGAATCTAGCACCCTCTCTTGAGATTTACAGTTCCTTGACTGTTAAACCAGTTGAGGTTCATAGTGTGGCCAGGGCATGGTCTTAAATTTTAACCTTCGTTTCCCCCATTTTTAAAATTTCTTTTGTTCATAACTCATTAGTTAGGGCTAGCGGGAGCCAGCGCGGTGTAGCAGTTCAGAGCGACGGACTCTAGTCTGGACAACCGGGTTCGATTCCGCCCTCCTCCACTTGAAGCCAAGCTGGGCAACCTTGGGTCACTCACAGCTCTCCCAGCTCCCCCCCCCCCAAATAAGCCTAGCTTGCTGCATAATGTTAAAAAAGACCTAGAGCTTTAGGCTGCCAGACAATCCTAGGATCTCCTGGCCATACCACAGACAATGCTGTACGATGATTTAATTTTTTAAACTATGGCTAGGGCTGATAATTCCCAAAAGGTAGCTGTATTAAGTCTGTTGCAGAAAAAATAAACAACAGTCGTGTTCATGTAAAATGCCATCGAGTCATAGCCAACTCCTGGTGACCCTCAACAAGGGTTGCGGTCACACATGTGAGATAAAGCGGGGGGGGGGGGGGAGAGGCTATTTCCTCCGGTAGAAGTTGACCTGCAGTTGTGCAATCACACAGTCTTTTGAAGCTGCAGTGACAGCCCACCACTGCGTGATCAGACGCAACTGCAGGTGAGTCAGTTTTTCTTTTTTTTCCCCCGTTTGTCTCCGATTCACTTAAACAAGGGATTGATGATTCGCACCTCAGCCCTGAGGGCCCCCTGTGGAGTATGCGATGATGCGCATACTGCGAAGGGGGGGGACAACGGTACAGAGTCAGGATGGTCTGATCATCCCATGAGAGCACACTGGAGTGATCAGACGTGGGTAAGTCCATCCGTGGCTTATAGCGACTCGTTTACTACCAGACTTTCCGAGGTGTCTTTTAAATCCAATTGTGCGGTGAAGCAAAACGGGTTGCCAGCAGCTGCGGGGTGCTTGCCAGATGTTGACGTCTGATTGTGCTCCTTTAATCTGCTCGGCAGTCACAACTATGTCGGGGCTAATTGTGCATGTGACCGCAACCAAGGGGTTTTCGAGGCACGTAAGAAGCAGAGATGGCTTGCTGTTGCCTTCATCTACACAGGCTTCCTCTGCACAATCTCCTTCCCAAGTATCGACTCTGCTTAGCTTTTGAGATCGGACGAGATCAGGCTATACTCCCGTTCCGCGGGCACTTCACTGGCTGCCCATCAGTTAAAGGTTTTTAAAAGGTAAAGGTTGCTCGAAAGCCAGTCAGATCTGACTCTCAGGGGCAGTGCTCATCTCTGTTTCCAAGCCAAAGAGCCAGCGCTGTCCAAAGATGTTTCCGTGGTCATGTGGCTGGCATGACTAAACACCGAGGCGCACAGAATGCTGTTACCTTCCCGCCAAGGTGGTACCTATTTATCTACTTGCAATTTCTTGCTTTTGAACCACTAGGTTGGCCGGAGCTGGTGCCGGAGATGGGCGCTCACTCCGTCACTCGGCACTCGCTCCTTGAACTGCCGAGCTACCAACCTTCTGGTCTGCAGCTCAGCGTCTTAACCTCTGAGCCACTGTGGCTCAGTTACTGGGCCCAATTTAAGGCTTTAGCTATCACATAAAAAGCCTTTAATGGCCTTGGACCCTGATATCTGCGAAACCACCTCTCCCCCTTTGCTCCTACATGGCAGCTTCATTCATCTGAGCTGGGTCTTTTGCAGGGCAAAACCAAATGGGCAAAATCAACAACTGCCCATAATGTGAGTCTTGTCTGTTGTGCACCTCCCCCCACGCGAGACGGCCTCCCTGAGGAAGTCAGGAGGGCCCCACTCTCCTGGCTTTCCACAATCTAAGCAAAAATAAAATTAGTCAGGAGGGCTTTCCTGTGCAGACAGCTGCACTGTCCAAAATTATCCAGAGCTACTTGGAAAAAATTACTAGGCACTGTGGCCTATGCTGCTGTGTATAGCATGCTACAGCTAGGGTCCTACTGTGGAATTTTGCATCATTTAATGTGTCACTCAAACACCTATCCTTTGCTTCAGTTCTGTTTTTAGACTTCTCGTTGCTTCTATGATCCTAATCCTATAGCATTGTTTATTGTGTGTCCCATCCGTCGATTGTATTGACTCGCTCTGTGTAATCCACCTTGAGTCCAAGCAAGCAGTGTGGACTATAAATAATGTAAATATACCTTGCTGCCTTCCCTCCCAAAAAGCAGCCTTATGGCAGCTTAAAGATTTAAAAATTTAACGCCAGCGTAGGTTTTCATGGACTAGAAGAAACAGGTGCTAGCCCACCAAACCTTATGTCGGAATTAAAATTTTGTTAGTCTGTAAGATGTCACATAGACTCTTTAGGCTATGACTAAGTGAATCACTCTTGGCAAACAGAAGGGGAAGTCATGGAGGCAGTGACAGACTTCACGTTCCTGGGATCCAAGATCACTGCAGATGGTGAATGCAGCCATGAAATTAGAAGACGCCTGCTCCTTGGGAGGAAAGCGATGGCAAACCTAGACAGCACAATAAAAAGTAGAGACATTCCCCTGCCAACAAAAGTCAGTATAATCAAAGCGATGGTATTCCCAGTAGCAAAGTATGCCTGGCTGTGAGAGTTGGACCATAAGGAAGGCCAAGCGCTGAAGTATAGATGCTTTCAAATTATGGTGCTGGAGAAGACTCTTGAGTGTTCCTTGGACTGCAAGGAGATCGAATCAGTCAGTCCTAAAGAAAATCAACCCTGACTGTTCCCTGGAAGGCCAGATACTGAAGCTGAAGCTCAAATACTTTGGCCGCCAAATGAGAAGGGAGCACTCACTGGAGAAGACCTAGATGCTGGGAAAGATTGAAGGTCAAAGAAGAAGGGGACGGCAAAGGATGAGATGGTTGGACAGTATTATTGATGCAACAAACATTAAATTGAGCAAACTCCGAAGGACGGTGGAAGACAGGATGTGGTCCATGGGGTTGCAAAGAGTCAGACTTGACTGTGACTAAAAAACAGTGAATCAAGCTTGTAGCTGATGGGAACATAAGAACATAAGAGAAGCCAATGTTGGATCAGGCCAGTGGCCCATCCAGTCCAACACTCTGTGTCACACAGTGGCCAAAAATACCAGGTGCCATCAGGAGGTCCAGCAGTGGGGCCAGGACACTAGAAGTCCTCCCATTCATCGGGACCACTTTGGTTGTTTTATAAAATGAAATAATTCTAGTTGCGAGAAGACCAGTATAAGGAGAATAATTTTATTTTTGGAGGAGATACAACAGAAGGCATCCATTCCCCATCCCGATTCACAGTGTCTTACCATGCTTTTCTTCCTCATGGAGGCCCAAAGCGGATTACAAAAGCACCTAAATACAATTTAAATAAATGGGGAGGGGCTGTGACTCAAGGGTAAAAGCCTCTGCTTGGCATGCAGAAGGTCCCAGGTGCAATCCCCAGCATCTCCAGTGGAAAAGATTTGGCAGCCGGTGATGTGAAAGACCTCCACCTGCGATCCAGGGGAGCAGCTGCCAGTCTGAGTAGACAATACTGACTTTCATGGGACAAAAGTCTAATTAAGTATCAGGCAGCTTCATGAACGTTCATGTAAATAACAGTTAAAAAAACCCAAAATACAATACAATTTAAAATAAAATGAAGATAGAAAACACAACAAATAGTCATGGAATAAAGAGGACATTTTGTTTTGAGGGTGAGCGGGATCAGGTGGGTTGATAATGCTCCTTCACTTGGGTCAGTTTGGTGTAGTGGCTAAGTGCGCGGACTCTAATCTGGGAGAACCGGGTTTGATTCCCCACTCCTCCACTCGCAGCTGCTGAATGACCTTGGGCAAGCCATAGTTCTGGCACAGCTGTTCTTGAAAAAGAGCAGTTTCTGTCAGAGCTCTCTCAGCCCCACCTGCCTCACAGGGTGTCTGTTGTGGGGAGGGGGAGGAGTTTGTAAGCCTCTCTGAGACTCCCTTGGGGAGTGAAGGGCAGGATATAAATCCAATCTCTTCTCTTCTTCTTCTCAAGTACAGTACTCTCAGAGCTCTCTCAGCCCCACCTACCTCACAAGGTGTCTGTTGTGGGGAGGGGAGAGGAAAGGAGATTGTAAACCACTCTGAGACTCCTTTGGGGAGTGAAGGGCAGGGTATAAATCCAATCTCTTCTCTTCTACTTCTCTTCTCTTCTTTTTCATTTCTTTACTTTATTGATATCCTGCCGTTCTATCCCATGGGGACCCGAAGTGGCTTGCATCGTTCTCCTCTCCTCCATTTTATCCTCACAACAACCCTGTGAGGGAGGTTAGGCTGAGAGTGCAGGAAGGGCCCCAGGTCACCCAGCAGGCTTCTACGGCAGGAGTGGCAATTCGAACCAGAGTTTCCCAGGTCCTAGTCCAACACGGTAATCACTACCAATAAAAATAATAGTATTTGCCTTTAATAGCTAAATACTAACGTTTACTTTATTTTATTTTATTTGTTCGACTTCTATCCCGCGCTTCCTGCAAGCGGGCTCATGGCAGGTAACCACAGAATGCATCCAGCAAATAAAACAAGTTATATAAGCAATAATATTTTAAAACAATTAAAATGAGAAAATCTCGGCCTAGTTAACAGCAATTCATGGGTCTCACGCTGTTAAAAAACAAGCAAGAAAAACGGGAAACCCACTGATCAAAGATGTGATGGTAGGTCTTTCACATGGGCGGATTTCATAGGGCAAGTTCATAAAGAAGAAGAAGAGAAGAAGAGATTGGATTTATACCACGCCCTCCACTCTCTAAGGGAGTCTCAGAGCGGCTTACAAACTCCTTTTCCTTCCCCTCCCCACAACAGACACCCTGTGAGGTAGGTGGGGCTGAGAGAGCTCTTTCCCAAGCAGTCCTTGAGGGAACAGCTGGTACAGAGCTATGGCTTGCCCAAGGTCATCCAGCCAGGTGCAAGTGGAGGAGTAGGGAATCAAACCCAGTTCTCCCAGATTAGAGTCCGCACACTTAACCACTACACCAAACTGGCTCTCTCAAAGAGCCCAATTTGAGCTTGGAACTGGGCCTTCCTGTTTTTGTTCCTTTTGTTTATTAACTAGTAGTGTTTGACTCCCCTTGTATGCATATTGCTGTGTGTGGGATAGTGGCTCTCATAGCCTAGATAACCTAATATCATCAGATCTCGGAATCTTAGCAGTGGTTGGCTCTGGTTAGTACTTGGAGGGGAAACCATCCTGGAAGACAGGGGGGCTGCTATGCAGAGGAAGGCAATGGCAAACCACCTCGGCTCATCTCTTGCCTAGAAAACACCATGAAGTTCATGAGGTTGCCATGAGTCAGTTTCAACTCAGTAGCACAGTTTACTTACTTAACTCTGTAATGCGTTGTTACAACGTTAGGTTATTTCTCTTTTCTACTGTTCTATATGAAAGAAACAGTTTTTTAAAAAAAATCATCCCACATTAAAATAAAAGACTGGTTTATATCAACCTCCACAAAGATCAAGTCATGCACACAAAAAAGGAGAGGCAATAGAACAAGACTGCGAGCCGTTAAACAACCCCACTTGTTCTGGGCATCCAGTCAAATGTTTAAAAAAAATATTCATCCTTTGCCTTGGAAGCACAGAAGCTTTCCACAGTATTCTCAGTACTCCACATTTCCCAGTATGGGAAATGCTGTTCAAACAAATTACAAAGATGACCCAACTCCAATGGTTACAAGAGAAAGAAATTTTACTTACAAAAATAGAAGCACATCTTACATGACACATTCATGTAGGCACATTTAACTTATTGCGAACAGATTAACTTCAAGAAAGATTAACTTGCTACAGCTCCAGTCCCTTGTAAGAGTTAGAAGTCCTATCTGAAATGAAACAGAAGGTAAGCAGCAGCCAAAGAGGCTCGACATCTAACCGATGGGGGGCCCAACTGCCAGTGAGAGAATTCTCTTGACGCTTTCCCTCCCATATCGTCTTGCATGCCAAGTTACAATATCCAGCAAAGGGGAGCCGTCCTCACCCTTTGCCTCCTGTGGTGCTATCAGGGTCATACTCTGGGGCAGAAATCCAAGGCCTTTGCACATGAGCTCAGTACCTTCCCACCAAAAAAGCCAGGCTGCAGCTTCACATTTGACATAAACATTATCATCTGAAGGGGGAAGGCATCAGAATATTAGCAGTGCAATCGGAAGACCGTTTTCCTGGGAGTAAGCCCCACTGAACAAACTTTTTTTTTTTGTAATAAATTTTATTATTTTCTAACATTTTTACATATTTTTTTTATACAAACCCTTTTTCAATATTATATCCATTTTTTGTTCTATTGTATAATCTTGTTATCATCTTGTAATGGTGGTTTCCCACCACATCTGAAGCATTTAACATTTTCAACTTTAACCATTCTTTATATGCATATATATATATATATATATTACTCTCCTGGTAACGACGTACACCACCTTATAAAACTATCCATCATATAAATTCTTATTTCCTTATACAATTCTACAAATATCCTTTTTTTTTTTTCCTGAACAAACTTGATCAGGATTCTGAGTAGACCTGTTTAGGATAACATCCTAATCACAAGATGTCATAGTCCTGCTGTACACTGAATTGGTCAGGCCATACCTGGGATATTGCATGCAGTTCTGGAGGCCTCCCTTCAAAAAGGATGTGAACAGAATGGAGCTGGTGCAGAGGAGAGCAATGGGGATGATGGGGGGGGGGGGGGGCTGGAGACCAAGCCCTAGGAGGAAAGGCTGAGGGACTTGGGAATGTTCAGTCTGGAGAAGAGGAGGTTGAGGGGGGACGGGATTGCTCTCTTGAAGTATTTTGAAGGGCTGTCACTTAAAGGAGGGCAGGGAGCTGTTCCTGTTGGCAGCAGAGGAGAGGACTCGTGATAATGGGTTTAAATTAGGGGCGGGAAGGTACCGTCTGGATCTTAGGGAAAACTTTTTTACAGCAACTGTGGAATCAGCTGCCTAGGGAGGTGGTGAGCTCCCCCTTACTGGCAGCCTAAGCAGCAGCTGGACAAACAAACTTGTCAGGGATGCTCTAGAGACCGAGCCGGCATTCAGCGCGGGAGGGGGGGGTTTGAACTAGATGGTCTGTCTGGCCCCTTCCAACTCTGTGATTCCATGATTGCTCTCTCTCAGTGCAGAGGCTAAAATGATCTAACTGCGCCATTGTTCCTCCCTTATTTGTTTTCTCCGTTTATACCCCGCCTTTCTCCCCAGTGAGGACCCCAAGCAGCTTCCATCATTCTCCCCCTTCTCCCTTTTATTCTCATGACAACAGCCCTGTGAGGTAGGTCAGGCTGAAAGTGTATGACTGGCCCCAGGTCACCCAGCGAGTTTCCAAGGCAGAGCTCAAGGTGACAGGGCCTGTAAGGCAGAGATGTTCTACCAGGCTTTTGGTGGAGGGCAGGCCGCCTCACCAGCTGGTACCCTTCCTCCACCCCACCCCACCCCCTTTTTGCTCTGAGTTCCCTTTCACCTGCCCAGAAAAGTCCAGAATTGGGTCAAATAATATAGGGAAAATTCCATCTTGGATCTTGTATTGTAATTTTTATTAAGTTATATATTGAATTTTTATTTTTATTAAGTTTTTATTGTTACATATTAAATTTTTATTTTTATTAAATGTTTTATTAAGTTATATATTGGATTTTTATTTTTATTTTTTAAGTTTTTATTGTTATATATTGATTTTTTAATTTTTATTAAGGTTTTATTAAGTGATGGATTTTTTTAAAAAACTCGATTTTTAAAAAAAAAGCATCTTCGCAAGTGTACAACAAACATACACTGTATGATTACCAAGGATTGAACGAAGGAATGAATAACATTGCAGAAATAATCCGATAATATTATTTAAAAATGTGCTAATATACTATAATATTGCTTTGAGCGCACCACTTCTTTTAATGTGTCATTGCACGTCAAGTATTCTAACACCAAAGACCATTGTTCAACAAATTTGGAGTTACAATGAATAGTCTCCGTCTGCGTTCACACACACTAAATAATCTGCTTTCAATCACTTTCAGCGCACTTTCGAATTGGATTTTGACAGCTCACACAATAAAAATCCAGTTGGAAAGTGCATTGAAAGTGGATTATTTAGTGGGGGGGGGGGGGAAACCTTTCCGCATTTGCAGGTTACTGTGGATTTTCTCAAGTAAAGGCCATTTAGATCCACAGCAAAACAGCATCCAAATAACCTGGGGCAACAGCAGGCTGAAACCGGGCTGATCACTGAAGGGAGGTCATGTAATGCAGAATGGGGGAATAAAATCGGAATTAAAAGAAGGCTGAACTCGATTTTAGTGCAGAACTGCTTGGAGGACACTGCGGTGAACGTGGATTAAAAGGAGAGTGCAGAAGGGGCCTGTGACCGCAGCCTCTGACAATGAAACTTGATCTGCTATCTTCTCCATTACAAAATAATCCCACAGTTTCCAGATATTGAATTTTAATGTGTTTGTATGTTTTATGGCATTATGCCTTGTACACGGCCCGGAGCCTGGCATAAGCTGGGATAGGGTAATTAATAAATCTAAATAATAATAACAACAACATCACAGGACATCCCAGAAAGCAGGGCCAGGGTCAGTGTACCCTGAGGTGGGGCAGCTGCCAGGGCCCTGGGCATCTGGCAGGGCCTACTGCTGTCATCCCTCCCCCATCCCTTATTTGGTAGAACTCCAGCATGATCTCAGCCACAGGAACTGCCTGGGGGCACTGGGGAGAGAGGGGGCTGCAGGTGGCAGGCGGCATAGGCAGTGGGAGAGCTCACATGTGGGCATGGGGAGGGCACAGATTAGGATTGCCAGCTCTGGGTTGGGAAATACCTGGAGATTTGAGGGAAGGGGTGGAGCCTAGGGGTTTTTTAAAGAGTGGAGGGACCTCAGCAGGGTACAGTGCCATGGAGTCCACCCTCCAAAGCAGCCATTTTCTCCAGGGGAACTGACCTTGATCGACTGGTGATCAATTTTTTAGAGTGGGAGATCTCCAGGGGCCACCTGGAGGTTGGCAACTCTAACACAGGCCGGTGGGAGGGAGGGCACAGAATCAAAGAATCCTAGAGTTGGAAGGGACCTCCAGAGTCATCCAGTCCAACCCCCCTGGGACCTCCAGAGTCATCCAGAAATGCCTCCCCCCCCCCCCCCAAAATGACCCCTGTTCCACACCCAGAAGATGACAAAAAAAACTCCAGGATCCCCAGCCAAATTGGCCTGGAGAAAAATTGCTTCCTGACCCCAAAGTGGCGATCAGCATTTCCCTGGGCATGTAAGAAAGGGCCACAAGAACTAAGCACCGAGGCAGCCCTTCCTGCCCTCCCTCTCATGATCTGCCTTAAGTTCACAGAATCAGCATTGCTGTCAGAACCTCTCTAACTGTCAGGAAGTTCTTCCTAATGTTTAGCCTAAAACTCTTCTGATTTAATTTCAACCCGTTGGTTCTGGTCTGATCTTCTGGGGCAACATCCCCTCCATCCTCTATATGATGGCCCTTCCAGTACTTGAAGATGGTTCTCAAGTTGTCTCCTCTCCAGGCTAAACGTACCCAGCTCCTTCAACCTTTCCTCAAAGGAAAAATCTATAGGCATGTTTGGGGGCCTGGTGGTGGGTACAGCAGGGGCTGGGAACTCTACCTGGGGCCTTCAAAACCTAGAACCAGCCCTGCCAGAACCTCCCCTCCCTCGCCTGCATAGATTCAACAAGACCCTTGCGTCCTGTGCCTTCTGATCTTCTCTGGGGCTCGTGTATAAGTTGCAGGAACAGCCTGTGCTCCAGGGCTAACCTTGGCATGCTCCTAGAGTATTATGCAAATTACAGAGGGCGATTCTGGCTGACAGGATCTAATTAGATTCATCTCATCAGCTTTGGTGCCTAACCTCGGGACAGGACCTTGCCAGAGGACGCTGGCCAATGAGGTCAGAAAGCTGTTCTCACCCCTGGGCAGAATATAGAACTCCTCTGGTGATCTGGTGATGTCATCCCTTTAATAGGCATAGGTGTGGTTTCTAAATTAGTCGTGGACATAGTCTGATTGGCTGGAACCAGGTCCATACGTGTACTTTTCCCTGCTGCTAATAATTATATTAAAAGTGGCTTTTCTGAGACAGTAATAGGTGGTGGCACACTGTTAAATTTAAAAAAAAAAATCATCCCAGATGCATCCAGTGTTCCCTCTAAGCTGAGTTAGTGTGAGCTAGCTCACGGTTTTTTAGCCTCCGGCTCACGCGTTTTTGTCTTCGCTCAGGAAGGATGGCTCCAAAGCAAACTGATTTAGGTAGTCGCTCGCTCACAACTTTAATGCCAGTAGCTCACAAAGTAGAAGTTTTGCTCACAGGACTCCACAGCTCAGAGGCAGCACTGGATGCTTCACATTTCTGTTCAAATCGCATCCCCGGCTGCATTTGCTTGGTTTTCAAGTATGTGTGTGCCTAGATCTGTCTGGTCACTGACATTCACGTTGTAGTGCCAGTGTAAAATTACCTTTGCATTCTCAAGGGAGGAAGACCACTCCTTGAACAGATGTCTTTTGAAGAACTAGAGGGTTTTCTTTGTCTTCTTCTGTGACTACACAGATTTGCAGGTGTAGCATGGTGTAGTGGTTAAAGTGCTGAACTCAGATTTGGGAGAAACAACTTCAGATCCCCACTCTGCCATGGAAAGTTGTCAGGTGACCTTGGGCCAGTCACCCATTTTCAGCTTAACCTCCTTCACAGGGTTGTTTTGAGGATAGGATGAAGGACAGGAGAAGGTTGTAAGCTGCTTTGGCTCCCTGTTGGGAAGAAAAAGTGGGATATAAATGAATTCAATAAATAAATGAGAGGAAACAGTTTCAGCCAGGATGCTGCGTATAGAAGAAGAGAAGAGAAGAGACTGGATTTATATCCTGCCCTTCACTCAGAGTCTCAGAGCAGCTTACAAACTCCTTTTCCCTTCCCTTCCCTTCCCCACAACTGACCCCCTGTGAGATAGGTGGGGCTGAAAGAGTTCTTTCAAGAACTGTCCTTGAGAGAACAGCTCTGACATAACTGTGGCTTGCCCAAGGTCATCCAGCAGCTGCAAGTGGCGGAGTGGGGAATCAAACCCGGTTCTCCCAGATCAGAGTCCACACACTTAACCACTACACCAAACTGCGTCCTCCTTTACAAGTTCAATGACATGGATGATGAAACTATCATCTTTGTTAAAATAATTCTCTGAACTGAAGTCACTATGACTTCCAAGCATGCAAGCACACACAAAACACATACACACACACAAACCCTCAAAAAAAATTTCTCTGAACCTTTATCGTATTGTTTATTTATTTATTTACTTCATTTATACCCTGCCTTTCTGTACAGTGGGAACCCAAAGCAGCTTTCCCGAGTCTCTTTTTCTGCATTCCTAGCAGCCACCCTGCAAGGTAGGTTAGGCTATGAGTGTGTGTGACTGGCCCAAGGTAGATATTTGAACCTGGGTCTCCCCAATCCTAGTCCGACACACCTAACCACTACACCTACTTTTGTGTGAGAAAGAATGAAGCTGGATATTACTGCCCTGCAGTTTACATAACTGAGCAACAAACCAACATCCCCAGAGAAGGAAGGTTCTTAAAAACAGGAAATTTTGCATCTTTGCACAAGCAACGTAAAGAGGTGCTCGTTGGATCTCCCAAGCACAGGAATGTCATAATGTAAGTGGCACAGCGAACAGGCCCTGCTCCGTGTCTCCATACTTCTCTGTATAAGAAATGGTTTTCTCCTGCTTTCTACTACAAAAAGTTTTCAGGGCACCTATCAGTGTAATCCAAATCAGAGCTGGGTGTGCTATGTGCCATCAATTCACTTCCGACCTATGGTGATCCTAAGAAGTCATGACCTCCCAGTTTGGTGTAGTGGTTAAGTGTGCAGACTCTAATGTGGGAGAACCGGGTTTGATTCCCCACTCCTCCACTTGCACCTGCTGGATGACCTTGGGCAAGCCATAGTTCTGTCAGAGCTGTCCTTAAAAGAGCAGTTCTCTCAGAGCTCTCTCAGCCCCACCTACCTCACAGGGTGTCTGTTGTGGGGAGGGGAAAGGAAAGGGGGTTGTAAGTCGCTCTGAGACTCCAAGTGAAGGGCGGGGTATAAATCCAATCTCTTCTCTCTTCTTCTTCAAAATGTCCTATCATTAACAGCCTGGCTCAGATTTTACCAACTGTGGCTTCCTTGTGAGTCAATCCATCTCATGTCGGGTCTTCCTCTTTCCCCGCTGCTTTCCACTTTTCCTAGGACTTTTGTCTTTTCTCGTGACTTTTGTCTTCTCATGACATAACTGAAATTGCATGAAGCCTTAGCTGGGTCGTCTTAGCTCCTAGGGAGAATTCAGCCTTATTTAGACAGAAGAAAATACATTTTAAATGTGGTGTTGGAGGAGAGTTTTATGGATACCACAGACCGCCAAAAAGACAAATCAGTGGGTTTTGGCTTTTTGGTGGTCTGCGGTGTCTAAGACTTTCCTCTGACAGCACACTTAAAATGTATTTCCTTCCTGTCGGCTTCCTTCCTAGTCCAACTTTCACATCCTTCTAAATCCATTGAAGTTAGTTGGGCTTAGAGAAGTGTGATCCTGTTTAGGACTACATTATAAAAAGTCTAAACCAAGACAAAGTGTTTTCGGGTCTAAGGAATGAAACTTCTCCAGCCAGTCTTGGAGGACTTGATGCGTGGGGGGGGGGGGGGGGGATCCACGAAGGAATAGTTGTTTGGGGCCCTACCCATTTACGGCTTCCATGCTAAACAGCACTTTGAATCGAGCTCAGAAACTACTTGGAGGCCCATAAAGATGAGCCAAGGTAGGTGTAACGTGGGTTCTTCACTTCACTCTTGTCAAAAGACCTACCTGGGCACCTCGAGGACCATCTCCTCCCGTACTGTCCAGCTTGCCAGTTCAGATCCACCTCCCAAGCTTAGTTTTTGTGGCCCTTTCTTACATGCCCAGTGAAATGCTGGTCACCATTTTGGGGTCAGGAAGCAATTTTTCTCCAGGACAGTTTGGCCGGGGATCCTGGAGGTTTTTTGTTATCTTCTGGGCATGAAACGGGTCACTGGAGGTGTGTGGGAGGAGGTATTTGTGAATTTCCTGGGTTGTGCAGGGGGATTGGACTAGATGACCCTGGAGATCCCTTCCAACTCTATGATTCTAAGCCCTGTACTCTATGTCCCCGGCCTTCAGAGGTAATATGGGTGGCTGCTAGATACAGGGCCTTTGCAGTGGCAGCCCCCTGGCTGTGAATGCCTCCCACCCTTAAGGCTAACCTGGCATGGGCTATACTGTCCTTTAGGTGCCATGTCAAAACATTTGTTTTTACCCAGGCTTTTAAGTAAGTGGTTTAAAATCCTTTTTTTTAAAAAAAAAATGAAACTGTTTTATGGTCTACTTATAGTCTAAGAAAGATTGCATGGATATTTTTTAGGCTGCTCAGTGGTGGCTTTGTGCTGTTTTTCTGCCAGTGGCTTGGTGTGGTAGTTAGGATCTGGGTGACACGCATTCAAGTCCCCACTCTGCTATGGAAGCTTGCTGGGTGAAGAAGAAGAAGAAGAAGAAGAAGAAGAAGAGATTGGATTTATATCCCACCCTCCACTCACTTAAGAGTCTCAGAGCGGCTTACAAACTCCTTTTCCCTTCCCCTCCCCACAACAGACACCCTGTGAGGTAGGTGGGGCTGAGAGAGCTCTTTCCCAAGCTGTCCTTGAGGGAACAGCTGGTACAGAGCTATGGCTTGCCCAAGGTCATCCAGCCAGGTGCAAGTGGAGGAGTGGGGAATCGAACCCGGTTCTCCCAGATTAGAGTCCGCGCACTTAACCACTACACCAAACTGACCTTGAGCCAGCCACGCTTTCTCAATAACCTACTTCACAGGGTTGTTGTGAGGATAAAGTGGAGGAAGGGAGAGTGATATAAGCCCCCTTGGGCTTATAGAAAAGCAGGGTGTAAATGGGGAGAAAAGCAGGGTATAAATGAAAAGTGCTGTTTGTAAGCCGCCCTGAGCCCATTTGCGGGGGTCATTTAAACTGTAAGTATAGACCACAATAATTATTCAACTATCCTTTTAGCACAGACAAAGTTATTTTATCACGTTGGGTATCTCTTCTTGTTTTACTAAATATTCCATTATGGGAAACCAAATTGGGATAAAACCAGATGTAGAAGCCGGTGAGTCAACTTCTGAAAGATTAGATGTAATTTTTGCCATAATATATGAGTTCCACAGTTTCTTGTGCCAGTGTTGTATAGTTGGACTTAATTTACTTTTCCAGTATGACGCTATAACACTTTTGGCCACATATATAGTTTAAGACTTTTTAAATCATTTTGTGGTATGATTTGTAATTGTCATCTGTCTCGAGCAGTACTCTGGAGAGTCAGCATATGAGTTCCTCCATGAGATACAGCCTTTAAAATATTCACATTTTTAATAACTATATTCTCAGATGGGGAGGGGAGGGGCCTCAGCTCAGTGGTCGAGCATCTGCTTGACATACAGAAGGTCTCAGATTTAATCTCCAGCATCTCTAGTTAAAAGGACCAGGCGGTAGGTGATGTGAAAGACCTCTGCCTGAGACTCTGGAGAGCTGCCGCCATTCTGAGTAGACAATATTGACCTTGTTGGACCAGTGGTCTGGTTGAGTATAAAACAGTGAAAACCAGGAAAAAGCTGGGAGGAGGGAAACTTAACCCAAAATACATTAAATTAAGTAACTAAAGGTTAAGAAGACATAAATATACAGGTCAAATAATACTGTTCGTCAATTTAAAAATCAACAGATACCAACCAATATACAAAAATACATGTATTTACTTCACAACAGATTAAAAAAGGGATATCAGCCCTTATAATAGCCTCAGTTATCACTGATGACAGCGACATCCAAAATGACAAATACTGACCCCAACCCAGACCATTTTGGCCCAATTGGTCTTCCTCCATGGTCAGACTAGTAACATCACAAAGTATAAGGTAGCTCCATGTCTGTTCAGCTTCATAAATAAATAAATAAATAAAGTCAAAGTGATGGAATTAGGGAGAAAATGTCTCTCTAGGGTTCTGTCTTGTCTCCCCCAGATTGCAATTAGAATCCCTGGACCATCTCTTGCAGGTACCATTGGTTCTGCTCATGTAGACCCTCCCTTCCTCCTTCGACCATGTCCATTAAGAATAAAAGCAATCCTGTTAGATCAGACCTATGGTTGGTCCATAGCTCTGGGCATCTGCTTGGCATGCAGAAGGTCCCCATTTCAATCCCTGGCATCTCTAGTTAAAAGGAAGAGGCAGTGGGTGATGTGACCCTGAAGAGCCACTGCCAGTCAGAGCAGCCAACACTGACCTTTGTAGACCAATGATCTGACCAAGTATTCATCTGAAACACATGAACACTTGGAGCTGCCTTATACCGGATCAGACCTCTGGTCCATCAAAGTCAGTATTGTCTGCTCAGACTGGTGGCAGCTCTACAAGGTCTCAGGCAGAGGTCTTTCACATCACCTCCTAGCCGATCTTTTTGGCTGGAGATGCCGGGGATTGAACCTGGGACCTTCTGCATGCACTGAGCCACAGCCCAGCATTCTGCTTCACACAGCAGCTAACCAGATGCCCCCCAGAGTCCTACAAACAATGCATGAAGTCCAATATATATATATATATAAAATTTTCTGGTGTTGTCTCCAACCACTGATGTCCAGAATGTGTTCTGTGAGACCCAGGTTTGAATCCTCCACTCTGACATGGAGGCTTGCTGGGTGACCTTGGTCCAGTCACACACTCTCGGCCTAATTGACCTCCCAGTACTATTGTGAGGGTAAAATGTGAAAGGGGAGAACATTATAAGATAGTTTGGATCCCCACTGAGAGAAAAGCAGGGTACAAATGAAGTAAATAAATAAACCAGTCTTCATAACCATTGATGGACGTTTCCTCCATGAATGTGTCCAATCCCCCTTTTAAAGCCTTTTAACACCGAGGGTATCTCTATATCTTGCGAAGGTGAATTCCGCACATTAATCACTAACTGGATGTTGAAATACCACCTGTTCCATATTTGGACAGTCTAGTGTAGTGGTTAAGTGTGTGGACTCTAATCTGTGAGAGCTGGGTTTGATTCCCCACTCCTCCACTTGCACCTGCGGGATGACCTTGGGCAAGCCATAGCTCTGTCAGAGCTGTTCTGTCAAGGACAGTTCTCTCAGAGCTCTCTCTGCCCCACCTACCTCACAGGGTGTCCGTTGTGGGGAGGGGAAGGGAAAGGAGTTTGTAAGCCGCTCTGAGACTCTGAGTGAAGGGTGGGGTATAAATCCAGTCTCCTCTTCTTCTTCTTCTTCTTCTTCTTCTTCTTCTTCTTTTTCTTCTTCTTCTTTGCTAAAAGAAACAAATATAAAGTGCCACCAATATGATAACATCTAAGCCCAAGCAGTGGGGACTAGAATATCAGGGATATCTGGGAGGGGAAAGAACTTAATGTTTCTTTTTTTCTAAAGGTAAGCCAGTTTGCAGGCTAAACAGTGGGATGGAACTCAGATTAATAATACGCAACAAGACTGCCTTCTGAGCGTATAGAGAGTATCTGTTGCGCCACTGCCAAACACTTATAATCAGGGCTCCCACACAAGCTGCGGTGCTGGCATAATTCCTCTTTAAGTACAGTCTACATCTTCCTTGGCAGAAATCTAAAGAATTGTAGTTATTAAAATCTAAACGTTTTAAAGGTTAAACCTTACGGAGGCACCACTGGAAGGCCATGTGGCACTCCTTCATACTTTTGACATTATCTGTTGCCTATCTCATGTGCTCTAGCACAGGCATTTCAACCCAAAGTTGGAAGACGTTCTCCAGAAGTGTCTCGGATTGAGGTTTGGGGGCGGGGGGGTTGGAGGGGGTTTTGGTCATATCCAAAATGTCAGCTCGTGCCCTGTATGAGCATTGGTTTTTTTGGGGGGGGGGGGGGTGTCTCTTGTGGGCCTGTTTATGTCTGTTGCATTTCCTGTTCATGGAGTGGCATCTGGGCATCGCGCCTGGCCCAGGTCCAAAACAGGGCATCAGAGTGCCTCTCCAGAATATTCCAGGACCTGGCGTGCGCTTGTGTGTTTTTGAAGAGGGAACCAGGGCAGAACCTGGCAGCCCTCAATAATTTCCGGCCATAGCCACCTTTAAAAAAACAAAAAACCGCCCACCCCCACCCCCTGCCATTTCAATACCTTGCAGCTCAAACCCTCCATTTCCATTGTTGTTACCATCACTGTTTCAATTCTTCATTGTTCCAGCTCTTAGCTCCTGCTTGGGTTTGGTGTGTGTGTGTGTGTGTGTGTGTGTGTGTGTTTTTCCTGGTGTGCTTTGAATTAATCCTTTGATTTCCCCCCCTCCCCCTCCTTAGCCAGACTGCCACACACAAGCGCACACGCAAACGCCCAGGCAGCTCCACACATCCCCTGCTTTCTGGGTGTGTTAACTCCAATGTAGCTCACATCGCCCTTCTCGTCCTTCCTCCCCCCCTCCTCCCCACCCCCCCCCAGGCATGAGAAACTGCAAGATGGTCCGGGTGGTTAGCGTCCTGGGTCTGGTGATGCTCAGCGTGGCTCTCCTGATCTTGTCCTTCATCAGCTACGTGTCCCTGAAAAAAGACAATATCTTCACCACTCCCAAATACGCCAACTCGGGGGTACCCAGAATGTACATGTTCCATGCCGGATTTAGGTGAGTGCTGGCCGATTTCTCTTTTCCCCCTCCCCACCACACACCCCTCTTACCGGGGAAGGAGGGAGGGAGGAGGGTGGTCAGCCGGATAAAGGATGTGCATGCTGGCGGATGGAGCGGGAGGGGGGGGCAGACCGGGGGGGGGGGAGGAAGGGAGGTGAATGCGACGATTGCATCCGTGCTCCTCTTTCCCCGAAATGCCCTCCCACTCCGTTTTTGCTCCGACTCCAAAACACCCCCTTGAAACGCTTTTGTGTGGGGATCGATCTGATCACGCAGATCTGGGCTTCTGTGGCCGGGGGTGGGGTGGGGGTGGGGGGTGGGACTGGAGAACCCTCTCCCCCATGTGTGTGTGTGCGCGCGCCTCCCTGTCTCTCTCTCTCACACACACACAGACACATATATTATAAGGGGAGCAGCTGATGAACATCATGGTGGCTGATTGCCCACTTCATGTATATTCCATGGGGCGAGCTAATGGCGCAGGCGCCCTGTTGCCTTGGCCGGGAGATGGAGAAAGACGTATTAGGTCTTTCCCTGTGGCTGGGCAACGGAGACAGGCGATTGCTTCGGGGAAAGCTATGGAGGATCTCTGGTTTCTTTCGTCTCTTCCCCCCCACCCCCACCCCGCAGTTCCCTGTCTGGTTTTGCTGCGTGAGGTTTGGAAGAGACTGTTTTTGTGTGTAAGACAGTGTTTCTGATTCTCCTTGGGAACCTCGCTGAGAATTGCTGCTTTCCCAGCGACAGGAGAAACCTGATCTCTGTGCAGGGATCAGCCTGAAGATTGGGGGAGGGGGAGGGCGCAGCCAGGCAAGCGTCGGTAAATCAGGAGAATCGTCCTGGCTTCTGGAAGTCTCGAGGCGAGGGGAGCCCCTTAGGCAGCCAGAGAAACCTTGTAGGCGTGCGTTGGCTCAGCTCCCCCGTGTGCAAATGCACACACATTTGCCCATGTGCGTGCATGTTCGCTCGAAACTCTCGCACGCTATATTGAGGGGGAAAGAAGTTAGTAAAAAGTCCAGGAGGTGCTGGAGTCCGAAGGAGCGACGGGGTTGCTCGAATCTTCCCAAAGGCTGCTGAAACTGGTCGGTTGCTGTCCATGGTGCTGATGAGATCTTCTCCATCTGTTCTCCAGTCCCTCTTCACTTTGATCCGTTTAATGACTACAGAGGGACGTTTGTGAATGACGACCTACTTTAAGATGTTTAGAATAATATAACACAGGTTTTAACTGTTCAAAGGGTGAGTTATTAAGTTCATTTTCTGCTTAGGACTGGGTTCTGTTCATTGTTCGGAGGGACAGCTTGAAAGGGCTTTCACCTATTATACTTATTTCTGCCGCCATCCCTTGTAACTTGGCACTTCATCAGAAGCATCGTTTATTTGTAAAGTACACTAGGCCCTCTTAATGCTTCTTGCGTAAAGCATTTTTACATGGCTGGCTCAGAGATGCCTCACAAGAATGTGATGCGTTGCGCAACCTGTTATGCATTTATTTAATTAACTACATTTATAACCCACCCTCCCAGCCATGGCCAGGTCAGGGCGGCTTACAACAGCATAAAATAACAATAAAAAGTGTAAAAATCGTAAAGCTGTATAACAATTACAACATTAAAAGGTGCTACTAATAATAATCCAATTACTCTTAGACCAGGGGTGGCCAAATTGTGGCTCAGGAGCCACATGCGGCTCTTTCATACATATTGTGTGGCTCTTGGCTGGGTGGCTGGAGAAGTATTGATCTTCCCTTCCCCAGCCAGTGTTCCCTGGGTAGGGTTGAGGTGGCGGGGGGAGCGGAGAAAGAAACCAACTTTGTTTATTTTATTATATTTATACCTCGCTCTCCCCATGAACTTTAGCTTGAAGAAGGCATTTGTCTCATTATATCCCATCTCCAAGCCAAGCTAGCCAGCATGGAGGCAGGGGGGAGCTTAGAGGATGCATTTAAAGTTAAAGTTGCTTTCTTTCCACCTCTCCCTCCCTCCCTCCCTCCCTCCCTCCTCATCTTTCTTTCTTTCTTTCTTTCTTTCTTTGTCTTTTCTTCCTTCTCTTTCCTTCCTTCCTTCCTTCCTTTTTCTCTCTCTCTCTTTCTCCCCCATCCCCATCTAAAATTATCAATTTAATGTTAATAAAAAACAAATTTACATATTTTCCAATACAAATGGCCATGGAGAAGTCTTCAGATAGCGCTGGCTCTTCAGCTTGGAAACTGAGCACCGCCCCCTAGAGTTGGATTTGACTGGCTTTCGTGCAAGGGAAACCTTTACTGTTACTAATATTTGTTCACGTCTTGTGGCTCTCAAACATCTGATGTTTATTCTATCTGGCTCTTATATTAAGCAAATTTGGCCACCCCTGTCTTAGACAAATAACAGTTTAGCATTACAAATGGGATGGCATTCAGACTTCCATGCCATCCTAGTGGTTGATCCCAATCTACTATTGCAGGTGACTCAGGCTGCTTTAAGATTTCAGGAAACAGGGCATTCTCCCCCGGGGCGGCTCCTGATTGAACGCCTGGCAGAACAGCTCCATCTTACAGGCCCTGTGGAACTGCATAAGGTCCCACAGGGCCCTGATCTCTTCCAGGAGCTTGTTCCACCAGAGGGGAGCCACCACTGAGAAAGCCCTGGTCCTGGTTGTAGCTAGCCTGGCATCCTTTGGTCCGGGGAGAGTGAGTCAATGCTGAGACCCTGATTGCAGTGCTCTCTGACCATAAATGGCTTTAAAGGTAAGAACTGGCACCTTAAAGCGAATTCGGTATGCTATCGGTAGCCAGTGCAATGTCCTCAGCACAGGCTGGATGTGCTCCCGTATTGGGAGGCCCATCAACAGCCTGGCTACAGCATTGTGTTATAAAGAAGAAACCACCCCAAGGGTGTTTGGAGGGGCAACTACCTGCTCAACCAAAGTGTAGACTGATCTTAAATTAGTCCAGACTAAACAAAAAAAAGTGAAAGATGTAGTGTCAACATAGGGACTAGAAACATGTTGTACACATTACACATTTCCTACATAGGAGTCACTTCCATGTGAATAAGAATGTGGAAACAACAAGGGTGATTGTACATGTGGGTACGTTCAGCAAAATACATATATGTGAGAACCTCACATATAATCCTACACACAGGTTTCACAAATTCTCCTATGCAGGAATGCATCCTGTGCAAAACACACATGCTGATCATCGTGCACATGATAAATGCATCCATGTGTGTATGAAATAGAATAAAAATATGTCTAATCATCTGGTGCAACAGAACGAATTTGTTCTGCTGCTTCAGATCAACATGTCTGACTACCTGGATCCATCTGGTGCAGTGATTTCCACATGAGTTTCATGCTTTCTCCTCCATGGACGTACTTCCCAGAATTGCAAAGCAACCTGAGTTACTGAAACATATGCAGCAGCCTGCTTCATGATATAGGTGAAGCAGACTGAGGGGGAAAAAATAGATACATTTGCCGGAAAAGGAGCAATATCTACATGCATGTACCATATTAACCTTGTGGTATCTTGGCTATAATTTGCTCTTTTTGACTAATTGCCCCCCAAAAAGTTGTAACCTGATTTCAAAAAGGGAAAGACCAAGATCTGTCTCGATGAACATAAGATGATCCAACAGGGCTCTTCTTAGGTTCTGATATTCAGCTAGGCACAGCCTGTCCCTCTATGCTTTTGGGAATCATGTTACAAGTTCTTTTAAAAAAATTTTAAAACCCAAGTAATTGGGATTTATTTAAGTATAGCTGAACTTTGTTTTAAAGTTACTGGTAATACAGAGTCTGGATTATTTGTTTGGATTGGTTATATTTACATATTGTGATTTATTTCTACTTGTAGTCTTTGCTTTTCTAAGCCACCTGGAATTCCATTAAGAAGGAAAGGCAGCGTAGAACTTGAAAAATGTAACACTTTCTCAGTCCTTATTCTTCTTATCCCTATGATAGCTTAGATCAAGATGGGTAGCTGTGTTTGTCTATAGCAGTAGAAAAGAGCAAAAGTCCAGTAGCACCTTAAAGACTAACAAAATATATGGCAGGGGAAGAGCTTTTGTGAGTCACTGCTTACTTCTTCAGATACAGCTAGAATGCGAGTCCATCTGTCCTATTTATTGGGAAGTGATTTCAGATGCCGAATGACATTAGCAGGCAAATGACAATAGTAGGTGAATAACAATAGCAGGTGTGATTGGATTTAGGTGAGATAATAGGCGTGGAGAAATCAGCATTTGTAATGAGACAGGAAACCTAGGTCTTGATTCAATCCAAGTGGATACATTGCCTTGAGCTTCATTATCAGTTGCAGTGCAGCAGTCTCTCTTTCTAACCTCCCTTGGAAATTCCTTTGTAAGAGAACTGCTACTTTTAGGTCAGCAACTGGATGTCCTGAAAGATTAAAATGTTCCCCCACTGGTTTTTGAATGCTGTGGTTCCTAATGTCAGCCTTATATGATAGCTTAGGTTGTCTGAGAAAGCTCTTTCCACAATTATTCTCTGCACTTAGAAATGAGTTTAATTTAAATCAGAACCCTGAGGCTTCATTAGAAACCACCTGGTTTACTGAGGCTAGGTTTTTTCTGGGTAAAGCTTATGGAACAACAAACCATTTGGAGATGCACTACATCAGTGATTTTTAGCCTTTCTAGACTTGTGACCAATTGAGCTGCAAACATGTGATAGGAAGTCAGAGTCACATGCCAGGAAAAGGGGGAGCCAGAGTTATGATTTCACCAGTGTCAAGGCCAAGACCCTGGGCAGCAGACCAAAAGAGCAGGATGTCAGGAGACAGAAACCAAGCGCCTGGAAGTGTACCAGGGTTGGAAACAAGCCAAGAGTCAGAGCCATTCAGGAAGCCTCTCCCCCACTGAATGACCTCACATCACTAGTTTGGAGAGCCAGTTTGGTATAGTAGTTAAGAGTGTGGACTCTAATCTGTGAGAACCAGATTTGATTCCCCACTCCTCCACATGCAGCTACTGGTGTGACTTTGGGTCAGTCACAAGTTCTCTCAAAGCTGTTCTCTCAGGGGCTTCTCTCAGCCCCACCTACCACACAGGGTGTCTGTTGTGGGGAGGGGAAGGAATTGTAAGCTGCTCTGAGACTCCTTTGGGTAGTGAAGGTATAAATCCAATCTCTTCTTCTTCTACTACTGTTTTCTCTGCAAGTATGCAAAGAGAAGCAGGAAGTATGGGACCCTAGCTGTCTACACAGCAGATCCTTCTAGAAGGCAGCAAAAAAACTTGTAGCTCTTATGGGGGCATGCATAGGCATCAACTTCAGGGGAGCTGGGGAGCTGGAGCCCCCCCCCCCCCGAACTTTTCCAGGACATGCTGAGCCTCCCCCGGAGACAATGGCCTGTAATGTCTCTGGCCCCATCCGCCCCAGCCCCCCCCCCCCCCGGAAATTGGAAAGTCTACACCCTTGGGGGCATGGGATGCTGCAGGAGGGACTCGATGAGCCAAGGGAAGGGTCTAACCCATGGATGAAAAACCAATCACAAAGCAATTCTGTAAAGATTCTGGCACCAATTGGCTGAGAGTTGCTGGCCGAGATGATGTCAGCCATTGAGCCAAAGCAAGGAATTTAGCAAGAAAGAGTTTAGATCCAGGATTGCTCAAGGAAGGCAGCAGAGGAGGAAGTGAGTGAAGAAGGTGTACTAGAAGGCAAGAGGCCCCTGTTAATCTTTGGGCTCTCACCCCAGTGGGTACACAACTGTCATTCAGAAAACACAGACTCCAAAGTGTTACAGATACAAATTAAACTGTTTATTGAAAGGCATTGCTGAATAATATAGTACAAAAGCAAACTGCAAACTGAATCAGATGCACGATACAGGAATACATGAAAAGGGCATGGACACAAACCATCAGGAAGATGCAGGGGGTTACAGGAAAGAATGTAAGCAGATAAATAGGCAGTGCTGAAGCAGGAGTAAAGAAGGTATAACTCTAAATCAGTTCTAAACCACTAGAGGACACACTAGACGGTGGAGAGGTGAACCACAAACCTTGTAAATTAATTTGAAACAAAGGTTGCAAACATGACAGTAAACTTGATGCATATTAGCCAGTCTAAATGTTAAGACTATTAATTGCCACCCTACCCATCCTTCTGTCCTTCTAGCTTTAGCGCCGTTTCTTAGCAAGCAAACTGATGCAGTTTCATAGCTACCTATCCAAGAATCCAGGAAGGCTGAAGTGGCAGGACTCTCACAGGCTTGTGATCCTCTCGACCCTCGAACCCCTGAGAATTAGGAGGAGGGGAGGGCAAGGGGAGGCATTTGGAGGCCCCTCAAGACATCCTCAAAGCATGAGGACCTTAAGCAAAAAAGACTACTGCTGGCCAGCAAAGGAAAGCTGCTCAGAAAGTAAAGCTGTTACCAAAGATGCCTTCCTCCTGGACTTTTCTACATTTCCATTGGATAGGGTCACGCCTAAGAGGTGGAGACAGAGGCATGAATGACTTTCCCCTTGTTCATTGTTTACTTTGGCACCCAGGGACTGCAAAACCCCCGTATCTGTAACATCTTCCCAGGATCACAAAACAATATGTTGGTCCTAGCTCTTCTTAAGAACATAAGAAGAGCCCTGCTGGATCAGACCAGTGGTCCATCTAGTCCAGCATCTTGTCTCACACAGTCAGCGGCCAGCCAGTTCCTCTGGACAGCCAACAACAGGACATAGAGGCCAAGACCTTCCCCTGATGCTGCCTCCTGGCTCTGGGATTCAGATGCTTAGTACCTCTGAATGTGAAGGTTCCCCTCAGTCACCATGGCTTGTAGCCACTGATAGGCTTATCCTCCATGATCCCCTTTTTTAAAACTGTTTATTCCTGTGGCCATCACTACATCCTCTGGCAGCAAATTCCACATCTTAATCACTCTCTATGTAAAGTAGTATTTGCTTTTGCCCTTCCTGAACCTACTGCCCATCAGAGCCAGTTTGATATAGTGGTTAAGTGCACAGACTCTAATCTGGGAGAACCAGGTTTGATTCCCCACTCCTCCACTTGCACCTGCTGGATGACCTTGGGTCAGTCATAAGTTTTTTCAGAGCTGTTCTCTCAAGGACAGTTCTGAAAAGAGCTCTTTCAGCCCCGCCTACCTCACAGGGTGTCTGTTGTGGGGAGAGGAAGGGAAAGGAGTTTGTAAGCCGCTCTGAGACTCCAAGTGACAGGCGGGATAGAAATCCAGTCTCCTCCTGCTCTTCTTTTCTTCTTCTTCTTCTTCTTTGGATGCCCTGCAGTTCTAGTATTTTGGGAGAGGGAGAAAAAATTATTTTATTTTATTAGATTTATCTCCTGCCCTTCCCGCAGGGCAGGCTCAGGGCGGGTTCCAAACATACAGATCTGCAAATAATGCAGGTTTGCAATTAAAAAACATATACATTAATACAACAACCATTAAACTCACCAAAACACTCTCTGTCAACTCTCTCCATCCCATGCATGATTTTATAAGCCTTATTGATCAAGAGACTGGCCTTGTTATTCGTTAAGAGTTGCAGGTGTTCATCAGGTGTGTGTTTGTCAGTCTTGGTCAACCATCAGCAGTACATTCTGGGGCATTCTGGCTGGGGTTCAAGGAAAGGTATTCCCAAATAACATGACTGTATGTGCTAACGGGGGGGGGGGGGGGCTCTCCCCTCCTAATGTATGAAACCCGGTCCTGTGCGATCTGCTTCTTGTGGCATCTCAGCAGCAGCTTAGCTTAGCTTAGTCGGCAAAGTTAATATCCCAGCCTGCACACCAGTTTCTGGGCTCCTTCGGCTGAATCCACAGAGTCTAGAAATCACAGTCACACAAAATAAGAAAAAAGGGCATCGGTCCGTAATTCTCCCCACCCCCACAGTATCATATAGGGTCAAAACTCAATCGAGGAGTCTCCTGTTTTTGTCCATTTGAACAAGCTTGGACAAGTTTTAGGCAAGTCTGGGCAAGTTGGCCCCCTGAACAAAAGCTTTCTCTCAATACTAAGAGGTGCTTTCCCAGACCGATTTCCCACAGCCGCTGCTCCACCCCCGCTCTTCCCTTTGCCCCAATTCCCACTATTTGCTGCGTGGCCGCATTCTGCCCCACAGCTTCGCCCGATTTCCCCTGCGTCTATTTGTTCCTGTTTTTTGAGGACTGAGTAGATGCGGGGGGAATCGGGCGAAGCTGTGAGGCAAAATGCAGCCGCGCAGCAAATAGTGGGAAGTTGACGCTTACAATCGGGGCAAAGGGAAGAGTGGGGGTGGAGCAGCGGCTGTGGGAAATCAGTCCCAGAGTTTTACAGCTACTTGCACTTAGATGTTCCTCATGGAATGCACAGCAGTCACTCAGTGCTGAATTGTTGCAGTCTCCACAAAAGTCCCAATTTCTGATGGCAAACTACATGGAGGCTGTGATCACACACAGTAAATAATCCACTTTTGATGCACTTTCCAACTGGATTTTGTGAACTGGCAAAATCCAGTTGGAAAGTGGATTGAAAGTGGATTATTTACTCTGTGTGTGATCGCAGCCAGAGTCAGGGTCTGAAATCCATTTTGTTCAAAGACAGAGGCTGTAACTAGGCCAGTTCAGGGCTAAAAAGGTACCGAATTAACAAAGGAGGCATCAGAGAAAATAAGAATGCTATTTAAGGAGAGGGGTAGCTATAGAAGGATGTGCAGAAGAATTTTTGGGCCTAGGAAAGGAGCATGCAGTGGGACAAGTTAGGGTTGCCAGGTCCAGTTTGGGGAACTGGAGATTTCGGGGCGGAGCCTGGGGAGGACAGGGACCTCGGTGGGGTACGATGCCATGGAGTCCTCCCTCCAAAGCATCCATTTTCTCCAGAGGAACTGATCTCCGTAGTCTGGAGATGAGCTGTAATTCCAGGAGATCCCCAGGGCCCACCTGGAGTCTGGCATCCTCAGGGACAAAAGAACCAGGAAGCTGAGGAAAGGCCAGCAGAGAGCTCTACACGGGGAGGGATGAGGACAGAAGAAAGAGCTGAAGGGAAACCTGGAAGCGGGGAGCCATGGACATAGGACAGGAAGAGTGGGAAAGAGATTGAAGCACAAGAACGAGGGAATAAAGAGAAGATCAGACAGGGGAGACTTCGGGGAGGGGGGCATTGAGATTGGCTGCAGTTGTCTTCCGGCAAGACTTGCGATAATGGCGGACGTGCTCCTCCGCAACTGCGGGGAGCGCGATCTGTACCCGGCGGGAAGAAGGGGCTCTGGACTGGTGCCGAGCCCCCAGAGACCCCAGTGAGGGGGCTCTGCCTGGGGTGGCACGAAGGGGATCTCTCCCTACGGTGGCGATCGAGGGATCGAGATCCCTTTTCATCACCCCCATAGGTTCCCCCGCCGTGGGAGCCGTATGGCTGAAAGCGCAAATCCGTGAAGCAGCAGAGAGTGCGAAGCAATGAGGCTGGAACTGACAGTTACGCATGGAGAAAACGTGAGTCTGAAGTAAGAAAAGCAGAATACAGCGGGAAGACGGCGGGAGGAGTGAAACCCACCCCCCCCGCCCTCCGGGACTGGCATACTTACCAGACTCTTCACGTGGCGTTACTGCATGAATAAAAGCCCATCCGCCTTGCTAGATGGCAGCATCGCTCACTTGGAGATATAAACTTTAAAAGGACATAAGTGCTGTTCGAAAATGTGCTCCTTTCGTTCATCTTATCTATCTATAAACAAAGAGCGCAGCCTCAACAATGGCGGGGAAACCGAAACCTTCCCCCAAACTAGGAAGTACAGCTCCGAGTGCAAAGGTTGATACCACAGAGATGAGCGCGGTGTTCTCCTCGTTATTGCGACCTCTAGTGGACCAAATGACAGCTCTCAACGTGAAGATGGACAAAATGCAGTTAGAACTAAAAGAGTCGAATAAAACCACAGAGAAGCTGCAGCGAGAACTTCTGGAAGTAAAAACTTCAGTAAAAAACCAAGACTCAAGACTACAAAAGGCAGAGAAGGAAAAGGCCTTCCACCATGATCAGCTTTTGAAATTACAAATGGAAAGATCAAATTTTTTCCTAAGACTTCAGAATGTGCCAGAAAACACAGGAGAAGACCTTAAAAATTTGCTAAGTGAAGCACTTGAACCAGTGACAGGCATGAAAGCAGCGGATATAAAAAGCGATATGGATATGGTTTACAGAACCTATCCAGATTATACTAAAAAGAAAAGCCTGCCTGGTGAAATTATGATAAGGTTCTCCAAAAAATCTACAAGAGACGTGGTGCTTAGGACCACAAACAAAGCAGCTCTGAAGATCCTGGGAGAAGAAGTAAAAGTGATGAAGGATATCCCATTTGAAATAAGGAAAAGAAGGAAAGCCTATGGAAAATTGACATCTTGGCTCCAGTCTGAGTCTATCATCTATCGCTGGAATACTCCAGAAGGACTATGCTTCAGCATCAAAGATAAGAAGTATAAGATTGACTCTGTTCAACAAGCGAAAAAATTTCTGGAAAAAAGAAAAGAAAAGAAAACTGGGAGAGACTCAGATGGTTCACTGGCCTCGCAAGAAAGCATGTATGGATTTGATAGCTCAAAGAGTGAAGAAGTGTCTGACTCGGAAAAAGGAGCAGCAGCTCCAAAAGTAGATGAGACTGTTAAGACAAGAAGAGGACGAAAGAAGAAATAGTGATTAAACTGTTTTATTAAGCATTGCACCTATGTATTATAAATTGTTTAATTAACCGTATTTCTCTAGGTGGGCGTGCCTGCCAAATAGTTTTGATAATTTTTATAGTAGCAGTAACAAAATAATTGAAATTTATCCAAGGTTCTAAATGCTTCATAATTATATTATGTAACATGGTAGTATTAAGCAAATGATAAAGTACTCTCTGTATAAGGTATATGTAGCTTAGATTGTAGCGTATTAGTTGTAGATATAGGAAAAATCAATAAAAATTTATAAAAAAAAAGAGAGAGAGATTAGCTGCAGTTATGGCCCATTGGGAACACTTTCCTTTGAAACTTCTGGGCAGCCCACCCCCATCCTCAAAAAAGCTTATAGTGTCCAAACTGGCTGAGATTGAGCGTGAAAGAGATTTTGGGGTTGTCCTGGACTGCTCGTTGAAAATGTCAACTGGGTGTGCTCCAGCAAGTGACAAAGGCAAACTCTATGGTGAGGATTATTAGGAAAGGAATTGAAAATAGAACAAACTAACATGCAGATCTAGGGTGCAGGCTCATTGGAGCAGTGTGTATTCTGTATTCTGTGTTTGCTGTAGCTTAAGAAAGGATATTGCAAAGCTGGAATCGGTGCCGGAGAGGGAAACCAAGATGATGAAGGAGTCGGAGCACCTTTTCGTGATGAGAGGCTGAAGAGTCTGGGACTTTTGATTGAAAGATGACTGAGCGTGGATGTGATAACTGTTTATAAAATTAGGCATGGGGTAGAAAGAATGGATACAGAGAACTTTTCCTCCCTCTCCCGTTTGTAGTAGGACTCAGAGATCCCCGATGAAGTTGACGGGCAGTAGTTTCAGGATGGACAAAATGAAATATTTCTTTATTCAGTGAGTTATTTAATTGTGGCATTCAGCGCTCCAGTGGACGTAGCGATGGCCACAAACACAGAGAGCTTTAAAGAGGGATTAGACAGATTTACGGAGGACAGGTCCATACTACTCATGGTGACTAAAGGGAAACCTCCATAGGCAGAGGCAGTAAACTTCTGGGTCTCAGTGCTAGGAGGCAACATCAGGGGGGAAACCTTAGCCTCTGTGCCCTGTTTGTTTGTTCTCCAGGGTCACAGGTTGGCTGCTGTGTGAAAGTTCCTGGACCTCTGCTCTGATCCATCAGGGTTCTTGTTACTTCTTTATAGTAATGGTGCATTTGGCTCTCCATGAAAAAATCTCCTTGTGCATAGAAAAATAGCATATCAAGAAGAATGTATACCCTGGCTTGGATAGCCCAGGCAAGCCCAATCTCATCAGAAGCTAAGCTGGGTCAACTCTGGCAAGTACTTGGAAGGGAGACCTCTGTGGGATACCAGATATGGGAGGTGGGGACAAGCTTTATTCAGCCACCTCTCTGAATATACTCCATGGCTCCAGCAGGGTTCAGTCACCAGAGGTCACCGTGACTTCCAGGTGCTCACTTACGCCCACACACACATGTATATAAAAAAATACAAAAATGCCAAGAAGGAGAAGAAGAAGAATGTATAAACTGGCTTCAACATGGCATTTCATTTGGAATAGAAATCAGTGAAACCAGGGGTCCGATGGAGCGGGAGTGCACAGGAGCGCAGCTCCGGGAGTGAGGAGCCCAGGGGGCGGGCACATGACCAAGCCCCGCCCCCTCCTCGGCTTCCCCGAACAGTACAGAGGTGCAGTGCCCCGGGGAAAGCCCTGCTAGGGTCTTTATTGCTTTTAATGTTTTGTTTTAATATTGATAATTTCATCATTGTTCCTTTTATGACTGTGTGCTGCTTTTCCAGAGACTTGCTCAAGGTGGCATATAAATTTTCTAAGTATACCATTTTTTACCTGGGCACATGGCACATAAGTACTGGAGAAATTTCACCAACCCTTCAGCAGCTTCTACCCCATCAGTTTGGTGTAGTGGTCAGGAGTTGGACTCTAATCTGGGAGAAGCGGGTTTGATTCCCCACTCCTCCACATGCAGCTGCTGGTGTGACCTTGGGCCAGTCACAAATTCTCTCAGAGCTGTTCTCTCATGAGCAGTTCTCAAAAGACCTCTCTCAGCCCCACCTACCTCACAGGGTGTCTTGTTGTGGGGAGGGGAAGGGAAAGGGATGGGTGGTGCACATGTCCTGGGTATCTCAAGTCTACTTGAAACCTGGTGGTTTCAAGGGAGCAGGAAGAGAATGAGGGTGTGTTCTTTACGCTTATTTTTATTGCACGAAGTATTGGATGGGGAAGGGAATGGAGGAAGAGCAGGTCAGTTTCACTCACCTGTGGAGTGGAGCCTGAGGGGTGGGTGTTGCCTTCTGACACACTTCCGGTATGTTAGGGGGTGTGGCATATGCAAATGAGTTATGCAAATGAGTTATGCTAATGAGCTCCTGCACCTCTTTTTCTACGAAATGACCCCTGAATGAAACTATGTGTTTAGGTAGTGTCTAGCTATAAGAAGACTTTCCCATCTATTGGATTATATGGCTGCTCCTTTTCAGTGTGGTCTTAAGCCGAGTTACATCTTTCCCAGTCTTCAGTGGGTTTAGAAGGATGGAACTCCGGCATTGTTAGTCCTTGATTCTTCTTGCGTGTGACAGAATAAATAATTTGGCCTTTAAACCCTGAAATGTAATTGCTGACGATATGATCTTTTTCACAGGTCCCAGTTTGCACTGAAGTTCCTTGACCCTTCCTTTGTGCCCAACACCAACTCCGTGAACCAAGAACTGCAGGATAAAACTCCCAAATGGACATTCAACAGAACAGCATTCTTACAACAAAGGTGAGAGAGGCCGGCCGGCCAGAATGGTACCTTAGACACTGTAAGAGCCATTTGCTCCTCTGAAGAACTGTTTGGCCGAACGATGGTTGGTTGTATCTTATGAACTTTTTCCAGTAAGTTGGATCGTATGACACCACTTCACTTAAGTCTTCCTTCAACAGAAAAGGACGTCCCTCAACAAAGACTTCAAAGGAAGCCTTCCTCCATCAAAAAAAAGTCATCCTCAAATGGAGGAAGTCTTTCTCTGTTAAAGGAAAGCTTAGCAGGAGAGTGACATGAGATCAAGCCCAGTCTCTGCTCTTGGGGGTTTTAAGGAAATAAGCCACTTTAAAACTAAACTATGAATAATTGACCACAGGCTAGAGGCGGTTTCTCAGTCAGAAGTTTTGGTGTTTCAAATGCCTGAATTGCCCGGAAAACAAAGGAAGAACACAAAACTGGCCAATACCATAAACTTAGCCGGAGTGCTTGCTGTTTTATGACAGTGGCCTGGATCTGCCACTTTTTCCACTGCTGAAAAAAAAGAGGAGGGGACCCAAACTGGCCGTGCTGGAGACCGTGGCAAAGCAATGTGGGTTCATGACTATAGTAAGGAGGAGAAGTGGAGATGGCTAAGAGAGAGAAATTGGCTGGATCCAACCCAGCATGTCATTATTACAGAGCAGTAACCAAAGGTATGGTTAGTTCCAAATAAAGTCCATTCTTTCCAGCCCCTGTAAGCCTCATAAAAACATAAGAGAAGCCAATGTTGGATCAGGCCAGTAGCCCATCCAGTCCAATCCTCTGTGTCACACAGTGGCCAAAAACACCAGGTGCCCTCAGGAGATCCAGCAGTGGGGCCAGGACACTAGAAGCCCTCCCACTGTTGCCCCCCCCCCCAAGCACCAAGAATAGAGAGCATCACTTGCCCCAGACCGAGAGTTCCTATCTATACCTTGTTCCTATCTAATAGCCACTGATGGACCTCTGCTCCATGTGTTTATTCAATTCCCTCTTGAAGCCGTCCGTGCTTGTAGCTGCTGCCACCTCCTGTAGCAGTGAATTCCACATGTTAATCACTCTTTGGGGGAAGAAGTACATCCTTTTATCTGTTCTAACCCGACTGCTCAGCAATTTCATGCAGTGCCCACGAGTTCTTGTATTGTGAGAAAGGGAGAAAAGTACCTCTTTCTCTACCTGCTCTATCCCATGCATAATCTTGTAAACCTCAATCATGTCATCACCCCTCAGCCGTCGTTTCTCCAAGCTAAAGAGCCCCAAGCACTTCAACCTTTCTTCATTGGGAAAGTGTTCCAACCCTTTTATCATCCTAGTTGCCCCTCTCTGTGCTTTTTCCAATGCTATAATATCATTTTTTGAGGTGTGGCAACCAGAACTCCTCCTCGCACCCTCCGCTCCCTAAATCCCAGTCCCCTGCCTTCCAGAGGTTTCTCCAAGCCAGGCTACAAGTTACACTCACTGCATCAGAGCATTCCCATCACTTGGGAGTTCTGTCGGCTCAGACTGCTGAAGGCTGGAAAAGATAGGAATCTCAAATACAGTAAAAAAAAAAAAGAGCCAACCTTCTTCAGGCCCCTTCTTCTCCCTGTGCCTTTGGTGGACAATTTTCTCTAGGAGTTGGGAGGAGGGTTGGAGGAGAAAAAGTTAGTCTCTGAGGCGTGAGATACAGGGAGATGCACAATGGATGGAGGCAGCCCTCGGCTCCTCCTTAGCAGTATACGTGATTTTGATCCCTTCCAGCAGGGTCAGCCCCTGTTGATATTTGGATAGGAGACCACAAAGAAAATCTCGGGTTGCTAAGCAGAGGCAGGGAATGGCAAACCTGCAACGAACGTCTCTTGCCTTGAAAACCCTGCAGGGTCGCCGTATGTCGGCTGTGGCTTGGCAGCACTTTCCACCACCACCAGCTTCCTCCTCTGCCTTCAGAATGCTCTGCAAGCAGAGCTCTCATGTGATAAGTGTAATGTACAACCAGTCTCCAACGCCATCCACTCTCTACCTGCCAAGAGCATACAGGTTTGGGTCTTGTGTGAGCACCAAGAAACTGAGCAAGCTTTTTTTTTTAACCTTCTGTTTTTAATGCTTTATCCAGAATATATTTTATTGGAGGGGGGGGTCATCATATTATACCAAATTGTCCAATTGCGCTCGTTACATCCAAGACAATACCTAGATTGATGCAACCATTTCATGGGTTTCGGAACAACAGTCCTATCAGGTAGATGGAATGGACAAGTGAGGACATAATGGTTGTCTTTAACCACAGTTGAGAAATTGGAACCCAGCCCCAAGATCATGTGATCCCAACCAGTGTTCCCTCTAAGCTGAGTTTGTGTGAGCTAGCTCACAGTTTTTTAGCCTCCGGCGCACACATTTTTGTCTTTGCTCAGGAAGGACGGCTCCAGAGCAAACTAATTTATGCAGCAGCCAAATCGCTCGCTCACAACTTTAATGCCAGTAGCTCACAAAGCAGAACTTTTGCTCACCAGACTCCTCAGCTTAGAGGGAACATTGATTTCCCAACCCATAGCTTGTCCCTTCCCTGGAGCAAATTCTCCTCCTCGCAGATCAGCAATGATTAAAGAATATGTTACACTATTGTCCGTTAACAAACAGTGGTTAATTTTAACTGGGTTAATCTTAACCCTGATAGCCCAGCTTTATGGAGCTTGTAAGTTAAGCAGGGTCAGCCGTGGTTAGTACTTGGAGGGGAGACCACCAAGGAAGACGGGGGTTGCTATACAGAGGAAGGCAGTGGCACACCGCCTCTGTTCATCTCTTGCCTTGAAAACCCGATCATCCTTGGGCCGCCATGAGTCAATTGCGACTTGATCACACATCATCATCATCATCATCATTATTATTATTATTATTATTACAACAATAATAATAACAGCAGCAGTTAAGGTACATGTGTGTGTGTGTATTTATATTCCTTAACTATAGTTAAGACAAGGGGGGAGAATTCACTCCCAGGAAATGTTGAGCGAATAAATTCACAATCTTCTGGGCTAATCCTAACCTCAACTCTGAATTATGAATAATCCTAATCTCTTAACTATGAACTAGGAGTTATAAATAATCCTAATCCCTTAACGATGAATTAGTCCACCAATAGGAGATCATAGAATAATCAGAAATTACATATTGTGTTCACCCTGATATATTGTTTGCTTCAAATCCAAGAGATTTCTTCATGGCCATCCAGAGTCGAGCAATGACAAAGCTGTACTCCCAGGATTTTGGCTGCTGATCTGATTCCAAATCGTTTGGCCTCGCTCAGAGAAGAAGCTATATCGTGGTTTGCGTTGACTTTTAACACTGGACTGGCAAAAGAAACACAGAGTTTTACAAGATTTTTTCCCCCCTATTTTGGGATATTGCTGAGGCAGACAGAATATCAAAGCACAATAGGAAATCTTGTTTCAACAAACAAAAGCAGATGATTAAATTGTGAAATACCTCAGGCAGCAGCCACAGAGTTTTAATTTGGCTGCATCGTCTAGTCATTAGACATTGATGGGGTTGAGTGGTTTCTTTGGAACCTTTCTATGACTTTCTAGAGTCTCTAATATTTTCAGTGCAGTCCTAGGAAGGGGTACCATGCCCTTCTAAATCCAGTGAAATCAATGGGTTTAGAATCTCTTTAGGATTAGAACAAATTTAGAGTCCAGTGGCATCCTTAAGACCAACAAAGGTTTATTCAAGGTATGAGCTTTCGTGTGCAAGGCACACTTTTTCAAAGACGTTGGAATGGTAGGTAAGGTTCAGACTTATAAACAGGGACTTAACAGCAAATTAACATGCAACATGATGATGTTTAAACATGTTAATTTGCTGTTAAGTCCCCGTCTCTAAATTTGAACCTTACCTACCATTCCAACATATCTGAAAAAGTGTGCCTTGCACACGAAAGCTCGTACCTTGAATAAACCTTTGTTGGTCTTAAAGGTGCCACTGGACTCTATATTTGTTCTACTGCTTCAGACCAACACGGCTGACCACCTGGATCTCTCTTTAGGATTGCACTGTTAATGCCTGAACTGAAAGATGTAAAATATAGCTCATGCCTCAGGCTCTTTACCACCATAGTTGTAGTGGGGTTAAGAACATGGGGTTCAACCCCTTTTGGGGGAGAAACAGTGTACTTTGATTGATTGGTGGGTTGATTGGTTGGTTGGTTGACTGAATGGTGCCAGGTTGGTCTTCAACCGCACATTCAGGGAGTTGGGCAAGTCATCTGGGACTGAAAGAAACAGGAAGAAAAAAGGGGAGAGTGAAATTTCAAATCATATTTCACATTTGCATGTAGAAATTCTCATTCAGTTTTTCAGATCTTTAATTTGTGACTCTGAAAGCGTAACATTGTCAAAACCGAGCTTCTGAATGAATCATCACAGTTTGTAAGGGGGGAGTGGTTTTAGTTTAGGGGAGCCTGTGTGAACCTGATTTTTGTGACCTGCTCAGAGCTGAAGCCCAGTTCATGTGTTTCGTTAATAATGTCATAATGCGGAGCCTTTCCCTAGCACTCACTGGTATTCAAGGGCCTTCAGATCCATTGGCATTCGTTGTTACAAGTAACACATATCCCCAGTCTGAGCTGTTCCCTGGGAGAACAGCACACAAGTAAAGCAAATTAGTAACGAAATAATCCCAAATTGTTTTCTTGTCTCTTGATAATGAGCAAATGGAAAGTGTAATGTTTTTTTAACTGGCCTTCTTCACACCAGGGGAAACTCCAAAGTGTTCTTAATATTCGTAATTGACCATGCGCTTCCCCAAATAGGATATTAAGGAGTTATGTGTCTGCAAAGGGGAGGCAGATGCATGTCACTCAGAGATGCCAAATGAGGATTCTGGAAGCACTGACATCCAAATTTCAAACACATTAATGTCATTTAAGATTGCCTCTTTAATCCTGTGTGGGTTGCCCAAGGAAGCAACAGTATTTCTTTGCAAAGCTCTTTCCTGGCCCCTTGAAATATAAAATATACAATACCTCCAGAGTTTAATTGGCTTAAAAAATGTTCCTGTAAATCGCATTACGATCGCAATCCCAAAGCAAATGCATTCCATTTCAAATGGAGTTTGACAAATAAGCCAAGCCTTGATTACGCCAGTTTCTTTATTACTCAGCTCCATCATTCATTTTCTGTGTATTGGAGACCATGAAAATTTATTACTGGAGCTGCAGCATTTAGTTCAATTAATCGGCTAGATTAATCGATTGGGAGGGGGATCAGCTAAAAATGAGGCTGTGGTTAATTGGAAGCCAGATCTTAAATGTTGCTAATTATTGTTAATTCAGGTACATATAAAAATGGCCGATGGCCAGCGCACCGTCTTAGAAGAAGAATTCCACCCTGAGACCTGAGGTGTGGGAATTCCTCTTCTAAGATGATGCTTTCTGCATCCCATCCCCAGTTAAAAGGATCGGGTAGGAGAGCCGCTGTCGAAGGAGACAATACTGACCTTGATGGACCGATTGAGGCACCTCCATGTGTCCATGTGTAGGTCATGTAAAAACCAGGAATGTATGCTTTTTTTAGACTTATTGTTTTCCGCATCATCACTTTTATGTAGATAAGTAAGTGATCACGAACTCTGCAAATGTATACCACTAGTTGACTGTGTACAGGCAGTAAAGTCACTTCCGACTTATGAAAACCCTACGGATTAATAACCTCCAAACTGTCCTCTCGTTTACAGCTCTGCTTAACTCTTGCAAATGGAGGGCTGTGGCCCCCTTATTGAGTCAGTCCAGGCCCATAGCTACAGTGGGGCATCTCGGGGCCAAGCCCCCCTCAATTTACCGCCCAGACCTCCCAACTTCCCATCTAGCCAGTTTGTTTTATTTTTCACATGCACCACAGCCACGCCGAGCCGAATCGTCACCCTGCCCTGCCTGCCGGCAGTGTCCCTCTGGCTGGCTGTGGGTGAGACATGCCACGGGGCCTGTCCGCTCCCTACTCCAGCCCTCTCTCTCTCTCATCACTTTCAAAAACTTTTACTCTCTTGTCCAGGCCCGTAGCCAGGATTTTGTAGCTCAGGTGGGTCTTTAAATAAGTTAGGGGGCACTGACTTCACAAAATAAAAAATTAAATTAAAGTTAATTTGGAGCAGGCAGGTATTCACTCCCATTCACCCCCATCCGGTAGTCCTGCAGCCTGTTTACGTCATGGTTCATCAACATCATCATGTGGTTCCCCCATGGGCACCTGGGCACCAGGGGGGCCTTGGCAGGAAGTCAGGGGGCCAGGCCCCAAAATGGCCACTGTAGCTATGGGCCTGCTCTTGTCACTCCTGACACCATGCCCCCCGACTTATTTAAATGTAAAAAATCCTGGCTATAGCCCTGAGTCAATCCATTTTATGTTGGGTCTTCCTCTTTTCCTGCTGCCTTCAATTTTTCCTAGCATTATTGTCTTTTCCAGTGACTCTCGTCTTCTCACCATCTGGCCAAAGTATGATAGCCTCAGATTAGTCATTTGAGCTTCCAGGGAGGCTTTATTTGATTTAGAAGCGACTGATTTGACTTATTAGTTGACACCAGTTTCTTTATTTGGGTGACTGCCCTAATACTTACTAAAAATGAAACTGTCTAAAATTTTAGAGACCGTTACAGTCTCAGTGAAAGAGCCTCTGGACCATTTATCTGACAAGGAATACAGACTCTATTTATGGCCACAGGCTTCAACAATAAGTATTCTTATTCTTTTATATGTTATAGGAAAATACCTTAATAATATAGAAAATATAGAGCCAGCATGGAGCAGTGGTTAGAATATTGGACTAGGATCTGGGATACCCCGATTCAAATCCCCGCTCTGCCATGGAAGTACACTGGAGGACCTTTGGCCAGTTTGGTGTAGTGGTTAAGAGCGTGGACTCAAATCTGGGAGAATCAGGTTTGATTCCCCACTCCTCCACATGCAACTGCTGGAGTGACCTTGGGTCAGTTACAAGTTGTTTCAGAGCTGTTCTCTCAGGAGCAGTTCTTGAAAGAGCTCTCCCAGCCCCACCTACCTCACAGGGTGTCTGTTGTGGAGAGGGGAAGGGAAAGGAGATTATAAACTGCTCTGAGACTCCTTCAGATATCAAACTGTCAAAGCAGCAGATGAAGTCTTCTGACATCCTCTCTTCTATGTGAGCGAAGAGAAAGAAAGCAGATTGGGGAGATGCACAAATCCCAAAGCATCCAATAAATCAACACAAGCAAGATGGACAAATATAAAACCTTGCTAACTTGACACTTGTACTCATGACTTATGTTGGAGGACGATCACCAATCCCCTAGAGATCCCCTCAACTTTAGCAACTCACCAGCAGTTGGAAAGAAAGGGCAGTGATGCTCTTATTCTTGGTGTTTGGGGCCCATCTGTGAGAGGGCTTCTGGACCTCCTGATAGCACCTGGGTTTTGACCACTGTGTGTCATAGAGTGTTGAACTGGATGGGCCATTGGCCTGATTCAACATGGCATCTCTGACATTCGTAAGAGCAGAGGTCCATGAGTGGCTGTTAGCCATGAGGTCTAGATGGAAGACTCTGTCTGGGGCAGTGATGCTTTGTACTCTTGGTGCTTGGTGGGGGGACAACAGTGGGAGGGCTTCTGGAGTTCTGGCCCCACCGGTGGACCTCCTGATGGCACCTGGGCTTTGGCCATTATGACACAGAGTGTGGGACCAGATGGGCCATTGGCCTGATCCAACATGGCTTCTCTTATGTTCTTATATTTTATAACCTGCTTCCTAATTTGGAAGAGAAGGGAAATCTCTTCTCAGATAAGGGATGTTTGCTTCTTAAAATGGTTCCATTTGTGTCATAATGGCTGAGATCTGGTAGAGCTACTACAAAAAATGGGGGACACAGAAGAATAAAAGCCACCGTAGGCTTCCTTTCAGCAGAGGATGCAGAGAAGGGGTTTCACTAGAGCCTCCTTGGAAAGGACTTGATGGGGGGAAAGAGAGGTGATACCATGTAGGAGTTCCCCAACCCTACATCATAACACCAAAATCAACACATATAGCGTATCTTTCCCTACCACATTCCGCTTTGGACATTACCACAGACTCTTGTGAACAAATGCATGACACATTTATGTACCCACTTGCCTCTGTCTGTCTTGTAAGGGGTTTCATCCCACCAACTTCTCCATAAGAGGGAGGATTGTGTTTAGTTCTGTTCCTTGTTGACTCCTGCCCTGTGTCCCAGAATTCCTATAGCTTTCGAGGGGGCCAGAGGGGGCCTCTTACCCCTCTTGCACCAATAGAAAAACTGGCTGCCCACTGTGTGTGAGAGAGATTTGCTGAAGGGTCTAGATGACCCAATGCTATCCATATGGTTATAAAATCTTTCAAATGTCTCATAATTTGGTAATTGCTTTCCAAAAAAACCCTCCATTTTACTGAATGCTGGAGCCAGTATAGAAAGCAAGTCCTTAAGGAATGGATTCCTCCACCCCCACTGAATGGTGTAAAGTTAACATAAACAAACAATAGAACAAAGTTTTAGTTCAGTGGCACCATTTAGACCAGAATAATTGAGAAGGGTACATTTACACATTCATCTCCAATTCTGACATACTTATTTCCTTCACTATGCTTCCCCCAGAATTAAACCCAAACAACTAGTGGCCATATAAATTAACCGTTTCAAGCCCTGTTATAAGACTTATCCAAAACACATACAAAAAGTTAATACATAAAGTAAGCAGTGTTCCCTTTAAGCTGAGTTAGAGTGAGCTAGCTCACCATTTTTTAGCCTCCAGCTCACAAATTTTTGACTTAGCTCAGGAAGGATGGCTCCACAGCAAACTAATTTATGCAGTAGCCAAATCACTCACTCACAACTTTAATGCCAGGAGCTCACAATTTAGAACTTTTGCTCACAAGACTCCACACCTTAGAGGGAACATTGAAAGTAAGTAAAGTGTACCATGTATCCATAACACAAATACTAAAAGATGATAACGGTGGTAAAATTGCAAGCATAAATGTAAACAGTGTCCAGTAACACTACCTTTTCATTAATAAGCTATGCTGAAATGTATCCCTGCGATCTGAACCCCTCCACTTTGCGCTCCTTTGCAGAAGCAGGGGCAGCCAAGGACATCCTATCCAGGTCCAGGTGGGTACATCGATCCTCTAAACCCTAGCGCCCTCCCAGTGAAGCTGTGAAAAGGCCAAAGGGGTCTCCTGGTTTGAATCAAATGGGCAAACTCATCAAGACAAAAGCATTATCATTTAATTTATAAACACAAATCAAGCTAAAAAGTGATTTAGAATAATGAAAACATATATAAAACAATCGCAAAAAGCTCTGACTTCAAACAGAAGACCAGGTGCATTTTAGCAACAAAGTGGTCAACTGAATAATGATAGAAATAGTTACAGAATGCACATTTTAAACATTCTGCAAAAATACACACACACACACACACCTTGACCTGGATGGCCCAGGCTAGCCCGATCTCATCAGATCTTGGAAGCTAAGCATTTGTAGTAGTATTTGGTGATTAGATGGGAGACCTCCAAGGAATACCAGGGTCATGGTGCAAAGGCAGGCAATGGCAAACCACCGTTGAATGTCCCTTATCTTGAAAATCTTATGGGGTCTTCGTAAGTCAGCTTGACGGCAAAATCTACAAATTTTATATATATATAGATATCACACCTACTAAACTATCCACAGAGCTATCCAAAACTTGTATGTGTGTTAAGTGCCATCAAGTCACTTCCGACATGGAGACCTCATGAATTAATGTCCTCCAAAACATCCTACTATTAGCAGCTCTGCTCAGGTCTTGCAAACTGAAGGTTATAGTTTCCTTGACTGAGTAAAACCATCTCATGTTGGGTCTTTCTCTTTTCCAGTTGCCTTCAACTTTTCCTAGCACTATGGTATTTTCCAGTGACTCTTGTCTTCTCATAATGTGACCAAAGTACAATAGCCTCAATTTAGGTTGCGGTCACGCACGCCAGATAAAGCGGGGGGCGGAGGGAGTGAGGCTATTTCCTCCGGAGGAATTTGACCCGCAGTTGTGAGATCACACCTCCCCTTGAAGCTGCGGGCACAGCCCGTTACTGTGGGTGAGTCGTTTTTTGGGGGAGGGGTTGCCGTTTGTTTCCCATGTGCTTAATTGAGAAATTGATGAATCACACCTCCACACTGAGGGCTCCCTATGGAGTTTGTGATGAAGCGCATTGGGATGGCCTGATCAGACCATCCCAACAGCATGAGAGCACACTGGAGCAATCAGACAGGGGAAAGTCCGTCCGTGGCCCATCACAACCCATTTACTACTGGATTTTCCCTGGTGCCTTTTAACTCCACTTCTGCGGCAGAGCAGAACGGGTTGCCGACAGCTGCAGGATGCTTCCCAGATATTGCTGTCTGATCACTCCCTTTAAATCCTCCCGGCATTCATGCCTATGTTGGGTTTAATTGTGTGTATGATAGCAGCCTTAGTTAATTCAGCTTCTAGGGAGAGTGCAGGCTTGATTTGATCTAGAATCCACTTATTTGTTTTTGTTGGTGGTCTGCGGTATCTGTAAAACTCTCCTCCAACACCATAGTTCAAATTAATTCAAAAAATTAGCATACAGAAATTACGGAAGGCTCATTAAAACCATGCCTGGGTTGAGTTCCATCAAAAACTTGTTTGCAATGACCTCAAATACAAATATTTATTTATTTGTTTAAAATATTTCTATGCCTCCTCTTCAGAGTCCTGCTTGAGGCAGCTTACAATTTAAAAGCACAGTATAAAACACAAGCCATTAAAAACACAAACAGCGTAAAACCTATCCATAAAACAGAGCAGACCAGTAAAGAGCTGATAAGATATACCCCTAATCGAAAGCCTGGGTTAAAGACATCTATTTTAGCCTGGCACCTAAAAGAAAGTTAAAGCAGGCGCCAGGCGAGCCTCAAGTGGGAGGGTGTTCCAAAAGTTGAGGTGCCATTACAGAAAAGGCCCTGTCTCTAGTCACCATCTGCCTCACTTCTGAAGGCAGAGGCACTAAGTGCAGGGTTTGAGAGGCAGATCTTAACTGGCAAGCTGGACAGTGTGGGAGGAGATGGTCTGTAAAGTAAATTAGAACTTATAAACAAAATACTAAAATCAAAACATACTTATAATTTTGAAAAAATTACTAACCACCAAAAAACAAATCAGTGTACTTATTTAAAGTTAAGTACTCCTAATCATTACGAAAAACTTAGAACCCAACCTCAACATACTGCACAAGGCCCTTTGAAAGCCGGTGGCTTGGATCTAAATTAGCGTTTACATGGATTTCCATGCATGGGTGCATGGATTTCTACACATGGCTCACAACTTCCCCACCTCCCATCTTTTGTGGAAACCCAGAATGCTGCCTGAAATCATTTTCCTGGGGAAAAGTGGCCCACCAATAGGATTTGGCAGACATTTTGTTCTGTTGAGAAGGTAAAGATGGGAAATGTGTGCTCCACAGAAACATTAGTATATATCCAAGCCTATAGGTTTCATCCCCCCAAAATTTTTACAACAGTGATGCATTCCAGGCACCTGGGCATCTTGGGAGTTGTTGTTCTCCTGGATAGTAGTAAAATGTATAATAACAAAAAGATGCATCTGTCCGTCCCTCTGTGGCAGGCATAGCTCGTCAGAAAATAAATGTAGGGGGTCTTAAAGTTGGCCACAAAGTTTCAGAATGATTGTGGGAGCTGCAGGGCCACACATGAAGGGAATGAAAATATGCTTCCCAGGTTATCTCAAGAAACTTTCCACCTTCCACCCCACCCACCCACCCTCCACCCCACCCACCCACCCAATGCTGTTTGTGATGGAAGCTCTTTGTTTCTGGCAGGCACAACTCATCAGAAAACCAAGCTAGGCACTTCAAAATAGGCCACTAGCTTGAGGGTGATGATGGTAATGGCAGGGCCAAAAAGTGAAGGGAATCCAATCCTCCTGGACCAGAACATCCCTGTGCTATTTGCCATGGAAGCTACTGTTCACTCTTAAGAAGGCAGAAAGGGGAAGGCAGCAGAGACAAAAAGGGTGGGAAATGTTGCCTTTCCTGCAAATAAAACCCAGGGAAGTTAAGAACTTCCCTGAGCTATCAGAGCCTGTGTATGGTGTAGTGATTTGGAAGTTGAACTAGAACAGGGATCCCCAGCCTTTTTCAGCTGGTGGGTGCCTTTTGAATTCTGATAGTGTGGGAGGGCAGAGCTACAAAATGAGGTGTTAGCCAGCCACAAAATGGTGTTGCGTGGGCAGCAAGCTACGGGGTTGGCACGTGGAGCAAGCAGGCACACCCCTAGCAATGTAACAAAACAGGACTGAGGTGGTTCACTGTTTCTGCTTCTTCTTGATTGGAGTCCAGTAGCACCTCCCTTTGTCAGAGCTTTCGTGCTCAGAAGGTCATACCCGGAAAAGCTTGTTTTTATTTGATTTGATTTATTAGATTTTTACCCCGCCCTCCCAGCAAGGCTGGCTCAGGGAGGCTGGTCTCAAAGGAGCTTTGTGTGTGTGTGTGTGTGAGAGAGAGAGAGAGATGCTACCAAGTCGCTTCTGACTTACGATGGCCCTTTGAATTAATGTCCTTTTGTTAAAAGCCTCACTCCAGTCTTGCAAAATGAGGTTTGTGACTTCCTTGACTGAGTCACTCCGTCTAATGCTGCGTCTTCCTCTTTTCCTACTACCTTTAACTTTTCCTTGCATTATTGTCGTTTCCAATGACTCTCGCTTTCTCATAACGTGACCAGAGTACAATATTCTCGGTGTAGCCGAAGGTGCTCCTGGACCCGAAGCTAGCTGTTCTTCTGCAGACCTGCATGGCTGCCCTCTGAAAAACTGCCTCTTCTTGTAGACTGTTATTCTCCCCAGTTACATGCTTTGGTAAAAGCTGTTATGTAAGATAGACTCTGTTAGCTAAGATAAATTATTATTATTATTATCATCATCATCATCATCCATTACATTTATACCCCGTCCTATCTCACGAGTGGGCTCTGGGAGGCTTATAACATAAGATTCGTAAAACAATAAAAGCGATAAAACCAATTGTTTATTTATTTATTTATTTCGATTTATATCCTGCCCTCCCTGCCAGGCAGGCTTAGGGCAGCTTACTTTAAAAAGTTAAAAAGCATTAAAACACAGATGATAAACGTCATAAAACTTACGTACATAACAAATAAAGTGCTGGTGGCGGTATAACATTACATAGTGATCCCAATAGGCCACGGTAAGATGGCGACAAAGGAGTACGGCCAAAGTCAGTATCCAGCATATCACAGGCTATTGGTGTTGGCAGAGAGGGCCTTACCACAGTTCAGTTGTTACCGGTAGCGGCTCCTAATCGAAGGCCTGGTGGAAGAGCTCTGTTTTGCAGGCCCTGAGAAACTGTAAACGGTCCCACAGGGCACTGATCCCGGGTGGGAGCAGGTTCCACCAGGCTGGGGCAAGATGGCAACAACAGATGGCACTATAAACAATAACGAAAAAGAACCCATGCCTCATGTCAGGTGAATAGAAAGCTCCAGTGCCCAAGTAATGTTATCTAAAACAGCCATGAAGGGGCCATGAACACTGGAGACCAGAATGGTTGAATGTTCGCTGTCTCAACCGAAAGCCTGGTGGAAGAGCTCCGTTTTGCAGGCCCTGCGGAACTGTGAAAGGTTTCGCAGGGCCCTGATCGCGGGTAGGAGCAGATTCCACCAGGCTGGGGCAAGGGCCAAAAAAGCCCTTACCCTGGTTGAGCTTAAGCAGGCAAATGTTGGGCTGGGGATCGGCAGGAGGTGCTGATCGGAAGAGCGTAAAGCTCTCTGGGGCTCATATGGGGAGACGCAGTCCTGCAGGTATGACGTATAAAGTAGGTATAAACTAAGATAAGATGTATAAACAAAGTATAAACTAAGATAAACTTTGAGAAAAAAAAGAGACGTTTTCTTCCAGGGTTGTTTCAGACTTGCGTTCTCTTTTCCCAAAGTTCATACCTGCTTCAGGTTCTTCTCCAAACAAAGCCAGCTGCGCAACGGGGGAAGTGCAACCTTTTTAAGGAAATGTTTTCAACTTTGTTTTCAGGCAAGAGATTCTGCAGAACGTCGACGTTGTCAAAAACTTTTCCTTGACCAAGAGCATGGTTCGGATCGGACAGCTGATGCACTACGATTACTCCAGCCATAAATACGTTTTCTCCATTAGCAATAACTTTCGAGCGCTGCTTCCCGATGTCTCACCCATTCAGAACAAGCACTACAACATCTGTGCCGTTGTCGGAAACAGCGGGATCCTGGTGGGCAGTCAGTGTGGGGAGGAGATAGACAAATCCGATTTTGTTTTCCGTTGCAATTTCGCTCCAACCGAGGCGTTCCAGAAGGACGTCGGCAGGAAGACCAACCTTACCACCTTCAACCCCAGCATTCTGGAGAAGTACTACAACAACCTGCTGACCATTCAGGATCGCAATAACTTTTTTCTCAGCTTGAAGAAGCTCGACGGAGCCATTCTCTGGATCCCTGCCTTTTTCTTCCATACTTCAGCGACCATCACGAGAACATTGGTTGACTTCTTTATGGAGCATCGAGGACAGTTAAAAGTCCAGTTGGCCTGGCCAGGGAATATAATGCAACACGTCAACAAGTATGTATCGTTCTTGCGGTTAACTCACCGATTGACAACTTTTCTTTTCTGCAAATGAAGTGCAGGGTCCAGAGTTACAGGAGTTTTAACAGAGCCAGTGCATTGTCTACTAAAACTCCCTGGGCTTTTGACCATCTGTGTACAGAAAGTACATGGAGTTTTCCAGCTTCCCTTTATTTTATTTATTAATTTATTTATTTTATTCAATTTATATCTTGCCCTCCCCGCACAGCAGGCTCAGGGCGGGTTCCATCAAATTTAGTAAACAACGTACAGTATACAAAAATTAAAACAGTTAAAACACCAATAAAATACAACTACATTCATCCGGTGTGGGTTATAGTTAAAGTTAAAGCCTCACAGATGTCTTCTCTTTCAAGATTTGGTCCTTAGATGGCAATACAGTTCTGACCCACTGAGGGGAGGCCCAGTAGAGAGGGAGGAAGAGACATTGCCTTAGTTAAAAGCCTGGTGGAAGAGCTCCGTCTTGCAGGCCCAGCAGAACTGTACAAGGTCCCACAGGGCCCTGATCTCATATGGGAGCTCATTCCACCAGGTAGGGGCCTTTTCATTCCTTCCCGTTCCTGAAACCCCTTCCAAACCCAGGAAAGAACGAAGCAAATAAATAAATTGAGGTTGCAATCACACACACAATTAGCCCCAACATAGGAGCGAATGCTGGGCAGATCAAAGGAGCGCGATCAGACAGCAACATCTGGGAAGCGCCCTGCAGCCATCGGCAACCTGTTTTGCTCCACCGCACAAGCATATTTAAAAGACACCTCGGAAAGTCCGGTAGCAAACGGGTTGCTATGAGCCACAGACGGACTTTCCTGCATCTGATCACTCCAGCACGCTCTCGTGGCATCAGGATGGTCTGATCAGGCCATCCTGACTCCGTGCCGTTGTTTTTTGCCCTTCTCAGTACGCGCATCATCGCACACTCCATAGGGAGCCCTCAGGGCTGAGGTGCGAATCGTCAATCCCTTGTTTAAGTGCATCGGAGACAAACAGGGGGGGGAACCCCGACTCACCTGTGGTTGTGTGATCACGCAACTGCGAGTCAACTTCCACCGGAGGAAATAGCCTCTCTTCCCCCCCCCCCCCCCACTTTATCTCGCATGTGTGACCACAACCAAAGTGTAGCTGGACCCAAAGTAACCATAACCACAGCTAGGAAGACAGTGGAAGAAAGTGATAGGGAAGAACTAGGAACTCAGTGCAAATCAAGTCAGTAGGGAAAGAAGGCTAAGGGACACAAGGCCAGTAGAATTCAAACCAAATAGATTGTTGCTGAGGCTGGAAGGATTTGTGGCCAGCATAATCTGAAGACTTGTCTATGCTGTAACTTAACTGATTCCACAGGTACCTACCCAACCTTCCTAGCAGTAGCTTCTGCCATTACTGAACTCGTATTTGATGCTTAACATAACTCTGTCTCTCAGTGGGCATTCTGCATTAGCTTTTCCCTCTATTGTTTTACCAAACCCATGTTGGAAAAGAAATTCCCCTCGGTGTTGCATGCTGCTTTCACTTTCTTTGATCATCAGATTTTATGGTACCCTCTACACTGCGTGCTGCTTTCACTTTCTTTGATCATTGGGTTTTATGGTACCTTCTGCATAGATTTATGGCTGCTCAGGGGTGACTTTGCAGTCAGTACCGCGTTGCCCCGAAGTATTTGAATGTGGTTTTGAGCTGTACCTTTTCCTTGGCATTGAGAAAATGTCAATGCCAGATGCAGAATCGCCCAGTAGCTTAGAGATGACTAAATTTTATTGTATACTAAATGTGAAGTATGGAGTATAGGGTTGGCAGGTCCCCTACCTGGCATCCAGCAGGGGGGAAAGGCTGTGTCTCCGGGAGCCTCGCACACATAGCTTGCTCCGCGATAATGTCACCTGGAAGTGATGTCGTTGAGGGACGCTCTAGCATTCGGGCTTAAGCCCGAATGCTAGAGCATCCCCCGACAACATGCCTAGCGCAATGACATCACCTCCAGGTGACATCATCACGCTGGGCACATAAGTCCGATTCAGGCACTTTGGGGGGGGAGTTCCCCCCAGCAGCCGGATCTGGGCCAGCAGGTTGGGGGCCCTTAGAGTGGGCAAACCCCCCCCCCGGGACCTAGCAACCCTTACGGAGTACAAGACAATGATAATCTAGTCCTTATATGACAAGGCATTTCAGACCTTCCCTCCAGATGCCTTGGTGTGATTTTTTCCCCTATTCTGTAATAGGGAGAAATCAGAGAGACCCCAACTAGATTTGCAGATCCCCTTGCTCCAATTTGCAACAACAACAACAACAAAACCTCCTTGGGAAATATGGGACAGATGGGGCTTCAATGTCCTTGCCTCAGTCCAGTGATTCTAGTAAGCACTCAAGGACTTCCGGCACATACTGTTGGACCCAGCAGATTTTCCTCCGGTGAAAAGGAGAGGACAAGATCTCTACAACCACCCACAATGGCCGTGTTGGAGATCATGCAACTGCATGGACAGAAGCCATATCGGACAATGGCTGTAGTAAGGAGGAGAACCGAGGAAAACTGAGAAAGGAGGTTAACTGGTTACGGGCCCGTAGCCAGGATTTTTTTGTTTGGGGGCATCTACATTTTTAAGGGGGCAGTTAAATTAAAGTTAATTAAATTAATCTGAATGCCTGTCTTTAAAGGGGGAGGGTCCAAGCCTGTTTCTAGCCCTTCCTTTCAAGGGACAGGGCAGCAAGTGCATCAGTTCCTAAAAAAGGACATTTAATTGCCTTCAGAGCAAGACAGCTTAGAAGGGCACTCAAAAGTGGTGCCTTCAGCACTTCACCAGTCATCCCCCTTTCTGCTGGCCCAGTCCTGCCATATAACACCTTGGTCACCCAGGTCCCATGATGCCCCCCCCCCATTCCACAGTGGGAGGGAGAGGGAAGCCCGGGGGCAAGCCACGGTGCTCTCACCCTAGCCGCTGCCAGCAGCAGGCAGAAGCAGTCTCTCCTCAAAAATAAGGTTTCTGGCATGGCTATTTGTTGGGCTGGGCTCTTAATTAGGGGGGCAGGGCCCCGAAATGCCCCACTGTAACTATGGGCCTGGATGGATCCAAGTCATACACTCCCCCCCACCCCTTACGACTGGAGTTTACCCAGTCTCTTCAGTATCAGAGAATGATATGGTATTGGTAGGTGGCCATTCTTGGTCAGTCCAATGTGGTGTGATGGGGTGCAGGAGGAGGAAGACGTCTTCTGAAGTGTGTTGGGCCCAAGCTAGGAAGGGTTAAAAACAGCACTGGGTCCTTTGTAAATAAATAAGTCATCTGCATACCGGGAGGGAAGACAGTGTGGTGTAGCCCGATCTCATCAGATCTCAGAAGGGAAAGCAAGGCCGGTACTTGGCTGGGAGACCACCAAGGAAGACTCTGCAGAGGAAGGCAGTGGCAAACCACCTCTGCTTCTCCCGTGCCTTGGAAGCCCCTTGCTGGGGTGACCATAAGTCTAAGCTAAGCAGGGTTGATACTTGGGTGGGAGCTAAGCAGGGTTGGTACTTGGCTGGGAGACCACCAAGGAAGACTCTGCAGAGGAAGGCAGTGGCAAACCACCTCTGCTTCTTTCGTGCCTTGGAAGCCCCTTCCTGGGGTGACCATAAGTCTAAGCTAAGCAGGGTTGATACTTGGATGGGAGCTAAGCAGGGTTGGTATTTGGATGGGAGACCACCAAGGAAGACTCTGCAGAGGAAGGCAGTGGCCAACCACCTCTGCTTCTCCCTTGCCTTGGAAGCCCCTTGCTGGGGTGACCATTAAGTCTTAAGCTAAGCAGGACTGATACTTGGATGGGAGCTAAGCAGGGTTGGTATTTGGATGGGAGACCACCAAGGAAGACTGCAGAGGAAGGCAATGGCAGACCACCTCTGCTTCTCCCTTGCCTTGGAAGCCCCTTGCTGGAGTTTCCATAAATTGGTGGCAACTTAAGGACACTGGCATACATAATATCTGTGTACTGGCACTTTGACCAGTGCGTGGAAAAGAATAAAGAGAACCAACGCAGAGGACAAGAATTGTAGTCCAGAGTAAGAACTGTCACTGGCATAATTCATCATCAGGCAGGGAATGGCCTGGAAGAAAGTAGTCCTATAGCACTGGTGAAGCTAAGGAAGAACGGACTTGATTCGTTCCTGGATGGGAGGCTGCTGGCATGCAGTTCCAGCCATGCAGCTTCTCCAAAAGAATGCTACTGCCATTTGCAGAAGAGGGGCTGGTGATTTCCACTCATTCCCAGTGCAGACCCCCCCACACGCTATGCCCCCTCTGTTATCCATGAGGGTCTGCTGACCTCCAGGAACAAAAAATTGGGGGAGGGGGGGATCAGCAGGTTGCAACAGGAGCTGGAAGCAGGAAGTTCCAGCTAGGTGAAGGAAATGGCTACACGCTGCTGTTTTAAGCTTCCTGGGATTATAACTATGCATTTCCCTAGTGCACTGTCGGTTCCATATATCATTCTGTGTCACTCTTTCACAGGTACTGGAAGAACAAACACTTGGCTCCCAAGCGGCTCAGCACAGGTATTCTTACCTATACTCTTGCGTCGGCCATTTGCGACGAAATCCACCTGTATGGATTCTGGCCGTTTGGGTTCAACCCGAACAACCGAGAAGACCTTCCCTACCACTACTACGATAAAAAGGGAACCAAGTTTACGACCAAGTGGCAAGAGTCCCATCAGCTGCCTGCCGAGTTCCAGCAGCTCTACCGAATGCACGGAGAAGGTCTAGCAAAGCTGACTTTGTCCCACTGTGCCTAAGGATTTAACCCGAAGTGCCAAAACGATTGTGGTTTTTAAAACGTAAAAAAGAAAAAAAAAGTGCCCAAAACTGAATTCTAAGAGGGAGGGGGGAAAGCATTTGTGGTGGGGGGGGGGGAAGTATTTTCTGTAATTCAGATATGCTTTGAAATCGCCCTTCTATCAATGTATTTCGGGGGAGGGGGTGGCTTCCGCACATTTAGCAATGCTGGAGCACTTCTTCGACCCCTACAGTAGGAAAGTCAGAGCTGTTTACGATACGAAGTTTTGCATCTGTAGTTAACGCTGCCAAGGACTTCACTGCGAAGTATTTTTTCATACGCATCTATTTTTCACATTCCACATCAGACGTTTGAGAATACGTTTGCTTATTACGGTTTGCTGGTTTTTCTCAGCCAACCGGCTGCTGCTGATGGCAGGAAATGTTTGTGCCGTTCCATGATCAGTATAAAAATTCCTCCTGCTCTTCCGACGGAATGACGGTTTATGCCAGCGTCCTCCCAGGAAGATCTGTTTGGGACTTGTAAGTATAAGTAGCCGTTGAACTGATCCACAGAACTTTGGAGGGCTTGTGCTATTTTTTTCTTTTCCAAATGAAGAGTTAAAAAAGGCTTCCGTTTCCAAGCAGGGGTGGTCAGTGGGCAGCGCCAGCCACACTTCTGGCCCTTGACCCAGTTGCAGCTGGGATGATTTCCATTGGTATTTGAACAACATGATAGCAGTGTGGCGATAGCCAGACCAAGCTTCCAACCCTGCGGAGCCCTGCCCAGTGGTCAGTGAGAGCTCTTTGCATTTTACTGTGTCTGAAATGGCATCATTGCTGACTCGCCCGTGCAAAACTGCAAGAGCCCAGGCAAAATGAAGGGCATGTCCCAACGGCTGCTGTGGTCATTCAGAGGTTTCTGAGGGACCCCAGACACTATGCATGGGACAGCTGCAAGATCACAGGTGGCCATGAGTGGGATTCAGCATTGGCGAATTTCTTGGCTATCCCAGGCCAACATTCAGTAGTGATGGAGAGCTTAGAGGAGAAGATGTAGTCTTTTGAGGACCAAGCTGTAGGACGCATATTTTGACTGGTCGGGTCCAGGTTTCCTGAACCTGCCTCGCTTTCCCTGCAGCCATATAGCAGCTGCAGGGAACGTTCATTTAAGACTTTGCAGGGGCCCAATTCAGTACGGAACTACAGTGCAGATTGAGGAGGGGTCTGCTGCCTCCTCTCCACACCCTTTTCCTGAACTGAAATGGCCCCAGAAGAAAGTTAGACCTGCACATGCAGTATTCCATGCATGTGAAATAAAGGGGGAAATAACTCCTTCTTGGGGCCATTTCAGCTCAGGCAAACAGCACATTGGGGGAAGGCAGGATCCCCTCCTCCCACCCACTCTACATTCCTGAGCCGAATCAGGTCCCCACAGAGTTTTAAATGGACATTCCCCACAGCTGCTGTGTACCCGGACCCGACTTGTTTAAAAAATGTTCCACATAAGTCTGTCCCTGAGTTGAAGATTCCACCAATGCTTAAAATACTGTTAGCCCAATAGTTAAAAAATGAACCCTTTTTTGGGGGGAGGGGGGGGGATTCACTTGCATTCCTATCAGCTCTGAAGCGCTTATGTGAGAAACAGAGTAACTAAGTTTATCCCATTGTTTCTGATGAGTTTGAAGTTCTTGTGGAAAGAGAAGCAATAAAGAGCTAGGTTTTTAAGGGGACGTGTGATGAAGCAGGATTCAAGGAATACAGCTGATTTCAAAGCTGGGTGGGTTTTCACTTCTTCTCCCGGAAACTGGCTTCCTCTCCTCTCTCTCAGTGTAAATAATTCCAGTCCCTACAGTTAAGCCTTTTGTCCTGTTCGTTGTAAAGCCCTTCCCATAGGCGTCAACTTTAGGGGGGCTGGGGAGCTAGAGGCCCCCCCCCGAACTTTTCCAGGAAGTGCTGAGCCTCCCCCGGAGACAATGGCCTGTGATGTCTCTGGCCCAGGCCCAGCCCCCCCCCCCCCCCAGGAAATTGGAAAGTCTACACCCTTGGCCCCTCCCAAAATCTTTCCAAAACTATTACACTCTTATCCAAAACTTTAATTCTACAGAAGAGGTATCCAAGTTGATATGTTGTTTTTTGTCTTGTTCTGTTCAAATAACAAATGAGGATCCCAGCTCTGCGGAATTTGCTGTGAATGTTGCCATCGGCTTTAAAAGATCCATTCCTTAAGGCTCTCCACAGAAATATACTCTGGCTGCCTCCACAGGAGGACAATTCCCATTGCACACTCATCACTGCTGTGAATGACCAGGCATTCACATCCGTGACAGATTGTCCAAAAGGAGGTACACTCCCATGTCTTCCTCAGTATTCCCTTGTGCATTCCATCCCCCTGCCATACCATCGGGGGACTTTTTCAAAAAACGGTAGTAGCTGTATTGTTATAGCGATACAGCAACTACCGATTTTTTTAAAAAGCCAGCAAAATGCCTGCTTGTAGCAAGATGATGGGAACAGGGGGTGCAAGGCGATAGGGAGAGAAAATAGCTCCAACATGGGCGGGAAGGTTCAGAAGTCCACATTTCCCCATCCACACTGTAGGCCAATCTGTTTTAACTACAATCGTCCCAGAAAGATCATAGCTAAGGAGCTTTGGAGAGGAGCATACAGAGCATGGGGAAAGGATATTCAGAGCCCTGTAGGGGAAGTCATGCGGATGGTCCAAAAACCTTCGCTCACGTTGGGTCGCAAAACTGGACTGAAAGCTCCCATGTGGAAGCAGCCCCCATTGACATTAATGGCCTTGTAGCGCTAGAACACCATGAGAACAGAAAAACGTACTTCAGCATAATCTTTTTTGTTGCTTTTGCTTCGTGTGTTTAGATCACAGTCAAGCAGTGGTCTCAGAAGCCCTGTGTCACTAGCTAGACAGGTTGACATGGACGTATCCCATTAATAGCCACGTGCTGTTGTCTCCTTCCCCACTAAAATGGCTAGTCACTGATCCCCAGTGTCACCGTCTCCAGCATAGGCTCATGTTTTTACATATTTCCACAGCTGAATATGGTATCATAGACCTCCATAGACATTTACCATCACATGTTGTGTTCGAGGCTCATAGTCATGGAAAGGTGTACTAGTGAAGAACAGATGGGTAATATTTTTGATACATTTTAATCGGCGGGGGGAGCAGATAGGAGTAATGCAAGATGGGACACTAGTGAAGCCCAATAGTTACAGGTTTTGAACCTGGGTCCCTGAGGATAATCTCGTAAAGCAGGCATATTTCACCATGTTAACAACCAGGATTTCTAGGACAGGGACCCACTAAAGTTGAGGAATGAGCAAATCCATGCATTTAGATACCAGAAACTATGAAAAAATGGCTTGGATCCAGATAACCATGAGTAGAACTCCACTTGTGCATTTTGGTTTTCCTGCCTCTTCACATCCTTATGCCAGTCACTCCTGAGAATCAGGGGGACCCTCCAGAGTCGTGCAGGCGATATAGCAAGAGGGCTGCCACTAGAGGGAGTAGTTGACAGACAACAGGGACTTCCCTCTTTACAGGCAGGTCTTCTGCTTTCATGAGGGGCTCCGCGGATCCTGCCATTCATCTTGTGCTTGTTAGTTCTGAGCTGAATTTAAAAATCTCCTTGCTTGGTCATGATTCAGAGGAGAGATCCACTGACTATTTCCAGATGACAAACCTCTGATTTTGAGAATGTCGTCAAGTTAACAGGAATGAAGTTAACACTGGGTTTGTGTTATCGGGAGACCAATATGCATTGCATATGTATATATATTTCTCTGTGTGTGTTTCAGTTTCTAGTTAACAATGGTAAGAAATTGCATTGGCCGTTTACTGTGCATTGTTTCGCCTGCTCTGTGCTGTATTGCTAGCCTCGTCACACCCTTGGGCGAAGCTGATCAACGGTCCAGCAAAGCAGAATCGTTGGCTAGAATGGCCTCCAGCCTTTGAACCTCTTACTCTGGAGTAACCCCACTGACTTCAGTAGAAATCCACCCAAGAAGGTGGCGGGAGGGTGATGGTGTACGGCTCTGAAAAAGAAGAAGAGAAATTTGAGGCAGCAGGACAAATAAGTTAGACATTAGAAATGGGAATTCAGGAAAGTATTGACAAAAGGTCATATCATAGCAATTGATTTTTCACATCAAATTGGCCATTGATATTTCATAACCTGATTGAGCGTTTGAGGACCATAGATGTCATCAGGGAGTGCTACTTGAAAATCAATAGGCCGATATAACCCAAAATAAATTACTCGTTTCTATTTTTTTTTTCCCTCAAAAGTATCAATACTCTTTCTTTCGTTGTGGAAGGCACTCCTTAAAAGCAAAGTCTTCGTTAACCATCTCTTTTGTTTAATGCTGTTGTGGTCCTCTTTTTGAGCCAGAAACTGGCACGGAGTGGTTTTTTCAGTCAGAACTGAAAGGGACTCAAAGCTGCTTCAGGCTCGTTTTCTTGCTGAGATCAGTGGGAAAGGTTTCCGCTGAGTGTCTCATGAAACACCTTACAGAGCCCATCAAGGATGTTCAACAATAGCCTAAAATGCTTATTATCAAGCCTAGACTGGTGCAGAGCAGTGGCACAGTATAGATTTTAGTTCAGCTGCAGGCTCTAGACTCGTACGAGCACTTCAGTAATATGGACTCTAAAATGGCACATCGTGCTTGAGGAGCAAGGAATTTAGGATAGTTTGAATGCTTGAATAACCGATCCCGCAGCAAAATAGATATCCTCATGTAACAACACATCTATCATTACGTATTTGCAGCACAGAGATTCAGTGGATTGTCCCTCGCAATAGCTTTTTAGCCAAAGATCCTAGGAACTGTTGCACCACAGGAACATGATGTTTTCCTATAACAGGGCTGTGGAGCAGTCTTCCCATTTACTTCAGCTGAACAAACCGATCCCATGCAGCTCAGCACCCTCCATTGAATAGAATGGAGACTTTCCACATGCACACACAATGGGCTCCTCTTGGTATATGGAGATCGGAGGATTGAGGTGCATGATTTCTTTTGCTGTCCTTCACAACATCCTGCATGGAGACTTTATCCCACATTCACTGAAGTGAAATGAGAAACCCTTAATCATATCCGTTTGAAGGAAGACTCGTGCCCAAATGTATGTGACCGACGTGCATGTGCGTTCCATCTTCCATGCCTTCCTCCTCACCCAGAAGGCCCACGAGAGCCTTACATGATATGCACGTGCAGACAAACTAAACGGCAGTCCCTAGTACGAGGGCCAATACGCTGCTCCATTTTATATGCATGGTTACATTAGACGTTGAGGAACATGTCATTATGCAGTCACACAATCCCAACCACATGCAGAGATCTGAACGGCGGTTGAGGTTGCGATTTGCGGATCATTGCTGTGCTTGGATATGATCTAGCTTAGCACCGTTGACTTCAATAGAATTTAAGAGTAACCAGATTCATTGACTTTGGCTCACCGAACTGGTGGGTTGGTTGGTTAATTTGGACGAAATTTGGACGAGAAACGGGCAAGGTATGCAGTTAAAGTGTTCTGATTTCATAGGCATTTCTATAACTTTGGACTTGTTAGCATGCATTCCTTTACAGAAGGTCTGCATAACTTGAGACCCACCAAGCTACAAGGAATCCACCAGATGTAGGGTAGTCTTCCAGAGACCCCATAACCCTTGTTTTTACCATCTTTATTGCGAAAGCAGAGGGTCATCGAGGTCTTGGCAAGACAGTCAGTGAACGGAGGGTCCACTTGTCTGGGCCTAACAGCCACTCATGCAAACGCTGCTTTGTATTCCCCCCCTGTAAGCAACAAAGATACCAAAAAAAGCACAGAATATGACACATGAATGGAGGTTGCAAAGTCCTGTAAATAAATGTTGACTGTTCTAAGGATCTTACTGTTCCATGCCTGAATGGCATCATCTTCACAATCTGCCACTGTCATCCAACAAGCATTTGTTCTTGAATAGCCATATTAGAAAGTATTTATTTTTCAAGTAGCAAATGTACACTTAAAGAGTCAGGATATAATCTCAGGTGAATGGCGCGGAAAGCTGCACAATGTTTCGAAACAATTTTTTTTTTTTTTGCATGAAAAACTGGGCACTGTCCTAGTGAAGTCAATGAGGATTTCACTGCGGGGGACCAATCCTGCCAGCGAGCTCCACTGAAAGAAACATGAGTTGCTGCCAAAGGCGACTCCCATTCACTTCAATGGAACTTCCAGAGAAGACATTTCGAACAGATTGTGCCCCCAGTTCTTTAAGAAATCATTTCAGCTCCAGGATAATAAGTGTTCAAGATGTATGAGACTGGGTCGCAGTTCTGAGATTTGAATGTGACCTGTACATTGTAACGTGCATGTAAATATTTTGTCTGACTTGTTAACTGCAAGCCAGGGACAAGATCCAGCCAAAGTTTAAGCACTTTCTAGTCTCGTTTCAGTAGGAGGATCAAGAACTGGTTTCCCTCTCTTATTGGAATCCCTCTCTCCCAATAGAATTGGGTCTTCTTGACTTAGCTTTGGATGGATTGTCCTTTTGGACCGGTTACTTTCTTTCTATTTTTTTTTGTTTTGTTTTCTTGTAGAGGTATCCTGCATACTTATTGTCGTGATTGAAGTTTATAATGGGGGGGGAGAAAACTTTGCAATGATTCTTTTCGAATCTTTCAGCAATGTTATTGTTGGGTGTGGATGTGCCTGCCACATTGACTCATGTGCCAAAACACGATATTGAATGCATTGTTTTTGAATAAAATGTTTTATTGTGCACAGGAAATCAGTCCTGCAGCATCTTCTTAGTTTCCATCATTTTTAAAATGTCTACTCATTAATAATACTGGAAGTTCTAGTTGAGGAAAGGCCATGGTTCAGTGAAAGAGCCTCTGCTTGCCATGCAGAAAGTCCCTGATTCAATCCCTGGCATCTCCAGTTTAAAGAATTAGGTAATAGGTGATGTGAAAGACCTCGAGCAGAGACTCAGGAGAGCTGCTGCCAGTCTAAGTAGACAATACCGACTTTGATGGACCAAGGGTCTGATTCAGAATACGGCAGCTTCATGCGTTCTAAATTTACTTGCATGGAAGGCGGCATATAAGAGAAGTCAATGTTGGATCAGGCCAGTGGCCCATCCTGTCCAACGCTGTATCACACAGTGGCCAAAAATACCAGGTACCATCAGGAGGTCCACCAGAAGGGCCAGAACTCCAGAAGCCCTCCCACTGTTGCCCCCCAAGCTCCAAGAATACAGAGCATCACTGCCCCATCCAACTGTAGTTGTGTAGTTCTGCAAAAATAAGAAGAATCATGGTGATTTGTGCATTTAGATGTAATAAGCTAGAGTCATGCTGATCAGATGCATGGTGAGAAAGGGACCAGGAAGGGAGTATATCCAGTCATCCAGTTCTCTTCTGAACACCTGGTCACAGCTTTTTTTGGTAGGGTTATCAGCAAAAACCAACACTTTTATATTTATATTATTATTATTGTTTGTTTAAAACATTTGTTAGCCACCTTCCTCACTTACAGAACTCAAGACAGCTTATAATAGAAATAAAATGTTATGAAAAGCACAATTAAAACAACAATTATAAAACCCGTAAAAAGTCACAATTTAAAAACTCCAACAAGGACTGCCAATAATAAAGCCTAAATCATTCAAATGCAGTCCTGAATAAAAATACCTTCAACTGCCTCCTGAAGATCAACAATGAGGGGGCCAAGCACACCTCCCAGGGGAGGGTGTGCTATAATTGTGGGGCTGCCACAGAAAAGGCCCTCTCTTGTGTACCCACCAAGCAAACGTCTTTGATTGGTGGGACACTCAGGAGGGGCTCTCCCTGAGATCTTAATTCTCGGGCAGAAATATCTGGGAGAAGACGGTCCTTCAGGTACCCAGGTCCCAAGCTGTGTAGGACTTTAAAAGACAAATCCTGAGTTCAGGAGTGGATCAGTACCCAGGATAATTGCTGCAGTATGGTATTTATTTATTTACTAGGAAGAAGGCCCGTTGTGGGAATAAATACAATGGGCTCTAGAAAGAGGCTCTTGGAGAGTGCCAAAGCCTTGGGCACTCAGTGTCAATTTGCTATGGCAACCTCAGCAGGGTATAATGACACAGAGTCCACCATTTGCTCCAGGGGAACTGATCTCTGCTACCTGAAGAGCAGTTGTAATTCTGAGTGATCTCCTGCCCTCACCTGGAGGTTGGAAACTGTGGTTCCCCAAGAGGGAATAGCTGTCTGGAGGGCAGAGTCTATGGCAGTGATGGCGAACCTTTTAGAGACCAAGTGCCCAAACTGCAACCCAAAACCCATTTATTTATCGCAAAGTGCCAGCACAACAATTTAACCTGAATACTGAGGCTTTCATTTAGAAAAAAGAACTCATACATTAACATCTTTTGTCTTAAAAAAAAAAAGAAATAACAGAGCTTTCAATTATACAAACAACTTTTTATTGAAAGGTAAAAGTTTGCATTTGGCATGCTTTTGAACAATTAATGTGATTTTTGCTCCTGTATGCAGGCTGATAATTTGTCTATACTTGGCTCATACTTTGTAAGTTTGAGAGCAGCCCAGCCTCGAGTCTGTGTCGTCTTTTTCCTTTTAGAGACTGAGTGCCCAAACTGCGTGCATGCCCATAGAGAGGGCTCTGAGTGCCGCCTCTGGCACGCGTGCCATAGGTTTGCCACCCCTGGTCTATGGCATTGTACCTGTCTGAGGCCCCACCTCTCCTCCAACCTCACCCTCTCCAGGCTCCACCCCTCAAATCTCCAGGAATTCCCCACCTGGAGTTGGCAACCCCATCTCCTTTCCAGCCAAGCATCAACCTACCTTAATTTCCCCCTCACTGTTCAGCTTTCCATCCCCCCCCCCCCACACCTGTAGCCTCTACCGTGCTCTGAAGCCCCTCTTATTAACACAGGTAACTGCCATTTCGTTTCACCTACCAACAGCCACTGAGGTAACAGTTGAACCTTATGGGGGAACATTTTAAACAAACCACAGGCAGCAGCCATCTTATAAACACAGGTAACTGCCATTTCGTTTCACCTACCAACAGCCATTGAGGTAACAGTTAATCCCCCCCACAGGAAGGAAGCAGTCAAAAGAGAAAGCCGTCTGCCAGAAATTCCAACAGGGCACAGAGGCTGAAGGAGTGGGCGGGGAAGAGGAGCAGCACCCAGCCAATGGCATGCGAGTATTCACAGCCAATGGATAGGGACAGCTTCTGATTGACAGGCCAGGGGACCAAAGGCTGGGGTGGCGTGTGGAATGTTCAGGCGCGTGTCACCGCCAACAGAATTATGTATAAGAGAGATTATTTACTATTTATAACCTTTTCTGCACAGGCAGGCTCAAGGCAGCATGGTACCAGTAGCTGGCTTTGACCAGCAGTCTAGTTGCAGCATTCTGCACTAGCTGCATTAGCTGCAGCTTCCAAACACTCTTCAAGGGTAGCCCCAAGTAGAGCACATTGCAGTAGTCCAGTCTAGATGTAACTAGATCTGACCGAACCAGGAACAGATGCAGCTTGACACACTAGCCGGAGCTGTGCAAATGCACTCCGGGCCACTGCAGCTACCTGGTTTTCTAAGGTGCCCGCTGTGTCAAGCAGCACTCCCAAGCTACAAGCTTGATTTTTCAAGGGCAGCATAACCCCATCCAAGACAGGGGAGATCTGAAGTCCCTGGTCTGCCTTTCTGCTAACCCATCTTGTCAGGATTTAAGTTTCGGCCCATTACTGGCTCCAAGCACTGGTTCAGAATATCGACAGCATCCTTGGAATTAGGTGGGAGAGAAAGGCAGGGCTGGGTGCCATTCGTCTGTTGGTGACACTGCAGCCCAAACCTCCCAATGGCTTCAAATAGATGCTAAATAGCACGGGGGATAAGATGTAACAGGAATCCCCCAACACTGCCTTCTGAGACTGACCACTCAGACAGGACTCAAACCAATGTAACATGAAGTCTCTTAGAGGTGGCTCAGTAGGATACGATGGTCCATAGTATCAAAGACCGCTGAGAGAGCCGGCAGAATGAGTAGGGTCATATCCCCTTTGTCTAGTTCTTGATAGAGGCTATCAACCAAGAGGAGGAGGAGACTGGATTTATACCCCACCCTTCACTTGGAGTCTTAGAGCGGCTTTCAATCTCCTCTCCCTTGCCCTCTCCACAGCAGACATTCTGTGAGGTAGGTGGGCCTGAGAGAGTTCTTTTGAGAACTGTTCTTAAGAGAACAGCTCTGACAGAACTACGGCTTGCCCAAGGTCATCCAGCAAGTGCAAGTGGAGGAGGGGGGAATCAAACCTGGTTCTCCCAGATTAGAGTCCATACTCTTCACCACACCAAACCCGTTCTCTACACCAAAGTGACCAAAGCAGTCTCTGTTTGGGATCCTGGCTGGTAGCTAGACTGAAAGGGGTCCAGAAAATTATTATTTACTAAAATATTTCACAAAACATGGATATGCAATAATAATGAAAACATTCCCAGCTAAAACCAAGAATAAAACAGCAGACCCCCCCAAATCTCTGCCCCCCCCTTTAAAAGATGCCTGCCACTCAAACCCCCTTGAAAGCCCTGGCAAACAGGCAGGCCTTGCAGCATCTCCTGAATATCTCCAAGGAGGCGGGGGGTGGGGGGAGCTCACCTTTTCAGGTAGTCCGTTCCACAGAGCTGTGATGGGAAAGGCCCAGGCTGTGATCAATGCCAGACGGATTGCCCCGAGTGGTGGGAGAACCAACAGATTACTACCCAATTACTGTACCTGGCACACAGGAACATAGGGAAGCAGCGATTCCTTCAAATACACATGCAGTTCTCTATCCAAATGTGCACATCTGGCCCACAGCTGTATCAGAATGACTTGTAAGGTATTCATTGAAGCATCTAATATGACAGATTAAACTTTTAAAAGGAATTGAACAGTGGCACTGTCCTAAAGACAAGACCGATTTATTCTCCTTCCATGCCTTTCGGGGCAGTTCTTGTTTTAACAGTGTATGCCCCATTCTTCCCACTAGAGTTACCAACTCTGTGTTGGGAGATTTGGGGGTGAAGTCCGGGGAGACCAAAACCACCCCAAGGATTTAATTTGTTTAACAAATTTAATTGGTTTCTCAATCACATTTCCAAGTGATGAAATAAGAATTATTTCAGAACATAAACTGGAGAGAGAGACAGGTATCAAGAAGGCAACTCCCAAAGACCCCTTGCTGTCAAGATCCCCTACGGAGACCTTGCTCTGGGGACTCCACTGTCAGAAGACTAACACAGCTATACATCTTGATCCATCTTCAAAAATAAGGTAGATATTGACCAGAGAGAGGCCTTTTCCATGGTGTTCCCTTATGACCCTACTCCTCTTTACAAGCTGTAGTTTGAACTTTCCCTCTGAGGGAACAGATCGGCCCAGCGATCTATGAATACTACTCAGGTAGTATTCTTAACTCTTCTTAACTAGTCTCTTCAAGGATTGGTTTTTTAAAAAGTATGAGTCAGGCACCAAGGTTTTCTCAAGATAAAATAAAACTGTAATTTATTGGCAGAACACAACAGGGGAATATTGGTTGTTTGTACAGAGGACTCTTTGTTGCTGAAAGGGCTGGCACTGGTCCTCAGACTACATTCAGGCCGTATGCTTATGGGGTTTTTTTGTTGTTGTTGCATACAGTTTGGTGTAGTGATTAAGTGCGCGGACTCTAATCTGGGAGAACCGGGTTTGATTCCCCACTCCTCCACTTGCACCTGGCTGGATGACCTTGGGCAAGCCATAGCTCTGTACCAGCTGTTCCCTCAAGGACAGCTTGGGAAAGAGTTCTCTCAGCCCCACCTACCTCACAGGGTGTCTGTTGTGGGGAGGGGAAGGGAAAGGAAAGGAGTTTGTAAGCCGCTCTGAGACTCCAAGTGAGTGAAGTGCGGGATATAAATCCAATCTCTTCTTCTTCTTCTTCTTCTTCTTCTATAGATGGTTACACGTTCCCTCAACTCTTCTATTATACTCTTTCCTGTCCTGCTTTGTGGTTCCTCTATAGCTGTGGTTCCTCTTACCGGCCTGTTTGCGTCACAGCTGGCCTCTACACAGCTGTCTAGACCCTGCCAGAGTTCAGCCCTCCCACAACCACATCTCACAGGCTTGCCAGGATTGATGTGTTAGTGTTTGTGTTTGCTTAGTTCACGATGATTGAGTCTGTTCCTTCCTAGAAACAATTCTCCACAGAGTCTCTTCAGAAGGCGAAAGTCGCTTCACTCCCTCAGCACTTCCCTCCTGAGTCTGTTAACCGACAATAACCGAGAGCTCAAAGCCGATAGATAGATAGATAGATAGATAGATAGATAGATAGATAGATAGATAGATAGAGCGAGCTAACCTTATTTGGACTGCAGTTCTTCTGTTTTTTTATTGTTATTGGTAGCTTTCTTCTCATCAGAACATAAGAGAAGCCAATGTTGGATCAGGCCAATGGCCCATTCACTCCAACACTCTGTTCCCCCGCCCCAAGCATCAAGAATACAGAGCATCACTTGCCCCAGACTGAGAGTTCCTATCTATACCTTGTGGCTAATAGCCATTGATGAACCTCTGCTCCATATGTTTATCCAGTTCCCTCTCGAAGCCGTCCATGCTTGTAGCTGCTGCCACCACCTCCTGTAGCAGTGAATTCCATGTGTTAATCACTCTTTAGGTGAAGAAGTACTTCCTTTTATCTGTTCTAACCCGACTGCTCAGCAATTTCATTGAGTGCCCATGAGTTCTTGTATTGTGAGAAACGGAGAAAAGTACCTCTTTCTCTACCTGCTCTATCCCATGCATCTCCCTTATATATAATTACAAGAGGCAGGGACCCACGAGTAGGTCCTCTTCCTCCCCACCACTGGTGATTCCCCCCCCCCCGGCTCAAAGGCTCGAGCAGCTGATTCCCCCCCCCCCCGTTCTCCGGAAGCCAGGTCTACCCAGCCCTTGCCACTATATTGGTAGACCTGGCCGGGGACCCATGGGGGGGGGGGGGGAGAAGGAGCTCCACCTGGAGAAGTAGCCAAAGGTAAGAAGAAGAAAAGATTGGATTTATACCCCGCCCTTCACGTGGAGTCTCAGAGCAGTTTACAAACTCCTTTCCCTTCCCCTCCCCACAACAGACACCCTGTGAGGTAGGTGGGGCTGAGAGAGCTCTGAGACAACTGTCCTTGAGAGAACAACTGGTACAGAGCTATGGCTTGCCCAAGGTCATCCAGCCAGGTGCAAGTGGAGGAGTGGGGACTCAAACCCAGTTCTCCCAGATTAGAGTCCGTGCACTTAACCACTACACCAAACTGGCTCTCGTTTGATCCTGCACACAAACCACTACACCAAAAGGCTTCCTCCCCTCCCCTGGGCAACGAAGGCGAGCCCCGGGCCCGTCGATTTCTCTCCCCCTCCCCCTTCAGTTGTTCCCACGAGGCCCGCGTGCTTCAGATGCACAGGACCCGCCAATTTCTCCCAACCCCCGGTTGTCCTGGCAAGGCCTGCACACCTCAGAGTTGTGGGGCCTCCCCAATTACTCTCCCCCCACTAGCTCTTCCCCCTGCTCCTCACCCCCTGCCAGTGACGGTGAGGCCCGGGCAGCTTCCAGCCATGGGGCCCGCCAGCTCTTCCCCCCAGCCATCTCTTCCCCCCTGCCAGCTCTTCCCCCCATCCCCAGCGACGGCGAGGCCTGGCAAGGCTTCTCCACCACCCCAACCACTGCCAGCAACAGCAGTCACAGATCCCAGAGGTAAGTGCATTCCCTGCACATCCGCACAGGAGTGGCCACTTGGCTATTAGTATATAGATGTTTTCGGGTGGCATTTTGCTGAACATTCCATGCACTCCCAAATCAGTTGGCTCCATGATGTGTCACTCAGAAGCATACACTGGCTGCATTACCTGAGTTTTGCCTACTGCGTTCTAAACAGTTTGCTGTTCCTCTGCCCCCCCCATTAGCCAGTCGGAGCACAGAGGTCGTCTGCATATGTGGCCTGATTGGCCTTTGTCTCTAACATTCTAAACAGCTGGCTGTTGCTGTTGGGAGTCATTGAATGAGTCCTGAGGTATAATACATATCCCAACCTTCCCTTAAATAGTCACTGGAGTCAGCCCCGTAGCTAGGGATATTTTGGGGAGGGGCCACCAGCTTATTAAACCAAAGTTAATTAGTGAAACTCCTCAGAAGCCAGCCTTCTTCTAAGACAGCCCTGAACCCCCACCAGACTCCAGGGCAAATTGGGGGGGTGGGGGTAATGCCCAGCAGCCACAGCTTCCTCTCTTCCCCAGAGCACTGCATACCTGCTCAAGTTGTGAAGCTAAGCAGTGAGAAGCAGGCAGTGGGCAGCAGCATTCAGAAGGGGGACTGGCACGGAAGGGGGGAGAAAGGGATCTGATGGTGGGAGTGGGAAGAGGCATCAGGACACTCTCCCCACTCTCCCCTATCATCCTTCAGTACTCCTCCAGGTGGTGGCTGGAGATCCCCTGCTTTTACAACTGATCTCAAAGTGACTGGAGATCAGTTTGCCTGGAGAAAACAGCTGCTTTGGAAGGTGAACTGTATAGCATTATACCCCAAACCCCGTCCTCCTGAGGCTCCACCCCCAAAATCTCCAGGTATTTATAGGGTTGCCAAGTCTGGGTTGGAAAATACCTGGGGACTTTGGAGGTGGAGCCAGGAGACGGTGGGGCTTGGGGAGGGGAGGGGCCTCAGCAGGGTACAATGCCAGAGAGTCCACCCTTCAAAGCAGCCATTTTCTCCAGGGGAGCTGATCTCTGTCAGCTGGAGATCAGTTGTAAAAGCAGGAGATCCCCAGGCCCCATCTGGAGGCTGGCAACCCTAGGTATTTATCATCTAAGAAGTGAGCAGTGACTCAGGAAAGCTCATTTCCTGCCACATATTTTGTTAAATCTTTAAGGTGCTCCTGGACTCTTGCTCTTTTCTTCAATTATTATTGTGTTGGGGGTGGTTGGAGTTATGCCTGTGCAGAGAACAGGTCAATCTTCTAAGAGAGTCACAGAGCCTATCTACACCAGAGGTTTAAATCGGTTTAATAATGATTCCTTCTCCCCAGGTAACATTTAAAGCTCCTAATGTCAAAAGACCGTCATTGTTTAACCAAACTGTTCTTGCAGAAGGAACACCGAGACGAGCAACGTCGTGTTTTTTTTTCTTTTCTAGAAGCCCTTCTCTTTTATCCGTACCTAGCTACTTCTTCCCTTTCTGAGCTAGAGCATCCTGGGACTTGTAGTCCGACTACAGACACTCTTAAGGGACAAACTTCTTAGGAGAAACAAGGAATTCCTGCTTTCCGGGAAGGAGGCATGCCCAGGTAGGGAACGGCTTTCTTTTCCAGGGTTTATGTCATGTGCAAAATAACTGGCATGTTTACTTGTGAAACAAGAAAAAAAACCTTTCTCCCCCCCCCCCCGCAAAAAAGACGTAAGATTCAAGCGTTTTGCCGCCCCATTAAACCTTCTGCCCATTGCTTTTCTCATACAGCTCCTTTGAACCTAGAAAAAGAAACTGGATCTAAACATCAAGAAGAAGCGGAGTTGTTGTTGTTGTCGTCGTTTGGATTTATACCCCGCCCGTCACTACCCAAAGGAATCTCAGAGCGGTTTACAATCTCCTTTCCCTTCCCCTCCCCACAACAGACACCCTGTGAGGTAGGTGGGGCTGAGAGAGCTCTCTTGAGAACTGCTTGTGAGAGAACAGCTCTGAAAGAACTTGTGACTGAACTAAGGTCACCCAGTAGCTGCATATGGAGGAGTAGGGAATCAAACCCTGTTCTCCCAGATAAGAGTCCAGGCTCCTAACCACTACACCAAACCAAAGCTGGTCCAGCAGAGGTCAATAATAGGACCTACTCCCAGTAAGTGTGCAGAATTGATCCTAACGGCATGGGTTTTACCGAATCAGTTCAACATGCACACAAATGTAAATCTGAAGGGGGGGGGGGGGAGATGGGATGAAACACGATGCTTCTTCCAAACCTACTTAGGGATGCTAGCCTTCAGATGGGACCTGGGGATCCCCTGGAATTACAGCTCACCCCCAGGCTGCGGTCACACACACTAAATAATCCACTTTCAATCCACTTTCAATGCACTTTCAAACTGGATTTGCCAGTTCACACAGTAAAAATCCAGTTTCAAAGTGCATTGAAAGTGCACTGAAAGTGGATTATTTAGTGTGTGTGACCGCAGCCCCAGACTACAGAGGTCAGTTCCCCTGGAGAAAATGGATGTTTTGGAGGGTGGACTCTGTGGCATTGTCCCCCATTGAGGTCCCTGTCTTCCCCCAGGCTCCAAACCGCGGGGGAAAGCTAGTGAGAAAAGGCCCCAGGAGTTTCCCAACCTGGATCTGCCAATCATACCCCCAACCCCAGCTGGTGGCCAGGGGGGGAATGGCAACTCTACCCGGGCTGCCATTTCACGGGTTTTGCTACGTGCCTAGGGTTGCCAGCCTCCAGGTGGGGCCTGGGGATTTCCCACTTTTACAACTGATCTCAGCTGAGCGAGATCAGCTCCCCGGGAGAGAATGGCTGCTTTGAAGGACGGGCTCCATGGCATTGTACCATGCTGAGGCCCCTCCCCTCCCCAAACCCCGCCCTCTCCTGGCTCCACCCCCAAAGTACCCAGGTATTTTCCAACCCAGTCTTGGCAACCCTATACCTGCCTGGACGGCATTCAAACCATTTTTGTTCATGTTGCCCAATTAATATAGGAAGCCCTTTTTAAAAAAGTCAACCCACAAGGTTGCAATTGATGCATCTCGATGTTGCAGAGAGAGAGAGAACTATAGATGCGCACAGAGGCCCGGGCTTCCTGTGCGCTCCCGCGGTGCGTCTCTCTCCCTGTGTGTGCCAACAAGACTTCCTTCCTTCCGGGTGACAGCGCCTGCCATTTTGTCCTCTCTCCCGGCCGCCCTCCCCCGAGAAGAGTCCCCGTTGATTGGCGGCGGCTGCTGCCGCTTGGCCAGGCCTGAAGGTGCCGACCTCTGCCCCTCCCCGCCCCAGGGCCCTCGGAGGAAAAGGCCGGGCGGAGTCCGGCTGTCCGGGGCGCGGGCGGCTCATTAGATCGTCGCCTCTCATCTCGCTGGGGCGGCTCCATTGGCTTTCTCGAGGCCGCTCCTTCAAAACAGGGCTCATTTGGATCCAATGACGGGTCGGCCCTTCTCCTGCAAAAGGGTCCACATCAAAGAGAGGCTTCAAGACCGGGAGTCGATAGCAATATTTCCTCTAAGCTCTGGAGTCCTGTGAGCAAAAAATTCTACTTTGTGAGCTACTGACATTAAAGTTGTAAGCCAGCGGTTTGGCTACTGCATAAATTAATTTGCTCTGGAGCCATCCTTCCTGAGCAAAGACAAAAATGCGCGAGCCGGAAGCTAAAGAACGGTGAGCTAGCTCACACTAACTCAGCTTAGAGGGAACACTGGTTGATCACCCTGGTCTGGGTCGCCCAGGCTAACCCCATCGCGGAGGCCCGGCAGGATCAGCCCTGCGGGTAAGGATCTGGATCATGGGAGGCCACCAAGGAAGTCCAGGGTCGTGAGGCAGAGTCAGGCAATGGCAAACAGCCTCTGAACATCACTAGCCGTGGAAACCCCACCAGGGGTTGCCATGTCTCCTGTGACTTGATGGCAAAAAAAAAAAAAAAAACAGGCCCTGGGGATGGGATCTTTTTTTCCTTTTTTTCTTTCCTTCCTTCCTTCTTTCCTTCCTTCCTTTATTTATATATTATTCATCAAATTTCTATCCTGCTCCTTCTCCCCTGACTGGGACTCAAGGCGGCTGATTAGGGTTGCCAAGTCCAGGTTGGAAAATACCTGGTGACTTTGGGGGTGGAGCCGGGAGACAGTGGTGTTTGGGAAGGGGAGGGGCCTCAGCATGGTACAATGCCATAGAGTCCACCCTTCAGAGCAGCCATTTTCTCTGTCAGCTGGGGATCAGTCGTAAAAGCGGGAGATCCCCAGGCCCCACCTGGAGGCTGGCAACCCTGCCGCTGATGTATAAAATACACCTGATAAAACAGAGTGAGGTATGAGTCCAGTGGCACCTTTAAGACCAACGAAGTTTTATTCGAGGTATGAGCTTTCCTGTGCAGGCACACTTCTTCAGATATGAAGTTTCCAGCACACTTCGTGGCACAGCAAAGATTCGAACCTCGGCCTCCCCAGTCCTAGTTGGACACTCTAGGCACACTGCCTAGACACTGTAAGAGCATAAGAAGAGCCCTGCTAGATCAGACCTGTGATCCCTCTAGCCCAGCATCCTGTCTCACGCAGTGGCCCCTCAGTTCCTCTGGACTGCCAACAACAGGGCATAGAGACTGAGGCCTTCCCCTGATGTTGCCTCCTGGCTCTGGGATTCAGAGGATTAGTGCCTCTGAGTGTGGAGGTTCCCCTCAACCACCAGGGCTAGTGGCCATTGTTATCCTCCATGCATCTGTCTAATCCTTTTAAAGGTATTTTTATTCCTGTGACCATTTCTGCAACCCACAATTAAATCACTATCTCTGTAAAGTAGTATTTCCTTTTGTCCTGAACTGGGTATTTTCCCCTTGACTTAATTAGGATGGGTGTTTAGGGTTGTTGTTTTTTTTTCTCATTCACATAATAATTAGGAAAGACCTAACTGCAAAGGAACAGTGTTTTCCAACTGTGGGCAACATGACCAGGAAACTGTTTCCACTAACAACCAATCACCTGCAAAGCCTACCGGATGTCAGACTGAACCTGGAATGAATGCAGTCCAATTACTATGAGGTCATTACCTGTGGAGCTGACTGTTTCTGAGAAGGGGAGTAGTCATGCTGCCCTGCACTCCTCTTCCATTTAAACCAAGGAAAGTGTTGCTATTGACTTGAGTAGCAACCCAATCCCAGATTAAAGTGTACTCAGAAATTTAAACCCAATAGGACTGACAGTTCTCATTTACTCATCAGTAAGTCCTTCAGAGTTTATAATGGGGCTTGCTTCCTCGTAGCTCCTGGCTGCTACTCTTAATGGAGGACATGGGACCGCAGGCAGGCAGTCTGATCCTATAGGCATTTACTCAGAAAAAAGACCCTCTTTCATCGATGCTTCCTCTCCAGTAAGTGCGCATTGGATCGAAGCCTTGGGCTGTGGTCCCACGTATTAAAGAAACCGCTTCCAATCCACCTTCAGTGCACTTTCCAACTGGATTTTTACTGGGTGAACAGGCAAGATCCAGTTGGAAAGTACATTGGAAGTGGGTTGGAAGTGGATTCTTTAGTGGGACCGCAGCCTCGGACTTGGTCGCAGGGGCCTGGGAAGGCCAGCCAGCTTGCCCTGCTTTGCTCTGTCTCCTGCTGAAGGGCCCGATCCTTTTCCCAGCATCCCTTACTTGATCCCGGACCGACTTCCGGGCCCACCTGCTGGGTAAAGGCTGGCCCTGCTTTCTTCTACCAAACCGGCGCTCCTTTGCCGGAGAGGGTCTTAGAGGCCTGCGAGTCCGCAGCGTGGGAGGTCAGAAAGGTCTCACGAAGCCCAGGAGAGCGGAGTCCCCGGCGGGTCTCTCTGCGACGGTCCCGATGCGAGTTTACCTGCGCGGAAGTCCCGGGGGAGGACAGCCTTGGAGATCCAAACCACGAATGGCACTTCAGGCAGAGGAGACCTCGCAAAGGGCGTCCCCCCCCCCCCACACACACACACACGTTGCTCGAGGATGCGCCGGGGGAGGGCAGAAGGCCCACCCCCAATACTTGCCCCCCCTTTCCTGATTTCCCCCTTACTCGCAGCAGAAAGGAACAGACGGAGGGGCAGCCATTGGGGAAAGTTTCCTGCCGCTGACTGTACAGAGGGACCGAGAAAGACCATTTTTGCAATTGGGGGGGGGGGCGTGTTTATGGGGCGGGTGTCGCCTCCTTCTCCCGTTCCGCTTAGTTCTCTCTCTTCCGGAACGCTTGATAGGAAGGGGCGCCCGCAGAACTCACAGCCGATTAAATGCCCCCCCCCACACACACACACACTTTTTAAAAGAAAAACTCATTTTCTTTCTTTTTCTCAATTAGCTGTCCCGAAATCTCAGTATTTCGGGACGGTCCTAAATTTATTTTATTTTGCTAGCCTTATTAAAAAATAATAAACTTCATAAGAACAGTTCCTGTGCATCTGTCAAACATCTAGTATCAAAATTCTAGGTTGTGTATTTGTATTATTGTGGATCACGGTTCTGCATTTCATACCTGTTTTCCATTGTTCACAATTCATATTTCAACGCAGGACAAGAGATTGTTTTTAGCCAAAGCATGCGATTTATCTTTCATTTTAAAATGTCTCTGTTATAGGTGCATGATTACTTCTCTATAACTATATATAACTCTCTCTATATATAGAACTCTCAATATAACTCTATATATAGAACTCTCAATATAACTATAAACTTAAATATATATGTGTGTGTGTGTGTATATATATAATATTATAATATAATAAATATACACATATATACGTATAGACCTGTATGTATATATATATATATATATATATATATACACACACACACACTATCTATCACTAAACTCTCTCTATATATAAAACTAAACTATATATATAGATATGCTAGATCTAAAGTATGGGTATATGTATAAGTATCTGTGTTTCCACTCATACATATTTTAAATCTATGATATATGTATATGATCATACTTACAGTGTATAGTTCTATAGAGATATATACAAATATATATTCCTTTACATCTAGCAACCTGAATTGAGGAATAAATCCTGGAACCCTATATATACACGCCAAAAAGAAAGAGAAAAAGAAAGAAATCAAAACACTGGAAATAAGGAAAGAAATAAACATTCTGGTTCTGAATAATACCCGTTTCCAAGCGCCACCCTCTTCTCTTTTCCCGATCCTCATTCTAGTTAAACTGAGACTCCTCAGACGTTTTGAGGGGGTTTCCCGCGGGCTGGGGTCTCGCAGGATCGGGGCTGGCATCGAATCCCCTCAAGCGGTCTGAGGATCGGGCTGAAGGAAGAGCAAGGAAAGCGGTTGCCTCCGAAACGTTTTGATTCAACAAGGCGTTTCAGTCACATTTCGAGAAATGTCGCGGGGGGGGCGGGAAGGGTCGGATCTGGGGATGGAAAGGCAAATTTGGAACGTGGGAGAGAGAGAGAGAAATAATAGTCTCAATCCAACCGAAATGTGTGTGCGTTTGTGTTGCGATCTGGCGTGTTTGGGAGCTGTCTTGTACCGGTTTTGCCTTTTGAGGATCACCGGCTCAGAAGCCCGGGCGTTTCTGTGCCAGCTGGAAATATCTTGACGCAGATGGCTGGCATTGGGGGAGGGGGGGGGGGGGGTTGACAAACTTTTTGAAGGGGGAAAGTTCGGCGTGGTTTTCCTGTCGTCCTTCAAGTTCCCAAAGCTCTGCGGTCGAGATTTCGGCGGCTCCGATGCAGGGAGCGCGCCAAAGTTCTCTTTCCCTCTTCCACTGAAAAGACTTTCACTTGTCCGCCAAGTCAGTTGAGAAACTTGGCCAATTCGTCCTTTCTCCTCCAAAAACGCAATTCTTTGGACTCCTCGCCTTCCCTAGAGGACAACAACGATTCCCAGTCGACACTTCGAGGTCTTAAGAAAAGACTTTCAAGGAACTTTATTGGTTCGTTTCCTTGTTCAATTTCTGGGGCGGACCAGGAGAGCGAAAGGTGACATATTCAACGCGGGGCCGGAGTTTCTGGGCCAACCTGACGACGCTTCCGCCGGCCGAGAGTTAAATCTGTCCCCTTAGCAATCGGCAGCAACTTTTGCCTTCCTTTGGAAAGAACAACAAAAAAGATTTCACGCCCAGCTGGCCCGGAACAAAGAGACCTCGCGCCGGTTTGCTTCTCTTCACCGCATCCCCCCCCACACACACACACAGACACACAGCTTCCAAAATCCCCTTCCCCGCTTTGAATGGAGGCTGGATCGCTTGGCAGCCCGACAAGATCGGAGGACTTAATTTCGTATGTGCTTTGGGGAGGTGGGTGGGGTCCCCTTTGACGAGAGAGAGAGGAGGAGGAGGAGGAGAAAACAAGGAAGGAAGAGAAAAGTCAAAATCTGGGGGGAAAGAAAAGTGAAAACAAGGGAGGGAGGGAGGGAGGGAGGGAGGGAGGGAGGGAGGGAGGAAGGAAGGAAGGAAGGAAGGAAGGAAGGAAGGAAGATAGGTACGTACATGAACAGCCATTCAATAGTAAGTAAAGTACAGTATACCAAGGATCGCAATCTAGTAACAGTGTCTTTCTAAGCAGAGTGACCCCCCCCCCATCTGTAGGCCACTGGAGTTTTGAAAAGTGTTTAGGATCCGACTGCAAACGTACAACTCTCGTGCACAGGCACTCTTACAAACAGGACATGCACCAAGTAAAATTAAGGATATTTACGGAAGTGCACCGCGCAGTATGAGACTAACAGTGCAATCCTATGGAGACGTTCTCCGTCGAAATCACAAAACTGCACAGTAAGAAACACTTCAAATTTTTAAAAGGCAAAATAATCAGAGCACAAGATATTATATTGCATCGTATTGTTATATTAAATCATATTGGTAAGTCTTTTAATAAGTTTAGCCAGGAATCGATCCCCTCCCCTCGCGTCTGCCCTCAGACGGGTGCGCCAAAGGCTTCTGTGCGGCGATTCACGCGTCTGAATGGACCCCACACATCCCAGCCAGCAGCCTGCAGATTCCTGGCCCACTCCGTGCCAGCTTGCTCCAGCGGGATCCGTGTCCCAGTGAAGCCAACACCTGCTGGTCTTTCGGCCGCCCGAAGCCCTCTGGAAGTCAGCGGTCAGTTTGAGTAAGGGG